>OZ018304.1:18102663-18702663 GCA_963969485.1 Nomada goodeniana | reverse complement strand
TATTTAACCGGAGAGCTGTCATCTCTTCGTTCTGTATCGAAGCAAATCGATTGCCTGCAATAAAGTCGAAATCGTATCGCGGTTCCCGTAATCCTGTCGCCATTTACCTCTGACAAATACATTAAACCCGATTCATCCAATTTCGTCATTGATTTGTTGTTAGGAATAATTGATATCAATCGAACGACTGATTCATTCAATTAACCTTCTCGCCACGCTTCGTCTGAACGAAAAGTTCATCTGCTTCGATTAACGCGGCCTTATCGTGGAACGCTACATATAAATAATAACAGCTCGTTCATTTCGATATGTTTTTTTGATAAACACAGGTACGTAAACTGCAGCATAATTAGTCAAATATCAGATACACTTTAAAATAAAATGCAGAAAACATTTTCACTCGAAATGTTCGTTCAGAACAAAGCCACTATATAATTTAATCAGTATTTTTGCTTAAAAAAAAGAAATGCTTCGACGAATACCAATACCTAAAACTTCAAACGATTTTCAAACGCAGAACCATAAGCGATTCTGTTCGCCTGGAAATATTGTTGTACAGGGGGTGGCCGAAAAAATACGAACTTGCTTTCTGTCAAACGTTTATTACGACAAACGTATAATAAAACGTATAGTACAAGCCTCTGTGCGGCATTCAGCGCGATTTTACGGCCTTGCTAACGCGATACAGAAACGATTACGCTGTCCCGTGATCCATTTCCGGCACGGTGTCCTTAATATGCTTAGAAACGACGAAGAAAAAAAAAAGGAAACACAGAAGAGGGAAAGGAAAAAGGGTAGAAAGTTGGTCGCGAAGAAGAAATTGTTCTACGTTCGATTACAGTGTCGCTAATTGATTACATTAGATTAATTAATTAATTACTGGCTAGGCTTACGATCTAAATGATAACACGTGACGATGAATTAATTCGCTGTTTGACAATGGGCGAAGTGGACAAATTTTCAACGCAGCTGGACGCAAATCGATTAATAGCCCCGTGTCGTACGAATCATGATAAGCTTCAATTAATTAAGTCTACAAAGTATACGGGCCTTGGTAAAAACATAAAAGACGCATACAGGATTAAAGTGTGGTTGGATTAGCGGTGCTGGTGATTGATTGATTGATTCGCGTTGTCGCGAACGTTTTTGAAGTTTCAATAAATATAATGATTCGGACGATCTGTCCGCGATTCGGTGGCTTCGTGTGAAATATTTATATCTCTCTGGGCAAATTTACGGAAAATGTGGTTCAAAAATTTAACATTATTGGTGCATTAATTTTGCACGCCTAAACGTAAATGAAATATCCGAACTTCTCTGGTTTGGATTCATTTTTTGTTATGTTTTAATCCATACTCGATTCAATATTCGATTTTATTTTAAAGTAAATGCTGAAGAATTTTTTTACTAAATCCCCTTTTGCTAAATCGCCCCCAATAAATCAGAATGGGACAGCGACCACTCCGTTGATAGCCGGCTAATTCACCCTTTAAAGTATGGGGACAGAGACCCTGCTGCATCTTTCGCCTTTATCCACTTATCCTTGCGAAGCACGGAACCACTATTTCTCACAATTACATCCTGATCGTTCCTCGCGTGGCCGTGGATTCTTTTCAGCCGGATAGCGTTTATGGGCTGGTCAACGACACGGTTAGAATAAGGGTGGAAAGATGCGGTTCCATTCTACTGAGAAAATTGCCGTCCAGGTAAGTGGCAAAGTAACTGTAATTGAATGACACGGTCTTTAAATGAGCACTGAACGTTTGTCGATTTGTCGAGTGTGACGGTTTGATTGCGTTGTTATTGATTGAAAGTACCTTCGGATCAGAGCGGAAGAATAATTGAATGAAAGTAATTTCACAAACGGATATAAGGGATCCTTATATGCCGGGCATGGGATGGAATTTAATAATATAGATAATCCTAGGGAAGCTTGGAATCTCGGAAAGTGCACGTCATTGTCTTTAGAATTTTCTTTTTACACTCGTGGCGTCATCCCTTATAAACTAATCGTGGAACGAAACGGTGGGCAATTGTTCCGGTTCGAGCAGTTAACAAACCCACTGCTCGTTATAAACACAAAAACCGCAAGCTCCTTTTAATAATCGATAAATGGAAATAAATTAAATCTTGAATAGTTACAAATTATCGAAAGCCATCATAGTGAAGTTAATAAATTCCGCTAGCAAAAATTTCTGGGCGAATTAGAAAATTAATGTTGCGACGTAACGGATCAAAATATCATTTGTTTAATGTCAACTGTTCAACGCGAAACACTAATCGTATTCAACCGTAAACATTCTACGTATTTCAAAAACTCTAAACGATGCCAGTCCAGACCGCAAACCCATAATACCATTTCAACTGGAACACCCCCGTCGAGCCCCAAAATCGATCGATTCCACCTTCCCTTCTAATTGCCCGAAAACTTTCACCAACAAACGCGTCTCAACGGCAGCGAATCTATTAACTCGAACGACGAACTTAATCGCAAGGAAAACATCCTCAAGCGGGCAGCTCCTATCAACACTTGAGCTGCTTACACTGCACACCGATCTCCGTGCACCTGCACTCCAAACACGGTCCAGACAACTCAGTGATGATCCTTCCAACGCGATACATCCTCCCATAAATATTGCAGCCTGCCAATTTTAATAAACTCGCCACGGAAACCGGTATCTCGTTGTCCCGTGCCTTCGAGGGCGTTGACGCTTCAGTCACCGGCTCTGACTTATTATCGACAATCTCGAACGAAAGGCTAGTGATCTTTTGTTCTTCGGGTTCGCTCGTAGTCGACCTACTGGTCGTTGGTACGCCCGGTGTCGCGGTACTTTTCCTATCAGAATAATCGTTCGTTGCGTCCGACGAGAAGAATAGATCTAGAACCCTGTCCAAGGAGAATATAGGATCGTCGAGGTGTTCAACAGGTTTCGATATTGGTTTAGCGGTGGGCGAAATAATCGTTGAATCGTTGAACCGTTCTGACGGTCCCCCGATTTCCAACCCTGACGAATGTTGATCCGTATCGTTGCACCCCGAATCGTTTAATTTCACGGATATGTAATCCGTTGTATTATTTAGGGAAACAGAGGGTCCCTCCTGTTTCCCGGTGGCGTTGCGGTCCAGCACGGTGGAACCAATTCTCTGGTGGGCCAACTCTGACACGCGATCCAAACTCTGCTCGACTTCCTTCGGATTGTAATTGGGGACGATTGCTTCCTTCGAGTGTCCATCTTGGCCAACGTTGTATTTGTTCTTGGACGTTGGCCTATCTGGGCCATCTTCTTGTCTGTAGGGCGGACGAAGTACGGCCAGCTTGTCCATGAAATCGAAGCTCGACGAATGTTGCGGATGATTGGCTCCTTGGTTCTGTAGGGGCTTCAGGGTGCTGGTGGTGGACGGTCTTGGAGTGGTGATCCCGCGTTCCACTAGATAGGGTATCATGTCCTCGATTAGAGAAGGCAGATCCGGGGCTGGTTCTGTTTTGATCACGTCCCTGAAAGGATCCGGCGAGACTATTGGCTGGTGCAGTGACGGCGCTGTTGCGTCTGCACGATCTAGCACGACTGTCGGTGATTCATCTGCCTCCACTGGAAATATAGTCGCGTTTTGATATTTCGTTAGCTCGTTAAGGCATACGGGATAACAGAAGTTCGTTTCTGCGTTGAAAATAGGACAATATTGATAGTTATGGTGAAACGGTTACTTGCGAACGAACGAATTAATGAATTCTACTGTAGCATATGAAACATATGGTAATAATTAATCAAAACACCTTGACGTGCTAGCAAGATACAATCAGAAACAGAATAAAAAATAATCGGTTTATAGGAAACGTAAAAGGAATGGATAGAGCGAAGAAATGTTATTTCCTAAGTAGTACAGGTCAACGATATAGCGACGTGTGCCACAGTAGCCTCAGTAGTTCAGGTCGACGCATGGTCAGACGCGGTTAATTATGCGACACGGTACAAGGATTAATTTCAAATGTTAAAACCACGGATGAATTCAGAGTATTCTGAATAATATTCCAAGAGAGCAAACATTTAGGAGTCTCGCTTAAGAAATTGTTATACCACAGACGATCTTCCCGCAGCACGTCTCCTCGGTGTTGATCCGCCTGCAGCCTATCTTCAATGGCGAACATTTTTCCGAGGTGCAGACCACCTCGCCGTAATAGCACATGCAAATCACGCAAATACTGCTGCTCGGCGGAATCTCTCCGTGACGGTACTCCAAATTCTCGAAGAGACAGTTGGTTGCTGAGATTTATGAAACAAAGGCAGGGCATTTTTTGGCAGCTTGAGAATTTGGGCATTCTGAACAAGGTGAACGTGCCACTCCTCTTAGTGCTTGCACGTTTATTTATAGTACGCTCGTGGATAAGAGCAAGGGGTAAACAAGAATGGTATAATTATAAAAAGAAATGCATCGCGGTCACATCGAAGGAAATAGAAAATACTTTGATTACCATCGGTTTTACGGTGAGGATTGGTGATCGGTGCTGGAACTACCGTGACACCGGTCCCAATTTCCAGATTTAAATCCGTCGAACGATAAGGGGAATCGAAATACGTCGGTTCCCTGGGTACGAATCCACCTTGCAAAAAATGATTTTTATCGAAGGATCGCTAAATTTTGCACGGAAGAATTGTCAACACTTCCGCTGCTGTAAAAGTGTCAAGCTGAGTAAACGCAAAACACGAACCTTCGGTCTCCACTGGCGGGCTGAATCTGTTTTCTTGAGTAGCGATATCGTAGAATCCAGAGGTGTCTGTGGGTCGTAGTTCAGGTGGCACCACGACCGATCCAGACGGATATCCGGTAACAGGGGATGGAACCGTCTTCTCTTTCACTAAGGCATCCGCCGCCACGAATGGAATTATCCTACGTAAAAGTGCACAAGTTTCGCGATCTTTCGTTCCTGCCACAATTCTCAACGTGGACATTTATTCTTTGCAATAGCGTTCGAAGAATTGAATTGGCAATAGAATCTGTGTATTATTAAATGGCATAATAATTAAAAGCGTATTAACACTGAATGAAATTTTCTCTCGAATTTTCATTGCTTCATTTAATCATTTAATTTAATATCTGTATTCTCATTTAATTTACCATTCGCTCCGCAAGGATATGAGAGTACAACGAAATGAATCACAACGCGGCTGCTGTAATTAAAATTGAATTGTAACCGATCGTATTGGTTACTTCGTTTCCGGTTTTACAATATCATAATCTTCGTCGGGGAATAAAAATAATCTACCACAACATTTCATCCATAATGTCTGCCTTCCAACGTCACGGCTATTTACCTTACCTGACATTCGGTAACGACGGTGGCAACGTAGGTTCACTGTAATCGTAATCATAATCCTCGCCTTTCTCCCTGTGAGTGATGTTCAGGATGGCCTCCACGTCCGGCGGGATCGACCTAATCGGGTTGATTGTCACACCCTGTATGTGACCCACCGAGACGTTCGTTTTCACAGTCACGTTCATCACCAGGATGTCGTCCGGCATTAACACGGTGGATGACGTCCTGGTGACGGAACCTTTGCCCATCGACTCCGTGGTTTCCGCTGGTTTCGCCTAATGGCAACAGGTTATACAGTTCTGCTTCAGTGAATAGATTGATAGCGATTGGTAAGCAAGACTCGACGTTAATTGATCGATGCTGTCGGGAATCTGTGGTTACGATTACAAAGTCGATGGTGAACGATGTAATAGAAAATTGCGGGGACGAAATTTGGACAGATCGGACGTTTGTCCTTTTTCGTTTTATTTCCGTGAGATATTATTTCATAATAATTATTTATCGTAGAATAGAAATTGTAATACGTTCTTTTCGACCCATTATTGAGAACCTACGATCCTAGAGTCGTACCTACTGGACTTCTGCAGGTTCTGGTCAGCTGATCAACTGTACCTGCGACTTTCGGGGTAGCGAACTCTTGAGAAATAAAGTCCGATTTCTCGTTTCTCGAGAATCGAAAAATATCGGGAGATCAGGAACGGTAGTAACAACATTGTTTTGACGATTTTCCTTTTGGTTTGTCTTACTTGTTAATTTTCTAAGGTAATGTTCCATTACTTGCTATCTCGCAGTGATTTATTTGCGAACTAACCATCGAGCTGACGTGCCGAACATCCTGTTCGAGGTCGCCTTTCGTCGAAGAGTTCGTTTCCTTGTTCCTCACAGTTACGTCGAGCTTGTCCTCTTCCTCCACCAGTTGCTGCAACTCCGTTATGGTATCGTTTCCGGCAGGTTCCGGTAACAGGGTTGTCGATTCCGTTGTCGTTGATGCGGTCGTCGACGTGTCGTCCATGGTCGACAGATCCTCGAACGTACCGATCGTTGACTCGTCCGTGATAGTCGTTGAGAAAGTAGTTGACGAATCGTTTGCAAGATCGTCGTCTCTGGTGGACAGAGTCGACTCCAGAGTTATCGGATCGATGCTCGTCGGCGACTGCAAAATTTCGCATCATTGAGGCTTCCATGGGCTGTGTTCAATATGCGGAGTTTACAAATTGAACGTTCATTGTTAATTTATCGAACACAATCGAAAGCTTTGCCTATGAAACGGTACTTACCTCAGAAAAGTTCCAATACGTCAATATTTTTACATACCCTCAATAATTTCCAGTATCAAATAATCCATAAAATGTTGCAATTAAAAGAAACATGATTACGTAAATTCGTTCTGCCTTTCGTATCAACACGAACCACCCAAACATTTGCAAATCATATTCTATGTAAAATAAGACGTACTACGCGGAATTTTCCGTGGCTGAAATGATTACCTCTTCGACGGAAGTGGCGGTCGCGGTGGCGATTTCCGGGCTGGATTTCACGTAGTCCACCGTCTCGAGGATCTCATTGTCCATAATGTCGGTTCCGTCCGTAGAAGGCCAGGGCGTCGAATCTGTAGCGATCGAAGTATCCTCTTCAGCCTTCCTCGTGCTGGAATCGATTCGTTCTTCGACCACTCGATGACCCCTTCCCTCCACCGGAGGATTTGTTATTTGATCGACTGCCGGCTGTTCGAAATATCATTCATCATTACGTACATTCGATTCGTTGGAAAAATTGTTGCAACGGTTGGTAAATCTTGCTTCAACATTTGGAAGAAATACTTCAGGTATCATCGTATGGAAAACTTTGATATCCGAACAGCATGCTCCAACTATTGAAGCGTGCAAGATCGATAGGAGAGGAATTATTCGCTATTTCAATTGCGATCTGTGGATCCACCGTGTCATCCATCGTCGTAAAAGACAGTAGAGATCGTTCGTGGCCGGTGCCACGTGATTTACAAGCAGGACGGAATTTAATTAATGCAATCCTGCTGGAATGGACGCCACACCGGTTAGACATTTAACTTAGTTAGTCGGGGAACGCAACGCGAGGTATTTCTCGTCAGATATCTTAGTTTCTCGATGAATTCGGGGTACTCTCGTATTTGTTACGTGCCTATCGCCGTTCGAAACAATTATACACACGATCGTTTCTCTCGGGGATTTCATCGTTCAATGTATAACACTTTGACACTTTGGAAATTCCATGTAGTTACTCGAAATGGCTCAGCGACTTGTTAATAAATGTACAATTAAACCGTCTGTATAGCAGAAATCGTAAAATAGTCATTGCTTGCTAGAGAGGCAAATTTTGCACGTCTTATTCCAACAAATGAACGGAATACTAGAACAAGAAAATAATTCTTAACAATTCGTAAGAACTCCTCTCCAATATTTTCTGTACACTGAAAGGCTCAATTATTCGAATGAAAAGCGCGAGGAAGAGTCAATGAAATTATATCTTACATATTAATAATATACATTTTTCATTTCATAGTACAGTGAAAATTGTTCGCTAACAATATTATGATAACATCTAAAAGAGGCACGATAAGCTCGTCAAATTAAATAATTCTACAGAATCAATAGAAGCACAGTGAAGTAAGATAAGAAGTAAATAATGGAACCTACAAAGAAATTGGTCTCCTTGCGGAACTTGGCGTAGTCCTTGCTGATGAACGCGTACGAGGCATAGTTCTGGGTGGCCTTAACCTCGATGCTACCGCCTTGAACGTTTAATCTGTCAGTTTCTTATGGGATTCGGGCTAGAACACCTAGGTGGTAATCAGGGTTGTGAAAGAGAACAGGGTTTTTGCGGGCCGCCCCACCCGTCTTGCGTTTTCGTCTTTCTTTCGCGACGTTTGTAATCCGGGGCCACGGAAAGAAATTGAAACGATCGTTCATCTCGTGTACCGGAAGCATTAATCTAAATCGCGACGTGAAAAAAGTCCGGAGACAGCTATGAATATATATTCGATATCAATTTTTTAAAATTACCATTATTGGCACGAATCGGCACGACACGTATACACATTTTCGATCGAATATAATTTTAACAATACTGTCACAATACAAGGAGCTTTACACAGCGTCGGGAACAGGATTCAAGATAGAGACAGGTGTAGAAATTCCGGCCTAAATTATTATTCCGCTAGGACAAAGATATTGTTTCAAAATTTCGCTTTGATTTGCGAATTTTTCAAAGGAGTGTAACAAACAGAAATCGTGTCAGATTCTAGCGAGAACTCCGATACTTTAGGAATCCGTTGAATCACCCGGAATATTATCCTTTTCACGGAGTCCGGATACTCAACGAAGCATTCAAATTTAATGATATTCCTCGCGATTCCGCGTTTCCTGCACGACTTCCTAATTCAATCCTATATCCACCCCCTACCCTTACCCCTATCCCGCGAGACTCTCAAGCCCCTCAGATTAGGGCCACCGTTTCCTATAAAACATTCTTAAATTCCTCGAAATGCTCTTTCTCGTCGAAACTATCCAGAACCCCCGATCTCTCATCATTTTTCCACGGAAAACAAGTATCTAATAAAACGACGAAACGTCGATCCGTTCGCAATAACTGTTACTATTATCATCCATCGAATAGTACGGAGAACGCGAAACGTAACCAACAAACGGACGAGTTCGGCGACGGCAGCGATCGTAATTTGTCAGCCGGAAAACACAATCCGGGTGGGCCAGTTAGGCGGGGGCGAAATCGCGGCAACCCTGATGCAAAGGCATTGCGACTCACTGCAGTTGTAGGTGGACGGACAGCAGTGTCCATCGCGTACAATCGGGCTGCAACCTTGAAGAGGAGGCGCACAGGCCAGGGGCACGCAACGCACAGCGCCCATCGCGCAGAAACAATTGTCGCAGGCGGCTTTCCACTCTATGTCACGAACCATTTCACCCTCTTCGTACGTCTTCGAGGCCACTCTGCACCCTGAAGCGGAAGAAATTCACACGCATGTATTATTGCGTCGCAGCCACGGCGATCGCTCGTTTGTAGCTCGCGCGAGCTCGGTTCGATCGACTTGGAATTGGTGTAAATCGAGCGAAACGGGAACGATCGATCTGGATATTATTTCATAGGCGTCGACCGACAGATCCATTTAACTTGAAGTCCATCGCGAACGAAGAGTTACAACGTGATCAAGCGAAACAATAGCACCGTCGCTCCGTCGTTACCCGAGGTCTGTCCGCTGGGCTTCCTGCGCGCAAGACTTTGGGTGGGTTGGTTTCGAGTACGGTTTCCAGAGAATTGTTTAGGATTAAGTACGGTGACCGTAGTCGTTTAAAGTGGCCTTCTAATGGAGTGGAAACGAGGCTTTAGGGTAAGGTTTAAGTTTTAAGCAGCCGCGCGGGTAAGTGGTCGTTAAATGGACAAGCTTGGTTATCCGAGAGTGTTGGTCTTCTGGTGGAAGTTGATGAGACACGGGTGCAACTACGGGCAACTGTTTGACTTCGTGCAGGTTTATTATTCGCCGCTGAGCGGATAAATTTTCTGCAGATAATAAAGCGTACAGAAACGAGCGTGTTAATAAAAACAAATGAAGCTAATGATATTGGATAGCAATGATATTAAATGGACGATTGAGAGTAGATTTACGATAATAAACGTTGGTACATACGATAACTGTATTAACGTTTCGTTATTAGTCACTAGTAATGTTCTGGCGTGGCGAGTTTTTCATAAAAATGTGACCGCTCGTTTAGCTCTCGTTTCCAATCACGATGTCGAGCTTCGACGGTGGCTTAATGATCGACCGCCATCGAATCCAGCCACCCCGATGGTTCGCGTCGTTTCAGAAAATCCTCCCAGACACGTCGTCTCTCTATCCGGTGAAAGTCCCGACGAAAAGTTTCACGCGATAAAAAGGAAAGTTCGGTAGCTGTATCAGCCACTTTGGAAGAAGCCTTCCCGGCTTGCTGGCCGAGTTTAAATTTAAGCTCGGCTTATGAGGAAAAATCGCATCGCAGCACAAAATCAGCGGCACGCTGCATGGCGAACTTTAATCCTTTTAAATTGCGTCTGGTTTTATCGCTCACCGAGTAGCATCTAATTATCCTTACGAAAGACTCTTTCCAGATTCATCTTTCGTTTCTTTCTTCCCGCTTTCCCTTCTTTTTAGGTCCCTCGCCTGTTTACCCCTTCTTTGTCTTCTTCTAAATACCATACGTACACGTGAATTGGCGTAAGTGGTACTTTCATAGCCGCGGAGGGACGTCTCGTTGTAATAAAGTCGGGTTTCGTCGTCGACGTTACGTTATCCCGTGACACTCTCTGCTTCAGAAAGATTTCTGCCACGGTGGCGGCTGTCGTTTCTCTCCTCGTTCACTTAACGCCCAGTTTCATTCAATTTTACGACACGGCTCTTTCTTCCGGAGAAATGAGAAATCATGTTTCCCGGCAAATCTGACGCGTGAAACGACGAAAGGGGAGCATTTGTTTTACTCCTCGGCGAACTTTCGCCCGTAATACTCCGCGCGCGATGAGTTACTTACAATTGACAGGCCCTTCCTTGGGATTTTTCATTTTATTACCCTCGGTTTTTCGACGCTCCTCTCTTCGACTTGTTACGTTAGGAACAATGTTTCCGTCGGTTTTACCCCTTTTAACAATTAATAACCGGCAATTTATCGGTGCAAACATTCGCCGCCGTTGAAGTCCATTCACTCAAAGAGATTGAAAACATTTTACTCACCGTTTCCCACAATTGGCGCCAGGGTGGACGAGTAAAGATCTTGAGTAACATAGAAGAAGAGTGGCTTGGTGAGTTATCATTTCGATTCACGCGGAGTCGCCACAGCGAACGAGGAGTGTACTCACGGGTGCAATTGTAGGCAACAGGGCAGCAAGAATGCGGCGCATAGAGTGGTGTGCACCCTGGCAGAGGCAGAAGACACTTTGGTCTGATGCATCTTCTCGAGCCGGAGATGCAGTAGCAGTACTCGCATCTACGTGAGCCCATCATCGCCGAGCCAGGACCGTATTTCACGCCCTCGTGCAGGCAACCTGATTGTTAACAAGAACGAACGTCAACCTTGTTGAATGCAACGTGCTGCAGTTTCGCGGAGCCATGGTGCTCTCGAATGGACGACGAACCGAATGGTAAACGATGGACGATGAATGGCGATGAACAAATGCTTGCCGATACGTTTCGTTCTAGTTTAGATTAATAAATTTCTACTTTGAAAGGAGCACGATTCGACGGTTTACGAACAGGCAAATTCGAGGGCACCGTTCATGGAACTTAACGAGAGCCAGTGACAATCGTTTTCGTAGGGTATATTGCTACTTAATAATCAGCATCCACGATTATGGTCTCCAATTGCACGGGCTCTGAATCATAAGGTTGCACCGAGAACGATTCTCAAGACGTAAACTGCAAGATCAACGAAGCGGAGGGTAATAATAGCGTTGGACCACAAATTGCAGACTGCGACGGCGAATCGTAGATTATGATAGCAGCAAACATGGGTGCTAACTATAATTATCTCCGCATCGTAAATTATAGCAACGATACTTAACCGAATGTGTTCTACGGCAGTGGATGTCAAGATTCACGTTTCTAACATTATGAAACTATAATATCGTCGGTCATCATTAAATAACAATACTTCGGTGCCATTTTCAATTATTACCCCGCTATTATTACCTTGAAAACGAGAGGTCTTCTGACTTTCAGTCTCTTCCTCTTGCTCCATATTTATATTCGACCTCTTCAACGCATTCATGGAGTCCCCTAAAAAAAATCCAATGCATTCCAAACAATTCCAAGCGAATGCTCGATTCAATACCGAAGCTGGACAGTTTTGTGGTGCACGGCCAGGTCAGCCATGGCCATTTTTCATAATCGTACTAACGGGTCTCTCCGCAAACTAATTCCGCGCAGCAGACGTTCTCGCCGGGTGAACGAACGCGGCATCCTGGGGGTGGTGGGTTAGGCAGCCGTGGACAAACTCGAAGGCGACATCTGAGCGCACCCTCTGTGCATCTGCACTGCAAACAGGGCTCGGACGTGACCACCGACGTGCCCTCCTGATATCTGCGACCCTCGTACCTGCACCCTGCAACGAAACGTTACGTTTCCCGTGGTCAGAATTTTTGGTGATATGTTGAACAAGTTTGGCAGGGTTGCATATTATGTGACAAGAAAAGAAGCGACGCCTGAACAATTCAATTGCACTGAATAATACATTTATATTTTTGTTCTTATATTTATTATATATTATACATTCTCTTTTTGTGGATATTGACGGTAGATGTTTGTTTCAATATGGAGTTTGGAAATATCATAATTTGTTCATGAATATGTTCTACGTATTAAATTAATTGGACATTTCCAATGGCAAATAGGAAGATTTAATGCGTTTAATATATTCTCTTGACAAGTATTTACTCATAAAACGAAATAAGCACAAAACCAATTATCACAATGTATTTATTTATCCATTTATTAGGACGTAGTCTATGGTCGATCGTTGGCAGTCTCCCTTTTAGGAAGTAAATCGAGAAACAGAATCGTGCAAAGGATTAGAGAAAAATATACACGAGCGTTGAAAGTTAAAATGGTTCGATTCAGAGCCCACTCTCTCTCTTTCTCTCTCTCTCTTTTCATTGAATTTTAGTTCGATACGATCGCTCACGTGTTTCATAATTCATTTGGACGGAATTTTCACGTAAATTTCGACGATGTCCAGCCGGATATACGAACGGTCCCGTTTTCGAAACCGATTTCAACGAACGAATACAATTACGCGGAATCACGATGGAACATGTTAGTAATGGAGCTGTACACGTTCAAACACCACGATCGCGAAATAGTCGTGTTACCGCTACGTTTACGATTTATTCGTTGGAAAAAACGAAGAGACAAAAAGTTTTGCAACGAACGTTCGAAGCTTACGAAGGAAGAGCAACGGCAAAATAAAATATTCCACGCAGAGAATTGTCCGAGTAACACGAAACGTAACGTTAACCCACAATAAACTAATTCTCGAACGACCGAGGCTGTCCTGCGGCCAATTTACTCGACGACGTGGTTGAAAACAAGGATCCGGACCATCGGGGTAGTTGGATTTAAGGCTGGAGGATTCCGGAAGAGGGAAATGAATGTTTATTTCACAACGCGTGAAACTGGTCTGCGCAGTGAAATGTGAGAACTAACACGGTCAGGAAAGTGAATGAAGCAGAAAAGTAATAGTGATGCGGGGTTATTGGATTGAATGGAAATTTGGTTGTAAAAAAGTGGCTCAGGTTTTTATTTTCGAGCAACGATTTTAGTGAAAAAAATATTAAACAATGAACGTATACATAAATATAATATGTATAATACTATGCTGCTTTCTACAGAAATGAACATTTATATTTGATGTTACATATAGACGTATAGAGGCCGACTGTCTGACCGCGGCTGACCGATTCTACTTTCAGCGGTGCTTAATTGAATCATTGGCATTTGACAATTACTCTTACAATACACAGTGTGCATTATTAAACCGTTTAACGTAGAAACTGGATTATTTGAAGAAAAAAATCGAATATTCCATATGTAATTAAAGACAATTAAGTGTAACAAAATCAACCAATCAATTCTGAAAAGAGATAGAAAAAAAATGCTCAATCTTTATATTATACTCTGGAAACTAAATGTGTGATTAAAGAATTTATTCCGCGTTTAATAACAAAATTCATTCACGAAACTTCGACGAATTTTGTTGCCGATAAAGGACTTGATCGAAAGTTTCTGCAATTACCCTTAACTCTTACAAACGGGGGGAAACAAGTTTTTAACGTTGAATTAATGCAGAAAAGTAGCGGACTGTCGTGCTTTCCTCTCTCGTACACCCGAGGACGAGACTACGGACCGGAAATTGACGCAACGGCAACAGGGTGAATTAGGTAGCCATTAGTCGGAAGAACTCGCAGAAAAAGTGTGGTCCATTGTTGGCTACGCGCGAGAAGTAAGCCAAGTTAGCTAATGGTGTAAAACCGGACGATGTTGAGGGAAAGGACGTGTCTTATGAAAAAGGTTTTAATCCCTGGAGAGAAGTCGAACGGAAAGTTTGTTGGAAAGCCTTTCACACAGGCCCCAGGATACTCGTGATATTTTTCAACGCGATAAGAACACCTTGTATTTATACGAAATAATAATTTCACCCGTATACCCTGTTGATTGTTGACGCAAGATTTATTAAAGTTCTAATTGTAATTTCTACCCTCTTTAAACGGCCACCTTTTATTACCATTATCGAATAGCACCCAGGCTATGAATTAACTGTGATTAAAAATACTGCGCTTTCCATAAAGGTATAATTACGTGGTTCAAATTGGAAACAGCAGACAGATTTAAGAACCGTATAAGATGTTAGAGCTAACGATCTTCTTTAGCATCAATTATCTTCCCCGGCAAGAGTTCAATGCTCTTAATCATCAATTTGTGTCAGGATCACGTTCGTCATGAGAGCCCAGGGATTACGACCGAATAGATAACGGGTTTCGCGCGTTTGTTTCGAGCTAACGGCCGTGAAAGTAATAATGATAATCGGCTAACTGCACGGCCACTTTCCTGCGCTTCATTCGCATTCCTCTTCTTTAACATTTCTCTGGGTTAATGCCTGTTCAATGATAATGCAGGCTCGAAATAGGCACCTGTATCACTTTGCCCGTGGCCAGTAATTGAATGTCATCCAAGCAAATATTCTCCCGCAGGGAAAATGAAAAAACGGTGGACGCTTTTCTTTGTAAAAATTTGTCTCCACTTTTCTCCAACTTGCTTTCCGCAAGAAAAGCCACTTCCCCTCCCCGGGCAAAGCACCTATAGACCCGGGCCCTTTGAGAAACGCCGTCAAAGGGGAGGATATTGGTAAACTCGATGGCGAACCTTTATCAGATTAAATTTAAAGGGGCCACTTTTCGTTTGCCAGACTCCTGAAACATTTGCATAACCCAGGCGATCATCAGATAACACAGGTCTGTGCAACCTCCAAGAGCTTAACACAACCTAACCGCGACTCTATTTCAGTTTAGCATAGGTGCTCTCAATTTATTGTACACCGGGGGCGCACGGTTTTCCGGCAAATAATATTCCGCGATATCACCGTGACCGTGCCGCAATATAATTCCATCCATGGCTCCTTATAAAACGCTGACAAATTTGTGCGTCGAACTAAACGATAAAAGTTGAAATTTGAATGACCAGTAAAATTGACACTTAATATCTTCGAACAGTTTACGTAGTTACAATTATCCCGGCAAGAATTTTGTAATTTATGAAAACGTTCGGCCATAACATTTCTACGATGTCCCGCATTTTACTTACGGCATTTAAGAAGGCAAATACAGCATGCAACGAAGGAAAGAAATCGAACTTCCAAGGTATCAAAGTGGCCACCGCGAAGATGTTCGCGCTTTTCATTAAAACCTGACGGTCGAAGAGGTCCGATCGGGCAATTATTAATCGAACACCATCACGCGATATTTTCTCGCGATACGTCCGCCAGCCAACAGAAATTTATCGTCGCGCCATGGCTGATTTATCGGACAGAATCCGATTTATCAGTGCATCGCGCTAGATCCCCGCGATTCAAACGCGGATTGGTCAATCCGCTTGATGCACCGCGACATGTGCCTCGATTTCTATCCTCTTTCTGTATCGGCCGCCCTATATTTCGTTACTGTTAAGAAGAAGAAAGACCCGCGATGCCTCGAGCTCGTTGGGACGGCTTAATATTAATCTCTTTGGATAGGGAACTCCTTTCGTTTTGCTCGCGTCACGTTTTCCTACTTCTCTCTAGTTTCTACGTTCGGTTATTTCATTATTAAATCCTATTTTACTTCTCTGCACTTTTCTTTCATTCCCCTTGCACACGTATCGCTCAAACAGTAAAACTGCAACGGCAGGATTAATCATCTTCTTCGATCAGTCTGCTTCCATTCATCGCTCTCCCTGTAATTTCTCACACTTTAATCGTATTTTTAACGTACCTGCAGCCCGCGATGGATAGAAATATTTTAAAACGGAGACACTGGTACGTCTCCTATACTACGTACCGGGAAAATTAACGAGAATCTTCACGTTCAGAAATTGAGATAATAAAGATGCTCGATGCAATTGCAATTGGATATATTTAGAGAAATGATATATTTCATTCGATATTTTCCAAGAAAATTACGCAAATAATACCGAGCCATCCCTATTAATTTTTCGACCAATTTTTCCACACGGAAAACAAATACGCGAATTACCCCTTTGCATACGAATTACCAGAAGCAGGAGCCCACCCCAAAACTCCATGAACAATGCAAGCAACGAGAAGCGTCAACCATTAAAACGAAAAGCTGGAATGTTTTTGTACGTTGTATCTGCCCCCGAAATTATTTCCACTCATTGTAACCACGTTCCACGGTACACGTGCGAGAAAACATTTGTCCAGAGGGGCAAGGAGGCTACGTAATCCAACGGGAATGTTTAACCACCCCTGTTATTTATTATCGTTTTTCCACCGGCTGGATAATACGTTCGAGCACTCGAACGCGATGTACTTTCACGCGGGATGATTTATTCGAGCATGGAAATGTGATGATTTATCAAAAAAAAAAAAAACGAACCAAAACGAATTGGAGTATACCTCACGCCCTATCAACAGTTTTCGTTTTGCAACTTCTTCATTAAAAGCCAGAGACAATTAAAGATCTGCGACGACTTTAAAATAAAGGTATTTATTTCAATATATTTCTGTACAACGTATCCGCGCGACGTGGCGAGAAGAATCACGAAATAATCGTGGACATAGCGGAGAACAAATTTGTAGCGGGCGCTGTAATTTTTCGAGGATATCGAGATTCTTCGTAAACATTCCACCGGAAGTATCGGTTTGCACGATTGGCACTGATAGAGGGGCGGGTTTGCTGTTCGTTAACAAATTTGTGGTCGGCGAAACGCAACGGTTATCGCCGGAAGTTTTATTGCGTGAAAGTGGCGCGATAGCATTATGCACGTTCCGAAACTGATTGGAAACGATAAATGGCTAGCCATTGAGTGTCTAATAAACGGGTACGATGCATTTCGGTACGTTGAATGTACAGTTTTCATGGTCGACGCCGTGAAATTTCAAAATACCCGGGAGGCGCTGAAACGTGGCTCGTGGAGAAAATTCTGATTAAAATGTTCGCTGACAGAATTATCGTTAAATAAAAATTAATTGCCGTCGAGTTTCTTGGTATGCATTTCTTTTCGTAGATGCATATCGTATGCTTATTTATCTGAGTTGAAATATATAGATACTTGGAATTATTATTATATGTAATACAGGTACTTTTTTCAATATTAATCTTATTATTATTTTCGATGAACTAACGAGTACAATAATCTGCTGTTTCTGCAGATTGATTTCAGTTAATTATTTTTAATATATCAGTACGAAATAAATTATAATATTTCGTACACTTGTATATACCAGGTGATATTAGCAAAATCATATTCCATGTAACGCATATAATCCATTACAACATTCAGCAACTATTGTTACGTTCCCCTCGGACAATACGCGCGGAGTAAACGGTAATATTGTATTCGAAATTGATCCATAAATTAGTGGTGCACAGTAAGCCTCCCGGAAGTGCTTATAACAGTGCTTCAATGGGTGACAGTGCAATAATATCAATCCCCCACCTAATTAAAATGTCGAATTTAACATTTCGAATCGGCCATTTATAAATTTAAACCGCTGGCGATAATGTTGTTCTCCCGACCGCGTAATATCGGTCGACTTTAATAGCGCAAATAATAATAATAAACTAGCCGCGTAGAGTTTTCAGCGTTATTAACTGCAAATAGGACATTCATACTGAACGAACGATAATTGCAATTACCATTACGAAGTACGACAAACATCGATACCCGGGTTAATATCGAATTAGCATGAATAATTTTCTACACCGCCAACATTGACATCGATACGTTGTGATCAAAGTTAATAGTTTAATCACTCCGTATTAGAACCCGCTGTTGTATTCCCTATCTCTGTTTTCCACTCCTCGATATGATAGCTCGATTTCATACCATTGGGAATACATATCCGGTTGATGGTATCTCTGCGGTCGTGAAAATTCACGTCGAAAACGGCCGATCGATCACACGATAAACGATCACATCTGACGGTGAATTGTCGTCGTGTGAGAGCAACGCGAGGAAAGAAGCATCAAACGACAAGTGTTTCAGTTTTACATTTCGTCGATACGAATATATGTTAATCCGCAAACAGTTCGAATAAATATAATTGTTTCCGGAACATCGTCCACTATTTCCTCGAAGAATCTACCGTTTACGTCGAATATTATTTAAAGTATACCAAATTCGAGGAACAAATTCGCTGTTAATAAAACTAATGATCCACGATTCGAAGGCCACGGACGGCAGCGTGCCGTGACAGAGGGATGTTGCATCCGGGTCAGATAAAAACGGAATCGAGGTACGGAAGTTCCAAATCGAAATGCCGAACGGATTTGTATGGCTAAAACGCAGCTTGGCTATTGACAAATCGTTTTTTGTTTTGTTTTTCGTTTCGTCGATTATGACGCGTGCTTAATCAAACCGGATAAACGGGAGACACACGCTTCAAGGATAACGGGACCGTTTCCTGTCCGAAGGAGGATGGCAAAAGAGAAGAGAGAAACGATAAAAATGACACCTCTACGCGTGCATAATGTTTGGACGGAACGCTTGCTCCTGGATGAGACAATGTAGCTTTTAATTCAGCTAAATTTTTGTAGAAAAGCCGCGCGTTGTTTGGCCACGTTCTTGGTAAAATATTGTGAACCGTGGTTGACAATTTTAAACGCAAATAAAAGGAAAGAAAACATTGTTTAATGCAAAAGCAACGAAGGGAAGGGTGTTGTTAAAAAATAGTTAATATAGAAATCATTCGTTTAGGCTTTCTTCCAATACAACTTTTTAATTCAATTAACAGAGTGACGTTTACTCGACTACGTTTAGCCTCGAGATTTGTATTCCTGTTCTAATAATCGCTCGTCTTCGTTTAGTTTGTTAAGATTGCGAAATTCCATCCTCGCTGGGCGTCGATATTAACCAAAATTCCTTGACAAAACGTCATAGAAGAATGCACAAAAATTACGATCTCTCGTCTCTCAGAATAGAGAGGGACAGAAATTTCCGCGAAAACTCCAAAGGGAAAACATTGGAAGTGTTTTGCCCCAGATTTGAATGATCACAGCGTTCGTCGAAACCGTGCCTCTGTTACATTCAAGGGGATAAAGATTTGTAGCGACATCTCTCCTTTTTTGCTTTTTCTTTTTTTTCCCCCGCCGCCACTGCCCAAGGGGACAAGCGAAAAGATTGGCGTAGCTCGAATCGAAACAATCCAGGTGTGCACAGGTATCGTTGATACGGGGAATTAAACCGGTCGCGATACATTAATTTAGATTCTTCTCCGCTTGAAATAAATATCGGGGAATATCGTGTAATAATATTGTTCCAATATCACTGCTTCCTCGCTCGCTAAAGTTTGTCAATAATAATTAGTCACTTCGTAGCAATTACAAGGGACCATCACTTTTTGCATTAAAAAGCTTTTTTAATTGGCCAAGCAATTACATAATTTGTTCCGCCGTTTCAAACAGATGAAATCAGTGATAATAAGAATCCTTCGTTGGACTCCATCAAATGACAATGAGTTTCTAATTAGCAACAGAAGGGCCATTACTGATATTACCATTAATAATTGCGTTCAGACTTTTTCTCGAAGATATCCCTCAGAATCGTTTCAAGCATCCACTGTTCTATTTTCTTCCTCAATGTTTTACCATGCTTATTTCCCTCCTGGCTGTCGGGCAAACAGAATTCTACGAAGGAGGGAAGCAGGGTTATTAGTTATTAATGAGAATTAAGCAATTAGCACGAAGGGAACTCTATGGAATTGATTCCACGGGCTTTTTCCTTCCTGCAATTATCAGCGATCTCGCATTAATGTTTTGCAAATTCCTACGATAATTGTCGTAATACTGCCAGGTATTTCTTAATGAATCGGTGGAACCATATAATAATCCACTGCAGTAAAACTCATTTCGAGTCTCACAGCGCCGTCCCTCAATGGAATGTTTCCTCCTTTATGCGATATTAAATCTACAAAGCACTCGATCACCCATTTAATTACACGATCGTACGTGAAGTATATGCAGAAATTACTATGATCGCGATCCGTTCCCATTCAGCGATAAACGCAATTCCAACGATCATTAGCGGCATCGCGAATACGAAAACCATAAATAAATAAAACGACAAATTGTCGATTTCGCCGTTTAAATCGTACACAAGTTCCAAACGAGAAAACGTGCGCGTTATTAAAATTAGGAACACGACACTGGCGAAATGTTTTCGCCTCGAATATAAAATTGGCAAGCAAAAAGGAAACATGTGTGGAGCCATCAGTATCTCAGATTTGAGCCGACACGAGAGAGGAACTTCGTTGAAGGAAAGTTCGCCAATATTTTTTATAACGCTCCCTTTTGCTCGTTCAACAGCCAAAGAAATATCGAGTAATATCGGAAACACGGGCCGATCCCGAAGCAAATTCTACGCCAATGAGGTACCAACGCGGCTACACCTTTCGTAGCCCATCCCACGAGTCACTTTCGAAGGTATATACGAGCGGGCAGCGATGAATGGACCGGAACAGGTTCTGAATCTTATGCAATGATAAACGAGTGACCCCGCGGCATCGACTTCACCTGCACACCTGGACGGCCCTCTCTCTCTCCCGGGAGAGAGAGGTGTGCGCTGACGCACAACTCAATGGGCCCTCCTCGAACGAACATCCACGTAAATTAATCGATCAAATAAAATACCAGTCGAACGGTATTCGATAAAATCGCCTAGATCCGTCTTACCAAATAAATGATATCCGGCGCGATTTCGCATCGCCGCCCTTAAACAATTGAACGCGACCGTCTCGTTCTCCCCGGCAATCCCACGGGTCATCCCCTGAAACGAATAACGCGGCCGTGGCAGTCACGTAACAGTGGACGAAATGAAAATGCGCAGAATTGCACGGCACGCGGTGTAAACGTGGCAACAAGACGAACCCCGGATAATCCCATCGATGAGAGTCGAGAGTCGGAACAGCTCGTTTCGCAACGTGTGCAGGAGTTACCCGTTAAAGGTATCGTTCGGAGAGAAAAAAAGAACAAAGTGCGCCCCCTGTACCAATGGACGCTGTGAAACGAGCATCGACAAGCTCGTAGCTTTTCTGTCCAGCGTGTCAATAACGATTCGTGCAATATTTTCATCTTTGCCGCGTTACGTGTCACTGTCGCCTCGCTGTCTAACAGGATATATCTTTATCCCCGATTTTACGACGCGTCCCGGACAAGCCGGGGGAAACGTGTTCTTTTATTGAAATAAAAAAAAATATATACATAAATATATTTATGTAGGAGGGAGATAAAAATTATAAACAGAAGGGGGAGAGAAGGGAGGCAGGAAAGGCGCAGGCAATTTTAGTAAACCTGATGCAACGGTGTCGGGACCGATGTCGACTTTTCCTTCGAACTGGACGGCCTTCGACTAGCCACGGCCGTTCGATTCTTCGTGGTTCGCCAATTTTTGTCCATGAATCATAGAATGGCGCGTTGAACTCGACGATACCTTCGACCCGCCTAGGCAGTTGACTGATTTGTAAATTGAATAATTCATGACGGGAATAATTAGGCGTTTTATGCCTCGCCGCGACCACCGGCGCGATTCAATTCGCGTGGTTATCGCACGACGAGAGAACAGAACGGTTTCCCCTTCGAGGCTGCACCCAGGTACAAGGTCGGTGAACCAGCGGGATAAAGAATGGAAAACGTGGAGGCATGGAGATAATATAGTATTGTAATCAACGGAGTGAAGAAGCGTTTCATTCGAATCGTTTTTCATTGAACACCTCCAATGGCTTCGAACGGAACAGAAATGATATTAACAACGTGTAGAAGTTGCTTCATGTAAACCTCGCGTAGATTGGAATGGGGGACAGGTAGGGTAATAAAGACTACAGTTTCCTTTAATTGAACGCTAACTTGATTAATATGTATAAAACAGGAACGAATGAAAGATTAATAATGATATATGTAACTCGAAATGTGGTCGATCAATTTGCGCAGGAACGAAAGAAGAAACTTTGAACCCCGGAAACCGTGTGGATCGACGATCGTTCGTTACTGAAACGCGTGTGGATCCGTGCGGGGGTGGAGTAGGCGGGTGAGTGAAAGGGTTGAAGTTAAAGCGGAAGGAAGTTTGGCCTCGCGAGTCCCATCCAGCAGCCCGAAAATTATGGCCACCTTCCATTGTGGTGATTCAAAAGATGGCGGTGATTTGTTGTTAAAGAGAAATCGCTGCGCTCGAACTTAAATTATAGCGTGCCACCGCTGCCGCCGGGAATTAAAGTGCCCACTTCCTGTGTCGTTCTTTTTGGAAAGTTAAATAAAAGCCAGCCGAGAGGCTTGCATGAATTTGTCACTCTTTCTGTACGTTTCACGTGCAACTTGCTCCTCTTTCGATTTAACACTTTTCCATTTGTTCTTTAATTCGCTTCGAGCCTCGTATTTTTCACCATTTTGACGGACTGCGCATCTTGGTATAAATATTATATTAATACTTGCTACGTCGTCTGCCTCGAACGAAACGACTAAATAATTATAGAATATCGAGAGGGCGGAATCGAAGTTTGGTAACAGGCGAAGGAAATGGACTATATATTTGTTTTAATAACGTACGCGTATATTTTGTGATTTTTCATTCATGATTTACTTTACTCCGATTAACGTACGCGAAAGAAGTTATACAGCTACCCCGGAGAATTTCGACGACGTTGGCGCGATTTAACGCTCATTTAGGGGGCAATTAGAAGAAAAATATTTTCTTCCCGGGGAGGGAATTGAAGTTCTTACATTGCTAGATAGTTTCCCAGGCTCTCGCGGTGTCGTTTTTTCTATGATAATTAAGAGTCTATTGAACCCCTAATGTAGAACTGCAGAGTTAAAACTTTTTTTCTATCCATCCGGAGATATTAATGTTGACACACATTTCCCATCAATTGACCAACTGAATTCCTAATCGATTACGCGTCGTTAATATATACGCGTATATATTTTGTACACGCTGCGCATAACAGTTATTTCCAAAACGATGCGATCGTCAGCTCCTCGGTACAGCATCGCGTTCCCCGTGCAGATCATGTTATGTTATCGCTTAAAACGAGCCATGAAATCCGCAAAGTAACTCGCAGAATTGCTGACTGAGGGTGAGATTACACGCGATGGAAGGGGAGCCGAAATGGTTCGAGGCGTTTTACTCGCTGGCGTATGATCAGAAGAATCAAACGAGAAAGCTGAAGCGGCCGCGAGGGATGAAGGAGGGCGGAAGAGGGAACAATCGTTCTTTCCTAGGCACAACCGGCGAGGAAATCTCGCGTTTTATCGAACATCGATCAGATTTTTTTCGTCGTTGTTGTTTCTGCGGTTCGTCCGCGTTCGATTATCATCCCCTCAACCTACCGTTCTACCCCGTCTGCGAAAGAATTCAGCACGAATCGGACTATCGGTAGAGGGGAACGGTCCATTTAAAGGGTGCAGGGAAATGAGACGTACTTCGTGGAATATTTCCAGTCGAATGTTCGATTCTCGTACCCTGTTCGCGCAAACCGTCCTATCTCGAATTATTTTCCACGCGAAAAATCAGAGAAGGGAGCACTCCGATTCGTGAATGATACATCGACGTACGTTTTAATCGCGGACGAACTTCGAATATAAATTGCTCGCACAATTTATCCTCGGTCGGCGAACAATTGCCGACGAAACGAGAGGAACTTCGGCAACGACGCGAGCAGCTCGCCCGATCCCTATCATCCCGATAAAAACGAGGTTTCAACGTTGACCACCTACGGCGGCGAAATTTTCGCGCACGGAAACGCACACGTACAACTGCGAGCCCGTACGAACAACGAATTCATCGTGAAATATTTCAAGCGTGTTCGCCGATTTCTCTGTCCACAATCCGCTTCCCACGTTCCCCGCTTCTTCGTTCCCCCGTTCTTGTTGACTCAGGTCAGCCTTAAGGTCTTTGAAATTATACGACCGCCATACGGTGGACATCTCGTGACTATTCACCAAGTGTGTAACCGCCTCGCCGCCGAGCAAGCAAGAATTCCGCTCACGGACGGACAGTTGGATCGTTTGATCGGCAGAAATCTTACGTAATATTCCTGCTTTCTGCCTCGATCCTCATCCTCCCTTCTCGCGGCCCGTCGCTTTCGACGAAACTGGTCCCACGACTTTCGCGAACGTTTGGATAACAGTCTGACCGATCGTGTTCCTCTCTGAATATCTTAAACTTGCAACTTTTTACGCCTACGGTCATTGAAGGATTTTTCATATTTTTTTCTGTCTCATTTCCGAGTAACTTGTACGTAAAGAGTCGTGTTTGGGGTGTAATATGGAACGGCGGTCACGCGTATGTACGTATTAAAAATAAGCACGGGGGATTGAATAATTGGAGCGTACAAGTATGAAATACAAAAGTATAATCTCGACCATAATTTTCGGCTTCTGCGATTATTATAATTTTCTGCAATCGAGGGCAAAGTATTCGAATGATTCCGTCGTCGAGAAGGATCGCAAGGACGATCGTGACCCAGTGGAGGAAGATCCTTCATACCGAGGTGTACCCGACGAGCCGCGTTTCGTGAATACTGAATTGACGCCTAGTTAACTTCCGACGAAGAAAGTCGTTTGCATGTTGCACGCGGCCTGCCTTCTCGCGTGCGTGTAATTCCACACCGGCCGGTAACGGTTATGACTTCATTCTGGGCACGAAACTCGAATTGGAAATTCGCGGAGGTCTCGAAAAACGTGCAAGTTCATTTCTCTAACGAATAAGCCGGGTCCAAGAATGTCTCGAATAACGTAAATCGTTTCGAGCGTGTCGCATTCCGGAAAGTTGCATACTTTTTGTTAGCGGAAGCCCAAATTTTATTACACTGTCAAGGGGTTAATGTCGAGGCGCGTTTCAAAGCATCTCGAACGACTTATCTTCTTCGTATCAAGAGAACCCGAATATGCTTGTGCGTTCAAGGTATCACACAGAATATGGAATTTCAGGAAGGGCATTTTAAATCGCGTTAGTTAGGTAAATGCTTCTCTAGATAGTGGACTATTGAGTGGAACAAAGCCACCGTCTACAAGCAACTAATCTCCAAGGGATCCGCAAAGTGGAGCCAGTCCTTTGACTGCCATAAGAGTCACTCGCCATTAAACGTAATGCAAATGTTCTCCTAAACGTTCTGCTGTCTTAACGATGTCCTTGTTAAGGCCAAGAAGGTTCAGACTCTCGTCTGAACGGAGGAAGTGGTCCGCGCAACAATTACCCTGTCCCAATTTTTCAATTCCTTTGACGGATTCATCGAGACAGCGCTGATTCGTCCTGAAGTGTATGGAAATATGATGGACGATAAATAAGAACATTTTTCTCGATCGACTCTCGATCTGAATCGTTGCAGACCAATGGTTATTAATCGAAAATTCTGCTACCACTTGTTCTGTATATTAGCCGGAACAGATTTCCGAAATTAAGAGTGTCTGCGCAGAAAATTGACACACTATCACCACGCAAACGTGAACGAAGATTAATCTTGCCACGGGCAGAAAGAAATCAATCGGGCAATTAAGATACTGGCGGTGTCATAATTTAACTCTTTCTACTGTATCATTAAAGCTGAAAATTTTGTTCAACTTCAACGAATCGCGGGTGCATGTAGTAGTCATCATTAAATTGATAAAAAACGAAAATTAATAAGACTGCCGTAGAAGAAAATTTGCCACATACTGAAAACAAGTGTTGTACACAAACGACTGTACGCCACGGTTGTCATAGGCCATGGAAGCAAGACGATTCCATTGACTCGCCGACCGATTCGTCGACGATCATGACGGAATTTCAATCGTGGCCGGCTTCGATGAAAGCAGCCGGATTTATAAATAGTCCGTGCGCGTTTGTTCATTGTTCGATCGAATTTAAACAAGCCGATCGGCTTTGGTATACATCAGGCTAATTGGATTGGCTCGTTGTGCTATATTCCTCTGCACGAGCGGGATTCACGCTGAAACGAGTAGAAAAACGGTCCGTTTCATGGTTTGACTGATCTATCAGTCTGAGCAGGTCCGAACGATCGAGAGTTCGCGTTACGCATTTCCATGAAAGTTCGTGTCGATTTCGTGTCTCGATGCCTCGAATCATCTGCTCTTTTTCTATTCACTCTGGTTAACAATATCGGGAGGTTAAGTTTATCACGTAGCGTGTGAAGCGTGTCTACAAAATCGTAGAGAAGGACACGGTAATAGCGGTGTATATTGATAGAACGTTGTTTGTAATGCAATTCGAATAAAAATGGAACAGAAGCAAATTGCCTGCACCTCGAATGGTATTTTTAATACACTGTTGGAACGTTCAAGAAGTTTCCAAGGCGATTGATTAATTGCAGGAACGCTTGTTGGTTTTGGGGTTGAGTATTTCTTGAGATGACGCGAAGTTTAGAACGAACGTTAAGTGCTTTGGATGTTGGGTGATTAATGGTAGATTATAGTTCAATTACTAGACAGATTGATCTTTGGGAATCGGTTGTTCTCTATTTATTTTACCGGCGCATAGACTGGACAGTAATTGTAGGAAATACCAAGGATCGTGGAAAAGGGTTTAAACCATTTACAAATGATAAAAGCACCAATTACTTTTTCCCCAATGTCCAATATCCACGGAACGAATCATAAAGTAATGATCAGAATGTTACAAGCTCCTCGACCAAAGTTCACGCGGAAACAAAACTAGCTTCGCCGACAAGTTTCACAACAGGTGCAAGAGTCGAGTCGCGGAGACGACGACGATCGTACCTACGTTTTGTAGCATTATCCAATTACGCGATTCGTTAATTTCGTAATATGTTTCGTATCGGTGTTAATTATTGCGTTGAATATAATTGTACCGTTTGCGGCCCATCGGCGGTGGCAACTAATTAATAATTAAATGTAATAGGATCGCCGCCGTATCGAGCAATCCTCTGGTCGAATTAATTTTCAACATCGACACACCTAATGTCACGTAAACGGCTCCCGATCGTAACCATTCGATCGGACGCAATTAACGTGATCAAAGCTTTATGAATCATTAAACCAAACACGTCCACCCTTTTCGTATAATCCATGTGCCTCCACTGGAACCATCGATCGCCCGAATAAACAATCAGCTTCCCTAAAATTACCGGGTATACATCGAGAAGAAACCTCCCTCGCCAATGGAGCGTTTATTCAACAAATAAACCGAGAAAAAAACCGCTCGATCAATTCAACCCCTTTGCAAACGTCCTTTAGCTTCATCTTCGCGAAACCAAATGAAACTACCCATTGGATTGCACCCGCCGCTGATAATGATAAATGGATAAGCTGATAATGCCCGCTTATAATGAACGATAAAAAGGTAAAGATCATTGAATTGGCATGAAGAACCGCCAAGATTCCTGGCCAGATCGTGGAGGTATACAATGCGAGCGGATCGACGCCTATGCCGGCCGACATGAGCTGGTATTTAGTCAGAGGAGGACAAGAACCGAGCTCATTCACGACTCCGTGAGCTCGCCGTGGACACAGAGAGACACGACGGATACTTTGTACTAGTTTTTCCAGGCCGGACCTCCGCTAGCATTATTATGTGTTCTCGGTACAGGTAATTAGCTTGGACGCTGTGTGGACATACCGGGTGTCCATGACGAAACAGGAAATCGAACAGCTATCTCGAAAACGATACAATCTCTAACGCTACCCGTGGTACTTTTTTCGTTTGTTCGTTTCTTCTTCGTCGGGGATAAGTTCAAATCGCATTCGATATCGCGCCGCAACAGCCGACTGCATTTTACTTTAAACCGTCCGGATTAGATTGCCGTGGATTTCGAGTTCGGATGAGTCTGCGTTTGTTGAGCCTCGAGGGTGGCAAATCGTGCAATGGCCTTATCCTACTGTGTTCATTTCGAACCGTCGTTAACGGATCGAAGGTGTTCCCGTCGCAACTGATCAGAGTGTACGCGAATGTAAAATTTCTTCGTCGAGCTTCGATGAGAACCGTGGAAAGGAAGCAACGCAGCGGAAAAATTTGCGTATCTCCGGGAACGCTTTACACCAAACTCCGCGCCACGTCGACGCGCCTAATAAGGACACGGGAAATCTTTTGTTCTCGATAATCGAGAATCGCGTTGGAACATGGTGCAAAGTCTTATCTGGTCGGGATTCTTCGGTCCCCGTTAATAAACGATTTGCATCATTCGAATTACGAAGCTCCCATCGACGATCCATTCCGGTTGGGCGAGTTAACAATGCAGCAACATGGAACCTCGACGAAACCTGGCGGGATGACAGAATCGGGAAGGGCGCAGAAGCGCGGCCGGTGTGTTCGATTAAAACTTAATCCGCAAATGAATGGATTCGATACGGGCCACGGGAAGGCCTGCACGGTCGCCCCCCCCCTCCCCCGGGTCGATCCAATATTTGCATCATACACCTGCGGAACCGGCCGCGCCACTTTTCTTTTACGAAAACGAACATTTCCATTCCGCCGGCGTGACGGTCAAAGGCTGCCATCAGCCACGGAAAGTGAAATGAATATATGTCAGACTGTTGAACACGGTTACAACCTGTTCAGAAGTGTATTAACTGGGCATCGAAGACCGTGCAGGCACTCCATTATCCGCGTTCCCGGCCGGTTCTACATTACGACAAATTGTGCGTGTGTCCGGTGCGTGGAACACGAGCAACCGAAGGAAATGAAAATATGAAACGGGCGTGTGGAACCGGAGGTATTCGGCGCGTTGGGATCGAGACTCGAGCACCGGGTTTGGAACAGAAATACGGAGGTGAAATTTTGTACTTCAGCGGGGACAAAAATTTATGGTAAACGGATTAAGCAACGGCGGTGATGAATATAAGAAATTGGAAAGCTTGAGGGCACATCATAAGCTTGGAAAAGGACGAGACAAGATATACAAAACGGATTTGAAAATCGTGGAAATAATAAGGAAAAAATAAATAACGATAAAACCACTGAATAGAAATATTTCAAAAATTCACAGATATAAATATACCTTTACTCCTCTCCGAATGTGAGTTCTCCGGTATCTCTCTTCTACAAATTAATATCCCCATTTTCCAATTGTCTAAACATTGTATAATCTCTAATTCCAAACAGAGCCTCATAGAGGAAGCCATTTAATCATTTGCCGGAGCTCGAGCCGGCTGCGAAGTAGATAGTTCGCCGAGGCCAAGAGATTTAGTGGCAATTCGAGGGTGTAAAAACTGAATCGGAAGGATCGAGACGATAATGAAGTTTGGTCGAACGCGTTATATTACACGACAGGCTTTGCCGTGCGGCGTCGAGAACCAAGAACCTTCGGCCAGGGTAGCTGCTTTACAGCCAGAAGTGGCCCCATCAAGACGAAGAACCGTGCCGGGGAGAGTCCCACGGGCGCGTTAATTAAGCCGGAAAGCTCGCTTTCAACGTCGTTTGGCCAAGCCGTTTGTCGACCTAGACCAACTCTAAATTCTGTATTCGTTGGGGTTAACTAAGAATATGAAACGTGTTGTGGTGTTCGAGAGGGGTGTTTTCGTTGCTGGAAGGGCTCCGTTGCGCTAATGGCGGGCGACGAAATTAGAGAACGTTTTATTGACGATTGTAGCGAGTTCGTTGCAAATTAAGCAGAGGGATTCTCTGATTTTCTGAAATTATTAAAAGCTGATCTGATCAGATAACTTGGTTCTTCGTAACAATTGCGGCAAATAATTGAACCATCGTAGCAGCTCGGAATTTGTATAATCGGTGGGTGTGGAAATGGAAATGTATTGATTTCTTTTGCGTCGCAATATATTCGCAATTTTGTAATTATCATTTAGACGGAACGAAGTATGCATACATCATATTAGAGTCTGGATATAAGTCCATGGAAACGCGAGATCGATGGGATAAGGGGATGGAACACGTGTCACGATACACGGCCTCTCTAATTATCCCAAACGTACGACGACATAATTTATCTCGAGACGTCCTTCCCATTAAAACTTTGATCACTTTCATGAAGGATGCCACCAAAGGGGGAGAGCTGCTGAACTGACTAGGATGATTCCGAGTCAAGGAACTCGATTTCGGGGGATGAAATTAACGCAGCTCTGCATACCTTGATAATCAATTCAACGGCTAACAAAAAAACTTTGCGAGGATTACACAAAATATCACGTAATACAAGTACGCAATAAAGGAAAAAACAAAATCGACGCCAATAAATATAAAATGTCGTTGCCACAAGCACGAAGTCGAGTACGAGTACCGCGGCGCAAATAAAAATGATAAGCGCTACGTGGAAATGCATGGAACTGCAAAACGAAAAGTAAAAATATAAATTAATGAATACAAATGTAACAAACAATCTCTCCAATAGGTTGTATATTTCGCCAGAGCCAGATGTTCCGTTGCATACACCATCCTCGATAAACCGTAATAGTTCCGTGCAGTTGGACCAAGCCATCCAGCATTTGGCACAGAATCGTTTCGACATCGGACAGCGGGAAGGGCGGACCAAGGAGATCCAGCACAGTTTTCCAGCAGGAATGATATATAGAGGCGACCTGGCTGGGACGTACCACGTAAGATTCATTCGCCACGAGCCGACCGGCCGTGCGGTGCCGGCGTGGAATCACTTAGCCGATTCTCCGTGACGGAACGGAATCGAAATCGAACGGAACCGATCGCTAGGTACGCAACGCGAACGTCGCCAAAGATAATGGATGTCGACGGACGAAACCAACGCGACGCGACGAGTCCCGCAAAGAATCGAGCGAACCAGTCGTGCGAACGACGCAGGGATTTTCCCACGTGACGCGCGACGAATGGTTAAAGCCGCGAAAAATTCGCCGCACCGAAAACGCGCTTCGCTCGCGGAAAAAAAGAGAAACAGAAAAATTTGGAAACACTCGAACGATTTCTGTGCTGCCGGGAGGACTTTCCCAAGGAAAGTCTAACGCGTCGTAGCTGCTTCGACCAGCAATGAGAATCGCGAAAAACTCGTTCGAACGATCAGTCGACAATCAGTATCCAACGAGTTAGCAGCAGCGCGGCATTTCCTCAGAATTGTCTCGTTGTTCTTCGCGATTACGTCGCGCAACTCGACGCAACGCGACCCGACCCCTAACATAAATACCAGATGATACAACGTTTTCGCGGGTCGACCCGAAATATTTCCCCGGGGCGCAGAAGTTTGAGAGCGCGCGGAAGCGCACGGGACTCGTTCCGGGACAATAATTCCGCTCCCGGAAGAGGACAAACGCGGCACCAGGCGAAACAGCTGAAGTTCTTAGACATTTACGGCGGCCGTATAATGCCGAAAGCGTGCGGTCTGGTAAGATATACGTAAAGTCTGGCTGGCTCGGCTTGGTCCTATCGTCTCTGTTCTTGGACGTTCGCGATCCTTAACTGCACACGGCGTTCCTTAGTGGAACGTTGAAACGACGATTGCTGGCGGGGATCGTTAGAGGAGGATCGAAAGTTCCGGCAGGACGGCGAGATTGCGAGCTACCCGGGTGGAGCCGGTGGACGTGCATTCGGTTCGATTCGACGAACGGGGAGAAATGAGAGAACAAAGTGGGAGAGAAAGAGTTGTGGGATTCGCATTGACCGTGTGAATCGGTTGAAATAAATTTCCATTAATTAACTCGGCCGCCGTGAAACTAGTGCCGAAGGTGAGAATAAATATTATACGTACGTTTTTGGGCGGAAGGTGATTTTCGCGCGGACGGCGGGGAACGGTGTGTATCGGGCGCGAATATTGGGCGGAATAAAAAGCTGTTTGATTGGAAAATGTTGTTTCATGGTAATGACGAGATTGTAAATAATATTCGTACGCGATGGTCGCGGTTACTGGTTTTTTTTCAGCGAGGCCGGTGAGATTATCGTTGCAGAGTAGCAGCGGGGTTCTCAGTTGCCTTCGAGAGATAATCGACGATCGTAATATTTATTTGGCTACTTCGCGCGTCTGTAGTACGCTGTCCAACGGAACACCTGGTTGCCAAAATTCGATACCAGATCTCCGTTCGTTGGACGGCGAGGAAATTACGAGGGGTATCGCATTGCAAATTAGTGGAGTCCCATGGATGATCGATCGATCGTTTCGCGAACGAGTGCCGATAACGTGAACGCGACAGTACGTTAACCCTGATCCGGGGGGGGGGGAATTGCGCAATGGAACGATCCGCGGGTCAAACAATGCCGCATTTCGAATTCTCCCACGTCTTCGTCGTGAGAACACGCGTGCACCGATATCAGCCGATGATGCAGTTTACAGATTTTCTTTTGCCGAGGCCGGTCGATAGTCGCCTCAACAATGGTGTTACAGTTCTTCAATCTTTCTTTCTCCTCTTTCACCGATGCGATCGGGGACTGATAACCTGAGCGCTGTAATGAACGGCGCAGGTGAAGGAGGAAGTATCGTTTCCCTTGTTACAAGATGTGCAACGATTTAATTGATCCCTCGAGTCTCGTCTGGAGAACGGTTCACCGCAGTCGAACGGTAACGACGAAGAAATTGGGCACTCTTGGCAAAACAGTTTACGACGCCATTGTCCGCAAAACTTTGCCAATTAATTCGGACATCGCGCTTCCCGAGAGACGGTTGCGTTCTTTTAATGACCTCTTAACGCATATTAAATAATTACTTTCGTCCTACCCGGTGCGATTGATGCGCGCAGATAAAGCGAAATGATATTTACCACGGGCGTAAGGACGAATCGCGCACGATCTCTTGAAACGCCGGCCAAACGAATAACGAGAACAGCATCCGAGTGAAGAAAACAAAACGAAGCAGGAAACGAGAAGAGAAATAAACCACTCACCTGGCTTAATCTGCTGAGGCTTGGCCCTGATCCACGAGGTCTCCAGAAGGAGCAGCAGCAGAACGACGAGGACTCCTCCCAGGCTACTCAGGGTCATCCTGTTCTTCCTGCTAGCCGACATCCACCCGCGAGTAGCCTTTATTCGAACGCTCGCGATACCACGATTCCAACGGCGATCGACCACGAGAAATCGAGCAGCGCGTGGCAGCACGCTGTTAATTCGACCAACGGCCTCGACTTAGCCAGACCCGTGCGCGCTATTATATCGGCAGCGATACCGATAACTGTGTTTGTAACTACCAGGACAACGGAGGCAACGGAGGCAACGGAGGCAACGGGAACGGGATAACCGAAGCTGCTCGCGAGAAGAGAACACTGGCCCCGGTAGAGCGGCTACGAGACCAGCCAGAGGATCGAGTGAGTGAGGATGGACTGACAGACGTGCGGGCGTACGCACGAGTCAATGAAGTGAGTGGTACTCACCTGTAGGAGCCCTCACCTTACCCAACCCAGACCACGTCCCCTCGCCACCTCTCTCGCATGTCTCCCTTTTACCTTGGCTCCCTTCTTTCCTCTACTTCTTCTTCTTCTTCTTCTTCTTCTTCTTCCTCTTCTTCTTCTTCTTCTTCTCCATCGTCCTCTGGCCCGCGATACCCGTTTCATCTCTGACTTGTGCTTCTCGCAGACCCTTTTCTTCCTCGTCCACGTACCCACCGAACGATTCGACGTTCCGTTTCTTCTTTTCTGATTCTCTTCTCCGCCTCCTTGACCCCTTTCCTCCTGTGTGTACTTCTGCTTGCGTCGGACTCGCACCCTTCAGCTCGCACCAAAGAGATACTCTGCGACCTGGCCATTGTCCGTAGATCGATTTACTCGGCCATCGATTAATCGCGGTTCGGTGATTGATCGGTTGACGTAGTTTTTTTCCTGTTTCCTCTTCTTTAGGAAGTATTGAGCGGCGTTCCGACAACGCGGCGGAGAATCGTAAATGTATCGTGCGAATTACTCGACGAGATATGCGTCTTTATGCCTGCGCCGTTCTCTATGGGTAGAGTGGCGTGTTTTCTCGTTTCTTGCACATTTTACGCGGCTATTTATCTTCCTCGTTCGGCCGGCTTGACGCGAGGCCTCGGCTTCCTCGCGCGTTCTCATCTCCGCTTCTTATTGCGGCTTCATTTTCCCTCGCCCGCTTAACGTATACTTAAACGATCGTTCTTCTTCCTCCTGTCGTCCCGCGGGGAAGCCTGTGATCCCATCTCGCGGCATCGCGTGTCCGATGTAGTTCGTTAGATCATTCCTGCTGCACGCTCTACGCTGTTGTACGAAGGTGTCGAGCAAGTTCACGTGGAATTTTTCATGGCGAAGTGCGTCGTGACCGAAATTCTTGCCGTGACAGAAATCACCGTGGATTCGGAAGATCGAAGTGTCCCGTTCGCAACGATCACAGAAAAATTGACGTGCGATTTCTTTGTCACCCTCTCGTCGCTCTTCGATTAAAAGGAAGTGAACCCACGTTAAAGTACGTCCATCGTAACTTTCTATTATAGCGGTACAAATTTCCCAAATCCGTCGAATCGTTTTATTTAATATTCCAATCGTCCTCTAATTACGCCCGCTTGAACGGCCCAACGAATTCGTAGAAACATTTCGCTGCTGTATATGATGCGCTCGTGATCTGCGAACGAATCGAGAATATATTGATCTGCGATTTTGTTAGGGTCTCTTTGTTGCAGAATTTTTGAAACTTTTCGATTTCTTTGCCGCAAGAATGAAATCGATGGTTCGTGCTTCATATTCGAGGGACTCTTCTTCTCTCCAGCAGTTTGCTACTTTTTGTGCCCTCGTTCTTCGTCTCGCTTTCTGTATTCATCCTCCAGACGTGCATCGACGTACAGGAAAACGTCGGAAAAGATGAGTCTCGAGCGGCGTCCCATCCTACGCAAACATCTCGGTTATTAGTACGACGTTCCCATATTTCAATGGACAACGTTGCTCCGTTTCGAAAGCATTCTACTTGGTAATACGATCGTCTGTTTACTCCGGTTCCTTTTGGCCATCAAATCGCGCATGAAATTTTACCTTCTAAAAATATTTCCTTTATAAACTTTATAAAATTTCCTCGATGACAAAAAGAATCGGCACGAATCAGCTGCGAATTCGAACGCGAAATAGACGAAGGTACACGGAATATGATACCCAACGATATAAACACAGCGGCGCAAGTTTTCATCGAAAAATCAGTGACAAGCGGCACGACGATGCCATTAGATCTGAAGCACGGCAACAGAAGCAATCTCCGCACAGCTTTTATGTAATACAGCGAAATGTATCGCTGACCGCAGAGAACACGGCCGCGAACGGGCAACCGGTGGTTGTTGAAAAATTAAATTATCCCCGATCCGTGTGTTCCAGTTTGGCTGAAACGTGTCGATAGCATAATCGTTGTTCCAATCTGATAGTTCAGTACATTCTCGTTCAAATACCACTGCAATTCTGTTCTTTATTTTATTCAGATCTGCGACAAAACTACCAAAGAGGAGTTAAGCGTCAACGTTCTCAGACGGCGATTAAAAATGAATGCAAAACGCCGTTTCGCAACGTTATTTTCGATCGGTCTAATTCTGTGCCGTTTGAAGAGTCCCAATCTTACAAGTTCGTGCAAGATTATTGAGCAGTATCCAATTCGCAGCGACGAAATTATTACTCCACCCCTGTTTATCCGAATTTTTCATAGACGTAAAAATTATTATTCCACCGCGGTTGCATGAACTTTAACCAATGTCACTGCGCACCGAAAAAACCGGTCTCCGTCGGCCTTATCCTATCGTCCGGGGCCCATTCAGAAAGACCGCTCGTGTTCATCGGGAACGCCGACGAAGTTCCAATCTCAACCAGCTCCACGCCGGGCGATCTCTATTACGTAATCTCGACTATCAGGCATCATGGTGCCCCATGAAATTTTCTGCCGCAGTCGCAGTCTGCTCCGACGCCCGAGGGCCCCGCTCGGCCCTCCGTGAAAACCAGCCCAGAGTCAAGGCTGACTCGCTCGACGTCGTCGTAACCCTTCCGCGACGATAAACCGAAACCGATGTTCAACGCTTCCAGAACGGACCGGCACCGGCGTCGTATTATCGAATTTTCGACGGCGGAAATAACGAATCGCCGTTGATCCCGCATTAATTCTTCCGGGACACGTGTCACGCGTCCAAATGAAATCTCGCTCGACGCCAACGAACGGGCAGAATCGTGCATGTCCTCCGCCCGGGAAGCAACTCTCCGCCGTTTCGATCATTCTCGCATCGAAAGCCAATCAAACACTCTTTGGTGGCGAGATCGAAGCGATCGGGCTTGTAAATAATTCAATCTTCGGCCACTCAGCCGCTTCTGCGAACCGTCGTAAAAACTTGCCCCCGCCGTGTTCGCGGACGAACTGAAATACGTTGCGCTCCAATCGGTAAACGCGGATCGAACGCACTTTCAATTGAACTCAATTGAATCCTAGGCCCCCGGTGACCCTGAAAAAGTGTGTAAGGGAGGCCGCAAGAAAGGCCAGTCCGCTTGCACGCGAGGAGACACGGAACACGAAGAAACGTGTACGAAGTGGACAGGTCTATCCGCGTCTTGCTGCGTCGGCTAATGAAATATGCACACGGGACTTGTATAAGTAATGTCCTGTGCAGGCCCGCCCCGTTACCGATATATCGCGTAGGAAAGAAACCTAAGGGCGCGATGGAACAACGATCGGGCTGCATTGAAACAGAACGCCTTCGTTTTTATCCTTTATCGAGTAGCAAGCGGATTTGATTCATCTGGCAAAATCGCGCGGAGAGGGGCGTGGATTTTATCGAAGCTAGCCCCTCGGGGAATGTGGTTCCTCGAATATTGATGCTATCGATTCTTTAGGCAGATACGACCCCCTTTGGTCCTTTTGTCTTTGTCTTTGTCTTTCGTCGTTTGCTTTGAAACGGTGGTTGATATGCCTCTTTCTTGCCGGATTTAATTAGAGGAAAGAGTATCTTTTATCGCGCGACTCTGTGGCGTACGAAGCGGCGGTGATTCTTATTAAATAAATGTACAATAATAGAGATATCTCTTCCTGTTTATTCATTTTATTCTTATTAGAATTGTCATCGTGATTTTACAGGGGTGGATTGTGTTTCGCGAGATCGCAATTTTACGTTCGACTCGAAACGTTGGAATGAAATTCTGCACAGACGGGAACGTGTAATTTTCCGATCGCGTGATGGAAGTCCTAATTATCCCATTTTGAAGGAAGCTTCATGCCCAAATAGAAGTTCCCTGACAGCCACTGGTTAACGCTATCAGCAAAGTTGCTCGCGCCAAATCGAAACTTTCCTATTTTCGCCTTCGTTCAAATTGCTTTTCGATTTGTTCCGCGACAAAACCAGGTCGAACCACTTCAAAAACTAAACATTCCCCTCTCTTTCTCTCTCTCTCTCTGCCCACTGACAAAATCGTTCACGAACTCGTTCGTAATTGAACGGTCCAGCAGAAAAAAATTGCCACAGAAATGCCAGAAAAAAACGTAACAGCTGAAGAAGAAATAAAAAAATCAAAGGGAATCGAATTTAATTCGCGATCGAGAAATCAAAATTGCATGTAACGCCGCGACGTGACTTTTGCCCTTTCAACGGGCTCACGGTGTTCGCCAATTAGGCGGGGTCGATTCGAACATCGTTTTCTTGCTTTGGAAATAAGAAAATTGGAACGAGAAATTATTGCTGGCGTCGTTCTAATATCGTACGACTTATTCCCGTATGGAACGAACTCACCCCACAAGCAGCTCTATAAATACATACCCTCGATTGTCCAAAGCCGAGAAGAAACCTCCCCTACCCCCCTTCGCCGTTTCTCGCTGCGTCTAAAAAGAACAATTTTTAATCGACGATTCCCAGTGCGATATCGAAATGCACGCCACGCGATCCTATCCCCGATCGTTTCACCGATCTCTCCCGGACCTGCGGCGATAGCGATCGATCGCGAATCGCTAATTTATATTCGCCCCGACCTGTGCGTCACCGGCCGCAGAATACAGTTAATCGTGTCCGTCGTTAATCGAACGAAACGAAATTCCTTCAGACCGGCCGGAGACGAACGGGCGCACGGACAGACAGAGCGGACAGTTTGTTCGATCCGTTTGTTGGTTCGTAGCCGTGTCTACGTACACGGCTAATTGTGACGTCCGTGAGGGAGAGTGAAGAGATCGTTACGTCGTCCATCACCCATTTATGGCCGCGTAGCCACCTGCTTCACCTGCGGTTTCGCATGAAGATAGAGCCGTTTCGAACGAAAGCCGACCTCCCGTGAGTATCGAGTATTTTGTAACGAGGCTACGATCCAACCGACGGGATCAATTTCTGCCATTCGTTCCGCTCCTTTTTCCTTCCATTTCGATCGTGCCTCCCGTCCGTTTCTGTTCCCTTTTCTTCCTGCGTTCTTCGTCGAACGCGTCCGCGAAGACGTTGATGATCGATGAGATTTCACCCGCGAACGATCGAGGGAACGCGAACGACACCGTGATGGTCCGGCGGGGAACCAGAAGAAACCAGGTGACGATCGTTTGTCGACGACACGGTGAACGCGTCGATGTTGGATGCATTTCGCTCGATAAGACGGTGAATTAACGACGGGGCTGCCGATAGGTTTTGGTATTATTTGGAGGTTAGACAGCGCACACGCTAGGTTGGACAGATTACGAAAGCGAAAGTGATCGAATGGACATTGAATTGAGATATGCAATTGTCATTTCGTATTATTAGAAATCGTCATAAATTGCTGCAACAATACCTATATGTTAATGTGTCTCACTGTGCAGATGTAGGTATTGCACACGTGCGATACATTTAACCGTTTCAACCCTAAGCTACAAAGAGTTAAAACGTAGGAGGTGAACGTTATCCGATTGGTGGGAAATTAATGATCGTTGCGGCCACCGGAGAATTTTCTTTTATTTCCTCCTCCTTTTCCCCCGTTACGGATTGAAAGCTTGGTTTTGTTCTTTCCGTGGGATTTTTATTTTTGTGCCTGCAAGTAAAAGGCTTCGGTGATTGTGTCGATAATAGCGTGCCGTGTTTAATTGTTTCTCAGCTACCTTCCCGTCTGATAACTTCGATTAATAAATAGGTTCGCGTTGAATAATCCTCCAAACGTCACCGGTTGCAAATAATGCAGCATATACGAGGTAACGACGAACTCGTTCAATTACCATTGTTCGCACAATTAGCGGAATCGACAAATAAATTGGAACGAAAGGCCGACGTCAAGAAATATTTAATCAGTGTCCGTTCTACGATCTCGTCACACTTTACACGGTATGTTCCATCTAGCGTTGTACCTTCATCGCGGTCACATCCCGATCGCAATTACGTTTCGTGTATTTCATCTGAACGGTTCAATTCCTTCGTACCCCTCGCGAAATCTTCTATTTGCCTCCTCGAACGGCACCCTTCTGGCGGTCCGCTCTAATTGTGTTCGCGCATATTTCATCCCCCGGGACAAATATCTGGCCGCGAGCCGTGCAATCAGGCAGAGAGGTGCCGCGTTTTCTATGTATCCTTTGAAACAACGAATCGCCGCGACTTGTCTCCTCGATTTCGGTTCGCCGTCAGCGTACATCACTCCGGGCAAATATTTCTCCCCGACGGATTCGGGATATTCGATATTTCGCCGCTCGACGTTCCCCTTTGTTGGGAATAATTGAATCACATTCGGCGCAGAAGTTTTGTCGCGCCAACAGTGGAAAGAAAAATTGATAATCCTTCGTGTAACGTCGATGCCCTTTTCTCTGTGCAAATAATTGCGCAACGGTTAAATGAATAATATATTATGTAGCTACTTGTGCGCGAGTGAGAGCATCTTAGTTTTTAAGGGTTAATATATTTTGCTGTTCCTCGAGTGTCGCGTTATTTTGCCAAACATTCGCGGCCAATATATCGTTACTTCGTCTCTCGATAGCGTCGTTTCGCGCGCCGTATTATTCAGCCGTCCGATGGGTAGGTTAATGCGACAAAATAATCGCGGCGCAATTACGGTAATGCCGAATCGCGTTTGTTCGCAAGCGGGGATCCCCTAATGCAGAGGCACGGTAAATGCACCCGCGATTATCGGTACCGCTGCTGCGTCGCGTTTCCGGTTAATAAATCGCGTTAAACCTTTTACAGCGTTCGATTCTAATGCGCTCGGTACATCTCGCCACCCGCCGTGAACTTCGTCGCTGGCTGTTCAAATCGGTCGGCTGTATCGTGCTCAATGACGATCCTCGTATCTTCGACGGAATTATTATTTTTCCAGCATCGTTTGTCCGCAACGCTGGTTACGAGTGCGGGATGCCCAATTACGCGGCGAAAATACGACGTGGTCGCGAGGAAAAATTCCGCTGGCTAATGATATTAAAGTGTTTCGATGTAAATACACAAGTTTTCCAAACACCGGTGGCAAAATTGTTCTTCCAGATCGCCAGGAGATCGAGAGCAGCGAGGCTCTTTAATTTTCGTAACAGACCCGGCCCGTTTCAAAGTTGCTCGATTAATCTTCCCCTCTTGCAATTATATCAATATTAATCATCCCGTCCCTGCTTCCCCGAGATGCTGCAAAAACAAAGTATCCGCGAATAATAGTAACAACAATAATAATAACTCCAAGCGAGATCCGCCGAAAAAACGACGTCTATTGAGCACGCTGGCCCGCAATAAGACCGCCGGGCGTTATTCAAAGGATCCCGTACAGATTGATTAATCGACTCACCCCGGCGACGAGACGCTCGACAACGCCCAAGCAAACGAAGACCGGCCGTAATTTCGATCGTCCACCCCGTTTGGACGATTTGCGGGTAACGTGCACCGCCCGACACCACCGCCCTTCCACGCCAAGGAGGACAATAACGAATATGAAGGCAATAATAGCGAGAAGAAAGAAGGTTGGAAGGCGCCGTAGCGTCGCGAGTCCATCGATCGCAAAGAATCGGAAGCCTAGGTACCCGTGATTCAGAGTAGCGGCCTGGCCACCCTGGCTTGTAAGTGCCTGTACGTGGCCGGACCTCTCTCTAGTTGGAGCACGAGGTGCCTCATGAAACATGGATCGAGAGTCGCCCTGGAAGAAGCTGCGGGAAAGAAGCCGACCGCCTGCAGTGAGCTCGCCGATGATCGGTGATAGCGATGGGACCAATACCCTCGCGGACGACGCGGCTAGAACTTTAGTCAAATGATAACAATTGCCGTTTGTGATTTTTCTTTTTGTGCGCCAATGAAAGTAACTGTATTCCGCCCGTCTGTTTTAATGGTTCTCGACGACGAGGAAGACGCATCGCGTAGATCGGACGCGATGGACGAGGAAGTTTGTTCGACGAGTGGTTGAATGTGTAACTCGTGGTAGCGGGCGTAAATTATTGATTTGCTCGAACAATTGCGTGGACGTAACTGATTTTGGGAATGGGGAACACAGCCGGAGACCGTGGCGATCGATTTTACGAACGTGGGTTGTGATTTTTTTTTTGAAACACCGAGTACTCATTTGCAGGGTAATTATGCACGATTTAAGCGTGCTTCAGTTTATTATTTTTGCTGACGAATTATCGCGCGCGGCTGCCCGATTGATCGTTTTTTGAAAGCGTAGCTGATAGTTTAACGAGAACCGTCGTATCAAATGGTAGTCAAATATCGCAATCAATTGCGGAGAATCCAAATCAAATAAAAAGCAACGGTTACCGAATGAGAAACTCTGCGTTTAATTTAAAAAATATATCACAGCGCACGAAAGTGTAGCAAATAATTTTGATACGAGCAACTACAGTATTAATTTGAACTAAAATTAAGGAAAAGAATCATCTACAAAATACACCGTACTAAACATTCCCCAATCGCATTGCGTTAAGCAATTTATATTCATCCCAATTGCAACTATTTTCGCGTGTCCCTGTATCTCCAGCTACTATTACGCTAACTGAGGGTACGTAGCGGCAACGCGTAGAAATCGAAACTGCATACACGCGAAATTATACAGATCTAGATCCCGGGTAGAATACTGGAGGATGTATCGGCGCGGGAATATGGAAATTCGAATGGTGAAGGAATTCGAGAAGATGGAAGTTCCGGTGCGTAGTAAATTCAAGTATACATAGAGATTTCTGTATATACGTACAGATTTGAAAGTTTGACGAAACGTAAGAATGAGAGCACGGACGTATCGGTGCCACGATAGCTCGATCACGGGAACGAATAAAAAATCAAAACGAAGATCGTACATTTGTTAAAGTATGTCGCGCATGGACGAAGGGATCGTGTGGCGAAAATTAAGATGCTGGATGGTACCGTGATCGGTCCCATCACTAATCACCGTTGTGACTACGCGGTTACTTCTCCTCGAGTGGCCGCGCAAGAAAAGCTTCCTGGCGCTGCTGGATTCACGGAAATTAGTGCCGCAACGATGCGTGCACTGAACATTAGTCCGCGGCTCGATATGCATTATGCAAAACCGTCGACTACCGCGTCGTAATTGTATCGTTTTGATAAGTAAGCTCGCGCGTCGCAACTGCACGCTTCCATCCATCCTTTTGTCCCTTCGACGTCTAGTCATTTCTTGTTGGCCGTTTCCGTCCGCCTTCTATATTCCTCGACTCCGCGTCGAACTTAAATTTCGACCGATGGGAGACGGCCCGTCACAAGCTCGTCGATTCTATTTCAACCGCAATCGCCACTTTGTTCGGCGCGAGAGACGAGAACGATCTGAATGATAAAAAAGATGGTCACCCCGGTAAGGAGTGAGGAGGAGCAGCAACCGTGTCGTTTAATTTTCGTCGATACAGTTCCTCATTTCCCAATGAGGCCGACAAAGCGGTCGGCCACGGGCGCGCCGAGTTAAACGCAAAAGATTCGCGCACGAGACGTGCGTGCACGGTTGCACCGGCCGGGATGAATAATGGACAGGCGGAACATTTCGTCGGGGATGTCGTGCGGGCCGAATTCGTAGAAGAGGATCGTCCCGTACACGCGTCTACTGCGAAACACAGACGGGTACTTGCAATACAGCCCCGTGGATTTCACGGAATCGTCGATGAATTCGACGAAGCCACCTTTGCGGTGAACAGCGAGAGGGTTGGCATGACTTACGTTCGCCACGTGTCCTGACGCGTGTTTGCGAAACGACCACCGATCCAAGCTCGTTTGTCTCGCCGGATCGACCATCGATCTGCTCAAAGGAGGGAAATACAGTAGCAGACCGTAGATCTCGCGTAATCGCCCACTGAGTTCTTGGTAATTTGCACTGGCCCGGCCGAAATGATATTATTCCTGGACGTTAATGGCACCTCGCCTGGTTAATATATAATTTCATTCGATATATTTCACAGTGTAGACTTTTATTTTATGTGCGCCAGCGCGCAACATCGAGGCGATCAGTAAGTTGCCGACGATGAATCGGTGATGTTTGAAGCGAAGCAACTTCGTGAAAAATAATCGTGCAGGAGTCCACCTGGGCGTATTTTAAAGCGCGAGGCCTCGACTAGGACAGATCGGGGTTTATTCTCGGGGCTGGATTTATTATACGGGCCATAAGAAATTTTGTTCATGACTGGAATCATGTACGATTTGAAGATTGAAGTCTCCCCTTTAATATGCATCGCTTCCTGATATGTATCATTCAAATTTCGAGGGCAAATCTAGATACCCACAGATATCGTTGGTGCATCACGCAGAGGGAGAACGAAAAGTTCGTTTGACAGGAATTCGATGATGCATTGTTACAGCTGGTGCATTCTTCGATTCCCGATACGGTGTTCTGCGATGAGAGAAATTTAAACGAAACACAGAACGGGGTCAGGACCTGATGTTCGTGTAAACGCGGGGCTGGGGTTTCGCAAGTGGAAACTCGCATTAATCCGCGGCTCGCTACTCGTCCAGTGTGTATTTTCTTTTTTTTTTTTCGCCGAGTTTTCTCCATCGTTTATTTTCCTATCCGCTTTTCGCTTCATTTCTCTCTCGAACACACTATAACATTCTGTTACTTACCCTGATGGCAGGCAGCCAAGCAAACTGGTCCAAGAATCTACTGATACCGCGGGAATCGCCCATTTCTGCTTGGATGATAAGTCACCCACAAGATATAGGAATAGACAAATAAGCCACTGTATTTTTTCGGCCAGAATTCCCGCGGATCCGAGAAACCCATAACGTTAACATATCACCCACAACGGTCCGAGCAGAGTCTACAAACCGGTGTTAACGCTACCTATCACAGACATTGAAGTTAAATAATTTTAAGGATAATTATAAACAAATGCGATTACCGCCACTCCCTGGCGAGATACATCAATGACCAGTGGACATAAATCAAAGCTAGGAGGATCAGCTAACATCTCCAACAGGTGTGAACATTATTCCACGCGCGGTTCATTTGTTATAAACAGTTCAACAATTAAAATTGTTATTACGGCCAACTGCATATAGTTACAGTAGCGGGGTATTTTTTATCGTGTAGATTATTAGGTTCCCCTTCTTTTGAGACGAGGTTGATTAAAATCGGCCCAGTAGAACGCGAGATAATAATTTTTAAATATTTTGTCGGTAACGGTATGTCGGTAATCATGAATGTGGCGCCATCTCGCGTTTTCGGCCTCTTTCGCAGTTTGCCGCGGCTTCAAAACCGAATTCCTAGATTACATCGCTAATTTAAACCATTGCGTTTTTCTCGGCTTCTGCTGCGTATTTCTTAACCGGACTTGTCTTAAATGAAAGCTACAGACAATGGCTATCTTCTCAAAGAGTTGCAAAAGTATGGCATGTGTGGTTCGAATGTTATTAACCATTGAAAAATAGGCAAAATTGCACTTCGGGTCCGGTTAAGCAACTGCGAAAGAGGCCGAAAACGCGAGATGGCGCCACATATCTTATTATCGACTGTTTACGCGGCACTGTTACCCCAGAAGCATTTTGATGTCACCCACAACATTATCGATAAAATTTGTAAAACTTGTTATCACGGCTTCTGGTGGATATTTTTTAATCTGTAAGGTGTCAACTGAATGGGAGAGAAATAAGGAAGGAAACAATTTAATTAATAATTACAGCAACTGGATAGTCCCGTACAAAAATGGTTGCAGTGGCGCGAAAAGGGAGTAATTGTGAATGCAGAGAAGCAATTTAATTCCCAAGCTGCAGTTTTAGCTAATTTTGTATACTAAGAAGAAGAGCAAAGTCCATTAAGTTATTTGCCGATTGTTCTGTTGTCAGAGATGTTTGATTCCAATAATGTCAGAACGTGGCGCTATGTTATGTTTCCTAATTTTTAGTTCCCTGTTGTTCATCGCGCCATCGGAAAGCACGTGGACTCGTTTCTGAATTTTCTTTTTATATATTCAAGTAATTTAAGTGTTTAGCTGCGTAAAAATTGCGACAAAAAATGGTCGTGATTGGAAAGAAGAAGGTAAGACTGATTGTTTCATATTTTTCTGCCACACTATTCCTGAACTGTGTTTAGGTTATTTTACGACTGAATACATCAAACAATTAGTTCAAATGTATTTATCGTTAATGTGCTGTACTTCGAAATTTATAGTATGAGGCTGGAGAAGGAGCGCAGTTTATGTCAAGGAAAGCTGCTTTGAAGAAATTGCAGCTTTCCTTAAATGACTTCCGTAGATTGTGTATATTGAAAGGTATATACCCAAGAGAGCCACGTAATCGTAAACGAGCTCAAAAAGGACAACCCGGCATTAAAACATTGTACCACAAGAAAGATATTCAATTTCTGATACACGAACCAATTATATGGAAGTTAAGGGATTTCAAGGTATATTGGATTAATCATGTATTGCAAGGCATCTCTACTGTGCATCGACTGTGAAAAAGGTCATGCAATTGCCAAGTAGGGAACGAACCAATCACTTGCGAATACTTAATTGAACGATATGTCTTTCAGGTGTTTAACAAAAAAATCGGAAAGGCGAAAGCTTTAAGAGATTTCTCAGAGATGAAACGATACCTAAATAATCATCCTACTTTGAAACTTGACCACATCGTCAAAGAACGTTATCCAACATTCATCGACGCGCTGAGAGATCTGGATGATTGCTTGACTTTATGCTTTTTGTTCAGCACATTCCCATCTCTCCATCACATACCGAGAGATCAATCTCTATTATGCAGAAGATTAACAGTTGAATTTTTACACGCAGTCGTTTCCGCTAAAGCTTTGCGCAAAGTTTTTGTGTCCATTAAGGGGTACTATTATCAGGCCGAAATCAAAGGCCAAACAATAAATTGGATTGTGCCGCATCATTTTAGCTTCGAGCCCCAGGCAAAGAACGATGTAGACTTTAAAATTATGTCTATATTTGTGGAGTTTTACATCGTAATGTTAGGCTTCGTTAATTATAGACTTTATCACACCCTTAATTTGTATTATCCTCCAAAACTCACGTCAAGTGGTAAGATGAGTTTCTTTATGTTATTTATGTAAGGAATATATTTCACTTTTATTTTTTGAAACAATCATTTCGTATCCAGATAACAGCGAGAAGATACTTGTGGATGAAGAGGCGTACGTGTCAGAGAGGATAGCTGCATTAAATGTACCTTTAATAAATTTGGATTCTTCTGTGCAAAATGTAGAAGAGGAGGAATTGGAAATGGATCAGTTTGCAAATGTATGTGGATGTTAAATTAGTATTCTACCTTATTCATTTTAAGGCTCTAATACTGACCATCTATTCCAGGAAGGTGATGCAACGAAATTAGAAGAAGCCAGGATAGAAGCAGAGAAAGTGAAGAAATTAAAGACACTTTTTAAGGGTTTGAAAGTTTTCTTAAACAGAGAAGTACCAAGAGAACCCCTAGTTTTTATTCTGCGTTGCTTCGGAGCCGAAGTATCGTGGGATAAATTGCTCTTCGTCGGAGCTACATTTGACGAGAACGACGAAACGATAACGCATCACATAGTAGACAGACCGAGTATGACGAAGCAATATATTTCAAGGTAGTTCTTTAATTTTGTTCTCTTTTAACAAGTAAAAACAGGTTTATAGCAAATGTATATAACAGATTTTCTGCAACATAAATTTTATACTATTACAGGTATTACGTACAACCGCAGTGGATATTTGATTCCATGAATGCCAGAGAATTACTGCCTGTTGAAAAATATCTAATGGGTTGCATTCTCCCGCCGCATCTTTCGCCGTTCTCAGACAGCCGTCACGATCAGACGTATATTCCACCGGAGGAACGAGCCCTTATGGATCCAGAATTCAAGTTGAACGATGGTGCATAATCGTATTTAATCGAATCGTCGATAGCGGGCGATAAATAATTAACGATAGTATTTTTCTGATTCAACAGAAGAGGAGGAGTCTGAGGAGGAATCAGAAAATGAGAGCGAACAGGAGGAAGAAACAGGCGAAACCGTCATAGAGAACGATTCGAACGAAGAAGCCGAGGATAATAAAGAAGAAGACGCAGAGAATGCTGCAACGGCCAAAGCAGCAAATGAGAAGCAACGTGATCGATTGAAAAAGGTTGATTATTATTAAACGCGTACGCCGCTTGGACCTTTGTCTTTTTCTACCGTTTATTTTACGTATGATTACAGAAAATGAAAGTAAAAACTGGAGAGGTGACTAAGGAAGATCCATGGGAGCACAAGCGACAGGAGCGACAGGAGTACCGACTACGAGAACGAATGATCAAGAAGAAGCACCGCAATTTGTACAGGAGTATGATGGAGGGTCGTAAGCAGAGGGCAAAAGAAGTGTGGCTACTCCGCAAGAAGAGGCGTATTCACGATGTCACCGAAAAGCAAAAACGCAAGGAAGAGCGCAAACAGAAGAAAGTTTCCGAATAAACATGAATTCCAAAGAAAAATACACATCATCACGTAAATTTATTCTACTATAAGGAGGGCTCAGAAGCCAATCGGTGTAAGTCCAACTATCCCCGAACGTGAGTCACGTAATTCAAAAACCTCTTTATTGTTAAAACTTAAAACGGTTGACAAATCATTTAAGTCACGTAATTTCAAACGAAACAATAAATGATGTTACATTGTCATTTTTTTCCAAGTCATTTAACCAAACCCTATTTATCTCGGTTTGATTGCTAATGAACTTGCACTGATTGGCTCCTCCAACGCTCCATATACACAGCACGACTATACAATCCTTGCTATATTAACAATTGTACCTCGACCCATCCGTTGCATACGTCTATACCATTTTTTTTCCCCTACGATCATATCGAAATAGCTTGGCGCATAAATCAACGAAGATTTGACAAGCGGAACGCGACGCTTTTCTCGATAGTCGTATGTGAGTACAGTTACGCCTAATGGAGGGATGCCTTTAATCCAGTCCTCCCACTTACCGGAAGCCCACGCATGCGACGATCCTGGTCCCTACTTTTCCACCGAAGGACTTTGAAGGCCAGGCTACCCACGCACGGTAGCCTACACACAATCTCGACCGTTTTACCGCGTATACCCGCATGAAAGTTGTTCGTTTTTGATAAACCTTTCTGCTCGGCAACCACGCGTAGAAAAATTGTACGCGCTCTTGTAGCTCTCCGCGAATAGAATCACCCGGAAGGTCGTGCGTTGATCTCGACCGGCTCGAACATGTGTCACCCATTTAAGGGGGTATTCCTCAGGCGTTTCTTGGTAATTTTATTTTTCAATCAGACACCGCTTCGTATTGGCACATATGATTGTTAATATTTTAATCGCATTGTACTTGTTTCAAGTCGGAATACATCAAATTGGAGCAGGTGCGCGTCGTTGAAGATGGTCTTACACCGACGTGTCACCGCAGGGACAAAAAAACGAGCCTTTCTTCGATACGAAAGTGGCTATACTAGAAGCCCCTACCGGAAGGGAGAGAAGGTCTCATTGTTTTAAAAGAAAATGACGATACCAAGTTCAGAACACAAATAGCTGCCCCCCTAATTACTGACTTTCGTTTCGACTATTCAATTGCCCCGGCATCTTCGATCAATCCGGTGACTTTCCCTAGACCAATTAGCATTGAAGGACGAAGCTATTTAGTGGCAGGCAAATTACCGCCGATGCATCCGGTCACTTTGCGTCCTATGCACGTCGGGTTTACCTTGAATATCGGAATTGAATGCGAGCGAGATACGCGTACGGCGGGTTGCGTGTTCGCGATTCCTATTATTTCGCGATTCTTCTCTTTTACTTCTCTGTTTATCCCGGCCGTAGATGCGAACCCGTGACGAAACACCGTGGGCGCTATTTCAACCGGGCATAGAGATTCTTGCTCGAACGTCCCGTCGTCGCAGTCGTAAAAGCAAGAGTACACCGCGGTTTCGTCGTACAGCGAAAGTAAATGGTCTGCCCATTAATCGTTGAATTCCGACGCGGTCATCATCGCGGTTTTCACCGTTGGGACACTTTTAATTCCTATTCGCGGCACGATCCTCCTCGCTCGAAGCACCTCGCGACACACGCCCAGGTGGTTCCAACAATACCGATCGTGCCGCGCATTGCCCCGTCGAATAGGAAACGTGCGAACAAACTGCGCCCCAGAAATCGAGACGAGAGGGAATAAAGAACGGAGAGAAAAAGTCGAACGAGTTGGCCGTTTCTACGTCAATCGAGTCGTGCCCGTGCAACTTGTTCCCCTTCCAGGATACATTTCCCGTCGAAACGATCGGCGAATCGTCGCGCCTTTGCGAAAAGACGGAACTCCTGTTACCCGCAAGGTCGTCGATTGACTAATATCTATTTCTGAAAAATCAACTTGCCGGCGCATTTCCCTTTCCACCGGCGGAGGGGGTGGGGGTGTTTGATTTCTCGCGCGAATAATAATGGATACACGCAATACGGTGTTCCTAGGCCTGGAACAATTTTGCATCGATATCTACGGCTATTTGCAGTGGTGACTGAACAGGCGTCGGCGAAGCCACCAACACAAACGTTGCTCCAGGTGAGCTACCTGTATATGTATGCACATCTCGGCTGCTTACGTCACCATGCTATTCCTGTTCCAGCCCATCTCCACGCCGAGCATCCTTAAAACGAGCATCCCTGGAGCCTGCAGCGCGATCTAATAACGTTCTAATCTAGCCGACCTCGAGATCCCTCGACCATGAAGACGCTGGCCGCTTTGCTTCGATAGATCCGCGGATTCCGCGCGTCTCTCGCGGAAGTTGACGATGGTCGTTTCGCGCTCGAATCGGGGAGAAGCGCGGTGAAATTTAATTAGACGAGTTCGAGCGGTTTTAATCGCCGCGCACACCTTCCGCGGGTCCCGAACGATCTCGTTAACGAGGATCGTTTTATGCGATTTTATCGCGGCCGCGACGAATCGCTGCTGCCCCCCTGTTTTTTCTTTTTCTGTTAACGAATCGTCCTCCGCGATTCCGCGACGATGATGTTCGCCCCTATACTCCGTGGGCTTGGAATACGTATTGCGCGTCCCCTTCCTTTTTTCAGCGAGGGAAGAGAGAAACCGAGGAAGGATACACGACGGGCAGGGTCATTCCTCGAAGGAGGCTGTTGGTCGTGGAATTTTACGCCGGTTCCTGGACGTCTTTTTTCTCCACCGGAGACATCGACGCTGGATTTGGTGCGAAACGCGACGGCGAACGCGTGGGACGGTCGCCGGTGAACATTGGGGGCTGCCCACATGGCGAGAGGCGTCTCATCCGATTGTGAAATATCGAGGCTTTCGAAAACGCGGTTCGGTTACGGCCCGTTCCGAAGGAAACGCTTTCTGTTACGAATGTCGCGGTGGAAAGGTCACTCGTTGCATCCAGGGTACAGATGAACGATTTGACGCCGGAACCGTCAGGCCGGTCGAAACGTTTGGTTTCGGGCTGCTTGCTGGAAAATCGTGTTAACATGCAAGGTATTGTTGCGGCAATTTATGACGAGTTTTAGTTAGAAAGAGTGCCAATTGTATACAGCCTCCTGGACAAAACGTTAATTCATTCCAATTATTGTACTCGAATTTAAGGGCCCGAAAACGGTATTTGGTTGCAAATGTTAGTAACGAATCGCGCTTTCGCCGAATCGTCGTAATTTTACTGGGACAAATTGTAAAATTGTTCCATCGACGAAACAAACTGGCCCCTGTCCTTCTTTCGTTGCACACGACCGTGACATAATTGCCCGTGGACGTTTTACGGATCTCACCACACAATGATCGCGAAATCGCTCACTTGATTTACGTCTTACAAATCGTGCGCCTTCCGTTACCGTCTCGAGACGTGTTTCATCGCCGAATACGATCAAACGAGCATCGAAAAATTCGTGAGAACTTAAGTATCTCGCCTAGGTCGTCAAATTCAGTCTTCTGATATAAACGAACGTAAATGACCTTTTCCTTAATTCCTCCCTAACATTCGCAACTGAACACTGTCTACTACTAATTTATCAACCAGATGCTGTGCATCTCTATTTAATATCCGTTCAACCATACCGCGTGCCCATGATCCATTTAACGTTGGCTTTCTAAATATCAGCGTTAACTGAACTTTGGTTCCTTCTACGTTACCACGATTTCCGCGTCTGCTCGCGAGGTGTGCAATTGAACGCGCGGCGCGCATCGACACGCGTAATCGATTCGAGAACAGCGGCCGCGTATTTCACCGGAGTCTCGAGGAAATTGCGGCGAGCGCAGCGGATTCGTTAGACCGTGGTGAAAGAGAAGATACGAAAAACGGTACGTAACAAACGAAGAAGGACGCTTCCGATACCAGCCAGCATCCGAGCAATTACGTAATCAAGGTTATTACGGCATTAGGTAATCGATGCCGGACAACCTGCGCGACGCGAACCGCCGTCCGCGCGCCTGCGGATGAAACGCGAAAAAGCATTTTCGTTCGTGGACAAAAGTGGTCGCCCCGAATCGAACGCCGCACGGAAACAGATATATCGACGAAGCGGAACGAATTCTTCCGCGACGATCAACCCCTGGCGATTTCAACGACGGCCGCTCGTCGAGCGGACCCACCGCCGCGCGGAGAGAACGCCTCGCCCACCGGGTTTATTAAAGCTCGCAACGGATGAAAAAGTTCTTATTAATAATGTTTAAGATCGCGTGACGCCGCGTTGCTGCTCGGCTAAACGTTCCACGCGCGCCGTTCGCGACGGATCGTCGAGAAACGAAGACTGCTTCGAGCAGGAAAGTCGAGCCCCGACGGGTCACCGACGAACGTCGTCGTAAATCCAGCAGGGAGTAACGCGAGAACATCGAGGAAAGAGGACGGGCTGGTGATTGCGATATATTTATAAATGAACGAGTCAGTCGCGCCAATCGATCGATTCGATGAGTCGCCGCGCCCGATATTCGCCGGGACGTTTCCGCGCGAGCGTCGAGCGCGCGAGAACGGGTATCGCGTCGATTGTTGAATAGAATCGAAGGAATTTCAGTCGCGCGGTGGGAAGCGTCGCGTTACTCGACCTTTGACGTGCACGCGGTTGCATTGTGACGTAACGCCGGCGATGAATCAACGGGACGGCGATCGTTCACTCCGTCGAGCGACGCGTGCCCGGCTCGTTTGCAAATTGCTCGATTACCCGCGACCACCGACGATATTGGCCGGCTATTTTAATCGCCCCTGTTCCCCCTGGTGCGACGCGACTCGCGAAGCCGCCGAGCGTTTCAGCGTCGCGCGTCTCGCGGCAATCGAAAATTGCCGGCGACGCGTCGCGACGCTTTGTTGCGCGTTTGGCCGCTTTGCGACACGGTTCTCGTTGTCGCTCGTCGACGCCCGTTTCGTCTGACGTACGTGGAGAATAGACTCGATCGGGAACCGCCGATCGCGGGGATCCGCGCTGGAAGACGCGTTACTCGTTAGCGCGAGCTCCGGATCGTTGGGCGAGCGATGCGTATCACGCGGAAGATGTTGCGATGGGGACAAGAAGAACGTTAGCGGCTACCAGATGAAGGGGAACGAGGCGGTTAACCGAGGGGAAGAGAGATCTTAAGGGGACAGGTATTTATTACGAAAAGGACCGGGCGACGTGAACGGTGTCAGCGTTCGTTCTCGTCATCCCGGGGGTGTCGCGAGCGCGTACGAAATAAAAAAATGCTCGAACTGTCCATCGAGGACGGCGAGAGTGGTAGGGGGACTAATTACAAGGTGGTTCGCACGGAGAACGGTCGAGGCTTTTTGAAACTCGATCGAGCAACCGATCGGCTCTCCCCCGGACGCGGCGCCGCGGCGTCCAGGTTATCCGCAGTTGGCCGGGCGGATGACGCATCGTCGAAAAGAATACGAAATGAACGCGTGCCCCTACGGACCCGTTACCTACACCACGCCACGGCGAACTCGAGCTGCGTGTGGTACAAGATGTGCTTCCGAGGTATGCCTGGGATCGGGAGGTTCCACATGGTGAAACACGCGACCCGTTCCCTGTCTTGGCTTCCTCTTCTTTTCTTTTCTTCCTTTCTTTATTCCTTGTCAAATTTGGAGAAAGCTGAGGGATTATTAGATCCGTGTGTAGTCCCTCGCCTGAATGCACGGGGACCACCGGGATTTTCTAGGTAACGGACAGTGATCTCAGGATTGATCAACGATTTCAATCAACTGGACTGCCGTTGGTCCTGCGCGATCCGCTGGGAAGGGACGAGCAATTGTTTCCCTGCAGCATACATCGAATCGAAGAAAGAAATCGTCGGGGTGCGATACGCGATACGCGATACGCGTACCGTGGTCTCGGTGCGCGATTCGATCGAACCGAAAATCGTTTGCGTCGACTTTCTCGAGGGTCCGCGGTGTCCAGTGCGCAATCCGTGTCTCGATGCAGCTCACGGTATTGCGCAACGTCGTTTCAACTGAGGCAGCCGCGAACAATGCAATCCCGCGAAAGCGAAGTTTACCCTTTTTAATCGGGCGGTGATCGTTCGGTATCGCGGGGCGGATCGTCGGCTGGTTTCACGGAAGCCCGTGATCTCCCTCGGCTCCGGGTCTCATGGATCGTTGACCGATGCTTTAAAAGATTGCATCGTGCCTCACGGATCGTTGCTCCGATCTACGGAAGGAAAAATCTATGGGATCCGGTGGATCTCGGCGGGAATAGTTGTGCGTCGTCCGCCGGTGCCCGGGGAGCAACGGTTAACCCGGCCTGCGTTGGGCGCGCGTAGCCAGGTACCGGCTGGCGGAGACACGGGTCGTATCGAAAAAGGAAAGAGACCGGGGAACGAATCGTTTCAAGGATATCGACGCAACAGTTTGCCCCGCGTTTCGACGGGCGAAACCGTCGGCAAATATTTGCCGTGCAATTATTGGTCGAACGGATCGAACCGCGTGAAGCTGTGCCTTCGCGCTCTCGACCTGGTCGTCGAAACGTCCCCCGCGATTGTCGAACGATTCGGCGTGAAAAAATTTGTAGCCCCGTCCGAGTGCTACGACGGCGTTTCTCGAGATACGTCGAATTTTACGGCGTTACTCGCAGCTCCGCGTAAAAATCGGCGTTTAAGTATCAATTGATAAGGAACGATTGACTGTCGATAAAAAAAAAAAAAAAAACTGGTACATATCTCGACATTCGTAACCGCGATGCTAAATGCTAAAGTCTTCCCTCTTGGGCGTGAAGCACCGCCGCGAATCGCAACCGCGCGTCCAGCGAGCGTTTGATTTCCGTCCGAAAAACCAAGGAAACGTTTTTCCACGTTTCCGCCGAGGCATTCCGGAGAATCACGCTCGGTGTCGTCGGACAAGACCGGGTACACGCGTTTTGCGCGACTCTAATGATACCGTGTAGCCCGGCTAGAGTACATCGGTGTCGCTGAACCCCGGCGCCTCGAGGCAACTCGCAGACGGAGGCCGCGAGGAAGAATCCATGGACGCGCGGCTCTATACTTTGCGCCATTACGTTAAATCCACGGCCTGCCGTGCCGGTGTCGATTCACGGGGAGGACGCCGACGCCGGGACGCGCAGAAACCGTCGCAGAGGGCGTCGCGTCGACGGGAACGCCGCTGGCTCTGACGTTCCGTCCGTTTCATTTGCGTTCGTTTGCGTACTCGCAACCGGAAGAAAAACCTGCGCGGACACGTAGACACCGGTGAACGCGAGCCTGAGCCACGTGGAATCGTGTCCGCCTTGGAATTTCAGGCTTGCGACTCTTATGTAAATTCGCGGAAAAATACGCTTTCGCGTGGTGTTTTCCCGTGGATCGCTGGCAAATGTCGTTCGACGTTAACCGACCAATAACGTCCGTGTCGTCGGGACGACTGAATTTCGCATGATTCGAGACGGACGGAACGACTGCGGCAATGAAAGCGTTTGGAATGTAAACGAAATGGAACTTACGCTGTTTTTCTATCTTTCTTTCGTTCGTTGCGAATCTATCCGTTCAGTATGCACAATGTTGATACAATTTCGAAGCGAATACAGTTAATGCAAAATTATAAAACCGAAGAACGCAACATTTTTCGAGGCCGGTTTACGTATTACTCGCGTAAATAGTTGCGCGCCCGTGCGCATTAATTATTACCATTAAACAGCCGCGGCCCTTTTAACGCGGCGCTCGAAGAAACGTTATTGATCATCTGGTTGGCTCGACAAGTTCATTCATTTGATCGGGCTTTCACGACCGTGTGGCTGAAACACGGCCAACCTTGGGGCACCGTAATACACGGCGGACCCGTCCGCGAAATTCCAAGGGGTTCCGAGCCGCATGCCCGCTTTCCGATTGACCTCTACCAGCAGGATCGTCTGTCCTCCGAGACGCTTCACCCACGGTCTAGGTCCACCATCCGGAGGGTTTCGCGCACGCCGACGCGAGATTGCATCCAGGCGTTGAGCTCTCCGAGTTCGCGACGTCGACCGGCCGTACGCGGCGTTCCGTCGGGACCACGGGGAAGGAGGCGAGAGCGATCCCGTCGTTCCGGGCGCGAGAGAAAGAGGAACGGGTCTATCTGTGTATCGCTGGGGGGAAGGTGGGAACGGAGGTGAACCGAAGGTGGAGGTACGCTCGTAGAAGGAAAAGGTGAGGAGGGAGGCTCGTGAAAAGAGAGAGGCCGGCTGCGTGGAAAGGAGAAGGACCGCCGTCCAATGAGACACCGGGCAAGCGATGACGTCGTCGTTGTCTCACGTCGAAGTCTCACCAAAAGTCTTCAACAGCCAGCAGTTCGTCCGCGGTCGCCCGACTGGACGACGAAGTTCGTCCTTTCACACGATCTCATCACCGACAGGTGGTCCACTTATTTATTTATTCTTTTTTTTTTTCTTTCTTTCTTTCTTTCGTACTGTGAAACGGCCAGTGAATACACCAGCCATCATTGGACTACGGATACACGGAAGGATCGTGGCTGAGGGATAGCTGTCAGCCATGGGGACGGGTAAGTCGTTGCCGCACGGTGGTCCACGGGGAGAACGTCTGTGTCGAAGGATTCGCGGTGTCCGATCGCTGCTCGATTTTCCACGATCCCGTCGATCACTCGGTCGTGCTTGCGTCGTCGTCGTTAACCCGCCGTACGGCCACGTTCGCGCGCGATCTTCCGTCTCTTTTCGACCTGGCGAACGAACAGGTAGGACCCGCGGGTTCGCCACAGGTCGGACATTATCGATACATCCGATACCTGTCGCCGTTCGCGGTCCACGGTTCGTTTCGCATCCTCGCGGACCCAACTGGCGCATTTCGGCTGATAAAGCAGCGACCGGTGGCGGAGCGCCGGCGATAGAAGGGGGGAATAGTTTCCCGGTCGTCGGATCCCGACGTTGGCCTCTCGTAAAGTCAAGGTCGCCGCGAAGAATATTCGCCAGCGCGACGGCACGCACCGAACCGTCGGAGAGTCGCGCGGCGTTCAAGGATGCCCCGGAAACTGGGGATAATTGGCGTGGTTTCGCTCGACGGCCCTTGCGGTTCTCCAAAATGGACGTGCTCCGCACTCGAAGGATCTTACCGTCCGGTCGACGTGCATCGACCTTTCTCCCTAGGTCCTGGCGAACCTCCGATCCGACCTTGGATCAATTGCGGAACGTTCCCGGCTGCTCGATCTTCCGCGTAAAAGTGTAACGCTCTCGCCGACGCGGCGCGTCACTTTCGTCTCCCGTGCTCTATCGACCGAGAACTCGTCCTCTTTATCAGTGAAATCGTCGCGGCGAGAACCGACGACGCGTTTTCGACGGCCCTGAACTTGCTCGCGCGACTTCGATGGTTCGTTCAGCTTCTCGAACGATCTGGAAAGAAACGAAGACGAGACGAGACGAGAGGTACACGGTCGGTGCAGTTTCCATCGCGTGCATCGTCGCCATCGAAACGCTGTTACGCACAGAATGCACAGAATAGTTTCGACCTTTAGCACATCCTTTAGGCGGACGGTGTCAAGGATGCAGCGCGAGGTGTGCGCGCCACCCGATCAGAAATTATGCGACCACCCGGGCGTAACGCGAACGGGTCGCCACTTTTTTCCCTTCTTTTTTTATTCCGCGCCGTTGAAACCTATTTGCGCTTTCGTTTGCCCGTCGCGGTTCTCGTGCCTCCTCGTTCTCCTCGTCGTTCCATCGGGTCCGGTCCTCTCCTACGCGCGCGCATCGCGCACGTTCCGTACGAACGCGTCCGCGACGATCTTTCGATCGGTTCGATTAGCCGTTTCCGGTTTCGTCCCGGAGCCGCGTTAACGACTTTAGAAAGTGCGCGCGCGCATACGCGGGACGGTAAAAGCCTGAATCGCGGATCGTTCGAAAAGAAAAAAGAGCCGGGCATCTGCGCGGATCGGTTGCGAATACTAGTCGGACCCGTTCGGCGATTCACTTGCGTCACGATCGCACCGCGGCCTGTGTTCCCTTCTGCGAGAGCCTCGGCCCAGCGGACCGCCGGCTCGACTCGGAAATTCGATTCGACCGTATCGAATCATCCCCGGTGCCGTTATTATCCGACTTGTTGAATGACGCCTCGCCAGCCGGCCTTGAGAGATTTCTCGCGCTCTCGAACGACCGGCCGGCCAAAGTATTCTTCGACGCGGACGAATTCGGCGTTTGGTTCAGGTGTGACCAATTAAGCCGCGTACACGCCGATTCACTTTCGAACGCCCCTCGAGACATGAATGGGCGCCCGTTCCCGTTCGAAAAGCGGGACGAAAGGGAATTATTGATTGCCGTTTACACGGCGCCTTGTAAAGGTGTACGGATGGTCGAGCGAGCCGCCTCGAGCTGCTTCGAGGATACTCAGGTGCAGTGAATTCGACCGGACGCTTTCTATGACAAGTATACGCGAAGTTCGCTGACGTTGGATCCGGTTCGACGGCGCGAGTGCGTGCTTTCGCTGGACGTCGGGACCGGCGAGATGTGCAAAAAAATCGGATCACGGGACGACGATGATCGAGCGGCGAAAACGGGTCGCGAGTGAGTGAGTGAGCAGTTTCGGTGAGACGCGCGTCGCGAGGCAAGAATAATAGAGGAAATAGAAAAAATAAGGGGTGGAAAAGATTGAGAAGGAAAAAGGATACGCGCAACAGTGTCGTGAGGGCAGTTCCGATCCTTTCGTGGCGCTCTTTACGGACCGCGGACAGCGTCATCGTTCTCTGGATGTAACGCAAGTACCTATTTTTAACATCGAACCGACTACCTGTTGGGGGCATTGCGTAAGCTCCACCGGGGAATGCGAATATGCCGCGCGATTAAGGGGATGGAGATTGCGAGTTCATCGGAGGCTAGTTAATGTTAACGGTGAACGTGAACAGCGTTCTTACGTGTGCAGTCCTTTTCTGTTTGGTTGAAACTCGATGGCCAGAGAAATCTCTCTTATTAACAATCGCGTCGAGAGCGTGTTAAAACAGATTGATCGTCGTGCGGGAATATGGGAATGTTTGCGGTAAATAACAGAAGGGAACGGCGTAAATGTTTCTCCGGAGAACTTTTTGTAAAATACGAGTACGGTCCGAATTTCTCATGCGGCGTTTCACTTGATAGAAAGGGATTACGATATTGACGCAATTCAAGGCGAGGAAGTAGTAGCATTGATTACCAGATCACGCGATTCTATACTGTTTGAAAGAAAATCGTGCCCGTCCTTGAACCGCGTGCGTCGACGCGAATACAGACGTCGCCTTTTTCTATCCCAGGCCTTACGTAAAAAAAGCGTAGGAAAAAAAAAAATATTGAAAGGACTCGCCCCGCGTTCCTTCGTAAAATGGTTAATTTAAGCGTTACCTGAAACGTCACTTCGTATAAATAGAAGAATGATGACGCGTGAGCTTCATCCTCCCCTGGCCGAACAAAACACCGTGTCGATGATTGGTTAGGCTATTCGCTCGTCGGCCAGGACGGAGCTGCTCCCGTGTTCTCGCGTCCCGACAAACTTCGATCACCTATTCACGGGAACGATTGCATACCGATCCTGGCTAACGACCGCGCCGCATTGTCACCATTCTCTTGCAAATGCATCCCGAATACATTACGCGATCTCTTTCCTCGGGGGCCAGCGTTGACCTGCGAGAACCGCGACCGACCGAAATCGATTGCTCGTCCCCCGTGGAACTCCTCGAAACCGATGCCCCCGGCGAACAGTACCCTCGAACGGAGAGACGCGTAAACGAAGCCTCGCGCAGAGGAGAGGCCGCGACTCTAACGTTGGAATTCAACGCGAATTCGCTGCCGTCGAAACGTGACCGAGCAAACGCTAGGAACATTTTGCTTGTTCATCGCGTTGCCTTCCACGGAAGCGTAACAAAAAGAGGAAAGAACAAAAGAACAAGGGAGAAAACGAAGAAGATGGTGCGTCGCGTCGACGGGATTTTCGAAAGCGAGAGTTCGATTCACTCGAATGATTTACGCGACGCTTCATCCTTTATCGAGCTCGCGCGAGCGTGGCTATTACGCGGGTTCGCGTGAAATTCCGCTCGCTTCAACGATCGTATAACCATCCATCGACGCTGGATCTCCCATTACCCTACGCTGTCGTCGTCGCCGTCGTTCGGATGGTTAAAACGTATCGCCCGATCGAACGCGATCGCCCGACGCGGTGCAACCTTTTTCTTATGTCACCGATCGAAACGGTACGCCACGTTGCATCGACGGCGAAAGGCATTGTCGAGGTCACGGTGCACCGGTCCGTCATTTTCCCGGTCTGATTCGAGACGATGGAAATCGGCGGGTATACGTGGGCACTGCGAATCGTGGGTCGATCTCGTTACTCAATCCGTTGCGTTCGCGGCGTCGCGTGGCCTAAATAAGATCGACCAAATGAGACGCGCGTTCCGAGGATGCGTCGTTTCTTTCCGTCGGAAAGAAATGATCCGAGCTTCTCGCGGATTCTTGCGCCCGATATGCGCCGCCGAGATGAATCGAGAGGGACCTGGAAAGAAGTTTCTTCCCCTCGGAAATTGAGATCTCACGCGTGTAATTGTTCGAGCGACGGGAACGGACGAGCGCGCGCCCGTTGAATTCCGCTGCGAGCGTCGATCGCGAGAATCTCCGCGTAAATGGGATTCTGTAAACATCGTTCGGACGTGTTTACTCAAGAGACTCTTGCATCCGATCGGAATCGGGGACTCGCTCGGTGAAACTTGCGAGACGCGCATATGTATAATGTGCACGAACTTTCCTTTTGAATCGCGTTCGTGTAACGGGCGTGCGGCGTAAAATCCAGCGAGGATCGGCCGGTTTTCGCGCGCGATAGGCGGAATGCAGAGAGAAAGGCGGAGGAAAATGCTTGGTATTCTTCGTTTATTAATGGGGCATTAGCGTTTTTCGCGTCACTCGGATGCTTACACGACATTGTATCGACCATTTGCCCGCGCGGACGCATTGAATGCGCGTCGCTGCAACTCTTACGAATTCCGGCGCGTCCTGCGATGCGTTTCGAAGACACGCCGGATTAAGAACGCGCGGAGAATACGCTCGTCTCTTTTTCAACAGCTCGAAACGCAGATGCCCTGCCCAACCGCGAACCCGGTTCAACTTCGCGTTGAAAGGCTGCCCGATTGCGTAACCGAGAATATGTGTATCGCATGCGAAGCGCGCGCTTCAAACGCGTTCTGGCCGTCGCATCCGCTCGGTGTCTCTGCTGGAAATAATTAATAAGCGCTGCGCGGAGATATCCTTGGCGGGGTTTAATTATTCGTCTGCCCGTATTCGCTTGGGAACGTTGGCATCGCGTCTAGATAGCATCGCGTTCGACCCGGCCGTGTTCGCCGGCTCCTTGAAACGAGAAACAATGAACGGTCTTCTAAGACGGCGGGAGAAAAAGAAAAACGACGGCGACGTTCAGAAATGGTAATCGTTGATATTCGATTCGTTCGCCGTTATCGGCGTAACAAACGGGGACGGCGTCTTCGTTTCTCACGTACGCCCAAACTATCGGAGACACGAACGGGCGGATAGGAAGTGTACAGTTTCGCGGGGAAATCTAGATTGGCGCGTGTGTGTCTTTGCGTGTGTGGAACACGTTCATGCGAAAATTTCTCGGTAATTAAGGAAGCGCAATTAAGTCCCCTTCATCGGGACCCGGTGTATTGCTCCGGCTGATAATTTTCTGTCGCACGACACCGTGCCGTTATTGTACCCGGAATCGTTTCTCCTCTTCCCACCATCTACCTGGCCCGGTCTTTCCCTTAGCCCGTGTAACGAGAAGTGTACAACCTAGACGACCACGAAACGCTCAGTTCCAGCGATTGTTCTCCGTGCGGTAATCGCGCGCATACCGGAGCGGAGTTAAGGTCGTCGCGGGGCTATTAAATTCCGGTGTTTCCGATTTTCTTGCTCAGCTCCGGCGCAGAATTTAATTGAAACGCTGCCTTTCACGGGCACTGAAGTGATCCTGGAAAAATGATGCCTCGCGCACGGCGACGGGCAAACGTGCGCGTTAGCGGCGCGTAACCGCGGGAACGGAGAGAGAAAGAGAGACGACGAGAGGCACGGGGGAAAGAGAGGAGGGAGGTATACTTTTTGCCAGAGTTCCGCGGGCAGATGAAAAGCCATGGAAACGAGCACCCGTGTAATCTCTCCATATTTATGACTTTCGCAAGTAATATTTAACTCGGACTTCATTGAATTATGCAGTCCACGGGCGGTTTCCTCGGCCCAATTGCATCTTTTCTCTATTACGAATGCGAGGTCGCGCTCGAGACCGCCGTTCGTAACTATCCGGCTTCTGCAAAGTGAATCGTTTCGTTCTATCTGCGATAGACCAATAACGACTTGAGAAGATCTTGATTGAAACGCGCGAGCAATTAGAACGATGCTCTAGAAATGAATGGGGCTCGCGTTGCTCCATGCCGGTGTATCGCGAGCATCGTTGATTCGGCATTGTCGATCGGATCGATTAACCTGCCAATCGAGAACGACGATTTCGCCAATATTTTCCACGCGATAATCGACTCGCACTAAAATATTCCTCGCGTTCGCGACGCATCTTTACGTCCGTTGCATATTCGATGGATTTGAATATGCAAAAGTTCGGGCATAATAATCCCGTTTTATCAATGTTTTATTCATGTCCTTTCACGAGAGAGCTAAACGATCGGTAGCTGACCCGGTTACCGGGTGGAATCGATGGGCCAGGCGAAATCACCGATCAACGTCCGCCGTGTAATAAATACGGGGATACGTGCGAACGAATAGAATGTTACAGTGAGACGATGATGATTAAGCGGACGATCGGTTAGACCGGTATCCACGTCAAGCAACGCGAAAGTGGCGAGGTGCGGTCGTCCATTGCCGATTATAGGCATCCTTCGTTTCTGAGACGCTGCTCGTTCCCTCCGTCTTTTTTCCTCGCTCGTGTTGCCCGCAAGACAGAACGGAAGAGGGAGAGACCGCGTGCATACGTATTTCACAGCTCCGCAGCCTGTCCAATTTCGACGGCGAATCTGTACACGTATAATTCGTGCCGGTCAGGGTTTCTGGGGAAATTTTTCTTTCGCCCGGTTGCCCCTTTCTCCGTTCACGGATATTTTTGGCCGCGCACGGCGAAACACCACGCGATCTTCTTGCGACGCGTACCCGCAGGTATCGTTCCGGAACAGGGTGGGGAGACACGATAAAGAAGCGTCGTCGTGTGTGCTCACGTTAGACCGCGTCCTCCGCACCGAATGGTTAATTTTCAATGGATTCACCAGCGCAATTTATGGCAACCTTCTTTCGAACCCCCTCGCGAATGGCCCTCGCGCGAGATTCATAAACGGTTTGCCCTTTTTGGTCGATCCTTTTCTTTTTCTACACCAACGATATCTGCCTTAACTTCCAGGGGGATCCCTTCCCTCGTATTCTTCTTTATTCTCGCGGATCGATCACGGTTATTTAAGAACGGCGATCTAATATATATTGCAGAGGAGCTAAGATCGATAATTACCATTATTTCGCCTGGAAATCGTATTCACACGAAGAAATACGTTACAACTTTTCCTGGCATATGATTAACAGTATTAGCAAGGAAAGCCGTGGGAGAAGCGAAGAGACGAAGTAACCGGTCTCGGTGCTCCGGCTGGATATATTTTCCTCGCCCTCTCTCTCTCTCGCTCTCTCTCTCTCTCTCTCTCTCTTCGCCTTTCTTTTTCTTTCTCCTGCCCTCGATGCAGGCCGCGTACTCCCTTGCCTCGTGTATCTCGCTCCTCGGAAGCAGAATATTCTTCGACCTTTCGCGGCCACCGAGTGTAGGCGCCATTACTCGCCCACCTTCCTTCTCCCTTCAATCCTCTTCTTCTTCCACTTCTTCCTCATCCTCCTCCTCCTCCTCCTCCGCCTCTTCTTCTTCTTCTTCTTCTTCTTCTTCTTCTACTTCTACAACTACTTGCGCCGCATCTCCTCCTCCTGCTTCTTCGTCTTCTTATCTTGCCCGTCTCTACGAGTCAAGGACCGTTCTCAAGGAGGTCGCTCCTTTTAACTGAACGTGTAGCTACAACGTTTTCCTTTGTCTCCGGGAATCGCATTCGTATCGCGGCTGTTACGTTGTCACGCGTTTTCCCCCGGCTCGTTGCTTTCGTTCCGTGGAACTTTTCGTTCGATACGAGCGCGGACCCGCGGAGAGGAGGAACGACAGGCCGCGTGGACGCTTTAACTTTCAATTTTACGTCTGGTTCTGCGGTCGTTCGAATATTTCTTCTACCCATTCTTCTTTTCACTTTTTTCTTCCTCTTTTTTTCTTTTCGGTAAATACGCTAAGGCGGCCAGGAATGCCCGAGAGGGACGGATTATTTCGAGAAAGGAGAAGCTATTCGGTATGCGTAGCGCACGCCGTGCTTCGCCTCTGTTCTTAACGGTTCCTTGCCCTTTTCTTCGTTCGTGCACGAATACCAAATTTCGGTGTATTCCTCCCGATACCTGGACGAACATTTATTCACCTGGCATTATCCCTCCGCGAAAGATGACACGAGATAACACAGTCGACGAACGATTCACGATCGATTCCCGATTTCGAACCCGGCAACCGTGGCGATCGTTCCTCGCCGGGCAACCCAGTCGTAGGTCAGGACGCCATGGTCGTTCGCTTCGCAGGTGGGACGACGTCGTCACGTACCATCGCGCAAAGCGGTTCGTAAACGTGGTACACCTGTACCGCCGACGATACGCGAGGCTGTTAATAAAACCGCTGGCAAGAATCGCGATTCGATTCCGCCGGTCTCCGTCCTTTCTCGTTTCCTTTTCGGCGCTACCGCGAAGAAGCGCTGCTGCGATCCCAATGGTTCCCGGTAATAATTACGCGGATGGCACCGTCCGGGGAGTGTCACTTTTGCTTTTCGATCGCGCGGCTGGAAACTAGTTTGTCACGTTCCCCGTCGAGCTCGCCGCGACGTTCGAGAAACTCGTCGATCTGGATCAGATTATCCGGACCACTGTTTCTTTCCGTTCGCGCGACGAAAACGGAATCGTTGTCGCCGTGGCGACCGGACCAACAAGCAATTTCGTTCTTTCTGGTCGCGACAAGCCAGAGGGAAACGAGGGAAAGGGAAAAAAATGGACAGGGATCGTCTTCCATGCGCGACGCTTCGACGGATCGTCGCGCGGTTCTTTGCTCGCGAATCGCGCTCGCTCGACGGACAGCCCGTCCGACGATCACAGCTCGCCATCGAATGCATATTTATATGTGGCGAAATTTGCATGCGAATAATAAGGTTTCTGCAGTAACGAGCGCATCTTACGCGGGACTAATTTCCATCCAGTTGTTTGCATAACTGTAAACTCGCGACTCATCTGTTTGCGAATTCGCGGCGGCCTGTTACCCGAAGCCCCGTTGGCGAGCTCGCAAATACCGCGTGTGTTCCGCGTGTATCCTCTTTTTCTACAAGCGGGAAGAAAAAAGAAACGTTTGAACGGTCGTCGGACGGAATTACCAGACGGATCATCGTTCTATGCAAAGCGAGCGCCGATTTGTAGCGAGAGCGACGACAGAGCCCGCGGGTCAATAATAAGATTGCAAATGTTTGCGCAAAGATCGTCGAGCGAGCGAGCGAACGAGCGCGTTACGTAAATTATGATTGGCTCGGTAAACGTGGAGGTATTAAAACGAGGACGCGGCGCGATGTTTAGCGGCACACAGAAAAAGTGGAAAGTTCCTGGTTGACAAAGGTTGAGGATACTCCGCTGTATCTGGCGCGGAGAGCGTACGAGGCGCGTGTATGTAACGCGACGGTAACGAGAGCAATGGAGCACGGACACGGTTGTATTAATCGCTGTCGTAAAGCCTAGCCTTCTCGGCAGCGGTGCAAATGACTCGGCTGAAAATAAACTCGAGCCGGGTGGAAGTCTGAGGGTAATAAATACGCGTATCCAAGACGGATACACTGTGGTCAATAAAAATCCAATCGGATCGTTAACGAGACCCGAGGTGTTCGCAGAGTGGTTCGTTAAGATTATCGGTAGGAGGAAATTGCGGGCTCTCCTTCCTTTTTAAAGGAAAGAAATCGTGGGTGTGCCGGACCGTACGAAACGGAGTCCAATGAAACCCCGGCACGGCTCGCAGTTGCCGGAAGATGTTAACGGGAGGTTCAATCGCAGTCGCGAACCGTCCCGCGGCCGTTCTACCTCCGATCATTTCTATTTATACCGCGAACGATTGTTTAAGATAAACGGCGAATGATTAACGTCCACGACAAGCCGGACGGCCGCGCCGCAATCCCTGCCAATAATAATTCTCGAGTGTCGCCTAAGCAAGTTGACGATCGACTTACGCATACCAGCACCGACCTATCCACCTTTTAACGGTTACGATGCAATTACTCGTGCTTCGAGATGGCAGTGCCATAGGTCGCGGTGCAAATTACTTTTCGCTGCCTCTTCCGTGATTCCGTTACGAGCGCGCCAGCACACGCGCGACCGTACTGTCATTACGACGGCGATTTTATTATTTCATTGAGGGAGCCCGCGGTGAGCTCCGCTAATGAGAGTCGTTACGCGACACGTAGCCCCGTGCGATTTCCTTATATCGATTCCTCCGCTGACCTTGCAGCGGTCCCGCACGGCCTCGTATTTTGTCATCGGGATGGAATTCGAAAGACGCCGGTTTGAAATTGCAAATTGCAAATTGCAAATTGCAAATTGCAGTGGGGACGTAAACGGGGATGCGCGAAACGTTTTGCGTCGCAACGCTATTTACTTATCAGAAGCTTGCCCGGTCGATGTTGGAACGCTGGGTCGAGGGGCGCGATCGGGATCGATTATAACATAGTGTATTATAGAACGCTGGAACAACCCGCGAAACCAAATTTCCAACGCGCAGTGACGAATATTTGTCGCTCGATTATATCCAGGCCCGATCCGAATTCGACGCTGATAGATAATTTCCGTTCACAGCGTCGATAGCCGGCGACGCGAGGAACGTTGGAACGGTGAATTTTCGCAACGATCAATTTGTCCGCTTAACAATCGGCAACGCGTGTTAGACGGCGATCGGGAAAATTGCTGTAATTTTACCGTTTTGCGGTGGTCATCGAGGCGTGCGTACGCGCCTCCGCCAAACCGACAGGAACGTCGTCGTTTCTGAGCGAGTCGCACTCCTTAAGCGGTCCATCGAGCCCCGATGCAAGTTATTATCCGTCGCTTCGTGTTTCGTCTTCGTCGATGCTCGCGCGTATCTCACCGCGAGCAAACTTTAATTCGCCGATCGTTTACGCTCGCTCGCAAACCCACACCGCCGTTTCGACGAGCACCGTGCGCAAAGTAATACGGAAGTCCGTTCGCGGAATGATAATATTTGTTCTTCAACAATATTTGCCCCGCGCTCGAGGTTCCTTTTGACCCCCCCGTTAATATTTGTCCGGGGCGCGGGCGACCCGTTCGTTCGTCGAGAAAGTTCTACCGTGAAATCGACGGAAAATCGTCGCGCGTGGGCGTAAAAGTCGCCGCGGAGATTCGATTTCATAGAAACCGGGGAGCACGCTCGTGTTACGTGGTAATGAAACTCTCTGTCCCCCTCTGTCTATACGTTACACGAGCAAACCGGCGGGCGAGCGTGTCGAGCGTGCGCCTTACGCGGACGCCGCTGGAGAGTTCAATGCTTGCAACAGCCGGCTCGCGCTTACACGCTTCGCCCGGTGGTCGATTACAATCGTGTCACCGGTCTTCCCATATTTAGGGAGGGAATCCGTTAAGTTATTGCGCATACGCCGCGGTGGAAGTATCCCCGTGGAATTCCCCGCGCCGACGTTCGCAACCGCGGCTTGACCAAAACTTGCGTCTGCCCCGACGACGCTCGCGATATGGCGAACGCGCGACCCGTCGCGAAAAGAGGAAAAAAAAACGAACGACCCCTCGCGGAGATTAACGGACGACGTCGAATCGATGCGTCCGTCGATATTTCGTCCGACGGATTCACACGATTCGAACAACCGGAACGCCGTACCGTTAGCGCTGATACGCGGCCGCGTGAGAAAAACAGACGCGAGGCTCGCGCGAGGATATCGTTAAATCTAACACGGCGATAGCAGGATCGTCGTGGACGTTCAACGACTCGTCGATTAAAATAAACGACGGATTAAAGGGGTACGGGGAAGGTAATCGTTTTTACGATACATTTTGGCTGTCGGCCGTGACGTCTTCATCGGGGATAGAAATGTCCGCGGTAATCGTCGAGCACCTCGATGGCGGCTCGCGTCGTCGATAATTGGTATTTTACGCCGCATCGGTAATTAACTTCCCCTATCGCTTATCGTTCGAGCGTCGTTCGTCGGGATCTTTACGTTCGTTCCTCCGCGTGATCGTCACGTGTGCCGTACGATCCGGCGAGCGCAACGTGCACACGCTTGGTCGTAACGAGACGGACGAATCTGTTCGACTAACGCAACGTATCGTCCAGAGGAGAGTGGGCCAGAAAATTACCACTTATCTTCATTACCCGCGGCTCGATACAGATCTCGCTGTCCAAAGAGGAATCAGAGTGTGAAGCTTTCCGCTCCTCGTGAATTAATATCGTGGAGGAGAAGAAGAAGAAAAAAAACAGATGAAAAACACTGGATGCACCAGCGTTACCATACAAAAATTCTTCACCGTTGCCAACGTCAACTAACGATCGACGGAACGAATCGTGCTTCGTTAACGATCGTCGTGCCCATTGGTAACGCCGAACGAACGGCGACGATTCTCCAAGCTGCATCCACGATCCTCTCCGTTTAATCGAGGCCGCTTCGATCGGAGCCTTGGCTCCTATTCGCGGGTCTTCGGCGTACCTGGCATACCGCCTGGTTTTCCATCGATTTTCTCACGTCCCACGCGTCGTCCCTTCCAAAGATGGTATCCCGCGACGTCGAACGTGACGCATACTGTCATCGTGCCCGCTCGCTTTTCACGAGGCCTCGCGACGTAGCCTACGCGCGTGCACGATCTAGATCCAACGATCGCCGGTTGCACAGAGGAAAAGGCAGACCTTCGTTTCAACCGGCGATCGTTCACCGTTCCACGGGCGGGTTGAACGCACCTGGCAGAATTTCGACCGTTCCTGAACGAACGCCGTCGCGCGGGCGTTCCACGCGGAACCGTTCGCCACGAATGAGAGATGCTCGCGTTACGATGGGTCTTTACTGTTAGACGCCGCTTTACGACGCCGAGGCGTCCCTTCCCGGGGATCGTAACTACGCGGGCCACAGCGAAATCCAAGGGGAACGTAACGGGATGCACGCGGTGCTCGCGTGTATCGCGTTCCATAGGATTCCCTCGGCGATCATTTCACCTGGCCGCGATACAAGGTGTCGGCGGTTTCATTTCGAGCGGCACGGAAGAAGGAAAAGCAACGCCGTTCCTTATATTCGCCGGAGACGTGCGAAAAAGTTCAATATCTTGGACTTTTTCGCGCGAAGGTGTCATCTTTTCGACGAACTTCCGTAGATCAGCCGGTACCGGCGCAATCGCGCGAGGGTTTCCGACCTAGGCTTCGACCACCGAACGATACGCGCTTCGTTCTCCGCGTTCGAGATTGCTCGAGGTTGCTCGAGGGCGAATCGATTCGCTGGTAACAACGGGGTGATAAACGTTCCGTTAGCAGCAGTTCGGTGAGGCAAGCCCGGGTTAGACAATGGCCGCGAGTGTTTCGGTTCGCGGCCACTTTCCACGTTCCGGTCTCGGGTTTTCGTGGATGGCGAAAACAGGTGTGCCTGCGTACATATCCGCGGCGACCCTCCTCTCGTTACCTGACCGCCGGGCTGAATCGTTCGTTGCCTCCGCCGCTTCCTGGGACGTCGCGCGCATACGAATGAGGTGCGCGCCTCGACGCCTCGCGTGTACGAGTCGTCGCGGGGAAGAAGAAGAACCGATTGACCGAGCGTCTCCCGTCCGGGCGAGGTGTAATTCGCGGGCAGGTGTCGTAAGGTATGCCCGTGGTCGAGACCGCGCGACAAAGTTCGTCAATCTGTTCGCCGATGGATAAACGGTGGGAGAGTAACGACAGGTAGCGATGCACAGGCCTAACGAAGACGCGTCCAATTAGTGGGTGCGGGGGACGGTGTCGCGCAGGAGAAAGAGAAAAGAAATTGTTCGGAGGAATATTCGACAGCGGAGCACGGGCGACGAAGGACCCACGCGTTACGTTTGTACTACAAGCAGCTCAAAGAACTTTCACTTCGACCGGCGGAATAATTCTGTCTCGCCTCGTTCGCCGCTCTCTCGTTGGTACTCGCGGTGGGCGTAAGTTTTAGGCCCGAATCACTTGCCGGCTTTTATACATTGTTGATTCATGCCGGATGTTGCCACAGGCGGGCACGATGGACGCCGGGATCGTGCTCGGAATAGGAATTTCTTAACGCGCTGCAACCGGGACCGCGTCGTTTTGCACGCGCATCGCGCACCGTTTCCTCTTCGCCTTGGGGGCAGCTGAATCTTTGTCGACGCTCGTTTCGCGTGCGAACGGAGCTTTAACACGGTCAGCTCGTAGCCAAATATGGTATCGATGACTGGATCGGTGTTCGGGATCGCTTTGAACGCGTGGCTCTCATCGAAAAGAGTGGAGGAATGTTAAATGTATATATATAAATCTTTCGTTATTTTTTTTTGGAAATTCGATTGAGAAATGTTAATGAAGCCGTGGGTCCGGTTTATGGATTTGATTTAACGATTGCTCAGCAGTCGACGGGTCGATTAGCGGGTATACTTGTCCACGAAGAGGACACCGCTAATGGTTCCAGGTGCAATCTGTTATCGCAAACGCTCACGCCTAGACCCGGGATGTTGATCCGAGCTTCCACTCTCTCTGTGCTAGAGGTGCAGAGGATCGTTGCGGAACGACGTTAATTAGCGTACCTGCGGCCGGTGGCACGCGGAATTGAAATAATTCGCAACGAGACGCACCGCAGATTACCGGGATCACCGTGGTAATTATATAAATGAAGTCTCGACGGGGGACGGGCTCGTTGATGCGGGACAATTATTAAATCGAGCAACGGAATTCCAGCGCGTATAATTAACGCGGCCTTCGACTCTCTTCTGCTTAATATAAAGTTTCGCTTATTCCGCACAAATTATCGCTCCTCCTGTGCGGCACTTCCCCTCGACCCGGTGGCCGGAATCTTGCGATGCGACGACCTTCCTTCGCAGGAACCGACGCGTCGTTTCCATTTCGCGACGGTCGACGGTCGAACACGAGGTCTCGATTTCGACTGCATTTCTCCTCTTAACGAGCGCACGCCTCGCACGGATTCGAATGGGTTTCGCAACGGATACGCGTGCCCAAGGCGAGAGAAAGAGAGAGTCCGTTGCGAGAGGGTCAGTTTTACCGTCGAACAGCACGCCGAACGATAAATATTCATTTTCGCGTGTCCTGCCGTTCCACGGTCCAAAAGCCGAATAACGCAACGACGGTCGATCTGTTTCGAGCTACTTGAAAAATACCTAACTGTATCCACGAGACGCTCTTTCACAATAACTCGGCCGCCCCCCAAAGAAGGAACATGAAGTCGTAGCTATATAAGACGTAAAAGTCTATTTTTACATGTCAGTGATATAATTTCCTTCAATGCGGTGCACCATAAAAAAAAGCCACACTCCCGTTGGTACTCAATTATGGATACAATAAATGTCCGCCCCAAGCAAATACGTTGACTCGAGGAAATCGTTGAGCGTCAAGAAAATCTCCACGAACGGGAAAGTTTCACTCCGACACGCGCAAGCCCTAATCCCATGTATCACGCTGCGTGGGACGATCCGCATAGATGTGGGACAAGAGGAAAGGGACAGCCACGGGCCGCCGGAATAAGACGCGCCGCGTTACATCTAAACACTTTCACGGCGCCCAACGGGCAACGTCGTGGGCATCAACGAAAGCAGAACGTGTCGTGGGCGATCCCGGCCGAGAAAAAGTTCACGACACATCTGAGCGATCGTATCGGACGGGGGGCAACCCGTTACCCTTCGGGCCACCGGTCTGTCCGGTGCATGATAATTAAATTCCTCGATTAAGTCATTCGGACGGAGGGTCGACGGGCGTCCCGCGTCTTTCGAAATCGCGTTCCCGTCGACGTCTTCCCGTTGGACGCGAGAGGGGAAGTCTCGCGTCGAGGAGGCGGCCGTCGCTCGAAGTTTCCGTGGGGTCGAATTTGGGGGCGGGCCGCGGGTCGAATGCCTCGACGAATTTTCCGTTCGAACCGTTCTCCATTCCTATCCGCGGGTTTCGCAATAACCGCGCGTGGGAGACACGCACATGCGCATATGCACGCGTGTCACCTCGACCCGCGCGTATGCGTCGCCGACTAATTGATAGGTTTTGTCATCGTTTCCTTCTGTCTGCCTACCGAATGATATCATTGACACGGTGACACGGTTTACGGCGATACCCTTACAGAGGGCCGCGACGATATTGCACCGGGGCTATTTGCATAAAGTGAACGCGAGCGACGGTGCCACATGTGGAGATTGGCTTGTCGGTCTAACTGAAAGTACAGCCGTATTGTTCTCCCCGTTCGCCGATGAGATAAATATACAAATTTGGAGCGCCGCAATTGTTCTACGCGTGCATCTTAATTTCCTATTTTGCACGCCTTCTGCCAAGCGGTTAATTGAATTCCTGTGGAAATGGACCGAGATAAGCAACAGAATTCTGTTACGTCACAGTGCCCAGGTGCACGTTACTCGCGTACATCCTCGCGCGAGCACGGTTCACGTGTAATAGCGGAAACGGCGCGTCGAAAATTCGCTGCCGGCGTCTGGGGTGGCCAATTTCCGTGACGAAAATTCAGCGGCGAACGCAGGTCGGTCTAGTCCGGCCGCCACCTGTGCAGTCGCCGGTTGTCGTGGAGTTAAGGGTACGCGAAGGAACTGACGGTCGTTGCGAGCGGAGGAACAGAAGGGCCACAGGTGCATCGCACTCGCACGCCCTCCTTCGTTACGTTCCTCCGTGTTCTTCGTTCTTCCTTTTGTCCCCCTTGCTCGTTGCAGGATCCCCTTGCTCGTTAGTTAGACGGGCTCGAGGTATCTACTACCGAGCATTATCCTAAATCCCCGTTTTACGTTCCACCGCGGGGACGACGCGCGCGCGGTTTGTTAAGATAATGCAGGCCGGCTCGATACCCGTCCCATAGTAGCCGGTGTGCGTTCGTCTTAAACGGTTCCCAGTCGAGTTGACTAAGACGAAACAAAAGGTCGTAAAAAGAGACCCGATCGGAATTAATCGAAGATCGGGATCGGTGGACGATAAAAAGAAAGAAAAAGATCGGTGCTTTCGTTCCCGAGAAAACTACTTGGCCCCCGTGGAACCAACGATCTCAGCCAAGGTCGAGACGAGGAATAAAACGTTCATCTCCATCCTCTGCCACGTCTTTTTATCCAACGTTCCATCCCGCCTCCCATTACCTTCTCCGTTTCTGTTTTCTAGGATTGTTTCCTCTTTCTCGCTTTTTACCCGTCGAACGTTTTCCACGGCGTTCCTCCTTTTTCCTGCTGCCCTCCCGAGCGGTCCACCCCCCTCCCCCTTCACCCCCTCCTGTTCATTTTTCCCGACAGCGGCTCCACGTTCCTTCTGCTCGTTCACCTAATTGCCCCTTTCCTTTCCCCCCTCGACGTTCCGTGGAACCGCACTCTCCCGCGTTCCCGATCGTTCCTCGCCCGTTCAACCTCCAGCTAATCCTTTTCCCCGCTGCGAATCCTCCCGGCTGCACGTACAGTCGTTAACATCTCGCCGGCCGGTTGATCGCCAGCTCGAGCTTACCGCGCGACGTGCCGGACGGCGTGCTCGCGTACGATGCGTCCGCTTTCAGCGTTCGCCATAAGTTACGACGCGCGTAAACGACGTATCCCGTGGATACGTGCTCCTACGTGGCCAGTAGATTCCGTTTCCGGTACCGGCATCGCGAAACCCTCACCCTCTCGAACGATCTCGAACGATCACGAACGATCTCGAACGATCTCGAACGTTTTAGGGTAACCGAGAACGTTCGTCCGATTGGAACAAAGAACTATGCTTCAAGGACCGTTTGCACCGCCGGTAAGTGCGTTAACACGGAGGAACATCGACAATTCGAGGGAGAATCAAATTCGCTCACACCTGTGTAATTACACGGGCAGCGAAACGACGCGTCCCTCGATCCACGCGGTAAACCAATTAACCCGCAATTATCTACTCTACCTGCGCGCGCTATACATAATACGCTACCCAATTACGTTAAGCTGCCGCGACAAAAAAAAAGAAAAAAAGAAAAAACAACCGTCCAGTCTATTAGACAATCGGCTCTATCATGCGACCGAGCAACATCCTCGTTGTAACATTTAACGATCCGCCGCACCGATGGGAAGCCACGTATCCTCCAGCTGAGCTCTCGGTTTAATTAACTAAATAGATACCAATGCGGTATCGTCCGTCTCTTCCTGCCGCATCTTCACAATACACCTATTACGTGTGAATCCCTCGATCATTTCCTTCATCCCCGTCCTCTCATCGTACCACGCCGCCGTAACGGGTCCCCGTTCGTGCCCCCCCCCCCCCATCTCCTTGTATCCAGCGGCGCAAGCGGCGGCATCTTAAATTTCAAAACACACGATGCAACCGGGAAATTGGGTTTTTAAGGGCATGTTCCACGTAAGCTGATACAGTTGGGTTACGAGTTTATTCGCGAGGGGGTTCGCAAATACCGGCGCACCGCAGCGCGCCGGCTTGGACAGGTGCTTCACACGCGTTGGCCCCCTCCTGTAGCCGTGCGAAAACCACCGGGTAGTTTCTTCCTGTCCCACCTTTGGGACCGGATTTTTCGTTCGCGCGTCGCCGGAAAGAGAAAGGTTTGCTTTGTATCGCGTTGCACGGCAGCGATCTGCAAGAAAAAAAAAGAAAAAGAGGAAAACATCTTCGTCCAGTTCGTTATCGCGCGTTGAACGGATCGTTCGACGGGAACGGAGCGCGAACGACGATGTAATTGAATGAACGTGGTACCAGGTGATCGGCGGAGAAACACGAGTGCGTCGAGTTCCTGTTTCGTTGCGGGCGATAATCGACGTCCGTCGTCGCTTATTTCTGTCCCGACAAGGGTCAACACCGTCGGCGCAGGTGAACTAATCGGTGTCCGTTTGTTTCAGCCAAAATGAAACATCTTTGGCCGTTGGTGGCGTGGATACTTCTGTCTTCGTGTCCGGTAAGTGATAGAACGTGTCATACTGTTAGGGGGGTATTTTTTAATGTACTTTTAAGTTAACTCCATTTTTTAACGTCATTTAAACCTTCTTTATATTACTTGTTAATATTTCGACTATATTGCATATTTCTCGCAAGTCGGTGTACATAAACGTGTACGTACGTACAAAAAAGGAAGGTAGCATAAAACAAATGGATAAAGGATCTAAATTCTTCGAAAAAATAGCGACACCTTATTAGTTCAAGTCAATCTGAAAAAAAAAGAGAAATATTCTTCTCCTATACCGTAATAAAAAAATTTGGAAGAAACGAAGATTTCCCAAGGGTTCTAGTACCTGCCAAGTCGATCAGGCAACCAGATCTCGAGATATCGTGTCAGCCAGGTCGGGAAACACGCTCCGAGGGAAGCTCGTTAAGGAAGGTGTAAAGGGGGATATCCGTTTAATTTTCCAGGCCGAATCTCTCCGAGGACTCGGCCACGGACTGCGAAGGGAAGTGTTCTTCCTGAACCTCGAGGACGGCTACTTCGGCTGTCAGGTGAACGAGTCGACGGATGTACTGCAGCTCCTCGAACTGTCCAAGCTGTGCGACAATCACGTCGACTGTTACCAAGGCACGGACGAGCAACGCGACAGGCTAAAGTGTACAGGTAAACAACGATCCCCGCCAACGTTTTCTCTTCCAGCGGCACGGAAAACGACGCGGAAAGGTTGCGAGCGTGAAGGAGCCGACGCCGGCAGGAAAAGGTGTTCCTCTTGTTCCCCGAGTCGGTCACGCTACCGTTACAATCCTCCCTGTTCCTTTACGTCATTCTGATGTTCTCGTCGCGATTACGCCAGCCGAGCGATTCTCGCGCGAAACCGCAACGAACACGCCGCGGCCGACGCGTAACGTCTCGTCGTCCCCGTCGCCGTAATTACACGGAGCCGCGGAACCTGTCGTCGCGTTTCAATCTACCGTCGCGACGTCCTTCCGCCGCCGTTTAATCGGCGACATTGATTTTTATTATCGCGGCCGCCGGCCGTCTGCACAGTTCCTGTCACGGCGATCGCGCTGCAACGAGCGCGTTGCGCAAGCCGATGGGAAACGAATTACTCATCGTAATCGGCGATCTCGTACACCGGGATCGCGTAAGAATGCTTTCCCGTCGGATGACTAAGGGATTGCGTCCTGTCGTATACCCGCCCACGAATCATAGATTGATTCGTTTCTTTGCCCTCGACAGACGACTGCACGAAGGAGGACGGGGCAAGGTGTTTGAACGGGGTCTGCCTGGACTCGGTGTGCCATTGCAACGACGGTTTCGGCGGGTGCAATTGTCAGGTGCCAGGTGAGTGATCGCTTTCGCGAAGATGGCTTGAACTTCGACGTGCGCGTTGCACCGAACTTCTCGTCGGCGTTCGCGCTGGTCGTAGATGTATTTTTATTGCGAACGAAACAAACAAGAAAACAAAAACACCGTTGCAGACGAGAACGAGTGCAAGTACCGACCCTGCGATATATTCGCGCATTGCACGAACACCCTCGGCAGCTTCCAATGTTCCTGCTTCCCCGGCTATCAGGGCGACGGTTTTCACTGCGAAGGTATGCGTCTCACCCGCCAACATTTACTCCCCGCAGTCTGTTCGCATCGTTACGCGATCGTTTTATTTTCTGCTATCCGTAGACGTGAACGAGTGCGATAACCCGGTTCTCGCCGCGAGATGCGTCGAGAACGCGGAGTGTTGCAACCTGCCGTCGAACTTCCTATGCAAATGCAGACCCGGCTACATCGGGGACGGGGAGGTGAACTGCGAGGACGTGAACGAGTGCGCGATACCTGGTGCTTGCGGGGACAATACGCTGTGTCATAATATTCCGGGGAATTACACTTGCGCCTGTCAGAATGGCTACACGGGGGACCCGTACAAAAGCGTAAGTGCAACACGAATCGACCCTCGCGAGCATTGTCCTCGGGTCCGTGCGACGCGATCCCGGTTTTACTACAGAATTAGTGGAATGAAAATATCGCAGCCGCGCGAAACCGGGATTGGATCGCGTGGAACCGAGCGCAATTTAAGGGCGAACTATTAGAAGAGTCCGAAGTGTTCGTTGTGACGATCGGTAGAATTTTGTTCGTTCAGTGCATAGATATTAACGAATGCGATTACGCCGGTGCTTGCGGAAGAGGTGCTCTCTGCGTGAATCTACCGGGTGCTCACAAATGCGAGTGTCCCGAGGGGCATAACGGCAATCCGGACGAAGAATGCGTGGATATCGACGAGTGCCTTCGTAGCCCTTGCGGTCGTTCAGCTGAGTGCACAAACGTGCATGGCAGTTTCCGCTGCTCTTGCCCGGAAGGAATGAACGGCGATCCTTGGCTGGGCTGTCACGGTGAGTACACTCGATTTCTAATTATCCGAAACGTTCCCCCTTTTATCTAGCCGCAAAACAGAATCCGATCGCTGCATCGCGTTGCGCAATGGATCGTTTATCGTTGCGCCTGTTGCAACTATTCCATCGACAGCTGGGCTATTCGCGTAGGTGTAACAATATCCGTGCTTTATTAATAATATCATTCTCGCTGTCGTCGGCCAGCGAGGCACCGTGACGTCGGCTCATTCATCGAGTAACACGATTAACGCGCAGAAACGTTGTGCAGTAAAAACACGCTAACCATCGCTAACAGATATAAACGAGTGCGAGGACGGTACACCGTGCGGCGCGGACGCCGACTGCGTGAACACCGAGGGTAGTTTCGAGTGCAGATGCCGACCCGGATATCACACGGACCCAGCGCACGGTTGCATCGACGTGAACGAGTGCGGCCGTCCGGATTCTTGCGCGGAGAACGCGAGGTGCATCAACGTGCCCGGGTCGTACAAGTGCATCTGCCCCCAGGGTTTCATCGGTCAAGGACTAACATTGTGCGAAAGTCAGTTTCCTCCTAACTCTTAATACAAACACGAACGAAATAAGCAAAAAGAAAAAGAAAAATAAATTACAAAACAGAGAAAAAGAAAGTAACTCAGCTGAATAACACGAATGATAGAATTAATGCTCACCGTCCGATTAACCGTGTTGATTAACAGACGTGAACGAATGCGAGAGAAATCCTTGCGGCGAGAACGCCGAGTGCAGCGACACGATCGGCAGCTTCGTATGCAGCTGCAGGACGGACTACACCGGAGACCCGTTTAAGGGATGCAGCGGTTAGCTACTGAGATTATAGTCCTGTAATTTATGTTGGTGCTGGGGGAGTGGAACAGCGTGACGGGATAGTTCGAAGCTCGAAACGGTCTTAACTCGTTGCCTCGCGATACTCGCGGGATTCGATTGCTTGGGCGTCGATGTCAATTTCGGGGATTCGGGGTGTGTACCGCGAGGCAACGAGTTAATATTTAATATGTTTGCTTCGGAACTCCGTTGGACCCTGTACTGATTCTTGCTTCTCAGATATCGACGAGTGCACAGCGCTGGAGAATCCATGCGGGAGGTACGCGATTTGCCAGAACTCCGATCCTGGTTACAATTGTGTCTGCCCGCCGGGTTACAGCGCCAATCCTAGTCCGACAGTCGCTTGCGAACAGGTGACTACGACGATCTTAATCTATTTATCGTTTCGTTGATTTACACTTCGTTCCCCGTTACACGCGTCAATATCATTCAGACCGACGTTACCACCCTCTGCAAATCGAACTTCGACTGCGTGAACAACGCCGAGTGCATCGAGGGACAATGCTTCTGCAAGAACGGTTTCGATGCGATCGCGGCCGAGTGCGCGGACGTCGACGAGTGTCTCGCGAATCCCTGCGGGCCCGCTTCGATTTGCAGCAACGTTAGGGGAAGTTACCATTGCGAGTGCGAATCCGGTTTCGTTGGGACGCCGCCGCACATACCCTGCAAAGGTACGCCGAACCGATGAACGGACGCGCCTGCGAAACCGCGTTGAGGGGCGATTTAAGTGAAAACGATTTTATTCTCCGCAGCGCCGTGCGACGAGGTGACTTGCGGGGATCACGCTTACTGCAAGGCCGACGGACACGAGGCGTATTGCATCTGCGAAGACGGCTGGACGTTTAACCCGAACGATATAGCCGCTGGATGCGTCGGTATGCGATTTCCGACATACCTGAAATGACGGTCAATTTCACGTGTTTATTACGGTTAACGAGATCGCGTATTTTTCCTAGATATAAACGAGTGCGCCGCGATAAACGGACCATCCGGACGTTGCGGCAAAAATGCAATCTGCTCGAACACTCTGGGCGGATTCACCTGTCAATGCAAACCTGGATTCTCCGGGAATGCGTTCAAACAGTGCATGGGTGAGATCGTTGTTCCATGATGTATCTATACACGAAACGGGATCGTTTCACAGATTGGAAATATTGATAACGGTGTTTGCCCCATTCACATTCGACAGACGTGGACGAATGTACGAGGTCCGATGCCTGCGGCCACGGCGCCACGTGCAGCAATAACGACGGCTCTTATTCTTGTGCCTGTCCAGAGGGGACCATTCCGGATCCGGATCCTTACATCAAATGCGTCGGTATAGTTACTTGCGACGTCGACGGCGACTGTCCCGGGAACGCGATCTGCGACTCGCAGAAACGTTGCCTCTGCCCCGAGCCGAACGTAGGAAACGACTGCAGACGTGAGTATTCGCTATCGGCGATGAAAAACGGATCGATCGTCGAGCGATACGCCTGGGACACGTTTTTTATCAATCTCATCTGTAAAATCAGATCCCTGCGAGGACCTGTCATGCGGGCCAAACGCTCACTGTATGCTGTCGAACGACGTGGCGACGTGCCTATGTCGCAGCGGTTACACGGGCAAGCCCGGAATAAAAGGCGGATGCAGGGACATCGACGAGTGCGCCATCAATCCGTGCCCCCAAGGCGCTGTTTGCAACAACGAGCCGGGTTCTTTCTCGTGTCAGTGCCCCAGCGGCACAGCTGGGGATCCTTACAGCGGCGGCTGTCAGGAATCGAAGGCGCCGCACGTCTGCGGTCCGAGCACACCGTGTCCCGCCGGAGAGCAGTGCATCAAGGACGAATTCGTGGGCAGCAGCGTTTGTATTTGCCAGAGAGGATACACCAGGGACCACGAGACCGGGAAATGCAGGGACATCAACGAATGCATGGAACACCGGGACAAGCCTGCCTGCGGGGTGAACGCTATTTGCAAAAATCTGCCCGGAAGTTACGAGTGTCAGTGTCCACCCGGATTCAACGGGAATCCGTTCTCTCTATGCGAAGGTCAGACATTTTTCTTACATCTTTGTTCACGGTGGAACGTTCGCGAATGCATCGAATTCATAATGGCACCGCGCCGATTACAGAGTGCAACAGCCTTGAGTGTCAATGCCAGCCCCCGTACAAAATTGTCAATGGTAAGTGCATGCTGGCCGGATGCTCCAAGGGCGAAAAGTGTCCCAGCGGAGCCGAGTGCATCACGATCGCCGGGGGAGTAAGTTATTGCGCTTGTCCCAAGGGGTACACGACAAAGGTGGATGGTTCTTGCGAAGGTCCGTACATTGATTCATTCTACCGTGCCTCGTTCCGTACGCGTTTTAACTCTACCATTCCTTCCGATTCTCATTTATAGACATAAACGAGTGCGTCGTCGGACATCAAGTTTGCGGCTACGGCGCGGAGTGCATAAACCTGCCTGGCTCTCATCAATGCGTCTGTCCCCACGGCTACGGCGGTGACCCGTACAACGGTCTATGTTCGCCAGCTCAAAAGAGGTGCATAAGCGACAACGAATGCAAGGCGAACGAGAAATGCGTGCAGCCTGGCGAATGCGTTTGCCCGCCGCCGTTCTATTCGGATCCCCTCGACGGGAATCTCTGCAAGAGTAAGTAAATTGGCGACGCACATATACACGAAATTACTGCCGCGACGGTATCTATCGCAGGATATTGTTCATGTCTTTGTCAACAGATCCGTGCGATCGGTTCCCGTGCGGCATGAACGCGAAGTGCACACCGAGCGATCCACCAAGGTGTATGTGCGAGGCAGGCTACGAAGGAGATCCCCAACACGGTTGCATCGATGTTAACGAGTGCGCCAACAATCCGTGTGGTCACGGAGCTTACTGCATTAATACAAAGGGCGATCACGTTTGCGAGTGTCCAAAGGGCACGGTGGGCGATCCATACGGCGCCGGATGCACCGGCGTCGCTGCACCGAGGAACGAATGCACCTCGAACGACGACTGCGATAATCTGTACGCCTGTGTCGGCGGGAAATGCGTGAACCCTTGCGACAACGTTCCTTGCGGGCCTAACGCTTACTGCGAGCCGGACAAGCACGCTCCGTGGTGTAGATGCGTCATTGGATTCGTCGAAGGCAAGAACAACGAATGCGTTTCGGGTGAGTGCAAGCGTTTTCTTTCGTCATTTTAAAGAGATTGACGATTTTCATATTTCAATCGAGCATCGGCTAGGTGTAATATAACACGGTTGCAGATTGTGTATATTTCATACAAATATCTGTTTTAATATCCGTTTATTAATTAATTGACAGAGTGCGACGGTTTCGTTTGCGGATCTGGCGCACAGTGCATCGTGAGCTACAGCGGGCCGACCTGCAAGTGTATCGAAGGATTCATGGGGAATCCGTTCCCCGGTGGTCGATGTCAACCGGATGTCTGCTCGCCGGAGGTTCCGTGCGCGGACCCAAGCGTGTGCATAAGCGGAAGGTGCAAGCGTCGCTGCGAGGGAATCGTTTGCGGCGTCGGCGCTTCCTGCGACCCGGCTACCAACAAATGCGTCTGCAATCCCTACTTCATTGGAAATCCGGATCTCCTTTGCATGCCGCGTAAGTGTCAATCCATGAAGTTCCTTCGCGGACAAAAATACCGTGCGCACCCTTCGCAAATTGATTCACGTTTCTCGCCACGCTTCTGCAGCGATTCAACCGGCCGTCTGCGAGCCCGGTTGCGGCCACAACGCCCACTGCGAGTACACCCCGCAGGAATCGAAGTGCGTCTGCAATCCTGGAACAACGGGAAATCCGTATCACGGCTGCGGCGTGCAAGACAAGTCCGACTGTTCCACCGCGCTCTGCGGCAAGGATGCACACTGCAGCGCCGGACCGAACGCTGTCGAATGCCTGTGCCCTCCTGGTTACGCAGGAAATCCGTACATCCAATGTCACGGTACGTATCCATTGGTCCTGACACCTTTATAGAGTACCTCGCCTTGGCCAGAAGGCAGACGGAGATTCGAAACGATCCGTCCGGTTCTTCCGGGAGACCGTCGTTCGCGTTTTTTTTTCATTCAGAACTGATTTGTTACGCGCAGACATCAACGAGTGCAACGGGAACGCCTGCGGCAGCAACGCAGTGTGCATCAACACGATCGGCAGCTACGATTGTCGCTGCAAGGACGGTTTCTTCGGCAATCCATTCATCGGTTGCCAACAAGTTCAAGTCGGCCCCTGCACCGATCCGTCGACCTGCACCTGCACCGACTCCATCCCCTGCCCCTTCGATTACACCTGCGCCGCCGGGAAATGCGTGAATCGTTGCAGCGACGTGAAATGCGGTCCCAGATCGGTGTGCCAGGACGGGGCCTGCGCTTGTCCACCAGGCTACACCGGGAATCCGAACGATTTGACCAACGGCTGTCATCTGTACGGCCACTGTGCCAACGATCTTGACTGCGAGCCCCAGCAAATCTGTTTCCAAGTCGGAAAGGGCGTTCGAAAGTGCGTGGACGCATGCAGCAAGCTGCAGTGCGGCCCGAACGCTTTGTGCGTCGCGCAGAGCCACGTGTCCTCGTGTCTGTGCGTCGACGGATACCAGGGTAATCCTAGCAATTTAGTGGAGGGTTGTCAACCGTCCAAGACGGCGTTAACACCTGGCTGCGTTCATCACTCGGACTGCGTCGACGGTTCCTTCTGCATTCTCTCGGACAACGGTATCCGCGATTGCGTGAATCCGTGCGGCAGAGTGGTCTGCGGTGCCCATCAGAAGTGCGAGCCCGACATAATCCCGGGTCACGCAACTTGCAAGTGCCAGGACGGTTACGAGTGGAATCCGATACTGTCATCCTGCGAGAAGCCGTCCGTTCCTGATTGTATTTCCGACGACGATTGCCATACCGCGGAAGCCTGCAGACCGGACGCCCTCGGTGTTCTGAAGTGCGTCTCCGTTTGTCGAAGCTTCACCTGCGCCGTCGATTCCCAGTGCGTGGCCGAGCGACACCGCGGCCGTTGCGAGTGTTTGTCCGGCTTCGTGGGCAATCCGAACGACCGTCAGGGTTGTCAGACACCTAGGAAGGATCGTTGCTCGACCGACAGCGAGTGTCCCGAGGATCAGACCTGCAGAGGCACCGGCGACGGTCTGCTGACCTGTCAGCCGGTCTGCGATTTCGTTTCGTGCGGCCCGAACGCTCTCTGCGTGGTACACAATCACGTTGCCAATTGCGAGTGCCCGCCCGGTCTTTACGTGGGCGATCCGAACGACGGTGTGAAGGGATGTCGTGCCGTTCCATGCGTCTACAACATCGATTGCCCTCCTACCCAACTGTGCAACCGATTGACGCACACTTGTTACGACGCCTGCAACGAAAACGCCTGCGGTGCGAACGCGGTCTGCATCGCCGACGATCACAGGGCGATCTGTCAGTGTCCGCCGGGACTTCGACCGAATCCTGTCCCGGACGTGGAGTGCGTTGCGATCGAGGCCTGCCAACCCAGCCCCTGCCACGAAACAGCTTTGTGCGTACCCGGACCGTCGAACAATCCCGTCTGTCAATGCCCGCCGAATTTCGTGGGCGATCCGTACGAGAGGGGCTGCCAACCGGAGGGCTATTGCGCCGGTGCCAAGGACTGTCCCGTGCGCTCTATTTGCCACAATCATCGTTGCGTCAATCCGTGCGAGAACGCTTGCGGCTCGAATTCCGTCTGCGAACTCGTCAATGGACAGCCGAGTTGCGGCTGCATCCGTAGATTTGTTCCATCGTCGAAGGGCCCTCAGGACGGGTGTGTCCGGGAATCGAATTATTGCAGCGTCGACGCTGACTGCGAGGAAAGCGTGTGCCTCGAGGGACAGTGCATAGGTGAGATCGCGATTCGCAATTATCTCGTGTGCGAATTGATTCCGCGTGATTGATTCCATTAAACGTAACTTGTTGATCGTTTCAGCTGTCTGCCGAGCGGCCGCCGACTGCTCCTCCGGTGAGAAATGCGTGGACAGCAGGTGCGTGGTTCCATGCGTTACGCACACGCAATGCCAGAGTGACCAGGCTTGCGTGAACGGAGCTTGCACTCTGGGATGTCGGAGCAACAAGAATTGTCCGGCGACGGAGTCGTGCATCAACAACAAGTGTCAAGGTACACCCTCAAAGAAGAATGCATCGATTCGGATTCGTCTTAACCGTCGATTATATTTCTGTCCGGAATCTGTATCGCCCGACGGTACCCAGTCTATTTCAGCCATTATCTAAATTCTCTCTCAGATCCGTGCGACAGGAAGGACGTCTGCGGTCCGAACGCGGTCTGCAGCTGCTCTAATCACGCCACGACTTGCACCTGTCCCCTCGGCTTCCACGGAAACCCCACGCCCCAGCAGGGTTGCGTCAGAGTGCCAAATATCTGCGAGGGTCCTCAGGATTGCCCCAGTCAGCACCTGTGCGTGTCCGGATTCTGCCAGTGTCAGTGCAGCGAGCAGAACAACTGCGCCGCCGGGGAACGTTGCAGGAATGGGATCTGCGTGAAAGTTTGCTACAGCGACAGCAACTGTTTGCCCGGGGAATTGTGCATCGATGGACTATGCGAAATCGGCTGCACATCGGACGCCGGCTGCAAAGACAACGAGGTGTGCGTCAACAACAAGTGCAAGTGAGTATCCGAAATGACGTTCCGAGGAAACGGTGGATCGTTTCACGTATTCGGAATAGTCGCACCGTTAAATTAACGTTTAACGAATTAACAACGCCTTGCTACTGTCCAGATGTAGCCACGGATACACCGCTGGACCGGAGCACTGCTTGGACATCAACGAGTGCGACGAAGAGATCTGTCACCCAAGCGCAGAGTGCATAAACCTCCAGGGTTCTTATCGATGCGTCTGTGGACAAGGGACGGCTGGCGATCCCGTGGGGACGGGCTGCGTGATTCCGCATCGGTGCACCTTGAACTCTGACTGCCCGGATTCGCAAGCTTGCATTCAACACAACTGCACCGATCCTTGCTCGTTCTTCGACTGCGGACTGAACACTGTGTGCACCGTTGTGGACCACGCGGCCGCCTGTCAATGCCAGCCCGGTTACATCGGCGACTCCTCGGGATGCTTCAAAGTCGAGTGCCTCTCCAACAACGACTGTCCCACGGACAAGTACTGCAATCAGGAGATCAACAAGTGCAGCAGTAAGCGATTTTCTCATCGATTCCGATATTCTTTTCAAATTTCCCGGCAGCGCGTTGCTTTCAATTCGACGTTTCGAAATTTCTCAGGCCCCTGCAACCAAGTCAACTGCGGCTACGGTAATTGTATAGCATCCGATCATACAGGCATATGCAAGTGTTATCCAGGATTCGAATTGGCCGGCGATATTTGCACGGACGTCGACGAATGCTCGGAGAAGCCTTGCCACTCGTCCGCGGTGTAAGTGATCGTTGCGCGTTGCGCGTTGTGCACGTCGAATTTTCATCGTGCACGGTACATCAATGCGGAAATCTTGTTCGCAGCTGCCAAAACACGGAGGGCTCTTACGGCTGCGTCTGTCCGCACGGCCTCGTTGGAGATCCGTTCAAAACCGGCTGCAAGCAACCGGGCGACTGCTTCACAGATTTCGACTGTCCGAGCTCAGCGGCTTGTATCGATAACAGATGCACGAACCCCTGCGACGTGTCGGACGTTTGCGGCAGGAATGCGGAATGTTACGTGCAGGGTCACGCTCCGCTTTGCAGGTGTCCTGGACAAACGACTGGAAATCCAACGGTGAGCCCATTGGTCCGGAATATTGATTAAAACGGATTAAGACGTTTCTACCGATCGTTGGCAATTCCCTGCGTGTTACAGTCGGAGTGTATTCACCTGGAGTGCAACTACCACAGCGACTGCGGCCCATCGGACGCCTGTTTCGATCACAAGTGCGTCGATCCTTGTTCCCTTGTGAATGTCTGCGGTCAAGGTGCGGACTGTTCGTCTATGAATCACAGCGCAGTGTGCACTTGTCAACCGGGTGGCACAGGTGATCCGAATTTGGGCTGCACTCCCGTTCAGTATTGCAAATCGGATTCCCAGTGCGCGACCGGCTCGGCTTGCAACGGCGGTATATGCACAGGTAAACCGATGACCCCTGAAAATTGTTCCGGTCTCGCGTTGCTCAAACGACGGCATTTGAGACGCGCATTTAAAACTTTCCATTCTGCGCAGCACTCTGCAGCAGCACGAGAGACTGCATCGGGGATCAGCTGTGCATCAATGGCCTCTGTCAGCCGACCTGCAAGAGCAATTCCAGCTGCCCCGAGTACCAGTACTGCCACAACAATATCTGCGTGCAGGAATTCCGTTGCGTATCCGACGACGACTGTTCGTACGACGAGAAATGCATCAAGAACAGCATCGGGCAAGCGGAATGCCACAAAGCTTGCGATTTAATTTTCTGCGGGCGGAACGCGGAATGCGGGTCCGACGACCACGTCGCAGTTTGCTCTTGCAAGGTTGGTTTCTTCGGCAATCCAAAGGACGACAAGATTGGCTGTCAGCCGATCGAATGCGAAATAGACGACGACTGCAGCGGGGAGAAGCTCTGCGACGCGCACAGATGCCGAATCGCCTGTCTGGCGCACAATCCTTGCGGTGTCAACGCTATTTGCACAGCGGAACGGCATGCTCAGGTGAGCGTCGTATCTCGCGATCGTGAAACGTTAAGAACGATTGAACAACGATAACGATAACGATAATAATAATAATATTATTCGTTCTATAGATCTGCAGCTGTCAACCGGGCTACACCGGAGAACCAACGCACGGATGTCAATTGATAGATTACTGTCAAAAGGAACCCTGCGCCCCCGGTGCTGCGTGTGAAAATTCCAGAGGATCCGCCAAGTGTCACTGTCAACCGGGTCTCGTTGGAGATCCCTACAACAGCGGCTGTCAACCACCAGTCGAGTGTCTCCGCGACGAGGACTGTCCCCTCTCCGCGAAGTGCATAAGTGTCAACAACGTACCGAAATGCTCCGGTATGCGCAAGAGTATTTCACCCATATGAAAGCATGCCCTTTATCTTGTATCTAAGATTCGAGTCACTTATCCCGGATCTAACGCAATCCAAACCATTTCTCCAATGTTCAGACGTTTGCTCGCGCACCCAGTGTGGACCGAACGCAGACTGCGTTGCTACTAATCATGCGTCCGCCTGTCACTGTCGATCCGATTACGAGGGCGATCCGAATAATCTAAGTATAGGCTGCCGGCCCAAACCGGTTACCTGTTCGTCGGCGATAGATTGCCCGACGAATACCTATTGTTACGAGGGGATCTGTCGGCGTGAGTACCACTTCAATGAACTGGAGGGATCGCTCGGCCCTTGCGCCACATTGTGCGACCGAAAGATAATTCGAAATACTTCCAGCGTCCTGTCAATCGGACGAGGAATGCAATCTGTCCGACGTCTGTCTAAATGGACAGTGCCTGGACCCTTGCGACGTGAGAGCCGCCTGTGGAATGAACGCGGAATGCGACGTAAGAAGTCACATTAAACAGTGCAGCTGTCCGCCCGGGTTCACCGGCAATTCCGAAGTGGAATGCGTCCGACGTAAGCTGAATATCTCTTTCCAAATTATCTTAGCACGCGAGGAGGTAATATTAATGATACGGAAAGATCGATGATTTTCTATTCGGAGATCAATTCCAGCCGGCAAGCCTAGAATTACGAGGATCATTGAATTCACCCGACGGATAAAATTCTTTGAAATGCAACTCTATTATTATCTTTCCCAGTGCCCGTGTCCTGCAGAGACTCGAACGACTGTAGCGACGGCAACACCTGTCGCGACAACGTCTGCCTTCCGATTTGCACCAGCGACAACGAGTGCGCCTTCAACGAGAAATGCGTCCAGGAGAATTGCCTGCTCACCTGCCGTCTCGACAACGACTGCTTCCTGGGCCACATCTGCCTCCACAATATGTGCACGTTCGGCTGCCGAGCGGACGAGGACTGCAACGCGAACGAGGCGTGCATCACGAACAAGTGTATCAACCCCTGCGAAGCAACCCCTTGCGGGCCGAACGCCAAGTGCACCGTATTCAACCAACGAGCGACTTGTTCTTGTCCTGCAGGATTTATGCCCAATCCGACTGCCAAGGTGGCGTGTCTAAGGTCGCCCGGGGCCGCTTGCCAGGCGAACAGAGACTGCGCCGCGGGGACGGCATGCATCGGCGGCACGTGCACGCCCGTGTGCACGACGGACTTGAACTGTTTGAGCAACGAACGGTGCGCCTCGTCGGGAATCTGCAAATCGTTGTGCAGACGGGACGAGGAGTGCAGAAGCGGGGAGATATGCGAGGGGCTGGTCTGCGTGATCGGATGCCGGGCCGACGTCGAGTGCCAGGAGAATTTCGCCTGCTTGAGCAATCAGTGTCGAGGTAAAAAGATGATCGAAACACGTCTATTAGCGTTGCACATGTTCCTGTATTAAATTCCGACGGGGTTTGTTTCGCCCGGTTCTTTATTTTTAGATCCCTGCTCGCTTCCCGATGCTTGCGGAGCGAACGCCAAGTGCACGATCGTAAATCATCAGAAACTGTGCTCCTGTCCGGCGCCATTAGTCGGCGATCCTCTAATTGGATGCAAACAGGCGTTCCTTCCTTGTGCCGCGGAATCGGAATGCGTAACTGGTCAAACTTGTTACGGAAGATCCTGTTACGCCACATGCAGAAGGTAAGCCGATTAAGCGTGCTAACGGCGTTGGCCGTGCGCATCGTTTATTTCGTCCCCAGCCCCCCCCCCACACCACCGAACCCCGTGATTCGATTTATCGGCACGTAAATCATCTTGCAGCGATGCAAATTGCTTGAGCGACGAGCGGTGCGACGGTGGAATATGCAAGGCCATTTGCAACAGCGACGACCACTGCGTGGCTAATCAGATTTGCCAGGACAGATTATGCGACATTGGATGTCGCAGCGACAACGCTTGTCCCAACGACGAGTCTTGTCTGAATAATAAGTGCAAAAGTAAATGATATACGACGCGTACGTTTGTCGCGCGTTTCCCTCCGCCGATCGTTTTGCTAATTAATCATCGATTTTTCCCCAGATCCATGCGAGGGCGGCAAGGCGTGCGGCGAGTGCGCGGGTTGCCGCGTGGTGAACCACGTGGCGCAATGCAGCTGTCCAGCCAATTACTACGGGAACGCACTGATCAGCTGCTCGAAGTCGATGATACCCTGCGACGGTACCTGCGAGTGCGACGAAATCGGTTTCTGCACGCGGAGCTGTCACAGTCAGGATCAGTGTTCTTGCGGGGAATTCTGTCACACGGGGAAATGTCGCATCACGTGCGACGCGAACAATTATTGCCCGAAGGTACAGCAAATATTCTTGAGTTCCGGAAGAATGAATTGCAGAGAAGTTGCCTCGCCATTCGAAGCACTTGTAGAACCCCTAAAAAAAAAAAAAAAAAAGAAAAACAAGAAAAATGGTCGAACCACGAAATCACTCGGCTGAACCTCGAGCCGTCCCTCGTTATTTTATAAGCCGAAGCGCAAATATTTATTCGGGCGGAAACCTTTTACTCTCGAAACCGTCTGTCAGCGACTTATTAACTCATCGACGTCGTGCTTCTCCATTCCAAACAGGGTTACGTGTGCGACGAAGGATTGTGCATCATCGGTTGCCGCACTCATTCCGACTGTCCCTCGTCTCTGTCCTGCGTCAGCGGCCAGTGCGAGGATCCATGCTCGGCGAACGGTTCACCCTGCGGCATCAACGCTCTGTGCCGCGTGTCGAATCATCGTGCTGTGTGCTTGTGCCCGGAGGGATTCCAGGGCGAGCCGAGCCGAGAGTGTTATCAATTAGAGTGTCACAGGGACGACGACTGCGAAGCCAACAAGCGCTGCAGCGAGGACGGCGTATGCACGAATCCTTGCCTGCAGCACGGTGTCTGCGGGTTCAACGCGCAGTGCAGAGTGGTCAACAGGAAGGCTGAGTGCTCTTGTCCGCCCGGTCACTACGGGAACCCCCAGAGCAACTGCAAGAAAGGTAACATAGTATTCCGTATGCCATGGAGTTATTTGTTCGGGGACAGTTGTCTAATTAAACGAGAAACTCGTGTCCCAGGTGGCGACGAGTGCTTGAGAAGGCCGTGCGGCGTAAACGCGAAATGCAGGGAGACTCTGAACGGTTTCGAGTGTACCTGCGATCCCGGATGCCGGGGCGACCCCCATCAGGTTTGCATCTGCGACGGTGGAGAATTGTGCAAGGATATGCGTTGCGGCGTGAACGCTGCCTGCAGGATCTACAGGAATCAACCGCAGTGCTATTGTCCGCCGAATTATCCGTCCGGCGATCCAACGCACGCATGTGAGTTATCGTCGCGGTGTTTATTTCGAACGAGAAACCGTGAACGTTGATCCGCGGCTAATATTACGTTCGCGCGGCACGATGAATTCCGTCGTTCGTCTTTTATTCCCCGTTCGTTAATTCCAACTTTCACGCGTCGCCAATTTTTCTGAGCGCAGGTAGCGGGGACAAGAGCTTAGGCGATTGTCGCACGAACGGCTGCGGCGAAGGCGCGGAATGCATACGAGACGGTGCGATATTCGTGTGCAGGTGTCAACCGGGCACCAGTGGATCACCGGATATCGAGTGCACGACAGGTAAGAGGCGACCTACTAACTGTTTAACCGGGCGGATCGATTAATTTCATGTACAGCATTTGTGACTAGCGTGCAATACTGACGAAACAGAGGAACATGGTCCGTAGAATAACCATGTACTGTCGTCTTATAGTAGGACTTGAAGTAATACCATAGATTGTATTAATCCAGTGAATCGTTTAACAATCGAGAGACAGATGTGATTGGACCAGTTTCTTAGACGATTCTACACGTATATTATACATATTGTACAAAAAAAGGAAAAGAGAGAAAGTAACGATACAGTACACTGCGACACTGGATTTCATCCCCAATGGTCGCGCAACATATACATATACCTGTACATATCTATACAGTTAGGCAATACTGTACATAGTGTGTTCAGGAAAGGAGGAACACGTTTCACACATGTCTCACACATAACTATTCATATGTAGAATGTTTATTTCAGTATCCAATCTGTCTTGTGGAAACCGTGTTGTCGAGAAATATGCTCTAAACAAAAAAAAAAACAAAAAAAACGAACAAAAGAATTAACAAGTAAATCGATAAAAAAAAAGCAGAACAAAATGAAAGAAAAGGATAAGAAAAAAAAAAAATAATAGAGCCAGAGAGAGACATGAACTATTTCGATTGCAACGACAAAAAAGATAAAGAAAAGGTACACATTTTACAGAGTGAACACCGATGATCCGACTTTTCTTTTTAGACCTAGGACTAATAATACAGATTGGGAACTGCGAAAGGGACATTCTCATATACCCATGCTTGTTATATTTTTTTGCTGGATATATCCACTGTTTTACATTATATTTTTCCTCTTATTTTCTTACGAGTACTGTGGGGGCTTGTGTTGTAAATATTGCTGCTTGCCAATTTGTACGTAACGTATATATACACCCGTCTGTATATATATACATATATCAAGTATTTCTCTGGACAACGAGAGAGGATCGTGTCTCGCATTGTCACGGAAGAGAGTGTAAAGTTCGTTCTCTATTTTACTTCTTCACAAAAGCTACCCTACTTATTTCCGTATTACGAATACAAAGCATGTGGTTTATGTTATTTGTGAGAAAGTTTCTTTTCACAGTTCTTATAAATGCTTTTTTCTTTTTTTTTCCTGTCCCATCACGACCACCACCACCACCACCACCACCACCACCACCACCATCACCACCACCACCACCTACCGTTCTCCACCGACTCTACATCACGACACTACGACTCTAAAAAAAAAAAAAAAACAACCAACATCAAAAACAATTAAAATCGTGCCGGTGAAATAGAACGCGAATGCACCAGCGACCTAGAGTGTCCCAATGAAAAAGCCTGCATAAATCTGCAATGCGTGGATCCGTGCGGTCTTCGCGGTGCCTGTGGGATCAACGCACTGTGCCGTGTGGTTCTGCACAAGCCGCGCTGCTCCTGCCCGCAGTGCCATATCGGCATGCCCCACACGGCTTGCCATCCGGATCCCAAATGCGAGACACTGAATCCCAGACCCACGCCGAACATCGGCTGCTCGTCCGATCGTGATTGCCCGGAGAGCATGGCGTGTCACTCTCGAACTGGCGAGTGCCGCGATCCGTGTCTCAGCTCCCGATACACGTGCGAGGTGAACAAGAGATGCCAGGTGCGGAACCACAGGCCCATGTGCGTATGCAAGTACGGCTTCGTCGTGAACGAAGTCGGCGAGCTGACGTGCGCCCCGGACACGCTGACGTGCTCGAGGGACTTCGATTGTCCGTCGAACGCCGCGTGCGTGAACGGTAAATGCCAGAATCCGTGTAACGTCAGAAAGAAAAAGCCGTGCCCGGCCGATAAAACCTGCGACGTCCTGGACCACCGTCCCGTATGCATATGCACACAAAACTGCAATCCCTCCCTCTCCATTTGCCTGCGAGACAGTGGCTGCTCTCCAGACTTGGCGTGCCGCAACTATCGCTGTGTGGACCCATGCAGAAACTCCACCTGTCCGGCTGATGCCCCCTGTTACGTGGAGGAGCACAAGCCTATCTGCAAGTTCTGTCCCCCCGGCTTTGTGCCAGATACTAAATACGGATGCATGAAAGGTAAACACCATTTCTCACCACCTATCTCTCTCTCTCTCTCTCTTTCTCTCTTACAATCTCACATTTACTCGCTGTCGCTCTACAGTCTGCCTGTAATAATTCTACCTAATAGATCTGTCTCGCTCGACTTGGTTATCTTATATATAAATACGAATATATATACATACATATATATATATAGCTGACACAGGTGCGTTCACCGAATCTGTCCACGATGATTGTATACTTTGGAATCTCTCTGTACGACTCTCACTCGTCTATACTACTACGCCTCACACCGAACATACCAGTTGCTACTTTTCAGTTTTCCAAACCATTCGGACAGCGGAGTCTCCCTCGACGTCGAATGAACGCGATTGCTTTACCGTCGTCGAACGATCGTTCGTAGATCGCGGCGTTCCGTTGTCCGAATGGAAAAAAAAAAAGAAAGAAACATTTCAGGTTCTCCCATGCCACAGATACAACTCTTCACTCCAGACACCTGTCACTCTCCCGCCTCTACTCTGCCGATGTCACCTCGCTGTCCAACGATATTGGTTTTTTTTTTTTTGTTGTCTCTCCGTTACATCTGTCTCTGTAAAGATCTAATTTGATTATACACTTCCGTACGATAGCTTGTCTGTTTATCGCGCGAGCATGCCAGCTTGATCTCAATTAATCTCGCGGAGTTCCCACTTGGTGTAAACCGTACGAATACTCGTAGCAATAGTCTAATGGAGATAGAGTTGAAGCTTGACAAATATTTCAGCTGCCTCGCCGACTCGAGCCCTCGACCTCTCTTGGCTCGATCGGTGCCTCTTTTTTTTCATGTTCCATTGTATCTGCAGCGGCACTACAGCGCACTACCGACCGTTTCTGCGTGTCCGATGACGACTGCAACGACACAGAAGCCTGTGTCGACGGATCCTGCGTTGATCCTTGCGTCGACCACTGTCTATCGGCAGTTCGATGTCGGGTTAAAGCACACAGGCCCGTTTGTGGCCGCGACGGTCACGATTGCAATACCGCGAACACCACGACCGTCGATTACGATTACGCGACACCCGAAACCGATGGGACCGCCACACTTCTCACGACTGCAGGTCCGACGGACGAAACCGTGGCTTGTACCACCGATACAACTGAACGATACACAGTCACCGTGACTTCCACAACTCCTGTTGCCGGAGAAACGTCTCCGGCGTACACGGAAGGTACGACGTTCTTGCCGACGTATTTTCCACTACCGACGATTTCGACAACCACCGACCGGGTCGAGAGTACCACTGCCAACGATACCGTCGATCTCTTGGACGTACCCACGGTTAGAGACATCTCCGACGAAAGTACAGAAGCTGTTCCAACGGTGGGAGACATCGAACATACTTACGCGGTCGGTGGATTTCCCAAGCCTCGGGGACCAACTGTAATTAACGATGCGACGAAGTCGAAGGAAGTTGAAATTGTCACCCCGATTACGTACGTTCATCCTGCAGGAGAGACTCCGCTGTCGGGGGACGTTTTTACAGTGACACCGATCTACGTGGGCGAATATACCACGGACGTGCCGGCGAAAGTCGACTCTACAGATATATCCAACGTAAAGGGTTACGCTGAAACAGTTGCGCTCGAGGAGACCTCCAGTCGATTGGAATCGACCACCGAGAACTCGAATTTTGAAGAGACAGACCCCGTTACGTTGATCACTGTGACGGCACAGTACCCCTTGCAGCGAGCAACCGGTCGTGCACAAACAACCGTGAAATATTCAACGCGACCGCCGCCGACCGTCAAACATTTCACCGACCAACTTTCAACGACTACAGACTACACCACTGGACGATCGTCCGCAGAACGTCCGTCCACACCGACACAATTCGCTAGGGGACAACCGTCAACGACCGAGTCACACGCCACGGTGCAAACAATCGAACCGCTCTCCACCGAATTACCGCAACCCGCGTTTACAACACCGATAAACAAACTGAATACCACAGGATACACAACACCCGGTCGAACAACCATCGACGCCTCCGAATGTAAATTCAGATTGAACTGTACATGTCGGCCCGTGTGCTTCAACCTAACAGTGAACCAGAGTACGACTAATTGTAGCATACTCCCAGGTAAAAAAGTACTCCCTTGACGGGAGCTTTGTGGCTGTGTTGTCCTCGTGTTCACCAATCTGTGTGTTCGTCTGTGTCGACGAACGTTCACCAGCGTGGCCATCATTCGTTAATCCAGATAAAAATTGGACGCAACCAATTCTGGGGGAGTCCTGTGGCTCGCGAATCGATAGATCGCGCGCCACCTGTTGATCATTAAGGCACACGGTGTTCAATGAAATGTCGCGACGGATGTCGCTGTCGTATATTGCCATCGGCACAGATCCAAATTGCAGTGCACCGACGCAGTTCAGTCGCAGATACGCACCCGCTGCATTAGCCCTCCCTGCATGTCTTGTACATTCATTGTCGCCGAGCTTTTGCACGTGTCTCTTCCCGCTGATCTAAACGTAGTTGTTTAACTGTTGCCTCTTTACGATCTCCATGCTCAAAGGATAGCCGCGGATGTAGTTTTTGTCACGACACGGGCATCAATCGTGGGAAAGATTTCCTTTGAGAATGGCGAACGCTAACGACCGTTTCTGGGCTTTACACATGTAACACAAGAACCATTATATGTCTTAGGAATTAGGGGATTGTGTGTACTGTTTTTACTTAACAATGTGTCGCTCGGACACGCGTGTTTATTTTACTTGACATTTTGTACCTGGATCTTTTCATTTGACGAGATCATTCAGCGGCTCACGATCATTACGATTGCAAAATTCCTGCTCACACGCCGCATTAAGTGTCAATTTGTCGCGAACCGACGGACGAGTTACTTTGAGCTTCTAATATACATTCGTTTCGTTAGATACCAAATGCAACTCTCACGACGACTGCCTCTCCCAATTGGCCTGCATAAACCAGCAATGCTTGAACCCGTGCACCGTACACAATCCCTGCGACTTCGTGGAGATCTGCCACGTTCAGGATCACAGACCAGTTTGCGTGAAAGGTAGAACATTGAACGGAGGAACAGACAAGCGGGTTCTAGAAATCGGACGCGAACGGTGATCATGGAATGTACTGTATTCATTTTGCACGCAATCGAAATTGCAAACGCGCCTAAGAAAGTAACCGGGACAAGATTACCGAGTTTAAGTAATTCTTTCAAGAAGCTCGACAATTGTTTCGCCGAAAGTGTGGGCCACGAAATTGGCAAAATACGCTATAGGCGAATTTAAACGTCCGCAGCACCGTTCGCGTCCCGTTTCGCCCAGAAAGGCACACGGAGTGGTGGTCTTAATAAATTAATCAAATGTTTTCTCCATTTTCCTCAGGCACGGCGAACGACACAAACTGTCCTTACTGTCCACCGGGCATGGAGTGCGATCCAGCAACATACACGTGTGTGAAAGGTTTGTACAACACCCGGCAACATTACGTCGAACCTCCACGATACCTCTTCTCTTTGCAGCGTTCATTCAACTAGTTCTGTAAATATGTATGCATATGTACATATGTCTGATCCTACACGTGCCACGACATGCGGTTTCAATTTCACTTTCGATTTCACACGAAACCTGTTCGTTTTCTCCGATCTAAGGTTCTACCTATCGAACATTTCTGTCAATTCTCAAATCTCACGATGCTCAAAGGCAAAAAAAATCATTCGACGACACGAGTATTTCTCACCTATATACATACACTCACACACACACACACATACACAAAGTACACTGTGTTTTATACAAGCTGAATGGCCTAAGCATTACATTCGACACGTGCCTTGCCACCCTTATTGTTTGTTTGTTTGTTTTTTGTTTTTTTTTTTACCTGTGCACTCTTTCTCGGGGCTATACGGGCTTTTTTCTCAATCTTTCCCTAGCGGGTTGCACTAGCCACAAAGATTGCCCGCTGACAGAGGCGTGCAATGGGGGCACCTGTCAGGAACCCTGTCTGGTACGAAATCCTTGCGCCAAAAACGCTATTTGCGTTAACACGAACCACGGAGCGGACTGTAGTTGCGAGGATGGTTACCAAGGAAATGGATTCTCCTACTGTGCGCCAGGTAAAATATTTTTTTCTTTTTTCAATATATTCTCGCAATCGTACAGCATTCAATACAAGTATACGGACAACAACCGTGAATGCGTTTATCTCGACGCCCCTTTATCCGACGAGGAAATCGAACACCACGAATCGTCGTCGCGTCGCTTGCCATCCACTACGGTAAATTGATCGATCAATTTCGCTTCAACGATAAAAATTCATTATCCAGAGGACGAAGGTAAAATGATCTGCCAATACAACGAGGACTGCCCGCCGACCAAGTACTGCGATCGTCTCAATCGGAAATGCATAGATCCCTGTCTGGAGGCCGATTGCGGCGACAACGCCAATTGTCACCCGGAGAACCATCAAGCGCAGTGCAGGTGCCTGCTCGGGTTCCAGGGGAATCCGCATGTCGGTTGCACCTTGGGCACCGCGGACCCGTGTGTTCCTAATCCGTGCGGTTTGGACGCGATGTGCGAGAACGACAACGGCAATCCGGTATGCTTCTGCCCGAGGGGCCTGACTGGAAATCCGTTCGAGCAGTGCAGTAAGTTCGTCAAGTATTCCGCAGAGAGTCGTGATGCTTCTCTGCTGGACAATAAATTAACAAGGGACAACGAATGAATTCATATTACTAAAAGAGAACCTCGATTTTAGTCCCGGAGGGTGATCAGTGTGAGGGTAATCCCTGCGGATCCAATTCCGGTTGCCGCGTGATTAACGGCCAACTGAGGTGCTTCTGTCTACCTGGATACGAGGGATCACCGCCTGATGCCCCGTGCTCGTTACCTAGCAATCCGTGCGATCCGTCCCCATGCGGGCCGAATACACGGTGCACCACACTGAACAACGGCCTCTCGAAGTGCACCTGTTTACCGGGTTACGTCGAGAGTCCAAATACAATTAGGGGATGCGTGCCGAAGTCGGATCAGTGCCAGCCGAATCCTTGCGGTCTCGGCGCGTCCTGCGACTCGGATAGAGTTCCCCCGTGTTACTGTCCCGAGCACACCGTTGGAAATCCTTATCAGAGTTGCGCAGGTAAATATTCATCGACCAATAATTATTGCGGAAGAATTTGATAGCGTTTACACGAGTAGTGTATCGTTTAGCGCCGGTCGATTCTGAAATTATGCTCTACGAATATCGCGATTCATTTCCAGCGCCTCCGTCCGACATGTTAGATCCATGCTTGCTGATCCCCTGCGGAAAGAACGCCGTCTGCGTCGCGGACGACGGAATCGCGAAATGCAAATGCGCGCCGCCGTTCATCGGGAACCCGTACATAGACGGCTGCGAGGCCGAGTGTATCGTGAATCACGATTGCGAAAGTCATCTGGCCTGCTTCAATCAGCACTGCAGAGATCCGTGTCCCGGTGTTTGCGGCGCCAACGCGAAGTGCGAGGTGGTCGAGCACGTTCCGGTTTGCTCCTGTTCGCCCGGCTACACCGGGGATCCGTTCGGCTCCTGCAAAATCGAGAGGCCTTGTGAGTCTTCGTAGACGTGAAATCGCAGTCGACTTCCAGCGAGCCAGGGCAATATTTTGATTCATGTTCATTTTCGTTAGATCTACCGCCGCAGAATCCTTGCACGCCGTCGCCGTGCGGACCGCACAGCATCTGCCGCGTGATGAACGATCGCGCGGTGTGCTCGTGCAGTCCAGGATATCACGGGACGGCGCCGTCTTGTCGACCGGAGTGTCTAGTCAGTTCCGAGTGTCCGGCTCAGTTGGCCTGTATCAGTCAGAAGTGCGGGGATCCATGCCCTGGTCTGTGCGGGCAGAATGCCCTTTGTCAGGTCGTCAATCACAATCCCATTTGCAGTTGTCCGCCGGATTATCTAGGCGATCCGTTCACGCAATGCGTCAAAGAAGGTGGGGCACGGATTTCATCGCGATGCACGCAATTTTCTTCGTCAACGATCGATTATATTCTTCTTCTTCCTCTTCCTCCTTAGATGTACCATTCCCAGGGCCAACGAACCCCTGCTTACCGTCGCCTTGCGGGCCAAACGCGGAGTGCCGCGTGCAGGAGGATCATCCCGTTTGCACGTGCATCAGTGGCATGTTTGGAGCGCCGCCGAATTGCAGGCCGGAGTGCTTGATCCATCAGGACTGTCCGAACTATTTGGCTTGCGTTCAGAAGAAGTGCGTGGATCCGTGCGCCGGGTCCTGCGGCTTCAACACCAACTGCACGGTGCACAATCATCGACCTATGTGCCAATGTTACGAGGGCTACGAGGGGGATCCTTTCTCCGCGTGCAGCAAAGGTTGTTCGGATTGTTTAATTGTACAGGCACACTGTCTGTGCACCGTCGTCTAATTTGTAAATTAGAAAACTCGTAGGTTTCCAGACACAGTCACCGTTATAGTAACGTTTGTTCAACGATTTATCTTTCAGCCGCATTCCCACCGGCGTTGCCGTGCGATCCGTCTCCTTGCGGCGCGAATGCTGTCTGCAAGGAACGAAACGGAGCCGGTTCGTGCACCTGTTTACCGGACTACACCGGCGACCCATACGAAGGCTGCAGGCCGGAATGCGTTCAGAACACGGACTGCGTTCAGTCGAAGGCTTGTATAAACAACAAGTGCAAGGATCCGTGCGTGGGCGCTTGCGGCATAAACGCACAATGCCAAGTGATTAACCATCAACCATCGTGCAGCTGTTTGTCCGGCTATACCGGAGACCCGCTAAGATCTTGCCACGTATCTCCCGGTAAATCGACAGTCCACAAAGTCTCGCGATTGTGCCGGCACAGTTGGTTCGTCGTTCTCAGGTTCCGTCTCGTTTCGTTTCAGTAACTCCGCTGCCGGGTGACCCCTGCCAACCATCCCCATGCGGATCGTACAGCAATTGCCGCGTGGTCGACAATCACGCGGTTTGCTCCTGTCAAACAGATTACGTCGGCAGCCCGCCGCAGTGTCGGCCGGAGTGCGTCGTCAGCACAGACTGTACCCAGAACACGGCTTGTATCAATCAGAAATGTAGAGATCCATGCCCCGGCACCTGCGGTCAGAACGCCGACTGTCAGGTTATCAATCATAATCCGGTGTGCAGTTGCTCGTCGGGATACACCGGAGATCCATTCTTTGGATGCGTTGAAGAACGTGAGCATTCACTCTCCTATCATTCGTTTATCGTAATTCGCATTTAACGGTGTTTCATAACACGCGCGATCTTTCATTTAAAGCGGAAGGGAAACAGCCCGGACCGGACACGAGCGGCAATCCATGTCTTCCGTCGCCCTGCGGGCCCAATTCGCAGTGTCGCGTGATAGACGGTTTCCCGGCCTGCTCCTGTCTGCCGAATTACGTGGGAAGAGCCCCGAATTGTCGTCCGGAGTGCGTCATCAACGAAGGCTGCCCGGGAAACCTTGCCTGCCAGAACGAGCAGTGCGTGGATCCCTGCCCGGGTTCCTGCGGCGTGAACACTTTCTGCAACGTGGTGAAACACAACGCGGTTTGCATCTGCAATGCCGGCACCACCGGAAATCCGTTCACAGAATGCACACCGATACTAGAAGGTATAATATTCGTTCATCCGCTGATATATTCCGCTTCGATATTTTCAGACGATTCAATTGCCGAATTTGTCGAATCCGCAGAGCCAACTACGACCGAGCAGCCCCGCACGCCGTGCAACCCGTCTCCCTGCGGCGCGAACGCGGTCTGCAATGAACGAAACGGCGTAGGATCGTGCACCTGCCTCCGAGAGTACATCGGCGATCCGTATACCGGCTGCAGGCCAGAATGTGTGACGAACACCGATTGCGATCGCAGCAAGGCCTGTTTAAACAACAAATGCGTGAATCCTTGCCCCGGAACCTGCGGGCGTGGCGCGATCTGTCGCGTAGCGAATCACGCGCCGTCCTGCGCCTGCTTGCCCGGACTCACCGGCGATCCTTTCAACGCTTGCGCCGCGATCGAGGTAACGCCGGAACCGTTACCGATCAATCCCTGCGAGCCCTCGCCCTGCGGACCAAACAGCAACTGTCGCGTGCACAACGGACTCGCGGTGTGCCTCTGCCAGCCGAGTTTCGTCGGCGTTCCGCCCGCCTGTCGTCCAGAGTGCATAATCAGCTCGGACTGTTCCCAGAACAAAGCTTGCATCGAGAACAAGTGCGCGGATCCCTGTCCAGGCTCCTGCGGATTGAACACGAAATGCCTGACGGTGAACCACAATCCCATTTGCACCTGCGCCGCCAGTTACACAGGGAATCCATTGGTTCAGTGCACGAGGGTCAACGTTACTCTGCCACCGGTTGACGACACTGGGAACCCGTGCTCGCCGAATCCTTGCGGGCCGAACTCTCAGTGCAGAGTGATCGGGTCACAGCCGGCCTGCTCCTGTCTGTTGGACTTCGTTGGAAGGCCGCCAAACTGCAGACCGGAGTGCGTCGATAACTCCGATTGCTTCCACTCGGCTGCGTGCATAAATCAGAGATGCAAGAACCCCTGTCCGGGGGCCTGCGGAGAGTTGGCGAGATGCACGGCACAGAATCATGTTCCTATTTGTACCTGCCCGGAGGGATACGAGGGCGACGCCAGCGTGCGTTGCGTTTTGGCCCCGCCGCCAGGTGAGTTTTGTTTTTGACATCGTTATATTACAGGGTGCTAATTTTAGCGAATGGGACTCTGCACTTTTTTTATTCGTACTATGATAGCTTATTAATACGTGAAGCAGAAAAAAAGAAGTTGAGATATAAACATAATAATTGACACATCGATTGTCGGTACAGTCGCGGATCTACTTGATTCGCACGACAAAGCGAGCGACAGCTTCTTCTATCTCCTTCTAGCTGTGTTCGATGCTCTCCCTACCTTCTCGTCCATTAGTTTCTGCGGCGCATCCTTGTCCAATCGTTGTGCCCGCGATTCCGATCAAGCGAATCGGGGTCCAATGATATCGCCCGTAAATATGGCGATCGCAGTATTCTGCAACGTGAGTGGTCAGGGAAGCCACGTGGGCGTTGATGGTGGGGGATAGTTCGCAAGCAACAGCGGACTCCTCTTGCCCCTACGACGCGCCTGCGGTGCTGCATCCCGCCAGACTTCTCTGTTCGCAGGGTTGACCTAGCGATACGTATCTCTGAATCTTTCGGATCTATTTTCTCGCGTTCTGTTTCGCGGAATGACACAATGTCGCGGGTCACTGTATCCGTCTCGGCGTACTCTACCACGGCACGAATAAAAATATGCAGAGTCCCGTGTAAAAAATTTCACTTTACCTTGACATCTCTCTCGCCGTTACATCTACCGAAAAATTATTTACACCACCCAATGTCCCTTCTTCGTATTAAACAACTATTGCAACAGTTTTATAATAACTTCAATATCTCCTGGGAGGTACCACCGTTTCCAGTTAAACTCAAGTATTCTGCGCATTGACCTCTCCGTTCCACTTTATCGCATACTTAACGTACGTATAATTGATTTTGATTGATTTAGCAACGGACAGGGGCGTGACCAATCCATGCTCGCCGAACCCCTGCGGTCCGAATGCCCAGTGTCGCGAAAGGAACGGTGCCGGAGCATGTGCCTGTCCCCCGGATCTCGTCGGTGACCCTTACGACGAAGTAAAGGGTTGTCACAGGGAATGCGAATCGAACAACGATTGCGCGCCGCAGCTGGCTTGCGTCGGCTCCAAGTGCTCCGATCCATGTCCGAGCACGTGCGGCACACTGTCCATCTGCAATGTTCAGCAACACGTCCCCGTGTGCACCTGTCCCCCGGGATACACCGGAGATCCATACTTCGCCTGCGAGATCAGGGAAATGCCGAGTGGGTATTTTACCGAAACGTCTCGACATCTTTACCGTACAAACATGAATCGTTGTTTAATATTGAATCTCCGTGCGCAGAGGTGCCGCCGTCGGATCCGTGCTCGCCGTCGCCTTGCGGACCGAACAGCAAGTGTCGCGAGGTGAACGGTCAGGCGGTCTGCACGTGTCTTCCGGAATACAGAGGAATACCGCCGAGTTGCAGGCCGGAGTGCGTGGTGAACGCCGAATGTCCGCCGCATTTGGCCTGCCTGAATAAGAAATGCGCTGACCCGTGCCCTAATACCTGCGGCTTAAGGGCGCAATGCACCACGAAGAATCACAATCCAATTTGCACCTGCCCCGCTGGTTTCACCGGCGATCCCTTCACTCAGTGCTCTTTTCACGGTGAGTATGATTACAGGCGCTTCTACGACACAGTCGTATTTGCGCGATTCCAGTTCCACGTTTGTTTCAATTCAATATTTCGTTCCCCGTAGTTCTCGACGTTCCATCGGTGACGGAACGACCGCCGTCGTGCACGCCGTCCCCCTGCGGGCCGAACTCTCTGTGCCAGATCATATCCGGAAACCCGGCGTGCTCCTGCCTGCCGAATTACATCGGCGTGCCGCCGGAATGCAGACCGGAGTGCATCTTGAGCTCCGAGTGCAAGAGCCACTTCGCCTGCGTGAACCAGAAATGTCAGGATCCGTGTCCAGGCTCGTGCGGCGTGAACGCCCAGTGCCACGTGCTAAATCATATACCTGTTTGCACGTGCATGGTGGGCTTCACCGGCGATCCGTTCACTCAGTGCACGGTGATACCACCGAGTAAGAAATCATCTTCGCATCCATGTCGCACAGTGTCGACTCGTAAATTTCTTCGTTCGCCTGTCTGATCTCGGTGTACTACCTTATTTCCAGCTACCGTGCCGCCCATAAGCGATCCCTGCAGTCCGTCGCCTTGCGGCCCGAACGCGATATGCAGGAACGGGGACTGCGAGTGCCTGCCGAAATATTTGGGCAATCCTTACGAAGCCTGCCGTCCGGAATGCATCCTGAACTCGGAGTGCCCGCGGGACAAGACCTGCCTCGGGAACAAGTGCAAGGATCCCTGTCCCGGAACTTGCGGACAGAACGCGGTCTGCGACATAGTGAACCACATTCCTGTATGCTCTTGTCTGCCTGGATACATCGGGGACCCGTTCGTCAGCTGTCGCGTTCAGCAACAAGGTAAGTTCTCCTCGTGGCGACCTCGGGAATCTCGCCCGGCTATTATTTACCAATCGCGAATCGCTTGGCCTCAGTACCGCAAGCATCGAGGGACCCGTGCTTGCCGGTGTCTCCGTGCGGACCTAACAGCCAGTGCCGCAACGTCGAGGACCACGCTGTGTGCTCCTGTCTTCAAGGATACCTAGGTTCGCCGCCGTCCTGCAGGCCGGAGTGCGTGGTCAGCTCGGAATGTCCGCCGACGCGAGCCTGCGTGAACAAGAAGTGCACAGACCCCTGCCTGGGCTCTTGCGGTTTGAACGCAAGATGCGAGGTGATCAATCATTCGCCGATATGCAGTTGCCTTCCCGGACAGACCGGGGATCCGTTCAAGAGCTGCTACGACATTCCCGGTAAGGAACTGTTGATTGATAAGTGAAATCGTCTGGTCGAGTTGAGGCAGGGATGTTATTCTACGAATGTTAAACTCAGCTCGATCTTAGCAGTTCGCTCACGATTGCATCGCTGTATCTTTACAGTTGTGCCGGACGCGAAAGACACAGGAAACCCATGCAACCCGTCGCCATGCGGGCCTAACGCCGTGTGCCAAGACGTGAACGGCTATCCATCCTGTTCTTGCATTCCCATATACATCGGTACTCCGCCGTCTTGTCGACCGGAATGTCTGATCAATCCTGACTGTCCCACGAACGAGGCCTGCGTGAACTCCAAGTGCACGGACCCTTGTCCAGGATCCTGCGCGGAGAACGCCGAGTGTCGCGTCGTTAATCACGCGGTCACCTGTTCGTGCTCGACCGGCTTCACGGGAAATCCGTTCGTCCAGTGTATTGTATTGGAAGGTACGTTCCGTCGCAGACGAAGCGTTCCGAACGCCGCGATTGTTTCGTATACAATCTCTCATCGCCATTTCACCTGCACCGTTTCCTCTCTGTCAGGCTACTGTCGAACGACTAATCGGTTAATCAATTACAGAGGAAGCTATCAATCCGTGCGAGCCTTCGCCGTGCGGTTCGAACGCGATCTGTCAGCAACGCGACAACGTCGGCGCGTGCATCTGCATCGACGACTACCACGGGAACCCCTACGAGGGCTGCCAACCGGAGTGCATACTCAGCTCCGACTGTCCGACGAACAGGGCCTGCGTCCGCAACAAGTGCCAGGATCCTTGCCCAGGGATATGCGGCTTCCAGGCACAGTGCTCCGTCGTCAATCACATTCCGACTTGCACCTGCCAACCCGGCTACGTCGGCGATCCCTTCGCCAGTTGCGCCGTGCCAATCAGCCCGATAACGGAGCCCACCGTCGTCGATCCATGCGGCCCGTCGCCTTGCGGGCCGAACAGTCTCTGCAGAGCCGTCAACGATCAGGCGGTGTGCACGTGTCAAGACACCTTCGTCGGCACGCCTCCCAATTGCAAGCCGGAGTGCGTCGTGAATTCGGAGTGCCCGCAGAACAGGGCGTGTTACAAGTACAAGTGCACGGATCCTTGCCCCGGAACCTGCGGCCTGGGGGCCAATTGTCGCGTGATCAATCACAACCCGCTGTGCAGCTGTCCCCAAGGCACCACGGGTGATCCGTTCTCCAGGTGTTATCCTCGAGCAGGCGAGTCGAACGCTTCAGATATTCGATATTTCGCGACGGATTTCTCGAGGATCTGTGAAAAAGAGCTAAGAATTTCTTCGTTTTCAGTCACTCCGATGCCGCCAGCGGGAGATCCTTGCGCGCCGAGCCCGTGCGGCCTCTACGCCGAGTGCAGAACGATCGGCGATCAAGCAGCTTGCTCTTGCCTGAAGAATTACATGGGGATCCCGCCCAATTGTCGACCGGAGTGCGTCGTCAACACGGACTGTCCGTCCAATCAGGCGTGCATCTCCGAGAAGTGCAGGGATCCCTGCGTCGGATCATGCGGTCAGAACGCCGACTGCAGAGTGCAGAATCACATTCCCGTGTGCCTGTGCCGAACGGGATACACCGGTGATCCGTTCACGCTGTGCTCGCAGATTATCGGTGATTGTCCAAATTCAATTTTTCCCCCTCGCTCTCGCCTGTTCGTCGCGCAGTTACACGAACATTGTCCTCGCTTTGCAGAACAACCAAAGACGCCGGAAGATCTGTGCAATCCGTCGCCCTGCGGACCGAACACGGACTGCAACGACGGTGTTTGCACCTGCCTGCCGAATTACCTCGGCGATCCTTACTCCTATTGTCGCCCGGAGTGCACGATGAACTCGGACTGTTCCCGCGTGAAGGCCTGCGTCAATCAGTACTGCGTGGACCCCTGCGCCGGCACCTGCGGAAGCAGCGCAAAGTGCGACGTGGTTAACCACATCCCCATGTGCAGTTGCCCCGCTGGTACAACCGGCGATCCGTTCACGTTCTGTCGACCGCGTGTACTCGACGGTGGGTCGTATTTCTCGCGCTTATCGTTATTCCCGCGAGGCCGCGCGTTCCATAGATGGAAATAAATGCAACTTACGTTACCCGCGCAGAACCGAGGAAGCAGCCCTGCGACCCGTCACCGTGCGGAGCAAACAGCGTCTGCAAAGTGGTGAACGACCACGCGGTCTGCTCCTGTCAGTCCGGATTCATTGGAAGCCCGCCAGCCTGCAGACCGGAGTGCGTAGTCAGCGCGGAGTGCCCCCTGACCCAAGCCTGTCTGAATAACAAATGCCAGGATCCTTGCCCGGGTACGTGCGGTCAGAGCTCCAAGTGCCAAGTGGTGAATCACAATCCGATATGCAGCTGCTACGATGGATACACCGGTGATCCATTCACCAGGTGCTACCTGAGGCCCAGTGAGTATTGAGTCCTTCAATCGTTTCGTTCGATTGTCTTCTGCGAGCACTGTTTCACCGTTGCTGGAAACACTCTGTTGCGTATATGATCTCCCGTCGAAAAATGTTAATCGTGCCAGATGGCTCGGTGATGCGAAAGATATGTTCATCGGTTGAACGGTCGTAGGAGAATCATTAATAACGACGTTCCTTAACGAAATCGTAATCAATATGTGAAACGTTTACCGCGTGCGCGATCACAGTCGGTCGTCCACGCGGCGATACGTATTAGGAGGTTGCATCGAAAGCCGCTGTTTACGCACGCGTGGGTCTAATTGCCTACATTGTAAGCAGTGAGAGTCGGTTCTTATCTCACTTCTTACTTGCCCGTTTTAGTCACGAAACACGCCCGTTTCTGGCTACGCAAGTTCTTTTCTACAGCGGAGCTAAAGTGAAACGCGACGCGTTGTTTCCTCGATGTGCGTTTTACATACTGTTCTCGATCTAAAGAAAAGTGCAGCTGAAACTCGTCCAACTCTTGTCAGAACCTACGACGAATTTGCTCCGTCAGACACAGCGCGCAGAGATTGGTTTCGACGATACAAGAGCGGTGATCGCGACGTTCGCGAAAAAATATCGCGTAAACGGACGAGCTCGAAACGTGAACCGTTCTTTCGTCGCGGAATTCAACTCTTCCCAGAAAAGTGGGAAAAAGTAGCAGCTCTCCTTTCACGGATTTCGTTATCGAAATAAATGCTCGCGAAACGCGAAAGAGCTACAAGAGATACAGCGGCTTTCCATGCAACCACCTGACGCGACGAACGTCCCTCGCGATTAAACACACGAATCGTTCCTTCCCTTCGCAGAGAAACCACCGGTGCCGACCGATCCTTGCCAGCCGTCGCCCTGCGGTCCAAACGCGGAGTGTCATGTGCGCGGCGATAGTCCGGCGTGTTCGTGCATCCAGAATTACATCGGTGTGCCGCCGAATTGTCGACCCGAGTGCACGATCAATCCGGAGTGTCCGCCGCATCTCGCGTGCATGCAACAAAAGTGTCGCGATCCGTGTGTCGGTTTGTGCGGTTCGAATGCCCGGTGCTCGGTGGTGAATCATCGCGCGGTGTGCGCCTGTTCGGACGGCTACACAGGAAATCCGTTCAGCGTCTGCGAGCCGGCAGCCAAAGGTGAGTGAACCGAGCAACATATTTCGTTCCTTCTGTAATTCTATCCTAGCCGCGGAGAAGTGTTCGCCGTTGCACGCGGGCGAATCGCAGGTAAGTGCTTGCTCGCCGTTTTCCTTTCACGCTATCCTCGCGTCCGCTAACAAACGTTCGCGTCCTCGTCGACGGAGCACGAGGACGCGACGGGCCCTAACAATACCCCGGTGACGTGGCGTCACCATGGTGGCGGGGCCGCGAGAGAATCATTTGCGGGCGCTTCAGTCCGGACGGAGATCCGGATAATAACGATTAACGAGCCCGCGGTGAAACGCACGCCTTATCAACCACCCGTGTGCGTACATTGTTGAACGATAAGTAACCACGAGCGAAATAACCGAGTCAGTGAGATCGAATGGTGGCGGGGCCTATGGAGTATAGGCTCTAATTGCACTCAACCCTTATCGACACCCCGTAACCAAACCACTCCCTCGAACGAGAATGACGAATTTGCACACATTCACCGTACCTGGCCCGAGTATTGCTTTTAACCCGATGCCCCCCAGAGAAGCACCTTGGAATCGGGCAACCAACCCTGCGACCCCGTTACCCGAATTTCCCTGAAATGAAAAGCTGTTTGGATTATTGGTACCCCTCTACGAGACAGCCTCGTTACCCCCTGGACACGAATGAATTAACCCCCTAAACACTACCCCGCAAGCTTGGTAACCCTGCCGCTAAAGAACGAAACCCGCCCAGAAGGCACGCTTATACATTAAAAAGTACTCGCAGCGAGAAACATTAATTCCCTAACGACGAGCGAACACCTCAACGAATCATCCACGCTAACGAAGTCGCCCACGAAACACGCACCTCACGTACCCAATACACCCGACCCGCTGAATCAGCAACGGCAATCGACAGTGACAACGTTCGCGAGCGTTCCATCGCTCGCCCCGCGAAGAAGCTTCCGCTTGGCCCCGATCATTGTCGCACCCGAATTCGTTCGAGACGAACGAACGCACACGCTTCGACCGGCCGCCGCTTCACGCCCGACGTACGCCCAAATGAAAGTAATTCTCTTTCCACTCAGATACACCCCTAGACATTAGGAAACCATGCGAGCCATCCCCGTGCGGCGCCAACGCGATCTGCCGCGAGAGCGGTGGCGTCGGTTCCTGTTCCTGTCTGCCAGACTACATAGGTGACCCGTACGAAGGATGCAGACCCGAGTGTACCCAAAACTCCGACTGCTCCAAGACGATGGCCTGCACCGGCCTACGGTGCACCGACCCCTGTCCAGGAACCTGCGGATTCCAGGCCCGATGCGACACAATTAATCACGCTCCAGTCTGCTCTTGCAACCCTGGCTACACCGGCAATCCGTTCACCCACTGTTTCCCGGCCCCGATCACTCGTAAGCGTCAATTTTCTACGATCGCCGGTTTCCGCTCGACGGAAAGCAGCGTCCCTCGTCCCTGGCGAGAGATTTCGGATCGCTAGATCGTCGGATCTGGCACCGCGCCTCCCTCGAACGCACCCGCTGTCGTTCGCAGGTTGTTTAATGCGATTTTCCCACCACACAGCTCTCCCCAAAGATACAGACCACTGCAACCCGTCCCCCTGTGGACCGAACAGTCAGTGTCGTGACGTGAACGACCACGCCGTGTGCACCTGCCTGGCGAACTTCATCGGTACCCCGCCGAATTGCCGGCCCGAGTGCGCGGCGAACAACGAGTGCTCGCCGGCACTCGCTTGCGTCAATCAGAGATGCACGTCCCCGTGCGTGAACTCGTGCGGCCTCAACACCCGGTGCAGGGTGATCAACCACAGCCCGATATGCATCTGCGACAATGGATACACCGGCGACCCGTTCACCAAGTGTTTCCCCGCACCACGTAAGGACGTTTCTGCACGGCCGCCAGCTTGACCCATTCGTCGTCCGACACCTATCATCGATTCGACATTTCTCGGCCACGATTTTTGTAACAATTTATAACGTTCGACGCGATCCGCTCCTCGCGATCGGCAATTTGAACGCTCGTCGGAATTGCTCGATAATATTTTGCCCGCGATCGCCCCGCCTCGATCACTCTATTGGCGATCGCGGTACGGAAGAAACGCTCATGGTCGTTTCTTTTCCAGTAAGCTTTTTCTTATTGTCCCAGAGCTGGTTCACTTAAATTTCTTTACCGAGCTTCGTCGAATCTGGCCGCGGCGCATCAGTTGCTTCACCGTCACGAATTCACGGCGACCGCTTTGCGCAACGCTCCCCGACCTGTAATGCCGCAATCACCTTTCTTTTTAGAATCGCCCCAGAACGACAATGCCCTAGTTACCACCGACCCATGCGTGCCATCCCCGTGCGGGACGCACGCGGAATGTCGAAATATCGCTGGCACAGCTTCCTGTTCCTGTCTGCCAAGTTACATCGGAGCTCCGCCGACCTGTCGACCGGAGTGTCGCGTCCACTCGGACTGCCCTATGAACCTCGCATGCAGCAACGAGAGGTGCAGGGACCCTTGCCGAGGATCGTGCGGCGTCACGTCCCTGTGCGCGGTGTACAACCACGTGCCCGTGTGCACCTGTCCACCCGGCTACACTGGAGACCCCTTCAGTAATTGTTACCCGGCACCGACCAGGCCAAGTAAGCAATCGGGCGAACGAGAAAACGAAATTCCCGTCAATTTGTCCGCGTTGTCGCGGCGAATCAGTGACACGTTTACCCATTTCGCAGCCGAAGCAATTCCGTACGATCCGTGCGCGGCGTCGCCCTGCGGGCCGAACGCGCGTTGCGACGACGGAGTTTGCACCTGTTCGCCCGAGTATCAGGGCGATCCCTACGTGGGATGCCGACCGGAGTGCGTCCTGAACGGAGATTGCCCGCGGAACAGAGCCTGCTCGAGGAACAAGTGCGTCGATCCTTGCGCCGACACTTGCGGTCGCGATGCTCGATGCACCGTTTACAACCACGTGCCCATGTGCAGTTGTCCAAATGGAATGATTGGAAACGCTTTCGTTCAGTGCGCCGTTCAGCAAGGTATCACTCGCTCGCCGCCGTTCCCTTTTATCGTCTTCGGTTTATTCCTCGCAAGAATGTCGACCGCGAGAGCATTACTAAAACAGTTCGTTTACCTCGTTTCAATTCCCACGATCTCTCGACGATCGTAGACACAGCAAAGAGGAATCCTTGTTCGCCGTCGCCCTGCGGACCGAACAGCGTTTGCCGAGAGATAAACGAACAACCGGTGTGCTCCTGCGTAGCGGGTTACCTGGGTGTTCCGCCTGCCTGCCGACCGGAGTGCACGGTCAGCTCCGATTGTCCCCTGACGGAAGCGTGCGGCAACCAGAAGTGTACAGATCCATGTCCGGGTACCTGTGGATTCCGAGCTGTCTGCAACGTGGTCAATCATAATCCAATATGCAGTTGTCTGCCCGAGCACACTGGTGATCCGTTCGTTCAGTGCACACCGCGACGTAAGATTCCTTCCTTCGATTCTTCGATATTCGGGCCGCCCGGATAGCGATAACGATGGGTGTATCTTTTAGCGCAACGACCCGTCGCCCCGCGAAATCCTTGCGAACCATCCCCGTGCGGACCCAACGCCCAATGCAGAGTGGTGAACGACGCGCCATCCTGTTCCTGCTCGCCGGAATTTATTGGCGCCCCTCCGAACTGCAGACCGGAGTGCGCCAGCAATAGCGAATGTCCCCGTCACTTGGCCTGCGTGAATCAGAAGTGCGGGGATCCTTGTCCGGGTTCCTGCGGGGCTAACGCGGAATGTCGCGTGGTTAGTCACACGCCGATGTGTGTCTGTCCCGTGGACTATATCGGCGATCCCTTTACTCGCTGCACCCTCAGACCACGTAAGAGCAACGTTTTTATCAAAAGCACTTTTGGACATATCTTTTCACTCCGTCGATTGTAGTCGAGATCGTAGATTTTGGTCCCTCGAGGATCACGGCAGGCTGGTCCCCGTATTACATTTCCTTTATTATTCGTCGAGAAGCAAGATGTTTCTATGTCCAGCCCGGTGATCGTTTCTCGTTCAACAACGGTGACCTCGAGCTATCGAAATCTCTCGGACGCTCGCGTACAGGAGGTTCGACGTGTTAATTATTCCGAAACCTTTCAGCTGTCCCTGTCAATCTGTCTCCGTGCACGCCCTCGCCATGCGGCTTCAACGCGATCTGCAAAGAGCAGAACGGAGTCGGCTCGTGCTCCTGTCTACCAGATTACCTTGGCAACCCTTACGAAGGTTGCCGACCCGAATGCGTCGTCGACACAGATTGCCCATCGTCTTTCAGCTGCATACGCTCCAAATGCCAGGATCCCTGTCCGGGTACATGTGGCGTGCACGCGGAGTGCAGGGTTATCAATCATCGTCCTGCGTGCACGTGCGCCCAGGGTTACAGCGGAAATCCGTTCCAATATTGTACCCTGATGCGCGGAATAGGTACGGACATTGTTGTCCTAATCGCAACGGGACTTCCCCCGTTCCCTCGTCACTTCTAATCGTTCCAATCGTTCAAAATATAAATGTCTCCGATAAATCCCGCAGAGGATGAAACAAAGTACAAAGATCCGTGCAACCCTTCACCCTGCGGACCAAATAGTCAGTGTCGCGTGGTCAACGGACAAGGAGTCTGCTCCTGTCTGCCGGAATACAGAGGATCCCCGCCAATGTGCCGTCCAGAGTGCGTTTCGAACTCCGAATGCCCTCAAGATCGATCCTGCGTCAACCAGAAGTGCACGAATCCTTGCCCCGCTTCCTGCGGATCGTCCGCCACCTGCGTGGTACGGAATCACAGCCCGATCTGCGCCTGCAGAGAGTCGTACACCGGTGATCCGTTCACCAGATGCTTCCCCGTTCCACGTAAGATATCTCCAAGACGTACAGGATTAATGGCAAACGACCGCGTACGATCGACACCGTCCTCATTGCGATCGATAACCCTTTCAGAAGCCCTACCGCCAGCGACCGTCGAGCCGTCTCAGCCATGTCTACCCTCGCCATGCGGACCGAATTCCGAGTGTCGCGCGGTGAACGACGGCCCCTCTTGCCAATGTTTATCCACCTACGTCGGCAGTCCACCGAACTGCAGACCGGAGTGCACAATCAATTCCGACTGTCCCGGTAACAGAGCCTGCATCAGACAGAGATGCGTGGACCCGTGTCCAGGATCGTGCGGCGTTGGTACGGAGTGCACCGTGATCAATCACGTACCCATGTGCACCTGTATCCAGGGGTACACCGGGGATCCATTCAGCAATTGTTACCCGACACCCTCGCAGCGTAAGAATTCACTTCGTCTTCGTCCACGCCGCGCGAACTCGTTTCCTATTTTCTATAAATGTTTGCAGTAGCGCCCGTAGAATCGGATCCCTGCGATCCGTCGCCTTGCGGACCAAACGCCCAGTGCAACGACGGACTGTGCGCGTGTCTGCCGGAGTACCGGGGCGATCCTTACACCAGCTGTCGTCCGGAGTGTGTCCTGAACAACGATTGCCCCCGGAACAGAGCTTGCGTTCGCAACAAGTGCGTCGATCCTTGTCCTGGCACGTGCGGCAGAAACGCGATCTGCGATGCGATCAGTCACGTGCCCATGTGCAGTTGTCCCGCAGGCATGGCCGGCAATGCATTTATATCGTGCGACAAATCGCAAGGTACGAAGAACGATCCTAGAACGTAACGCTGTTTAATCGAAGAAAGTTCCCTCGCCGTGTGCGTAACGAGTCTCTCCTTTAGAACCCGTCCAGGTGAACCCTTGTGGCCCGTCTCCCTGCGGGCCGAACAGTCAATGCCGATCCATAAACGGCCAGGCAGTTTGTTCCTGCGTGCCCGGTTACCTCGGCAGTCCACCTACCTGTAGGCCGGAGTGCGCGGCCAGCTCGGATTGTCCCAGGAATCAGGCATGCAACAACCAGAAGTGCATCGATCCTTGCTCGGGCACCTGTGGCCTCAAGGCTCTCTGCCAGGTCGTGAATCACAATCCTGTGTGCAGTTGTCCGTCCGGCTTCACCGGCGATCCTTTCGCCAGATGCGAATTCGTCGGTAAGAACCGTTTCACACGCGCGTCCCCGACTTCTTCCTCGAAACAGGATCGTCAACAGATTGTTGTTCGTAGCTGCGACCGCCCCGCCGGAAGACACCTGCGCTTCCTGCCAGTGCGGTCCGAATTCCGTCTACCAAACGATCAACGGGAAACCGTCCTGCGCCTGTTCGCCCGATTTCATCGGCTCGCCGCCGAACTGTCGGCCCGAGTGCGCGAGCAACAGCGAGTGCTCGAGCAGCTTGGCCTGCATCGCTCGAAAGTGTCGCGATCCATGTCCAGGGTCGTGCGGCTCCAACGCTGAGTGCCGCGTGGTCAGTCATACGCCGATGTGCGCCTGTCTCAGCGGTTACACCGGCGATCCGTTCACGCGATGCAACTATAAACCGCGTAAGATTCATTTGGTATACAGCGGGGAAAATGGTTCGGATAGAAATATCGAGTCGTCGACATTCGTCGATTCGAGTTCCGCGATAATCTCGCCGGCTACTTGCCGGTGGCGAATTCCTATGGAGAAAATGCGACACGTACACCTGAACAAAACAACACATTGAACTCAGCAACACTGCGACACTTGATAACGAAACCCCCTAAACGATTAACCATTGTCCCCACTCAATACGGTTGTCCCGAGTTTTGTAGTTACTTGAATTAACAATTGGGCAACTTAACACGTTACTGTAACCAGAGTATGTAAAATGTATCCTGTGGCCCGTTTCTAGCCGATGTAGATCGCACGCCGCAATCCCCGTGCGTACCGTCGCCCTGCGGTTCAAACGCCGTTTGCAAAGAACAGAACGGCGCAGGCTCCTGCACCTGTGCGCCAGATTACATAGGGAACCCGTACGAAGGATGTCGACCGGAGTGCACGGTGAATTCGGATTGCCCCTCGAATCTGGCCTGCATCAGGTCCAAGTGCCAGGGCCCGTGTCCCGGCACGTGCGGTCGAAATGCTGATTGCGCGGTGATCAATCATCTGCCCAGTTGCACCTGTCTGCCGGGATTCACCGGAGATCCGTTCGTGAACTGTCACGTGCAGACGACCGCGGTTATCCGTAAGTTTCAACGTCATTGCCGTCGTGAAATACGACGCGTCATCGTCATCGCAGCTCGTCGCAAACGCCTAGTTTCATATAGTTCAAGGGTTAACAACGCTGTAGCACCGCTTCCTCCATTATTCGCATCGCAATGAAACATCATGGATAATTGATTGTAATCGACTGGTAGAATTAAGTCGTAACGTTTGAATTGGATGTCGAATGTCTGCTAGAACGAAATTAATCATCGATACGGCCGTTAACCCATTAATCCCGCGAGTAACAAATTTAGAATCGATGGACGCAACATGGATGCAAAGCATAATAGGATCGATTGGTTTTTCAAGGTGTTGTTCACGAAATTTCAGCCGTTCTAGAAGGAAATCCCTGTACACCTACGCCCTGCGGACCGAACAGTTTGTGCCGTGCGAACAACGGCCAGGCCGTTTGCACCTGTCTCCCTGACTACGTCGGCAGTCCGCCCGGATGTAGGCCGGAGTGCGTAGTCAGCTCGGAATGTCCGTTGAATAAAGCTTGCGTCAATCAAAGATGCACCGAGCCCTGCGTGGGCCGCTGCGGCATTAACGCCGATTGCAGGGTCCTGAACCACAGTCCGATATGCGCTTGCAAGCTGGACTTCACCGGGGATCCCTTCAGCAGATGCTTCCCGACACCAAGTAAGAACGCCTCCCTCGATAAACGAACTGTACTAAGGATTGGTGTTTTCTAACGAACGAACGACGAGAGAAATCATTCTGGACAAGTTGCGCCTTTTCTTTTGCTATTGAGATAGGAATAATCTGTGGCCTCGATTCCTATTTCGATCCAAGAGAGAACGCGTTCCAGTCGTGGTTTCAGCTTGACCTATTAATCCGCCCTGTTGTCCACGACGAAACGATCGTAACCACGGTAAAACGAGCCCCGAACTAATCGCAAACGCAGACGTCTAATACCTAACTGGGATCGGGGAAGGTCGAACTAAAACCAAGAGAAACGTGAACCCGATTCGTTTCAGAACCGCCACCCACGCCTATCGTAAACCCGTGCGCGCCATCCCCGTGCGGTCCGAATTCGGAGTGCCGCGACATCGGAGGTGCTCCGTCCTGTTCCTGTTCACCGAGCTACCTGGGCAGCCCGCCGAACTGTAGACCGGAGTGCACCATAAATCCTGACTGTCCCAGCAATCGGGCTTGCACGAACGAGAAGTGCCGGGATCCGTGTCCCGGATCCTGCGGATTCGGCGCCCTGTGCACCGTGATCCATCACACACCGGCCTGCTCTTGTCCGGAGGGTCTCACCGGGGACCCGTTCACTAGTTGCCAACCTGTACCGTTTCAACGTAAGATATTTCATTCGGCGAGTCGAGCTTGGCCCGGTATCTTCGTCCGTTCGGACGTTCACGCCAGCCGATCAAGAGTTCCGCGAAATTCTCCCTCGGTTAGATAGATTGTTCTAACGATTTTGCAGCGGCGGACGTTCCATCTGACCCCTGCAACCCTTCGCCCTGCGGCCCGAACGCCGAATGCAGTGACGGCGTTTGCAACTGTCTCCCCGAGTACCGTGGAAACCCGTACGAACTCTGTCGACCGGAGTGCGTGCTGAACAACGATTGTCCGCGAAACATGGCCTGCGTTCGCAACAAGTGCGCGGACCCCTGCATCGGGACCTGCGGTCAGAGCGCCGTTTGCGACGTCTACAATCACGTGCCGATGTGCAGCTGTCCGGCTGGAATGTCTGGAAACGCGTTCGTCTTTTGCACCGTTTCGAGAGGTGCCGTAATCCTGTTCCTAATAGATTACCAATTTGCGCGGAGACGTTACGCCGGTTTGTACAATTTCACGATTCTCCGTAGAACCTACCCCGACTGGAGCGGCGGACCCATGCAGGCCCTCTCCCTGCGGTCCCAACGGTCAGTGCCGCGTGGTGAACGACCAAGCGGTGTGCTCCTGCGTTCCCGGTTACCTGGGGACGCCGCCCTCTTGCAGACCAGAATGCGTGGTCAGCTCGGACTGTCCGCGCAATCTGGCCTGCAGCAATCAGAAATGCATAGATCCTTGCGTGGGCACTTGCGGTCTGAGAACGCAGTGTCAGACGGTGAATCATAATCCCATCTGTAGCTGTCTTCCTGGACACTCCGGGGATCCCTTCGCCAGATGCGACCCTATACGTAAGAAATGTTCTCCTCTTTGGGAAACGCTTCTCTCCCGACGAAATTGCTTCACGACTTCTGTTCACCAGTTGAGACTTCCGTCGAGCCCGTCAACCCCTGTCAACCGTCCCCCTGCGGACCGAACGCCCAGTGTCGCGTGGTGAACGATTCGCCCTCCTGCACCTGCTCCCCGGAATTCGTCGGATCGCCGCCAAACTGCAGGCCGGAATGCGTCAGCAACAGCGAGTGCTCCGCTCATCTCGCTTGCGCCAGGCAGAAATGTCGTGATCCCTGCGTCGGTTCCTGCGGATCGAATACGGAGTGCCGCGTGGTCAGTCACACGCCCATGTGCGTCTGCGTGACCGGCTACACCGGTGATCCATTCACGCAATGCGTTTTGCGGCAACGTAAGATATCACGATACTGGAGGCGCGACTGTCCGTGACCCGAGTCGATACCGGCAATTTCTATTCCATTGTAGCGACGATCGTCGAGAACGTGTCACCCTGCGTGCCGTCGCCCTGCGGCGCAAACGCGGCGTGCAAAGAGCAGAACGGGGCAGGCTCCTGCGTCTGTTTCCAGGACTACATAGGCAATCCCTACGAGGGATGCCGTCCGGAGTGCACCGTGAACACCGACTGTCTGTCGAGCATGGCCTGCGTCCGCTCGAAGTGTCAGGATCCCTGTCCAGGCACTTGTGGACAGAACGCGGTTTGCCAAACGATCAACCACTCTCCGGCGTGCACCTGCGCGACCGGATACACCGGCGATCCATTCAGCTATTGCAGTCTCGTTTTGCTCTCTGGTAATTCTGACGCTTTCCCAGAGCACGTCGATAATCGGCTGACCAACCACGATTTACCCCTCGACGGTCACGCTTATCCGATTGTCGTCTGGACACTCACGCAGTCGTTAATTCTTCCCAAATTAGAACCGGCCCCGATCGACCCCTGCAATCCATCCCCCTGTGGGCCGAACAGTCAGTGTCGCGTCGCGAACAACCAGCCGGTCTGCACGTGCCTCCCGGAATACACCGGAAGTCCACCTGGATGTCGACCGGAGTGCGTGACGAGCTCAGAATGCCCTTCGAACAGGGCCTGCGTGAACAAGAGATGCTTGAACCCGTGCCCTCGACCCTGCGGTTCGAACAGCAACTGCATGGTGCTGAACCATAGCCCGATTTGCAGTTGCAAAGAGAGTTTCACGGGGGATCCCTTCACCAGATGTTACCCGGCGCCAAGTAAGACGAATTTCAGTGACGCTTGATTTGACTTTTAAAGTGTTCCAGTGTTTTTGTTACAACGTAGACGACAAAAAATCCTTTCAGAACCTTCAACCGGTCCAGTTGTACAGAACCCTTGCGCACCTTCGCCGTGCGGCCCTTACGCGGAGTGTCGCGACATCGGCGGTGCGCCCTCCTGTTCTTGCCTCGGACCTTACGTTGGCAGTCCACCGAACTGTAGACCCGAGTGCACCATTAACTCGGACTGTCCCAGCAGTCAGGCTTGCATAAACGAGAGATGCAGAGACCCGTGTCCAGGTTCTTGCGGATTGTCCGCCATCTGTAACGTCGTTAATCACACTCCATCTTGCACTTGCTCGGAAGGTTTCACGGGGGATCCCTTCACGAATTGTTACCCCGAACGTAAGCAATTTTACACAACTTTCGATGTAAGGGGGTATCCGTGCTTTTAACGCGATTTCTTGGGCCTTTCTTGAGGTCGAAAAGTCAGAACATTGCCTTGCCTTTTATATTAGCCTTTCGCAAATACGCGATCCATTAGGGATACTTGGAATCGCTCAGTTTGTCGTCGCCTGACTACCAAAGAACTTTGTCCACAAAAAATTTAGCGATACAAGACGCAGACAAACCAGCGGACCCCTGCAACCCCTCCCCGTGCGGTTCGAACGCAGCGTGCACAGAAGGTAGCTGCTCCTGCCACCCGGAATACCACGGAGACCCCTACGCAGGCTGCCGTCCGGAATGCGTCCTCAACAACGACTGTCCCCCGCACCAAGCCTGTATACGCAATAAATGCGCGGACCCGTGCACCGGGACTTGCGGCGAGAACGCGCGGTGCGACGTGTACAATCATATTCCGATGTGCAGTTGTCTGCCCGGAACGAACGGGAACGCTTTCGTTTCTTGCCGTCCGAGCAGAGGTACGTATTAATCGATGGAAAACTCGCCGTCAGACACGAACCGGCCAGGCTTCCACTATCGTTTCCCCGATTCCAGGCCCCGAGGACCCTTGCAATCCGTCTCCCTGCGGCCCGAACAGCGTATGTCGCGTGATAAACGAGCAAGCGGTGTGCTCCTGCGTCCCCGCCTTCGTCGGAACGCCACCTTCGTGCAGGCCAGAGTGCACCGTCAGCTCGGATTGTCCCAGGGACCAGGCTTGCAGCAATCAGAGATGCGCGAATCCGTGCGCTGGATCGTGCGGCGTGACGGCCAGGTGTCAGGTGGTCAATCATAATCCCGTGTGCAGTTGCCCACCTGGATTCACGGGCGATCCGTTCGTCAGATGCGAGCCAAAGCGTGAGCTCGATTTGTTTTCCGACCTGTTGACGGTTTTATGCTCTCGCGACTGTCCTCGTAACGCGAACGACGTTCGTCTTCGTTGCAGCGGAGGAACCGGCGACGCCTATCGATCCATGTCGACCATCGCCGTGCGGGCCGAACGCGGTCTGCCAGGTGTTAAACGATTCACCATCCTGCTCCTGCGTCTCTGGATTCGTTGGATCACCGCCGAACTGCAGGCCGGAATGCATTAGCAACAGCGAATGCTCGAGCAGCTTGGCTTGCATGAACAACAAATGCAGAGATCCCTGTCCCGGATCCTGCGGGGCGAATGCCGAGTGTCGCGTCGTCAGTCACACGGCCATGTGCGTGTGCCTGGTTGGATACGAGGGCGATCCGTTCACCCAGTGCACTGTCACGCGCAGTAAGATATTCCAGGGATATTATCGAAAGATCTATTATGATACACACTCCTCGCGTAACGGTATCCTATATATCAGTATAACATTTTAGCGCAAATGCAACCCGTTGCTTCGACCCCGTGCACGCCGTCGCCGTGCGGCCCGAATGCCGTCTGCAAAGAGCAGGCAGGAGCGGGCTCTTGCACCTGTCTGCCAGACTACACGGGCAACCCTTACGAAGGCTGTCGACCGGAGTGCATTATGAGCTCCGATTGCGCTCCGACCCGTGCTTGCATACGTTCCAAATGCCAGGATCCTTGCCCCGGTGCTTGCGGGACGAACGCCGAGTGCCAGGTCGTGAACCATTTGCCAAGCTGCAATTGTTTCCCCGGTTACACCGGGCAACCGTATCAATTCTGTCAGCCAATAACCCAGCTTGGTAAATAGATATACCGTCTGCTCTTCGTTTTAAGTTAAGTTCGACCTGTCCACTTTTACACTGTACTCGACTCTCTGTGCTCGATTTTCCCTTTAGCAGCCGACGAGAGGAGAGACCCGTGCTCCCCAACACCCTGCGGACCGAACAGCAGATGCCAGGTCGTGAACGAACAGGCTGTCTGTTCCTGTCTACCAGAATTCTCTGGTTCGCCACCGGGTTGCAGGCCGGAGTGCGTTGTCAGCGCGGAGTGTCCAACCGGTTTGGCGTGTATCGATCAAAAATGCAAGAATCCTTGCCCTGGCCCTTGCGGTATCGGCGCAGAGTGCAATGTGATCCGCCACAGTCCCATCTGCGCTTGCAGACAGAGGTACACTGGTGATCCATTCTCTCGTTGCTTCCCCATACCAGGTGAGAACCCGTCCCTTCGAGATTCCCCAGCCCGCTGAATCAATTCCAGTCTCTCTAACGTTCGCCGCTTTTTAAATTATTTTTAGAATCTCCTCCAGCCGTTGTGGTGTACAATCCCTGTGTCCCGTCGCCCTGCGGCCCGAACGCAGAGTGTCGCGACGCCAATGGTGTTCCCTCCTGTTCCTGTTCCCCAAATTACATAGGAAGTCCACCGAACTGTCGTCCAGAGTGCACCGTGAACTCTGACTGCTCTCCCGGTCAAGCATGCATGAGAGAAAAGTGTAGGGATCCGTGTCCCGGTTCCTGCGGCATTTCGGCTCGGTGCACAGTCATGAACCACGTGCCGGTCTGTAGCTGCATCGAGGGCTACACCGGGGATCCGTTCAGCAATTGTTACCCCACACCACCGCCACGTAAGACATCGCTCTCCATTAGTGTTACCAGGTTGCTCGACAATTCTGCACGGTCGATCGAGTCGGTTCACGTTGCATTCGACGTTTCAGGACCGCCAGTTTCCGACGATCCCTGCGATCCATCGCCCTGCGGGCCGAACGCGGTGTGCTCGAACGGAATCTGCGCTTGTCTGCCCGAGTACAGAGGGGATCCCAACGTAGGATGCAGGCCAGAGTGCGTCCTCAACACGGACTGTCCCGCGAGCCAAGCTTGCATCCGCAACAAATGCGCGGATCCTTGTTTCGGTACTTGCGGACAGAGCGCCGTTTGCAATGTCTTCAATCACGTTCCCATGTGCAGCTGCCCGGTCGGCATGGCCGGCAATGCTTTCGTTCTCTGTTCACAAGTTCAAGGTACTTTCTTTCACGATTCAACGATGACACCCCGTCCGTTGAATGTCATTATAAACGTCTGTGATGCTCCCTTAGAAGTGACCCCGGAAACACCGTGCAATCCGTCCCCCTGCGGCCAGAATAGTCTGTGTCGTCCGATTAATGGCCAGGCAGTTTGCTCCTGCGTGCCCGGCTACATCGGAAGTCCTCCGTCGTGTAGGCCAGAGTGCACGGTGAGCTCGGACTGCTCGAGGAACGAGGCGTGCAGCAACCTGAAGTGCGTGAACCCTTGCGTGGGTAGCTGCGGCGTCCGCGCCCGGTGCCAGGTCATCAATCACAATCCCGTGTGCAGCTGTCCGGCCGGATTATCCGGGGACCCGTTCGTCAGATGCGACACCATCGGTATTACCCTCTCGCGAGCGTTAAGCTGTTGGAAATTGAACGATCGATCGTTGCACACTGCGGCTCTCGAAGCAACGATCTCTTACTTCCAGCAAACAATCTATGCGGCGGTGATAAACGAATAAACCGACCGTTCATTTTCTACCAGCTTCGTGCTACTCGAGAGTAGAATTTTCTGGTTCTTCCGTAATTTCTTCGATCGGCCCAGTCGTACGTTACATCCGTGAACGGTTTTTTCAGCGGAGACCCAGCCGGAAATAATAAACGCGTGCAAGCCATCGCCGTGCGGCCCCAACGCTCTCTGTCGGGTCCTGAACGACTCCCCGTCGTGCACTTGCATGCCAGGATTCATCGACGCTCCGCCGAACTGTCGCCCAGAATGCGTCAGTAACAGCGAGTGTCTGTCGCATCATGCTTGCACGAATCAGAAGTGCCGCGATCCTTGCCCCGGCTCTTGCGGTTCGAACGCTGAGTGTCGGGTGGTCAGTCACACGCCCATGTGCGTTTGCTCCAGCGGGTACACGGGTGATCCGTTCACGCAATGCGTTCGATACGAAGAATGTAAGAAATTTCGATGACAATTCTAGATCGACTACGAGTCTCGCTTGGAAAACGAATTGATCGGCAATGAATTTTATTTGATCGTTTAGCGAGGCCAGCTTCCCCTTGCACCCCGTCGCCATGCGGTTCGAATGCCGTTTGCAAAGAGCAGAACGGCGTTGGATCTTGCGCCTGTTTGCCCGAGTACATCGGCAATCCGTACGAAGGATGCAGACCGGAGTGCACGGTCAGCTCGGATTGTCCGTCGAATCTCGCTTGTATGAGAAACAAGTGTCAGAACCCTTGCCCCGGCACCTGTGGACAGGACGCTGTCTGCCAGGTCATCAACCACTCGCCCACCTGCACCTGCGTGCCAGGTTTCACGGGAGACCCGTTCAGATATTGCCTGCTTGCGAGAGAACCCGGTAAAGTATATCTGACCCGATGCAAACTGAACACTGCACAGAGCGATGCGGTAGGCGCAACTGCAACGACGGTGATCGTTCACGAACGGTCGATTCATTCCCTGGTGAAACATCGCCGTCCGTTTCGTTCTGCCGGAATCCTTCCGAATCGCGAGTTCAATGATTTCTACGTTCCTCAGAAATCGTCGAGGACCAGACGGATCCCTGCGTCCCGTCGCCCTGCGGGCCGAACAGTCGGTGCCGCGTGGTTTCCGGTAACGCGGTGTGCTCTTGCCTACCGGAGTACACAGGAAGCCCTCCGTCGTGCCGTCCCGAATGCGCTGTGAGCTCGGACTGTCCCGCGAACAGAGCCTGCGTGAACAAGAAATGCGCGAACCCCTGTCCAAAACCCTGCGGACAAAACGCAAACTGTCTAGTCGTGAATCACAGTCCCATTTGTACCTGCAAGGAAGGAAACACTGGTAACCCGTTCACCAGATGTTTCCCTCGACCAGGTGAGTGGTCGTGATACCTAATGAACCTTCTTCCTCGTGCTCCTGGAACGGTCGGATAATTATTCGACGATCGTCGTAACACCGTTAATCGTTCTCACAGCTCAACCAACGTTACCTGATCTACCTCAAAACACCTGCGCGCCGTCGCCCTGCGGTCCGTACTCGGAATGCCGAGACATCGGTGGCGCCCCGTCCTGTTCCTGTTTAGCTAATTATTTCGGCAGCCCACCGAACTGCAGGCCAGAGTGCACTGTGAACTCGGACTGCCCCGGCGATAGAGCTTGCATAAAACAGAGGTGCAGCGATCCTTGTCCAGGATCATGCGGCCTGTCGGCACGGTGCACGGTTTACAATCACGTGCCGGTCTGCGCGTGCCTGGATGGATTCACCGGCGATCCCTTCAGCAGCTGCTATCCAGCGACCCGTAAGATCTTTGTCCCCCCGTGGATGGTTTTTTCAAGCGAGTCAAACAATCGGTCAGACGGTTAATATCGATCTTGTAACGCAATTGCAGCGGCAGAAACAGTTCCCGAAGACCTGTGCAACCCTTCGCCATGCGGCTCGAACGCACATTGCGACAACGGCGCGTGCGCTTGTCTGTCGGAGTACCAGGGAGATCCTTACGTGGGTTGCCGACCGGAATGCGTTTTGAACACAGACTGTCCGTCGAACAAGGCCTGTCTGCGCAACAAGTGCGTGGACCCTTGCGCCGGCACCTGCGGTCAGAGCGCGATTTGCGACGTTTACAATCACGTGCCGATGTGCAGCTGCCCTGCTGGAATGTCCGGCAATGCTTTCATATCTTGCACCCCGTTCAGAGGTACGACGATTCGATTAAGTTCGTTATGAATACCGAGACACCTTCCCGGACGGGCTAATTAACTTTTGGATTACAATCAGACCCGATCGCGACCAATCCCTGCAACCCGACGCCCTGCGGCCCGAACAGCCAGTGCAGGCAAGTGAACGAACAAGCCGTGTGCACCTGCATCCCCGGTTTCGTTGGAATTCCACCGACCTGCAGGCCCGAGTGCATAGTGAGCACCGATTGCGGGCCCACCGAGGCTTGCATCAATCAGAAATGCAGCAATCCGTGCGTCGGTTCCTGCGGAATCAGGGCCACCTGCCAGGTGGTCAATCATAATCCGATTTGCGGCTGTGCTGCTGGTATGACCGGCGATCCGTTTGTGAGGTGTACAGAAAAACGTAAGGAACCACTCGAAGCAGACAGATTGCGTTAACGAGAAATTTAATTTGTTAACGAAAAATATCTGGATCGACATTTATTGCAGCCCTCGAGGAACCAATACGACGGAACCCCTGCGAACCGTCGCCCTGCGGTCCAAGCGCTCAATGTCAAGTTATCAATGATTCCCCGTCGTGCTCCTGTTTGCCAGAGTTCACTGGCTCGCCCCCGAATTGCAGACCGGAGTGCATAAGCAACAGTGAATGCCCGAGTCACTTAGCCTGTATCAATCAAAAATGCAGAGACCCCTGTCCTGGATCCTGCGGCGCGAATGCCGTGTGCAATGCTGTCTCCCACACACCTATGTGCTCGTGCTCTTCAGGGTACACCGGAGATCCGTTCACTCAGTGCGTCGTGCAGCAACGTAAGAGAACGTCTAAAACATCTTTCGCGGGACACCGGACGATCAATACTTGTTACTAATATCATCGAAAGCGCGTTATTATATTTTTGGACCGCTGTTTGGCAATGTTTATCGTTGCTCCAACGTTGATTTCTAATTACAAACATTGAACGTCCGACGTTCTCTTCGCGACAGTGACGACAACTATGTTCGTATCGTAAACCTGGCTCACAAACGCTCCTCTTTTAGTTATACCAATGTACGTTCCCGAGCCCTGCGTACCGTCTCCTTGCGGATCAAACGCACTCTGCAAGGACAGAAACGGAGTAGGGGCGTGCTCCTGTTCCCCAGGATATCTTGGAAACCCGTACGAGGGCTGCAGGCCGGAATGCGTTTTAAATTCCGACTGTGTGCCGAGCAAGAGCTGCGTTCGATTCAAGTGCGAGGATCCGTGTCCCGGCACCTGCGGCCAGAACGCTATTTGCCAGGTGATCAATCACGTGGCCACCTGCGACTGCTTGCCCAGATACACCGGCGATCCGTTCACATTTTGCAGGGAAGAGGAAATAGGTACGTCAAAGACGATTGTCCTTACACGCCGAGAGCTTTCGCGAGTCTTACACACTCATCTCGATCGACAGTAACTTCGCCGAGCGTGAGGAATCCCTGCCAACCCTCGCCCTGCGGACCAAACAGCATCTGCAGAGAGAACAATGGACAAGCGGTGTGCACTTGCCTGCCAGAATACCTTGGTGCACCGCCGGGATGCAGGCCGGAATGCGCGGTCAGCGCTGAGTGCCCGTCCGATCGCGTTTGCGTGAATCGGAGGTGCATCGATCCTTGCCCCGATCCCTGCGGAAGAAACGCAGCCTGCAGAGTCATCAATCACAGTCCAATTTGTTCGTGCCGGCCCGGTTTCACCGGAGACGCTTTCACGATCTGCTTCTCTGCTCCACGTTCGTATTCTATCCGAGATCTGTTCGAAGCGCGCTACCCGAACGCTCCGTGCGATTCTCTTAACTCGAAATTCTGTAGGTCCTCCGCTCGAGTCTACCAGACCTGCCGAACAAGATCCTTGCTTGCCGTCCCCATGCGGCCCGTACTCCCAATGCAGAAACATGAGAGGGAACCCCTCGTGCTCTTGTTCGCCGTCGTACATCGGCGTTCCGCCGAATTGCAGGCCGGAGTGCACGATAAACGCGGAGTGCTCCGGCGCGCTTGCCTGCATCCGAGAGAGATGCTCGGACCCATGCCCGGGCTCTTGCGGACTCGGGGCCAGATGCGCCGTCCTCAACCACGTACCGGTTTGCTCTTGCCCCGAGGGATACACCGGCGATCCTTTCAGCAATTGCGTCCCGAGGCCCATTATATGTGAGGGTTATAGAAATGATGCTTTCTTGCGCTGGCAAATGTGAATTTCTAACGCGATAACAAACCGAATGATTGTACACAGCCGAGGAACCAGCGTCAGATCCGTGCAACCCCTCGCCGTGTGGCGCGAACGCACTCTGTCGCGACGGAGCTTGCACCTGCCTCCCGGAGTACCAGGGCGACCCGTACGGTGGATGCCGTCCGGAGTGCGTCATGAACAACGACTGTGCTCGCGACAGAGCCTGCACGAGAAACAAATGCGCGGATCCTTGTGTAGGAACCTGCGGACGCAACGCACAATGCCAGACGATTAATCACATACCCATGTGCAGCTGTCCAGCTGGCATGTCCGGAAATGCTTTCGTTTCTTGTTCTCCAGTTCAGGGTAGATTAATCCGACATCTCCACGCCTTTTATTTCTGTGCATAGAACTGCATCGACCATGTTCCATTTAAATGTCCTGTTCTATTATCCGTAGACGTCGTACAGCAACCTTGCTCCCCGTCGCCCTGTGGACCGAACAGTCATTGCCAAGAAGCGAACGGAATCGCTGTCTGCAAATGCATAGAAGGCTTCAGGGGAAACCCGCCGACCTGCAGACCAGAATGCGTCGTCAGCTCCGACTGCGATCCCTCGAAGGCGTGTATCAATCAAAAATGCAGAGACCCGTGTCCCGGTACCTGCGGTCTGAGAGCAGAGTGCTCCGTGGTGAATCACAATCCCATTTGCAGGTGCCCTCAGCGTCTCACCGGTGATCCATTCGCCGCGTGCACAGTGATAGGTGAGAGGTCGAGACGGAGTAGAAAACGCGATAATAACATTATCGAGGCATATCATTATTTTGCTGATATCGTTCCCTAGTCGAGGTGTCCCCGGAGCCGATCAATCCGTGCTATCCGTCGCCGTGCGGTCCAAACGCTCACTGCCAAGTGGTGAACCAAGCGCCGTCGTGCTCTTGTCTACCGGAATTCACCGGGTCCCCGCCGAATTGCAGGCCGGAATGCGCGAGCAACAGCGAATGCCCGATTCGTCTGGCTTGCATCAATCAGAAGTGCGCGGACCCTTGTCCCGGTTTGTGCGGAATCAACGCCGAGTGCAGCGTGTTCAGTCACACCCCGATTTGTTCTTGTCGATCCGCATTCACCGGAGATCCGTTCGTTCGGTGCACCGCCGTTCAGCGTAAGTTTGCTTCTCGTCGCCGTTTCAGATAATTCGGCCCTGTCCTTTAATCGCAACAAACTCGAACGAGCGCGACCTTTGCTTAGAATTCGATTGACCTTGTTACATCTGTCGCTCGTAGTTGCCGAGGAAAGACCATCGCCGTGCACGCCAACGCCATGCGGCGCAAACGCGGTTTGCAGGGTGTCAGGGAACGCGGGCGCGTGTACCTGCCTGCCGGAGTACATTGGAAATCCTTACGAAGGTTGCAGACCCGAGTGCCTTGTCAATTCCGACTGTCCGGCGAATCAAGCGTGTGCAAGATCGAAATGCCGGGATCCGTGTCCCGGTGCTTGCGGTCAGAATGCCGTGTGCAACGCTGTGAACCACGTGCCAGTTTGCAATTGTGTACAGGGTTACACCGGCGATCCTTTCAGATACTGCAGCCCGACCCCAGCGAAACGTAAGGGTTGATGTTTCTTATTCGACTTTCGATTCGCCCGGATAGCGATATCGACCCGGTATCCGGTATCGCCCGATACCTTCTTCGAAAATCACTATTATCCGACCACGTTTCAGAAGAAGACGTAGCAACAGATCCCTGCAACCCTTCGCCCTGCGGGCCGAACAGTGACTGCCGTGTGAACAATAATCAAGCAATCTGTTCGTGCAACCCGTCCCACATCGGCAGCCCACCAAATTGCAGACCGGAATGCGTAGCCAGCGCAGAGTGCCCTCTGAATCGAGCTTGCGTGAACCAGAAGTGCGTCGATCCGTGTCCCAATTCTTGCGGATTGAACGCCAATTGCAGGGTCATCAATCACAGTCCGATTTGCTTCTGCGACAATGGATACACCGGCGATCCTTTCGCCTCGTGTTTCCGTGCTCCCGGTACGGCAACAGTCCGACAAATATTCATTCGTTCGATTCGTTATTGCGGCCGTTACAATAATTCACTGATAATTCGTTTTCGAAAGCTCCCGTCGAAAGTGCACCAGAGGCGCAAAGGGACCCATGCTCCCCATCCCCGTGTGGTCCAAACGCGGTTTGCCAGAACGCGGGTCAGACACCAGCTTGCACCTGCCTGTCGAACTATCGTGGCAGCCCGCCAAACTGTCGACCGGAGTGCACTATCAATTCAGAGTGCCCAAGTAACCAGGCTTGTATCCGCGAGAGGTGCAAAGATCCCTGTCCTGGTTCTTGCGGTTTCAACGCGCAGTGCACGGTGTTCAATCACGTTCCGATGTGTTCGTGCTTCGAGGGATACACCGGGGATCCTTTCAGTCAGTGCGATCAACAAATGACACCTCGTAAGTGCTCGTGTTGCAAATAGATAGATAGATCCCCATTCGGGGATCGTCCGTTTGCGGTTTGCCGTTGATTCATTTAAAATCTTTCGCCCCAGCCGAACCAGCAGACGCGGACGCGTGCAACCCGTCCCCCTGCGGACCAAATGCTCAATGCGAGAACGGAATTTGCTCCTGCCTGGCCGATTATTACGGCGACCCGAACGCCGGTTGTCGACCGGAGTGCGTGCTCAACGGCGACTGTCCACGGGGCAGAGCTTGCGTCAGAAATAAGTGCGAAGATCCCTGCGTCGGCACGTGCGCCACCGATGCGATATGCAACGTGGTCAATCACGTGCCGATGTGTAGCTGTCCACCTGGTTACGAGGGAAACGCGTTTGCGTTCTGTCGCCCTGCTATAGGTATTATTAGACTTTTGTTTACGAATTCTGCTTGAATTGCGTTGTCGCGAGGGTATTCTAAACGAGCAACGACGTTTCGACAGCCGAGCTTCCATCGAATCCGTGCAGTCCGTCGCCGTGCGGCCCGAACAGTCAGTGTCGATCCAACAACGGCCAAGCGATTTGCAGTTGCGTGCCCGGATACCTAGGTAACCCGCCGAACTGTCGGCCGGAGTGCATAGTCAGCCCCGAGTGTCCTCCCAACGAGATCTGTACGAATCAAAGGTGTAGAAATCCTTGCGTTGGCACCTGCGGCCTGGGTGCTCGTTGCACGGTCGCGAATCGCAATCCTATATGTCACTGCTCCGACGGTTTCACCGGAGATCCGTTCGTCAGATGTCTTCCGCTTCGTAAGTCACCCTATCCGCGTCTTAGACGTACTCGATTATTCCCCTACCATTTGATCGCACTTACTAAACGAAAGAAAATTTGCAGCCGCGGCGCCACCAGTGCCGATAAACGTTTGTCGGCCGTCACCCTGCGGGCCCAATGCCCAGTGTCAAATATCCGGAAGCTCCCCGTCCTGTTCCTGTTTGTCAGAGTTCGTCGGTTCGCCGCCGAATTGCAGACCCGAGTGTGTCAGTAACAGCGAGTGCCTCGGCCAACAGGCGTGCGTGAACCAGAAGTGCAGAGATCCGTGCGTTGGTTCGTGCGGAGCTAACGCGCAGTGCCGCACTGTCAGCCACACGCCAATGTGTTACTGTGATAACGGGTACACCGGTGATCCGTTCACGCAGTGCTTCCTCAGGCCCGGTAAGAATATTTCTTCGCGAGCCAAGAATTTTTACGGCGATCCGATGCCTCGGCAGCAATCGAATATTCGTCCAGAAATTCGAGATACGTTACCGGAGCCTGTACACGAGTTCGTTCATTCCTTTCAGTCGAGGATACGTCGGTGAAAGTGAATCCATGCTTGCCCTCGCCTTGCGGGCCGAACGCTAGGTGCACGGAAAGAAACGACGCGGGTTCCTGCACGTGCCACCCGGGATACGTAGGGAATCCTTACGAGGGATGTAGGCCGGAATGTGTTCTAGACTCCGATTGCTCGCCCACTAAAGCGTGTATCAATTCGAGATGCGTCGATCCTTGTCCTGGAACGTGCGGCGGCAACGCAGAGTGTCGGGTTATCAATCACCGAGCGTCCTGCTCCTGTTTCAACGGTTACTCCGGCGATCCCTATCGTTACTGTTCCGTCCGACCAGTTGGTAAGTCCAGCACACCCTGCCAAGGGGGTATTTGTGTCTGGAAATTATGACGAACATTGATTTTCGCGTCGACCACGTTTTCCGAAACGACTGACACGACTCTCGAGATATTCCCCTCGCAAAGGCGGTCTGAAGAATCGCGATCAAAACACAAATACTCCCTCAAGCTTGCAATAATTACACTGAACAGAAATTGTACAACGATGTGTATCCTCCAGTTTCCGATGTTCCTGCAACCGATCCGTGCGGCAATGGCCAGTGCGGCCCGAACAGCCAGTGCAGAGTGATCAATCAAGTGGCAGTCTGCTCTTGCGTGCCGAATTATATCGGCACACCTCCGGCTTGTAGACCAGAGTGCGTCACTAGCTCGGAGTGTTCTGCTGATAAGGCATGCGTGAGACAGAAATGCGCGAACCCTTGCCCAGCCTCCTGCGGCCAGAACACCGATTGCAGGGTGATTAATCATGCGCCTCTTTGCAGCTGCATGAGAGGATACACCGGCGATCCGTTCACTGTGTGTTTCTCAATTCCGCGTAAGTAAAGTTTGCATCGCTTCGTTCAGCAGCGACGGCGTTGCTAAACGAGCTTTAAAGTCGAGTGTAACACCATACCTGAAGGGCCGAATTTAATTTAATACGTGATTTGTATACCTCGTTTTTAGTGACACCGCCCGTTCAGAACGATCTTGTTCCAAAAGACCCATGCATTCCATCCCCTTGCGGCGCCTACTCGGAATGTCGAAATATCGGCGCTGTACCATCCTGTTCCTGTTTGGCCACGTATACCGGAAGTCCGCCGAATTGTCGCCCCGAGTGCACCATTAACTCGGACTGTCCCCCGAGCCAGGCATGCATGCAACAGAGATGCAGAGATCCTTGTCCCGGATCTTGCGCACCGCAGGCACAGTGCGCTGTTATCAATCATGTTCCAACTTGCTCGTGTCTGCCGGGTTACACGGGCGATCCGTTCACCAATTGCTTCCTCGAGCCACGTAAGAACACCAACGAGAATTCCCCATCGACGTTTACGCTTCCATAGATCCGTCCGTGCCGTTCTTAACGTCCTGTCATTGCAGCTCGACCGGCCGAAACCGATCGTTGCGCGTCCTCCCCTTGCGGAACGAATGCGCGCTGCGACGACGGCGTGTGCACGTGTTCCCCGGAGTATTTCGGCGATCCTTACGCCGGTTGCAGGCCAGAGTGCGTCTTAAACAACGAATGCCCGACCAACAGGGCGTGTGTGCGAAACAAATGCGTCGATCCTTGCCCCGGTGTATGCGGTCAGAGCGCGGTCTGCGACGTGTTCAACCACGTGCCCATGTGCAGCTGTCCATCCGGGATGACCGGAAGCGCGTTCGTACTCTGTTCCCCGGCTCAAGGTTCGTTGGATCCACGAAAAGAGCCTCGCGATCCATTCGGTCGAAAGCGATAATCATTCTACAAATTTTCCACCACTTTTAGTAACGACGATCAGCGATCCCTGCAACCCCTCGCCTTGCGGACCCAACAGTCAATGCAGACAAAACAACATGCAAGCTGTATGTTCTTGCATAAATGGATACATAGGCGCACCGCCCACTTGCAGGCCGGAGTGCGTAGTCAGCTCGGATTGTCCATTGAACGAAGCCTGCACGAATCAGAGGTGCGGTGATCCTTGCCCGGGAAGCTGCGGCCGAAACGCAGCTTGCAGCGTGGTTAATCATAATCCCGTGTGCATCTGCAAAGACAGAATGACCGGCGATCCGTTCGTCAACTGTTATCCAATGCGTAAGGACCCCTTAATATCGTAGTCCTCGTTCGACTACACTCTGTTCGGTAACATTTCCAACATCGATATTAACGATACCGACTTATATCTTGAAGCGGAGAGACCTCCGACGCCAGTCGACCCTTGCCGACCGTCCCCCTGTGGTCCGAACGCCGAGTGCCAAGTGATCAACGACCAACCGTCCTGCTCATGCGTCCGAGAGTTCATCGGTGCGCCCCCCAATTGTCGCCCGGAGTGTGCTGGCAACAGCGAGTGTCCCAATCGGTTCGCCTGCATCAACCAGAAATGTCGCGACCCTTGCGTAAATTCTTGCGGCGCGAGCGCAATATGCAACGTGGTCAGTCACACGCCGATGTGCGCTTGCAATACTGGCTACACCGGCGATCCGTTTACCCAGTGCGTGCCGGAGCAACGTAAGACCTCAGATTCCTAACGCCTTGACCCGCGCGCACAGATTCATTAACCCGGACAGCGATTCTAAGAAATGTTCACCGGTAATTTCAGTCGACGTGCAAGTCAGCCGACCAGATCCTTGCGCTCCGTCCCCATGCGGGGCAAACGCAGTCTGCAGAGTTCAACAGGGTTCAGCCTCCTGTTCCTGCCGGAACGATTATATCGGCAACCCGTACGAAGGATGCAGACCGGAATGCACGCTTAGCTCAGACTGTCCGTCCAATATGGCCTGCATCGGGTCCAAGTGTCGGGATCCATGTCCCGGTGCTTGCGGCCAGAACTCGCGGTGTTACGTTGTCAATCACGCGGCCACTTGTACCTGCTTCGAACGTTACACCGGCGATCCCTTTGTGTACTGTGATCTCGTCAGGGAACCACGTAAGATTGTCCTGACAAATTCCTAAGTGCGCCTGAAAGTAGCATTCTGAAATTGGTAAGGATGGCAGATGACGCTGTATCTTCTTGCAGAACCGGAACCGAGTCTAGGGAACCCTTGCGAACCATCGCCTTGCGGGGCTTATAGTCAATGTAGACAGTCGAATGGTCAAGCTACTTGCTCTTGCCTACCGACTTATATGGGAACACCTCCCAGCTGCAGACCAGAGTGCACAGTCAGCTCCGATTGCCCGTTGAATCTTGCATGCAGAAATAATAAGTGTACCGATCCGTGCCCCGGCTCTTGCGGTCAGCGGAGCACTTGCCGCGTCGTGAATCATAGTCCGATTTGTAGCTGCAAGCCAGGCTACACCGGCGATCCGTTCACTTACTGTTTCTTCAGCCCACGTAAGCATCCGGCAGTGTTTCAGAGCGCGATTCTCGCGTTTGTATTCGGCGAACAAGATTGTTCAATTAATTATTCAATTTTAGCCGCGCCCGTCGCCGAATCACCGATAGATCCTTGCGTGAATTCGCCTTGCGGACCGAACGCCCAGTGTCGCAACGTTAACGGTTCCCCGTCGTGTTCCTGTTCGATCAGTTACATCGGCGCTCCGCCGAACTGTCGTCCAGAATGCGTCATCCACGCGGATTGTCCGAGAAATCAGGCTTGCATTCGCGAGAAGTGCCTGGATCCTTGTCCGGGATCCTGCGGTATTAATAGCGTCTGCGCCGTTCATAATCATGTTCCTGTTTGCACGTGTTTGGAGGGTTACACCGGAGATCCTTTCACCAGTTGTCAATTAAGACAGATCGGTAAGTCGCGTAAAATATTTCGCCAGAGAAGAGAAACGGGGGTTGATAACAGTCAGGACACTATCACTGATGAGTGTGTAATTCCCCATTAGAAGCGGAAGAACCCTCGACAGATCCGTGCAGCAGCTCCCCGTGTGGCCCCAACGCAGTGTGCAACAACGGCGCGTGTACCTGTTTGCCGGAGTACACCGGAAGCCCGTACGTCGGTTGTCGACCAGAATGTGTGCTAAGCACGGACTGCTCGAACGACAAAGCTTGTATAAGAAACAAATGCGCGGATCCGTGTCCCGGTGCTTGCGGTCAAAACGCTCAGTGCAATGTGATCAATCACGTTCCGATGTGCAGCTGTCCGCCCAGGACCGGTGGAAATGCTCTGATCGTGTGTTCACCTGTTCGAGGTAGACGTTATTCCACTTTTCTCATCGTCGTCTATTTTTCGAGAATACTTTATTCACCGTTAAATACCGAATCGCAGTTCCAACGACGACGAGACCGTGCAATCCATCCCCGTGCGGCCCAAACAGCATATGCCGCGAGGTGAACGATCAGGCTGTGTGCACCTGTGCACCGGAATACCGCGGGACCCCGCCTCTGTGCAGGCCGGAATGTGTAATCAGTTCCGACTGTCGTAAGAATCAGGCTTGCGTGAACCAGAAATGCAGGGATCCCTGTCCAGGCACGTGTGGTGTTCAGGCCGCCTGTTTGGTGGTGAACCACAATCCCGTGTGCTCTTGCCCCGAACGTTACACGGGGGATCCGTTTATCAGATGCGAGATGATTAGTAAGCAAATAATCCTAAGCATACTTGACGCACATAAACTGCCTATGACGTCGTGAAATTAATTTTAAGTCACTATTACGAATGAAATGGGATAATGACACAAACTCCTCCCGATAGAAGAAGTAGTGGTGCCCACGAACCCGTGCCAACCGTCACCCTGCGGCCCATACTCCCAGTGTCAGGTGGTCAATGATGGTCCATCCTGTAGCTGTTTACCCGAGTACAGAGGTGCCCCGCCCACCTGCAAACCAGAGTGCATTTCAAACTCCGAGTGCCCCAGCCACCAAACTTGCGTTCAACAAAAATGTATAGACCCCTGCCCAGGCCTCTGCGGCCAGAGTGCAGAGTGTCACGTCACCTACCACGTACCCAATTGCGTTTGCCCGAATGGTTTCACCGGAGACTCCTATACCCGTTGCACGATAATAAGTAAGAAATTGAAAATCGAAGGAAGCCACTTCCTAACCCTTCCGTAAACCCTCAACTAATTGTCATTTTTAATTGTTCTAGTTCGCGATCCGGAACCCTCGCCATGCGCGGAGGGTGCATGCGGCACGAACGCATTGTGCAGAGAACGGGACGGCGTCGGCATTTGCTATTGCCCCTCCGAATACGTTGGCAATCCTTACGTAGGCTGTAGACCCGAGTGCGTGATTAACCCCGATTGTCCGTCCAATAAAATGTGCGCGAGAAACAAGTGCCAGGACCCATGTCCCGGAACTTGCGGTCAGAACGCCGAGTGCTCCGTCGTTAACCATCAACCCTACTGCAATTGCCGGCCAGGATACACTGGCGACCCCTTCGTGGTGTGCAGCATGGACAGTAAGTCGAGCGGGCCTCGTAAAAAATTGATTCGTGTCACAGTTTCGCCGAGAATTCCGTGAACGTTGCATTCGGGGAATGTCAGACGACCAATTTTCAATACCTTAATCGAACTCTACTTGTTTCCCCAGTAATAGTCCCGAAAGAGAACGTGTGTAGCCCGTCACCCTGCGGCCCCAACAGCCAGTGCAAGGAAGTGTCCGGTCAGGCTGTGTGCTCCTGCCTGCCGACCTACGTAGGCACACCTCCTGGATGTAGACCGGAATGCGTAGCCAGTTCCGAATGTCCCGCTCAGCTCGCGTGCAAGGACTACAAATGCGTGAACCCGTGCCCGAGTCCTTGCGGATTGAATAGCCAGTGCGTGGTTGTGAACCATAGTCCCATTTGTAGTTGCATGCCCGGATACAGCGGCGACCCATTCACAACATGCGCTCCAATTCCACGTAAGAACACGGATCCACGGTATCCTGATTAATTAGTGGTTCGATTCCTTCCATCAATAGGCAAACGACCGTGAATCACCGAGAAACAATAATTGCCACTTTTCCAGCTGTCACGATCCCCGGTCCCATGGAAAGAGACCCCTGCGTACCTTCGCCGTGCGGTAGTTTCGCCCAATGCAGAAACGTGCGCGGTTCAGCCGCGTGCAGTTGTTCAGAAGGTTACAATGGCCAACCACCGAATTGCAGACCCGAGTGTACAATAAATTCCGAATGCCAGAGCGACACGACCTGCATCAACATGAAGTGCAGGGACCCTTGCCCCGGTTCCTGCGGTTCTGGCGCAGTCTGTTTGGTGGTGAACCACATACCGGTGTGCAACTGTCCCGAGGGTTTCACCGGCAATCCGTTCACCATGTGCCAGTTGTTGCCAGCCACACGTAAGGAACCATGTCTTCTTCAACCCCGGGCTACCAGAATCACCGTTACGGCATGCGACTACAATGAATTTGACTTTACAGCGATCCAACCGAAGCCAGTAGAGGACGAATGTTCCCAGTCACCCTGCGGTCCCAACGCAGAGTGCAGGAACGGCGTTTGCGCGTGCCTGCCCGAGTTCCAAGGAAGTCCCTATTTAGGATGCCGACCCGAATGCGTGCTGAACTTAGACTGTCCCCGAGACAGAGCCTGTTTGCGAAACAAATGCGTGGACCCCTGCCCTGGAACCTGTGGCCTGAACGCACTTTGCGACGTTATCAATCACGTGCCCATGTGCAGCTGTCCCGGAAACATGACCGGAAATGCGTTCAGTCAGTGCACCCCTCTGCAAGGTAGTTATCGATCCACTTTCGCGTGATGTCGAATCACGCCGAAGTAGCGTCTTCTACTTTACAGTTGTCTTGAGTAGCTTGCACGTGTGGTCTCTACTATACCATTCTCAGCGCGAGCCTTCAAAATAATCCTTTCATTTCCGTCAGATGCGACACCCGTCAATCCATGCAGCCCGACACCCTGCGGGCCCAATAGCGAATGCAGAATCGTGAACGGTCAGGCTGTCTGTTCGTGCATCAGAGGATACTTAGGAAGCCCACCTACCTGTAGACCCGAGTGCGTGGTGAGCACAGACTGTCCGCAGAACGAAGCATGTAGCAATCAGAGATGCATAAACCCCTGTCCGGGAACCTGCGGAATCGGCGCCAAATGCAGTGTCGTCAACCATAGTCCCATATGCAGCTGTCCATTACGTTACACGGGCGATCCGTTCGTACAGTGTATACCATTCTGTAAGAATTCAAGACCTACCCTAACGGATCCACTGTCCAGAGTCCCATTTTATACAGGAACCTCAATATATTTTTATTTTAGCGGAGGAACCAGTAGTAGACCCTTGCCAGCCATCGCCCTGCGGTCCGAACTCTCACTGTCAGGTGATCAACGACTCGCCCTCGTGCTCCTGCTCGCCAGAATTCTCCGGCAGCCCACCTAACTGTCGTCCAGAGTGTGTCGGCAACAGCGAATGCCCTGCTCAGATGGCTTGCATCAATCAGAAGTGCAGAGATCCCTGCGTTGGATCTTGCGGCGCCAGCGCGAGCTGCTACGTCGTCAGTCACACCCCCATGTGCACTTGCCTCGGTGGATACACTGGCGATCCGTTCACCCAATGCGTTTTCAAAGAACGTAAGGGCCCGATTGGTTAAACGAAACCGTTATGTACCTCGATTGGCGATACTTTGTTATTAATTTTGGCGCACGAATTATTTTATAGCTACGGTCTCTCCTGCCCCGGCCGAACCCTGCAGTCCATCCCCGTGCGGTTCGAATGCCGTCTGCAGAGAATTCAATGGCGCGGGCTCCTGCGCTTGCAATCCGAACTATATTGGCAATCCGTACGAGGGATGCAGGCCGGAGTGCACCTTGAACTCCGACTGTCCCGCGAGCCAAGCCTGCATGAACAACAGATGCAGAGATCCCTGCCCCGGTACCTGTGGTCGAAACGCGGAATGTCACGTTATCAATCACTTGCCAGTGTGCGAGTGTCATCCCAGGCACACTGGTAACGCTTTCGTCCTATGCTCGCCCATGCAGCTAGGTAATATGTCCTTCCGCCGTCAATTAACCGCAACGAAAGGAATGCCTGACGATCTGGATATTAATTCTGTCGCGGTGTGCAATCATTCATTTGCAGAAGTCGATCAAGCGATCAGTCGCCCATGCAATCCATCGCCGTGCGGATCGAACAGTCAGTGCAGAGCGATAAACGGCCAATCAGTTTGTTCCTGTTTACCCGACTTCGTGGGTAGCCCACCGTCGTGCAGGCCCGAGTGCACGGTCAGCTCCGAGTGCCCTTTCAATTCGGCTTGTATCAACAAAAAGTGTGGCGATCCTTGTCCCGGTTCCTGCGGCTCGAATACTAGATGCGAGACCATTAACCATAGAGCCATATGCTCGTGTCGGCCCAGCTTCACCGGTGACCCTCTGGTCGCCTGTTTCGATGTAATAAGTAAGTTGCAAATTTCCAACGATCTTCTTTCGTGCACAGTTGCACGAAACAGTTGTTTCACATATTCATATCTATTGCAGCTGAGAAACCGTCGTACACTCCATCGTACGCGAACCCATGTCAACCTTCTCCGTGCGGACCCTATTCTGAATGCCGCGACATAAATGGCCAAGCTTCCTGTGCCTGCATGACAGAGTACATGGGAACCCCGCCGAATTGTAGACCGGAATGCGTAAGGAATTCAGAGTGTCCCAGCAATCAGGCATGCATACAGAAGAAGTGTACTTATCCCTGCGTCGGAGTTTGCGGCGTGGGTGCAGATTGTTCCGTGATTAATCACACACCCGTCTGCACTTGCGCCAATGGGTTCACCGGGGATCCGTTCGTTAGATGCTCTCCGAAGCCAGGTACAAATCATTTCCCCATTGTCTTGTCCGTTCAATGTTTCCCCTACAATTTGGAATGTTTCCTTGAAGCCATCGAGATGGACAGACCAGCCGATTCTTGTGTCGATTGTGGCGCAAACACCCAATGCCTCGACGGAGTTTGCAGCTGTTTACCCGAGTATCAGGGTGACCCGTACCTGGGTTGTCGACCAGAATGTGTCCTGAACTCGGACTGTCCAAGAGACAGAGCCTGTATGAGAAGCAAGTGTAACGATCCTTGTGTCGGCACCTGTGGCCAGAACGCTTTGTGCTCTGTGACCAATCATATCCCAGTTTGCACTTGTCCACCTGGAACGTCCGGAAACGCGTTTGTCGTGTGCTCTACCGTCCAAGGTACAACAGTTTGCACAGTGGCCGATTATTTCTCACGCTAATCCTAGTCGAACAATATTTAATTCGCAATTCCCTTGACCCTTGAACAGTTCAAACGCCGAGGGACCCGTGCAATCCGTCGCCCTGCGGACCCAACAGCCAGTGTAGAAAGATGAACGATCAAGCGGTCTGCTCTTGTATCCCCGGTTACCTAGCCACCCCACCAAACTGTAGACCAGAATGTATTCTTAGCTCGGACTGTCCCCCGAATATGGCTTGCAATAACCAGAAATGCGTGGATCCCTGTCCGGGAACCTGTGGCATAAGAGCCGATTGCGTGGTCGTGAATCATAACCCGATTTGCAGCTGTCCATCGGACTTGGCTGGCGATCCGTTCACAATGTGCGTCATAAAACGTGAGTACCGTATACCGAACTAGGGTAACTAATTGTAAATTCGTTTAAACGTTAACTCAATGGTGACTCGTTCTCTTAATGTGTTCGAACAGCTGAAGAACCTCAAGTTCGCAACCCGTGTGCCCCGTCGCCGTGCGGTCCGAACAGTCGATGCCAAGTCATAAACAATTCACCCTCTTGCTCCTGTCTACCCGAATTCCTTGGCCCCCCGCCGAACTGCAAACCGGAATGCATAAGCAACAGCGAGTGCTCCACTCATTTGGCCTGTATAAACCAGAAATGTAGAGATCCTTGTCCTGGTTCCTGCGGCGCCAACGCGGAATGCCGTGTGATCAGTCATACGCCTATGTGCGTCTGTTCTTACGGCTTTAACGGTGATCCGTTCGTGCAATGTGTCCAAAGGCCAGGTGAATAATATCTCTTTTATCTATCACAGTTGAACCCATGTGCTGCGTTATGCTTTTCGAACGAATCATGTAACGAGGCCAATATTGTTTTCCAGTCGTCGAAGACGCGGTAGAGAAACTTACGCCCTGCGCACCATCGCCATGCGGTTCCAACGCGATCTGCAACGAACAGAACGGTGCCGCGTCGTGCAAATGCCTACCCGACTACATCGGCAACCCTTACGAAGGCTGTCGACCGGAGTGTACAATTAGTTCCGATTGCACTGCCGATAGAGCTTGCGTCAGATCCAAATGTCAGAACCCTTGTCCAGGATTCTGCGGATACAACGCGGTCTGTCAGGTCGTCAGTCATGCCCCGCTTTGCACGTGCCAACCGGGATACACTGGCGATCCATTCGTTCAATGCAACGTGATCCAAGCGGCACGTAAGTGATCAGCACCAGTCGGGAATGCATAATTGGTCCACTGAACGAGTCTTAATCTGGACATTCTTTTAGCAAAACCAGCCGATCCATGCAGTCCATCTCCCTGCGGTTTGAACAGTCAGTGCCGCGTGTCCAACGCACAGGCTATTTGCTCTTGCTCGCCCACGTTTATTGGAACTCCACCCATGTGCAGACCGGAGTGCACTGTCAGCTCTGATTGTACCACGAATCGCGCCTGCAAGAACCGTAAATGCGTGGACCCGTGTCCTGGAATTTGCGGTATCAATGCTAGATGCGAGGCGATCAATCACAGTCCGATTTGCAGCTGCAACGTGGACTACACCGGCGATCCGTTCGTCAGGTGTTTCAAAGTTCCAAGTGAGTCCGCTCGCTCACCTCGCAACCCCCGAATCGTCGCGTGATTAAGTCACGCGCGGTTTGGCCTGCAAAGATGTGTCATAATCGGAATATTTTCTTCCAGTGGTTTCCGAATCAGTGAACCCTTGCGTACCCTCGCCATGCGGACCGTTCTCGATGTGCCGCGTCCTCGGTAACGCAGAACTTCCCAGCTGTTCTTGCATGGACAATTACGTTGGAACGCCGCCGAACTGTCGACCAGAATGCACAATAGACTCAGAATGCACGAGCAACAGGGCTTGTCTCAGACAGAAATGCGCGGATCCTTGTCCAGGTTCTTGCGGCACGGGTGCTCAGTGTTTGGTGGTGAATCACATGGCCGTGTGCACTTGTCCAAAGGGATACACTGGCGATCCTTTCGTGAATTGTTTCCTAGATACTCCCCGTAAGCATTCGTCAACGTTTCGATAGTTTCCATGAATCGCCAAACGAGAAGAAGCGTGCTAGAATGTACTTTGTCATCATTTTCCTTCGCAGCATCGCCACCGGTCGCTCAAGATTCATGCAACCCTTCACCGTGCGGATCAAACGCAGTCTGTCGCGACGGCGGGTGTTCTTGCCTACCGGAATATCACGGTGATCCGTATTACGGGTGTCGCCCGGAATGCGTTCAGAATCCCGACTGTCCTCTGGACAAAGCTTGCAATCGCAACAAGTGTTTCGATCCTTGCGTCGGTGTCTGTGGTCAGAGCGCCGAATGCGTGGTGATAAACCACACGCCTATGTGCAGCTGTCCCGACGGTATGTCAGGAAACGCGTTCGCCTCGTGTTACCCGGTTACAGGTAAATCATAGTCGAATAATTGCCACCTAGAGACGCGCGCAATTCCAACGTCCATATAAACGAGTGTCCTTTGATTTGTAGACCCAGTGGCAATCGAACCGTGCAACCCTTCGCCGTGCGGTGCCAACAGTAGGTGCCAAGATTTCAGTGGACAGGCGGTTTGTTCTTGCGCCCCCGGTTACATCGGAAACCCTCCAGCCTGCCGTCCGGAATGTATCGTCAACAGCGACTGTCCGTTGAACGAGGCTTGCGTGAACCTGAAGTGCAGGGACCCGTGTCCTGGATCTTGCGGCGTGTCCGCGCGTTGTCAAGTGATCAATCACAATCCTATTTGCAGTTGTCCTCCTGCCCTTACAGGCGATCCGTTCGTACGCTGCCTGCCCAGACGTAAGTCTCCCCGTGATTCCTTTAACTTCGCAGGCAACCTCCTTAATCAGTATTGGAACAGGCATTTAATCGCGGAATTTCCTTTCAAGCCGAGGAACCTGTCCAACCGATAAATCTCTGTCAGCCATCGCCATGCGGTCCGAATTCGATTTGTCAATTGATCAACAATTCTCCGTCTTGTTCCTGCAAACCGGAGTTCATTGGGACTCCTCCAAATTGTAGACCAGAGTGTATCAGCAACAGCGAGTGCGCCAGCCATTTGGCGTGCATCAATCGAAAATGTAGGGACCCCTGCCCAGGTTCTTGTGGGGCCAACTCGGAGTGTCACGTTGTGAATCATGTGCCGGCGTGCACTTGCACGAAAGACTACACGGGCGATCCGTTTGTTCAGTGCACAGCCAAGCAACGTAAGTGTCCCAAAGGATTGTTTGACGAAGTACATTGAATAGAGGATATTTTCTTTGCATATCCTTAATGTTTTGCGATAGGTGTAACAGAATTTGTATCCATTGTCTTGGTCCTTTTAGCGGAGACAATGATACCATCACGACCGTGTCAACCCTCCCCCTGCGGAGCTAACGCTATTTGCCGCGAACAGAACGGCCTCAGTTCCTGCACCTGTTTGTCCGAGTACATCGGCAATCCTTACGAAGGATGTCGACCAGAATGCACCCGTTCGTCGGACTGCCCGTCACATTTAACTTGCATTCGATCCAAGTGTCAGAATCCTTGTCCCGGTTCATGCGGCGCTAACACCAACTGCCAGGTAGTGAATAATCTGCCAGTGTGCACCTGCATCCCACAATACACTGGAGATCCATATGTGAACTGTGCATACCGGATACCGACAAGTGAGTAATCCAACGGTGTAAAGGGGGTGTTCGTGTTTTTAACGCCATTGTTTAGCCTTCGTTTGGGAACGTCTCGGGAAGAAAAACGATTTTGCTCAAACTTTCGAACACAAATACCCCCATAAATTCGTCGTCCTCCGTTTTTCCTCGAGCGGGGACTTAATTAACATGTTTTATAGTCATAGAGGAAGAACGTGACATTTGTCAACCGTCGCCCTGCGGCCCAAACAGTCGATGTCAGAACGTAAATGGGCAAGCAGCGTGCTCTTGCTTACCCCGATACGTAGGAACGCCACCTAATTGTCGACCGGAATGCGTTGTGAATTCTGAGTGCGGCCCGAGCTTGGCCTGCATGAATCAGAAGTGCAAGGATCCTTGTCCAGGCACTTGTGGTCGCAACGCTCAATGCAAGGTTGTCCACAATAGTCCTATATGCAGCTGCGGAAGCGGTTCGACAGGGGATCCGTTCGTCTATTGCTTCCCTGCTCCGAGTAAGCTGCGAAGGAATACTTCCTTTATCAACGCATTTCAGTAATCTTAATTGCCCAGCGAACCATCCTGACGAATGTTTTTGTAGCGCCGAGACCGGATGATCGGTATCCAAAAGACCCCTGCCTTCCATCCCCCTGCGGTCCAAACGCGATGTGCAAATCGATTGGAGACACTCCGGTCTGCACTTGTATGAACAACTACATCGGTGTGCCACCCAATTGTCGTCCAGAGTGCTCTATCAGTTCGGACTGCACAGCGGATCGATCCTGCATCAGGGAGAAGTGCAGAGATCCCTGTCCAGGATCTTGCGGCGTGAATGCACGTTGCACAGTAATGAACCACACTCCAGCTTGCACTTGCCCCGAGGGATACACCGGCGATCCTTTCACCAGCTGCTCGCCTAGTCCACCGCCGTACAGTAAGGATCGAACTAATCAATTGGCACCAACGATCGTCCAGTAATCGTCGTGCTCAAACTCTGTGTACTCACCTGCTTATTTCAGTCACAGAAGCTCCGACCGACCCGTGCAATCCATCGCCCTGCGGACCGAACGCTCAGTGCAACGACGGCGTATGCGCTTGTTCGCTCGGTTATCTGGGTGACCCGTACACAATCTGTCGGCCCGAATGCGTCATCAATACGGACTGTTCCCGTAACGAAGCCTGTATACTGCACAAATGCAGAAATCCGTGCGTGGGCACGTGCGGGCTCAACGCAGAGTGCAACGTAGTCAATCACCTGCCCATGTGCAGTTGCCCTAGGAACACCACCGGCAATGCTTTCGTTTCGTGCAGTCCTGTGCAAGGTTGGTCCCCTATTCCTTCCCCTCGTGTTTCATCGAGGATTCGCGTTTGTGTTAATACGCGAACATTTCCTGCACCCTGACAGAAACTAGTATCGCGGACCCGTGCAATCCATCCCCCTGCGGTCCAAGCAGCCACTGTCGCGTCTCCAATGGCCTGGCTGTCTGTAGTTGCGTCACTGGTTTCAAGGGATCTCCACCTTCCTGCAGACCAGAGTGCATCGTGAGCTCTGATTGTCCTCGCAACAGAGCTTGCAGCAACCAGAAGTGCATTGACCCGTGCCTCGGTGCCTGCGGATTGTCGGCACAGTGTGCCGTGATCAATCACAATCCCGTGTGCAGCTGCTTCGAGCAGTTCATCGGGGATCCGTTTGTGCAGTGCATTCCACAACGTAAGAGGAACAGCTTCGTCGTTACCGATAGTTCGCGGACGACATTGTTTTCAGGGAGTAGATTGATTAATATTTCCAACCCTTTCAGCAAAAGAGCCCGATGTACCGGTGAACCCTTGCCAACCATCGCCCTGCGGTCCAAATGCTCGATGCCAGGTGATCAACAACGCACCTTCTTGCTCCTGTCTCTCAGAATTCATAGGAACGCCGCCGAATTGTAAGCCGGAGTGCGTGAGCAACGCTGAATGCCCAACGCAACAGGCTTGCATAAACCAGAAGTGCAAGGACCCTTGTCCCGGTTCCTGCGGCAGAAACACTGAGTGCAGGACTGTCAGTCACACGCCGATGTGCACCTGCGCCAGCAGTTTCACAGGAAATCCTTTCGTGCAATGCACACCCCAGCCAAGTAAGATCATCCGCCTTGCCGCGATTCGTTGACAAGCGGAAAGGTCGAACGAATTCGTATTAATTTCTTTCCCACGCCCGTTTGCAGTCGAAGATATTCCACAAAAGTCCAACCCGTGCCAGCCATCTCCTTGCGGCCCGAACGCCGTTTGCCGCGAGGCCTACGGTTCACCTGTTTGCGCCTGTTTACCCGATTTCTACGGCAACCCCTATGAGAACTGCAGGCCGGAGTGTCTCATTGGTTCTGACTGTCCGTTCAACCGAGCCTGTATAAGAAACAAATGCCAGGATCCTTGCCCAGGAACCTGTGGCTTCAACGCCGACTGCCAAGTAGTTAATCACGTTCCAGCATGCAGTTGCAGACCGGGTTACACCGGCGATCCCTTCCGCTCTTGCGGTACATACGAACAGCCTCGTAAGTTTCGCCAAACGCTAGGACCATATTGTCCAATCGAATGGATCGCAACCTAATCACGATACAATTTAATAGCCGCGCCGAGCACTTCCAACCCTTGCGAACCTTCGCCCTGCGGACCAAACAGTCAGTGTCGCGACGCGAACGGCCAGGCCAGTTGCTCTTGCTTGAACAGCTACAAGGGCACCCCGCCAAGATGCAGACCCGAGTGCGTGGTCAGCACGGAGTGTCCCAGCAACAGAGCTTGCGTAAATCAAAAATGCGTCGACCCCTGCCCCGGCGTGTGCGGTATAAGCTCCAGATGCGAGACCTTCCATCACAGTCCCATTTGCAGCTGCGGAGCTGGCCAGACTGGGGATCCGTTTGTGAAATGCTTCGATGTCACCAGTAAGTGGACCGTCCAAGGAAATATTTGCTTGGATGCTCAATTACAAAAATAATTACTGACCGGACGACGCGTTTCAGTGACCATTCCATCTGTCCCGGTGAACCCGTGCGTGCCATCGCCTTGCGGACCGTTCTCTCAATGCCAAGACATAGGAGGCATTCCATCCTGCTCCTGTTTACGAAATTACGTTGGCTCGGCCCCGAACTGCCGACCGGAGTGTTCCATTAACGCGGACTGCACCAGCGACAAGGCCTGCATCGGGGAAAAGTGTCGGGACCCCTGTCCAGGATCCTGCGGAACGAACGCGTTCTGCAACGTGATCAATCACACACCTGTTTGCACTTGTCCTCGCGATTACACCGGCGACCCATTCACCAGCTGTCGCCTGACGCCCACTCGTAAGGACACTGTTAATTCCTCCTGTATTGTGCATCGCGCACGACGCGAATTCCACGATGATCCGATTATTAATTCTCCTTTCTGCAAAATGTAGCAATTCTCCCAGTACCCAGAGACCCGTGCAGCCCCTCGCCCTGCGGTCCCAATGCTCTCTGTCGAGACGGACAGTGCAGTTGCATAAGCGAGTACCGTGGCGATCCTTATCAAGGTTGCCGACCAGAGTGCGTGCAGAACTCGGACTGCCCCTACGACAGAGCTTGCTCCAACAATAAATGCGTGGACCCGTGCACCGGAATCTGCGGCCAGAGCGCCGAGTGCGTGGTCGTGAATCACATTCCCACTTGCAGCTGCGTGGAAAATCACGAAGGCGATCCGTTCACCCTCTGCAAACCTGTGCGAAGTGAGTGCCAGCCCCCTCGAATAAACCTCGACAAATAATTCAAAACCCGTTCACCGTTTCCTAATCATTCTGCAATCCCGTTACGACAGAACGCGTGAAACCCTGCCAGCCCTCGCCTTGCGGGCCAAATAGCGTCTGCCGCGAGTTCGGCGAGCAAGCCTCCTGCTCCTGTCTCCCCGGATATTTCGGAACTGCGCCCAGCTGCAGGCCCGAGTGTCTGGTGAACTCTGACTGCGAGCAGAGCAGAGCCTGCTTGAACGAGAGGTGCCAGAATCCCTGCGAAAACGCTTGCGGCCAGGGCGCCCTGTGCGCCGTGCGCAATCACAATCCCATTTGCAGTTGCCCCGTCCAGTATTCCGGTGACCCGTTCGTCAGCTGTTTCCCCACGAGTAAGTACCCCTGAAACGTTCGGATCGGTGCCGTCCACGAATTGTCGTTACGAAATTTCTTAAACGATGAGCAGACAAAACATTGTGAACCACAATTGTCCGTAAGAGTGCTGTCTGTCCGTTCTGCTATCATCGGAAAGACATGTTCGATTCTTATGGACAACTGTCGCCATAGAAATCGCGTGTGACAGCACTGGTCCCCGTTCTCAATCTTTGAATAACTGTTAACCGAACCGAAACTTTGTCAACGAGCAGAAACGCAGTACGAGGAGCCCGGCCAGGACCCGTGCAAACCCTCGCCGTGTGGACCGAACTCCCAGTGCACCGTAACGCCGGAAAACAAAGCCTCCTGCGCCTGCATGCCCGAATACATAGGGTCCCCTTCCAACTGTAGACCCGAGTGCCTCGTGAACAGCGAGTGTCCCGGAAATCAGGCGTGCGTTAGACAGAGATGCGCCGACCCATGCGCCGGATTGTGCGGCTCTAACGCTCTCTGCCAAGTTACCCATCATTACATCCGTTGCGTGTGTCCCGAGGGATACACCGGGGACCCGTTCACCCTTTGTTCCGTGGCCAAGAGTAAGGATTAACCCCGTGTGACTAAACCGCGCTCTAGGACCAGAGAGTTTCACGCCGAACGAGGACACGAGATGGTCCCGCGAACATTTCGTTTGAGAGAAAGAACGTTACATTTGTTTCATTTTTGTTCTTTTTTTGTTGCTTCTTTTTTTGTTTTAGTTGACTGTATATATTGTATATATAGATTGTATGATAGAGAAACGATTGCACGTCTATTGTAGTACATGGTCCTATCTTGCGTAGTATCGTACACGTTCTTTATTCACTCTCGTTCTTCATTCACGATCTCTGTTGAGTCATTATACATACGTCACCGTTCTCGCACTCCTGTACAGTCTCCGATTCTTCTGCCTGTGTAAATTAACTCTATCCACCGTCATGCAGCTTTATACTCGCGGATCGATCATTAATTTTGTTGCTCCGTGTGACACGTATGTATATTAATTGTCTTCTTTCCCTTTCCATTTTATTTTAGCACCTTCGAAACCACCGGCGCCGTCGAGACCCTGCGCCCCTTCACCTTGCGGAACCAATGCGTACTGCAGGGAGAGGTACAACGCCGCCTACTGCGAATGTTTGCCAGACTTCAGGGGAAATCCTTACGAAGGGTGTCAACCTGAATGCTTGGTGAACACCGACTGCCCGAGATCCCAGGCTTGCATCAGGACCAAGTGTCAGGATCCTTGTGATGGCACCTGCGGCGTCGGAGCACTCTGTACAGTGTCCAATCACATTCCTATTTGTTCGTGTCCTCTGCCTACCATTGGGGACGCTTTCACGATCTGTCTGCCTGTTGCCGAAGGTATTGCAAAGAGTTATTAAAGTATCCACGACGTAAACAGAATCGTGAAGCTCGAGGATGCCTTAGCTTCCGATTCGGTAAATTCAATTTATAATTGACCGATGTGCGGTAGAATAACTTCAGTGTCCTTTTTTGCGAACATTAGGGCCGAAAGAGAGGGATCCTTGTTCTCCATCCCCTTGCGGACCGAACACGGTCTGCGAGAAGGTCGGCGACAGAGCGATCTGCAAGTGTCTGCCCGGCCTTCAAGGAGTTGCATCGGGCGTCACCGGCTGTCATCCGGAGTGTGTGATTAGTTCAGACTGTCCTGGGGACAAAGCTTGTATCGGCAACAGATGCGTAAATCCGTGCACTCAGAACGTGTGCGGTATCAAAGCGACTTGCAAAGCCATCAATCATAGCCCTCTGTGCAGTTGCGCCGCGCCACTTATCGGCAATCCGTTCGAGGAATGTTACAGAAAGATCGGTAAATATGCGGCGATCCGAATCTTTGTTTCGGTCTATTGTTTCGTACGTTTCCGCGCTACAAACGGGATACAATGATCGTCGTTTTCAGAAACCGACCCGTGCAGTCCGTCCCCGTGCACCTACAATGGCGCGTGCAAAGTGCGAAACGGCATTGCGGTATGCGTTTATCCGGAATGCGTGATCAATTCGGATTGCCCCAGGGACAAGGCTTGTTTCGCGCAAAAATGCCGAGATCCTTGCGTCGGTTCCTGCGGAGTTAATTCGCTCTGCCAGACGGTGAACCACAAGCCCGTCTGCTCGTGTCCAGCTGGATTCGCTGGAGACTCTCGAATACAGTGCACAGTGCCAACAGTTGAAGGTAATTTACGAAGCGCAATCGCAATTCAGCTATTACAATTAAATTGGAAACGTTGCGAACGAACGAATGAATTTTAGGAACAATGACACGCTCTGCGCATATTTTGCCTGAACAGTTAGAACCACGAACCTTTCACGAACCCGCCGCAATACTTATCGTTACTATTTTCGCAGATCCGATTCCAGAGTGCATACAGAACTCCGAGTGCGCAAACGACAAGACCTGCTACAACCAGAAATGCGTGGATCCCTGCGTTCTCGATTCCTGCGGCTTCAACAGCCGTTGCCACGTGCAATTGCACCGGGCTGTCTGCGTTTGTAACGAAGGTTTCACTGGCAATCCTCAACAGTACTGCCGCGAGGGTACGTGTTTCAAGCATAAGCGCGCAACACCCGTTTCTCTGTTCTAAATATATCTCATAAACAATTTTCATTCGCAGTCGGCTGTCGGGCGGACAATGACTGCCCTTTGACCCAATCCTGCATCAACAACGAGTGCGTGGACGCCTGCTCTGTTACGCAGTGCGGTCTCAATGCGCTTTGCAGGTCCGATGGATACCACAGGCCACGATGCTATTGCCCTGACGGGTATTTAGGAAACTCGTATCAATCATGCGAGAGGCCGGAGTGCACCACTGACAACGACTGCCCATACTCTTTAACTTGTCGAGATTTGAAATGCGTGAATCCTTGCGACTGCCCGCCATCTGCCCAGTGTTCTGTGATTAATCATCGCGCTACCTGTCGTTGCCCTCCGGGCTACATGGGTGATCCGTACTCGCTATGCTTGATAGGTAATTGCTATGTATTTTGTACAGTTCTCGATTATTTATTAACATTTCTGGCGAGACAAATGATAATCAAACATTCTATACATTTCCTTTTAGAACCGATCGAGATCCAACCGCAGTGCCAAGTGGACGGTGACTGTCCCAGCAAATTGGGTTGCTTCAACGGCGCCTGCAAAGATCCGTGCGTCGAAACGAAACCGTGCATCGCGGGTGCAAAATGTTCCGTCGTGGACACTCTGCCTATGAGAACTATGATCTGCGAGTGCCTGCCGAACTTTGCCGGCGACGCGACCGTCGCCTGTATTCCTGGTACGAACGAATAAAATTCATTTCGACAATTGTTTATTACCCTTCACCGGAGGAGATTAATGACGAATTGTCGTGCATTTACAGTGGACAAACAAATCGAAGCGGTGTGCAAATCTGACACCGAATGTTCCTTCAATATGGCATGCCTGAACGAGAGATGTATCAATCCGTGCGTCATTAATCCATGCGCGTCCAACGCGGAATGCTCTGTACAGAATCATTACCGGCAGTGCCATTGCTCTCGCGGAACTGTTGGCGATCCGTTCGTCAATTGCTATAGGGGTAATTGTCAAAGTTCTTGCGCGAATAACCGGACGAGCGGGGGATTAGGGAAATCGGTGTAAATGCAGTATGATAATTCTCCTTTTCTTCGCAGATACCGATTCATTCCCAGAGTGCACGACGAACTCCGATTGCGCGTCAAACGAGGCTTGCATAAATAAATTGTGTCAAAATCCATGCGTGAGCACTCAGTGCGGCCTGAACGCAGAGTGCATCACTGTCAATCATCATCCCACATGCCATTGTCAACAGTCCTTAGCCGGAGATCCTCAAGTGCAATGCTTTAAACGTGAGTTTCGTACGCTTGAATAAGCTTTACGATTCTTTTCTTCTTTGCACGATGCAGAAATATCTGTAATATTTCTCAAACTCTGTCTACATATTGGACTGCGCGATACATTTCGTTTTCCCAATTTTTACCGGAGCAGGACGAAATATTTGGCGTTCCATTGTTCTGCTCTTGCGCGCCCCTTCCCATTAAAAATATATCCATTTACTTCGACAGTCTCCACGTCCGTCACGAGGTTCTACCAACGTGTCTAAGTTACATTTTTAAATTCTCAGCCGAGTGCAAGACGGACAGCGACTGCCCTTACGACAAGACCTGCCAGAACAACAACTGCGTGACACCTTGCTTGGTCGGAGACATTGCTTGCGGCCGTGGTGCCCAGTGTGTCGCCGTTTCGCACAGAGCTAAATGCACGTGTCCACGTGGCACCCAGGGCGACCCGCGAATCGCTTGCATCTCGGCCGTGTGCCACTACAACGAGGATTGCGCCGATCACGAAGCTTGCGACAGATTGAACAGAGTCTGTCGTCCCGTTTGCGCGGACGACACCTGCGCGGAGACGGCTGATTGCGTCCCGAGGAACCATCAGCCCAGATGCACCTGTCCTCTGGGCACCTCTGGAAACCCGTACGTCGAATGCACCGGTAAGAATTTCTCCGGTTCCCAATCGTTACGTAATTTCAATCATGTGCCAATATTTGCGAGACTGATAGAGACTCGAGGATTGGGGGATTACACTTTCCATCATTTTCAAGGTGTGTCCGCGGAAGCAGAATGCAAAGCGGACAGCGAATGCCCACCCTATTTCGCCTGTATCAACGCCAAGTGTCAAGATCCTTGTCTATCCTCCGGCATGTGTTCCGGCGATCAAGAATGCAAAGTATTGAACACGTTGCCCCTTCGCACGATGATCTGCAGTTGCCCGCCGAACACCATCACCGACGTGTACGGGCGGTGCAAGAAGATTGGTAATTGTTTCATTCATTCCCGTGATATCGAGGCTATTTTAATTTCGGCTAGATGCAGCGGGTAATCTGTAAATTGTTTCGTAGTATTCGAGGACGTGCAGTGCCACCAAGATCAGGACTGCAATAATTCGGACAAATGTCTGGACGGAACTTGCATCGAGGCCTGTCTCACCACCATTTGCGGATTGAACGCGCAATGCAAGGCGACGTCTCACACGGGCATCTGTCGCTGCGCCCCCGAGTTCACCGGAAACGCTTACATCGAATGTCTCAGACGTGCGTTTCGAATATAATTTGTTCAATTGAAATTAAGAACAGACCGACGTTGCGTCCGTGTATCCCTTCGATTTGTCGACGTTAATTGAAAGTATGAATTCCCGCGTTACAGTTCCGGTCGTACCTCTGCCGCCGATTCGTCCGGAGTGTTACGCTAACAGCGAGTGCTCTAACGACAAGCGGTGCATCAACGCACTCTGTGTAAATCCATGCCTGTCTCAAGATACCTGCGGCAGGAACGCGCTGTGCCACGTGAACGATCATAATCCGATCTGCAGATGTCCGGCTAACTACGTCGGCGACGCGATGGTCCATTGCGCCCCACGTAAGTATGAGACGAGGGGGTGGAAGTGTTGTCTTGCTCTGCAAACTATTTACAACGCGATGTCCCGATCATTCCAGCGGAAATAGTAGCCGGATGTACGTCTAACAGCGACTGCGCGGGCAACTCTGCCTGCGTGAACAGCTTGTGCATCAACCCTTGCAACTGTGGTCCGAACGCGAATTGCAACGTCGTGAATCATTATCCGTCCTGCGCCTGTCCACCCGGCCACTCCGGGAATCCTCAACTGGGCTGCTTCAAACGTGAGCGACATATGCTTTCCGAAATCGATTACTTCCGCGCGATCCTCGTGTTCGATCCTCTTCAATTGTCGAATAATTCATGAAAACAACGTTCAATTTTATGATCTTCGAAAATCCTCAGTGGACTGCGAGTCGGACGGCGAGTGCAACGGCGCAGCCACCTGTTACAACGGCCAATGCGTCAACCCCTGCATCCTGGAGAACAAGTGTGCAATTAACGCGGAGTGCTACGGTCAGAACCATCGCGCCGTTTGCCGTTGCGGCCCGGGCTTCCTGGGAAATCCGGAGACCCACTGCGAGAGAGTGGAATGCAACGCGGACCACGATTGTCCGCGAAATCTGGCCTGCGACAGCGGACGCTGCGTCAATCCCTGCACGGCAGACTCGCCCTGCGCTCAGAACGCTGTCTGCTACGTTCAGGACCACCTGGCCGCCTGTCGCTGTCCCGAGAATGCTCCGGCCGGAAATCCGTACTCCTATTGCGAACACCGTACCGCGACAGAACACGACGAGCCGGAATGCAGAATAGATATCGACTGCGCTGACAAACTCGTGTGCATTAGGAACAAATGTATCGATCCATGTCCGGTTATTAGGCCGTGTTCGGAGAACGCGCGCTGCAATGTACTGGACACGGTTCCGGTCAGGACGATGACCTGCACGTGTCCAGAGGGATGGACCACCGACGTCGACGATGTCTGCAGGCCAAGTAAGTACCTGTAGAAATGATTGGCATTAGAAATAAATTGCTCCCCTGACAAATCGAAACCAATATAAACGTGTCTGCCACCAATTCTTCCAGTCCAAATAGCGGTAATCGGGGCCTGTGTAACGAACGACGAATGCATAGACACCGAAGCATGCGTCAACAGACAGTGCAGGGATCCGTGCAATTGCGGCACGAACGCCGCCTGCTACGTGAGAAATCACAAGCCGATCTGCTCCTGCGACGAGGGCTACCAAGGCAATCCAGACATCGCCTGCCAAACTGTAGAATGCAGACGGGACAGCGAGTGCCCCTTGGACAAGAGCTGCGTGAACAACAGCTGCGTGAATCCCTGTCTAGTCTCCGATGACTGCGGCGTGGACGCCGAGTGCTTCCCCAGCAACCATAAGGCCGACTGCAGGTGCCGAAAGGGCTACCACGGGAACGCTTTGGACCGTTGCAGGGTGATAGGCTGTTACAGTAACGGCGACTGTCCAGGTGATCACTCTTGCATCAACATGCAGTGCGTGAACCCCTGCGTCCATAGCAATCCATGCTCGGCGAGAGCTGAGTGCAGAGTCTTCAACCATTTGCCCGTCTGTCGTTGCCCGGCTCAGCACACCGGCAATCCCTACGTGAATTGCAAACCGGAGGACAGACCGGAATGCAAAGAGGACACCGATTGTCCCGGCTTGTTAGCCTGCTTCGACAACAGGTGTCAGAACCCTTGCTCCGTCATAGAACCGTGCAGCGAACCATCCGAGTGTAGGGTACTTCCAACGTCCCCTGTACGCACCATGGTCTGCGTATGCCCGAGCGGTTACGTGAGCAGCGGCAGCGGAACCTGCAGGGCCACGAAACCGATCTTGGAGATCGAGTGCACCAGGGACAACGATTGCCCGTCGGAGAAGGCTTGCGTCAACGCGGTGTGCAAGAATCCCTGCGCCTGCGGTCCGAACGCGGATTGCAGCGTCGCGAACCATAAACCGATTTGCTCTTGCGTTGCTGGATACGACGGTAATCCCGACGTGATTTGCAGTAAAGGTGAGCAACGCGTTCTACGCGCGACTGGTAACGAACAGCGAATTGCACCGCGACAATTCCGTATGGGAATCCGGTTGCTTCGTAGAAATTCTCAATTGTCAATGCGTCTTTCCTTTACTTTCAGTCGCCGGGTGCAGAACAGACAGCGAGTGCAGCGGATCGCACGCGTGTGTGCAGCACAACTGCGTTCCAGCTTGTTCGCCGTCTTTCGCGACCTGCGGCAGAGGCGCCGAGTGCCACGGTATCGGTCACAAGGCGATCTGCGAGTGCCCGCCGGGCTATGGAGGCAATCCGAGAGTCTCTTGCGTTCTTCTTGGCTGCAAGAGCAACTCCGATTGTCCAACGAACAAGGCCTGTATTAATAATCGTTGCGAGAACCCGTGCACAGAGAACCCTTGCACCGGAACCATGGATTGCAACGTTTACAACCATGTGGTCGAGTGCGCTTGCCCACCTGGCTACATCGGCGACACCAAAGTGGGATGCACAAAACGTAAGAATCGAGAACGTCGAATTGTCTCGATCGCTGAGCTGGCGAAATAATTTTCATTCTCCCCTGTCGTTGATCCACAGTAACGGAGAAATGCAAAGCGGACAACGAGTGTCCATCACAGACCGCTTGCTTCAACGGCGAGTGTATTAATCCGTGCGTCAAGATCGGACCGTGCGGAGTGAACGCGGACTGCAAGGTGTTGGACACGTCCCCGGTGAGGACTATGATTTGCGAGTGCATTCCTGGGTACAGAGGAAACGCTGTCGTACGCTGCGACAAAAGTAATTATCCGAAACTTTATATTGTCCTGTTCCATAAAGAGAACCAGACGCACGATGCTTCAGGAGGATTTCTATACGAGTTGTTTTATTTTATTTCGCAGCCAACGTGTGTCCAGTGGAGAAGGGACAAATCCTAGACGAATACGGCAACTGTGTCTGCCCGCCTGGATCGGCTAAAGACGAAACCGAACTTTGCATTCCCTGTCGCAAACAGTCTGGTATGATCATCGACGACGAAGGGTACTGCGTCTGTGCCCTGGAGAACGGTATGATCATCGACGAGTACGGTCGTTGCGTATGCCCCACTCAACACGGGTACACACTGGACACGAACGGAAACTGCAAATTCGGTATGCACGCCGTACATCGTTCTCATTAATATTCATTTGCTCGTGCTCATTGTTTAACTCATTGGCACGTGCGCTCAACAGCAGGCATAATCGAGTGCACGCACGGCGACGATTGTGCCGATAACAGATATTGCAACAAAACCAGTCAGACTTGCGAAGATCCTTGCTTAACACAATTGTGCGGTTTATATGCACTCTGTAACACTACCCGTCATCAAGCTACTTGCATTTGTATTAACGGATACATCGGAAACGCTTATACTCAATGCTGTAAGTCGGGATTGTCAAATTGCCGGCTCATGGGCCTCAGGGAGAAATTACCCCTATTTCGCTGCATCACTGACCCTCGCGCCTCCTGAACTCTGACGGTCTCAGTCGAATTCCATCCTCTCTGGTCATCACTACAAATAACATATGTAGATATATGAGTATGATTGTGGGGTGACTTGAACGGGGTCGTCCCTCCCAGCGCTGCAACGAAATAGGGGAAGATTCTCCATGTGGCCCATGGGCCACCAGTTTGACGCTCCTGCTATATGTAATCATTTTTAACAAACCATCGATATCAATATATTATTTTGACAAGATCGTTCCTCGTAACTAATTCATTTATCCAACGATAGACGACAAGAACAGGTGGCGTACAGATTTCCCCCGACCTGAAATGGTTGTCAGTTGTTTGTCGGATGGTGTTCAAGTCGAGATACATCTTCATGACCAGGAATTCGACGGTATTCTCTACGTGAAGGGGCACAGTAAGGATGAACAGTGCAGAAGGGGTATCTCTATTCCGGCGGGCACTGTGCATCAGACAGAGATTTTCAAGGTGGCATTCGGCAATTGCGGATTGATACACGTAAACGTAAGTTTCGCTTCTCTTCTGTTTGACGAGTCTATAGTCCTTAGAATTATACGTAACATCGAACGTGTACCGATTTCAGGGCCAAGCCAGCTTTGTACTGGTGATACAGAAACATCCGAAACTGATGACGTACAAGACCCAAGCCTATCACATTAAATGTATATACCAAACCGGAGAACAGAACGTCACTCTCGGCTTCAACGTCTCGATGCTAACAACTGCCGGGACTATTGCAAACACCGGACCCCCGCCTGTTTGCTTGATGAAGATCGTCACTCATGGCGGGAACGAGATCAATTCCGCTGAAATTGGTGACAATTTGATGCTGCAAGTCGAAGTTCAACCATCCAGTGAGCAAACAACTTTCAACTGTGCGATTGCTCGCAGGAACGATGAATAATCAATGAATTTCATTCCCCAGCTATATACGGCGGATTCGCGCGGAATTGCGTGGCTAAAACGATGGAGGACAATTTGGAGAACGAGTACATTGTAACGGACGAGAACGGTTGTGCGACAGATCCGACGATATTCGGCGAATGGGAACAGAATCCAGAAACGCAGACATTAATGGCCAGCTTCAACGCGTTCAAATTCCCAAGCAGCGATAACATTCGATTCCAATGTAACATCCGTGTGTGCTTTGGCCGTTGCCAGCCCGTGAGTATTGCTTGATTGGTTTACAATAGATCACCCGCGGGTACAGAGGTGCTGAGATGGAATTGTGATTGTTGTAGGTGAATTGTCGAGGATACAATGCCTTCGGTCGTCGCCGGCGAGAGGTTGCCCCCGATGTGAACGACACATCGCTAAGCATCACGGACAACTTCGAGGGGCAGCTTCGCGAAGAAATAACGATCCAGTCGAATCTGATATTCACTCTGGAAAGGAGAGAAGAGAGGTACACTGCAGATCCAACTGAAAGTAAGACGATATTTCTTTCTCGTTTAAATAATAGCATGTAGGATGGACTGGGCGATTTTAATTTTGACCGCCTCTTGTTATTTCAGTTGCTTCGGCTCAAAGGGTAGAAGATATTTGTGTCTCTATGGTCGGCTTTGTGATAGCACTAGTGATTACAGCACTTTTGGCACTAGTCGCTGTAGCTATTGCTGTATCCTGCTGGCTAATGGCATATCGTCGCCGGCCAAAGACTGCTGGACCACTGCCACATCCACCAGAGTTCCCAAATCCTTTGTTCACTACAGAATCTGTAGCTGAACCATCTCCTGATTATCACCTATCCTGAGTCCTCTAGGCTAATAATTATTTTATAACTTTATTTTTTAATTTTTAACGAAATGCAGTACGGACCAGCTTTCTTTTTTTGCTGGTCCGTCTTGTATTTCTATGAACGACTCCTCCAATGACTGGTCTTCCTTACTTTCCTCTCGAGGGTTCATATCGAGCGTGCCGTACGTTCACTGTTAAATACGACTACCCTGAATTATGATATAAATATATATATAGATAGATAGATCCATAGAAAACCGCGCGCGCGAGAGAGAAATGTTTACTATTTATGGTGATGGTTGCTTCCATTATCTACACACGAGAGAACTTTGTCTTCCAGTGTACCTTTCTCTTTTATTTCCTCCCCCCTTTTAGTCATTGGAGGATTTGCGAAACGTAACACAGCGAATTTAATTCCCGTGTAAAGTCGAACGAATTAGTCTAATATAGTTTTCTAACTTCGAGCGTAGGTAACTGTACATTTTATCTAATAAAACGCTAATGTAATATTTTTAAAATGATCCCGATTACTTCTTGCACCTAGTGTTGCTGATCCACCGATATTTTTCGTTTCCAGAGAAATAGGAAAACAAATTCTACTTCTCAAGAATTCTTGTTTATTCACAATACCACACAGAATTCCACAGCTGCGATTACTTCGAGCTGCCGTTGTTTAAAATCGGCCCAGCAGAAGCCGCGATAATTGCATTTGTTTAAATAAATTATAAACAAATGCGATTATTTTCGACTTGCCGACGTACTACACAATCATCAGTGGACATAAATTAAAGCTAGCAGTATAAACTACCATCTCCAACAGGCGTGATCATCATTCCATGTGCGGTTCATTTGTTATAAACAATTAACCAATTGAAATTGTTATTACGGCCAAGTGCATATAGTTACAGCAACGGGGTATTTTTTGTCGTATAGCTTATTAGGTTCCCTCTCTTTTGAGACGTGGTTGATTAAAATCGGCTCAGTAGAAATCGCGATAATAATTTTTAAATATCTTTTTTTTTATTTGACTGTTTAAAGCATTAAATTAAACGCACCACTATTTATAAGGAGGTGCTTGAAATGACATACGCTCATATCCCTGGCTTATCTACACCCAAAGTGAGCTTTAGCTTCGTCATCTATAAGAAACTGCTCGAAACTACCCGTATTTCTGCTTTATCTAAAGGCATTACTATCGCCATCTATATAGATGAAAGTCAAACAACTCAGGACTCTGCCCTATGTACACTTATGGTAAGTAAGGGGGCTTGTAGTTTCAAGGAGTTCTGTATAGATGGCGATACCATTGATTATCGACTGTCTATACGGCACTGGAGCCCAAGAATCATTTCTACGTCGCGGACAACGTTACCGATAAAATCTAAAAAAAATTATTATCTCGGCTCCTGGTCGTTATTTTTTAATAAATGGGGTGTCATATGAAAGGGAAACGAATAAGCTACTCGTATGTAGTAGTCTCAATGCTGAACCTCCAGCCACTTGCTCATAATAAATAATTTAATTGTAATTGTAATTTTTCGAGAAATGAGAAATTAGCAATTACAAAATTTCTCGAAAAATTCTCAGGAAGGAACACTAATTGCACCAAGCACCTTGATGAGTTCAAGGAAATAATGTGACAAGTACCGAATGGATTTATCTATATATTTTAAATATAAATTAAGAATATTGTACATTTCAGTATGTACTTTACTTATTAGTAAAGTAATTTATGTATTAATAGAAGATGTCGCGATCGTAAGTAACTCTGATTATCTCCAAAAACAGCAATTTAAACATGATTGGCATTGAACCATTGTATGCATTTCTACAATTATCCTTTAATAACCGCAATAGGCCTTAATTTTATACATTTACGGGAAATTCCTGCAGCATGACATGTATTTACAACATCGGTTACGTTTTTGTATGACTCTGGCGCTTCTTCCATCACTAATTTAGGCGAAGCGACTCTAATAGATATTCCTTGACGTTCCAATTTCTCAAGCACGGTCGTGTAATCCAAGTTTCTACGCGATTTAGCTCTAGACAAAGCTCGACCCTAAACAAAAAGTGTAATTCATTTATGGATCCTCAACAACTGTCTAAACAGATTATCATCAAATACTTACTGCCCCATGGCAAGTGGAACCGAACGTTTCTTTCATACCCTGTTCAGTTCCGGTAAGAACGTAACTGCAAGTTCCCATAGTACCACCGATTAAAACTGGTTGCCCAGTTAATTGATAATCTACAGGAATCAGAGGATGGTGAGGTGGGAATGCTCTTGTTGATCCCTAAAAATAAATTTAATAAGTATACGAATGTTTCAATTGCTCAGCATCGTTGTTCATTTACCTTTCTATGAACTAGAAGTGTCTTCTGTTTACCATCTACCATATGCTCCTCTACCTTCGCGATGTTATGGGAAACATCGTATATAACATGCATATCTAAATCATCGGGAGACATTTGGAATTGTTTTGCAAATGCCTGTCTACTAAGGAACGTCATAGAGCTTCTATTGACCCATGCAAAATTTGCTGCAGCCGCCATCGCTTTTAAATAATCTTGGCCTTCTTGAGATTTAATGTGAGCACAGGCTAGTTGTCTGTCGTTAGTTTCGATGTTATCACGTTTCATAGCTTTTTCCATTTGCACAAGTGCATCTGCGATATAAATAAAAGCGATTGAATTCTACTCCTAGAAAGTGAACTTATTACGCGTGTATTACCAGTTGCAACTTGATGCCCGAATCCTCTGCTTCCAGAATGAATCATAACGCAAACTTGACCTTTCTCTTCAATACCCATTTTACATGCAGCCCATTTGTCATAGATTTCATCTACTACTTGGATCTCTGCATAGTGATTTCCTGCACCCAAGGTTCCCAGCTGTGAAATAATTTTTTTAATAAACCAGAAATCCTCCAATACACCTGCCATGCAGCAAATAAGAATTCTAGAAATTGTACCTGTGGAAGACCACGTTTTTTAGCTCTCATTGATACTTTTGAACAATCTGCATTAAGCATCCTACCATACTCTTCGCAATGCTCTTTATCCTCTGCCCAGATATAGCCTAGACAGAAAATATAAATACACCCATTATTGGCGGAATGGAATGAACATAACAAATGGATGAATACCTTCTCGGAGTGACCAATCCATTCCCATTTCCAAAGCTTCCTCCAGATCACGTGCATTCATTGGTATGATTCCTTTAGAACCAACGCCGACAGGGATATGATCAAACAAACTCTGCGCAAGTTGCTCCTACAAATGTTCATCAAATTACGTTTACACCATTAATGTAATATTCTTAAAGGAACAAAAGCAAGCAAAAAGCAGTACCTTCACAGGCGAAACATCCTTCTCGAACAAATTGGTTCTTAACAGTCTTACACCACAATTTATATCGAATCCTACGCCTCCAGGGGACACTATAGATTGCGGATCATTCATATCGAATGCTGCCATATTACCAATGGCAAAACCATATCCAGAATGAACATCGGGCAGTCCTATCGATCTCCATACGATACCAGGAAGAGCTGCTACATTGGCAATTTGTTTCATGCCTGGAAGAAAACCTCCGACTGTTCCAGGTCTACACGCATTTTTAAGTTCGTCGAACATTAAACGTTCTAATGTACTGTTCACATAAAAAACTCCTTCGACCTATAAACAGAAAAGTATTAAATATACATTTGCAAGACGCATTACAAGATGCAGGGCAACACTGATAAATAATATACCTTCATGTTTGGCTGAAATCCTTTTTTTATTCTCCAACATGTATCATTTATTTTTTCTAAGTATTTTAATTCTTCCTGGTACTGTCTGACCACCATTTTTAGTCTCACAAATTCTTTTACAAAACGCTAACAATGTAGATTACGTTGAAAAATCCAATATATATGATTGTATAACAGGTATTATAGAATTCCGTTTGATTGATAGAATGAAGAACTAGTAGGGCAACTAGATACAATTATCATTCTTCTCTAACGTGTGTCATCAAAACAGTTAATAAAACTGTAAGCTGATACAATAATACTGCCGGCTGCAATGATTTCAGCATGGAACATTGATAAATCAAATTAACATTTCAGTCTGGTAAACATGTTCGATTACGATTGTCGTGTTACCATTCACGGAAAAATTTCCTTACTAAATTCGAAATCCATATAACATAGAGTCTGTTTGATACATTTGTATAGTTCATACTTTCATCTCCGTTAATATAATATTATATGAATGCTGTGCTTTCCTTTTCTCTATCGTGTACTGACAAGATGATAATGTCACAATTTGTATTATTTTCGTTTGGTTCTTTTGGCCACCCTGGTTGCTCCTACTGTTAGCAAAACGTAAAGTACTGGACGTTGCAAGGATGGCTGCTCCTGTAAAAACAGGTATTAAACACGTAAAACCAATTTTGTCATTCAATCATGAAGAAGCTCGTAGGAGAGTAATAACATTGTACAAAACATGGTATCGTCAGATTCCATTTATCCGTAAGTATTCGATTTCATAACCGTATTTCATAACCTAATCGTTCTTAACAAATTGATATTTGTACGCGTATCAAATTGTTTACGTTACTTCTTGTGGCTCTGTATATAACTTATCGCCATTAAACGTTTTATATTGTGCCCACAAAATTGTTCGAACAACGCATCGTACTTTATGTAAGGATGTGCGATTAAAAATACGCACAGATAAATCGTACTTATTTCGTAGTTGCCAATTACGATCTTCCAAAGACCGAAAGGGAGTGCAAGCAGAAGCTCAAAGAAGAATTTAGACGTCATAGTCATGTACAAGATGTTAGGGTCGTGGATATATTATATATTAAGGTAAAAATAATACTTACACCGCATATAGTAATGTAGATATACAGTTTGATGAATAATATATTTTGCATTAGGGGCAAATGGAACTTCAGGAAACTATTTCCCAGTGGAAGCCAACAGGGAATATTCTGAACTATTGGAGAGACACCCATGAGCCAAAGCCAAAAGACTTTATGTCGAAGTTTATCTCGGGTCAGGAATGAAGTTTCTGATTGTAAAAAATACAAAAAGTATTTAAATGTAATACTTGTTACAAGTATCCGTAGATTGATTCTGTTTGTAAGATAAGTCAAAAAGTGTAAAGTGTAAGTAGTCGCGATTATGTACAGTCTGTTGAAGAATAAATATGTAAAAGGGGAGATGAAATATCAGTTTATTACAAGGATCGAATTATACAACATTTCAAAAGATGAATTTTTAATCAGCTCTTACAGAGGATAATATTTCTTTTAATTTACATTTTATCTTTACATCTATATATTATTATTCACTTATATACATTTGACGAGATGATATATTACTAAGCACCTTAGGTACAATCTAGTTCACTTTTCACAGCCATACGGATAATTTGCTTTCCTTCAGTGAACAAGTATCGAAAATATACATACATACATACATATATATAATTAATATATATATACATACATACATACGCATGCCTGAATCGAGTGTATTTGGACTTACAAAAAATGTGCACTGCAAATATGCACATTGTTCTTCCCTTTTTTTCGTATTTATGATCGACATTGTTTCGTGCTATCTCGAGATAGACATTTTCACGTGATTTCTGTACTTCTGTATACTTTGGTTACAATTATTTTTATAAAAGTCATTCCACTTTCATTATACCCTCGAATTAAAAATTTGAACAGATCTCGCACTATGTAAAGAAAAAAAAAAGAAAAAAAAAAGAGGAAACGTTTATCGCCAATATAAAGCGCACTTTAATACAAGTTATAAAATATCTTCTAGGTATTAAAAATATACACGTTCGGTAACTTTTATACCCATACATTCCAAGTATTTATACGCTAGAAAAAAAAAAAAGAAAAAAAAAGATGGCAACAATACATCTCTTTCCTATGACTCATAAAGGTAATAAAGTTTTTGTGCACTCATACAATTCATAGCAGACTGTTTCGTGCTACGCAATTCTAATCCTTTTACTTCTCCTCTATGGAAGAAATTCAGTATCAAACTATACTTTCACGTTCCGACTGTATATCGTAACCTGCTATTACACCCCTTCTTAAAGAAACATCGCTGTTGCGCAATCCGTTGCCACTGAACAGATTAACCAGCCAACTTCTGATCGAGTTTCTCGCAGAAGACTTTTTGTCCGACACACTGTTTGTACTAGGAACGGATACCACTTGATCCAGAGAACGCCAACGTTTAACAGGCACAATCTCTCCCATGCAGCCACCCTCGTCTCCTAGCAATGGTGTCTCTGCTTCGTTGGGCGAATCATCGGTATGGGGCACTATTATCACATTACCATTCGGATAATTGTTGTTCAACACTTTATCCGAAATATTCGTCTTCGAGTTAGTCCGTGTGCACTTGTCACAATTTTCTAACGACCTGAAACTTTTCTTCGGTTCCTTCCAAGAGAAACTCGGTGCATCGTATCTCTTGCTGTACAGCTCCAAAGGAAACGGGTCTAACGAACGCGACTCCCTTATTATACTTTGAAACGGATAATCACTTGTCGACGACGACGAGGCGATCGTCGATAGTACTCTTGCATTTTTCCTAAATTTCGGCCTTGTGTCGATAAATATATCATCGAGCGCCATCTTAATATTAGCCGCACGGTTCTCGACGTCTTCCGGTAGCGGGACATTGTCCAATGTCGTTTTAGATACAGCGCCGGTCAAGTACAGGGGCGATCGTTCCAATTTTCGAGCATTCAAAGATTTCGGTATTGGGCTCGATCCACCGCACTGAGACAAAGAATCGTCCGGCGTTGGCCGCGGGACACTTGATTGTCTGCGACTTCCTGCACCTAGACCGCCTAACAAAGAAGCCTGTCGAGAATCTGAATTCAACTTCGGACTCCTTCTCGGCCTGCAAAAGAGCGGTGGGAGATCGCCGACGTCGACCTGTTAACACACAAATCTTTATTACACAAAAGGCCTTCGAAGTAACGCTATTACATAAATAGTTTCATGTATGTGCAAACCTCTCGTTTTTGGATGGCCTTTTCCGTGGCTCCAGTGAGCCAATATGTTTTCACCTCGCCCTTCCCCTTCATTAAAACTAATCCGCGTTCTTCGATGATGTAGCCACCGACTTTGTCCAATGCATCCTTGCACTGTTCGCTTATGTGAATACGCAATGGTTCGCCATTGGACTCCATACGGGAAGCTGTGTTCACGGTGTCTCCAAATAAACAATATCTGGGCATTGTTAAACCGACAACACCTGCCACCACAGGACCTGTAACAATTATTATATATATTTCTCTGCTGTTCGATTCGTTACGGAGAATTATTTGCATCTAGATAATATACCTGTATGAATTCCAATGCGCAACTTAAGTGTTTCTTGAGGCCTGTGTGCTATGGCGTGGTGTTTCACAGCGTTAAGTAATTCTAGGGACATCGACGCAATTTCTCCGGCGTGTCTGTTTCCATTTTTTATCGGCAAACCAGATACCTGAACAATATCGGGCATTGTCGAATGTATCGTGTGGACTAAAGAGAGGCATTTGAGAGTTGCATAAAATATACTTACCACCATGTACGCATCGCCGATTGTTTCTACCTTATATACATCGTATCCTTTGATTATGCGGTCAAACAAAGTGTACAAGTCGTTCAAAAAGTTCACAACCTGAAAAAAAATTACTCCAATTGTAATCCACGAAATATCGTTTACTTTGTGCACACCCTTAACTCTAGGGAGCGTACCTGGAAAGGTGTACTTTCGGCTGACATAGCAGTGAAGCCTACGATATCGCTGAAGTATATGGTAACCAGGTCGAATGCTTCCGGTTCCACACCGATACCATTGGTCAAACAATTAGCAACGGGCCTGAAAACAGTAAATTCAGTAACACGATTCGTCGTTGCGTCGTTCGTTTAGTTCTTTTTTAAAAAGGGGCGATTTAAAATTGAAACATACTCGGGCAACATCCGATGAAGTAGATCCTCGGTTTTCTGCTTTTCCTCGAAAAGAAGGCGTGTACGTTCACTGACTAGATCTTCGAGGTTGTTCGCATACTTCTCCATCATGTCCATCATTTGGTCCATAATATTCCGATGCCTTCCCGCTTTCATTTTCTTTAACCGCGTCCTTATCATTTTGAAGTCGGGCCTAAGTTCTGGACTCTCCGCCCAACAGTCCGTAATCGTACTAACTATATACTCAGCGCAGTCCGCTTCAGACTCGGACAGTACCTCTACGTTAGGTCTAAACGGTGGTTCGCCATCTTCTGGGAACCTTTTCACTCGGTCTATGATTTCTGTGAATTTGTTAACGTTCATGTTTAGATTTCGCCAGCTATACACATTTCTACGGCTAATTACGGAATTAACGAACGACAATCTAATTCACCTTTGGGTTCTAGGTTCACGCCACCGTACGGCCCTTTCCGTCCGATCATCTCGAACAATATAATCGCGAACGAGTAAATATCCCCCTCCTGGGTACCTCTGATCGGAGCATTGTGATTTCTTAATAGTTCAGGTGCCTTCCAGAATAAGTCTACGGTAAAAGAAATATATCGTGGGCGTGTAATAGTTATCAATAACCACCGGGAACAGTGGAACAATCGAATGCTACGGGATTTAAATTTTTCACAATGTTCCAACGACTTATTTAGATTTAATTTTCATCCGTCGTACTTCGATAATACTGATGTTCACCAATGCTATCGGATTCGGCACAGTGGCGCATATCGTGCAGGCCGAAATCAGAGACTTGTAGTACCCATCGCGAGGTCACCACGCAATTGGAGGACTTCAGATTACCATGACAGACTAGCACAGATGACTCATGAATGTACAGCATACCCTGCGACGAAACAATTGCATTTTCAAAAGACGTTTCCCCGCGATCAAAGTCACCATTCGACTTCGTCCCTGTTCCATGCGTTGCACGCACATAACCGCCACGTTATTCACTCACCTTAATGAGATCGTGAACTAATGACGCGATGAACATATCGTCTAACTTGATATCTTCGTTCTCGATGATATCCTGAAAAAACGTGCGGGAATACGATCAGTGGATGAAACAGCACCGGGACAGATTATTCCGCGTTCGCCCGTGTATTAAGGTGACGTACATAAAGACTTCCTTTGGCGCAATAGTCCGTAATTAACAATATCCTCATTGGCTCGACGCACGCCCCGATGAAAGAGTTCAGGTTACCGTGTCTGATCTCGCGAAGGATTCGCATCTCCTTCATCACGTCCCGCGATATGTCCTTCTTCTTCGAGAACTTCAGCTCCTTTATCCTCACCACCACCCCATGGTAATGCCCGGTTTGCGCGAACACCTGGCCTCCGCATCTTGACTCGTAGGACATTGCACTAACTAAACTTAACTGCAACAAGCGTTCGATACCTCTTGTAATGCAATATACCCTTTCGATAATTCGATTCGATGAAACAGGATTAAACCGACGACGACTTCGATGCCGGCAACGAAGCACGATTAAGAGTATTGCTTTAAGTTTCTCTGGGTAAAACGCTGTTCATATAGGTACACGTCCTGACGCGTAATTATCAAATCATTTTGATAAACGGGAAATGGTAGAAGCAGTCCTTCTTACCTTACTAGGGGAGGACATCATGTTGTCAAGATGAGGATAGCCATGAATCTCGCTCGGATCGATCTTCCACAACAGCCCCTCGATTTCCTGTTCGATCTTCCACCTTCGATATATGCTCATAGTGATCACCGCGGCGCAGAACAATAAAACGGCCAACACACCGGCAGCCACGATGCTCCGCAGATGTGTGTCGTCCTTTGGACAGTGTTCGTTAAGGAAACCGCATCCCGGTTCCGCTTCCGGTTTATTCTTACCCGGCCAGTCCATCGCCTCGGACGGCCTGTACACCTGGGGGACACGAGCGATAACGAACCATCGTCATTAGAAATTTCGTCGAAGCACAGCCGATTGCTATTAATTTCTTGACGTAATCGTGAATGGAGCCGCGGTTACGGGGAAAGATGAGTTGCACGAATGCTGTAAACAACTCACTCACTAGAGTTTCACCCTGCTGAAATTGGCCTACAGGCTTCATCTGATAGTCGCAGGAGAAGTTGTTCAAACGGAATGGATCCTTCTTCAGGGCCAGCACCGAGAAGTTTCCCTCGGAGTCGCCGAACTTGTCGAACTTGATCGTCGCACCGCTGACACCTGTTCGCGGTATTCAGATTTCATTACACAATTACACATTAAAAGATAATCTTCCTCGAATTGAATATCTGTGATTCATCGTTTCCAAGTACATGCCGGTAATTGCGCCAAGGAATGCGAATACAATCCAACATCGATTTCGCCCACTCGATCTAATCAGATCTAGCCTCGTCGATCGGAAACCACTTGGAGATTATTACACGTGTACTTACTTTGATACGTATGGTTCCTGATAATCGTCTCGATGATCTGGGTCCCATTGCTAGCGATCTCTTCTAGAGTATGCTCTGGTTGATCCCTGAGAAGCTGGTCGAGCGCTCTCGCGTACAGCTTCACGGAATCGTAAAGGTACGCGGCGTGAATCGACACGTACTGAAATGAAAGAAGATTGAAATGATCAGTGAATCAATTCGTTCTTGGTGTCCCCATAGCAGGAGGACTCTCAACCCTTGACTAGTGTGGAACGTTGGTACGTATGATCGTCTCGCATAATGTACCTATCAATTAGAACCTGTGATCAGGCGTAGATCTCTTTACTGTCAACGTACTACACGGCAAGAACAATCGAACGAAGCATTAACTGTTCACGAGATCTATTGTAGCTGCCCAAGGTTCAACGTCTATAATAGTCAAGGGTTGTTCCAACTTGAAGTCGCGATGCAACGCGAACAAAATTTCTACCTTCTCGTACTTCCTCAGCAATTCGGGGATCACAAAGTTGAAGGGCTCCATGCTGCTGTACTCTCTAACCTTCTTGGTGAATTCCTCGTAGTTCTGTGTCGGTGGCGTCGAGACAACCACCATCAGTGATCGCGCTCTCTTCAGGAAGTCTTTCGGCTCCAGACAATTCCGCAGATTGTCGAAGTGCTCCGGCTCTGGAAGATCGCGTGAGAGACGTGGCGAGGTCAGAAGGAGGAAAAGGCAACGAGCACCCTTCCAGAGAGGGACGCGGAAATGCACGATTCGAGAGCGGGGCAACAACACGAAGCGGGAACGACGGCCCTAGAGGAACGTCCATTAAAATCGGCTCACGTGTTAGGAACCGGGTCACGAGCGAACCAAGCCTGACCCATGACGTTCAGTTAATCTCGGATTAGATACGGAAATGATGAGGTAACGAGGAACGTGGTACGCCTCGTCAAGGAACGCCCGAGGATCGCGAAGAAGCCTAGAGAATCGAGTCGATCGAATTTTACGACTCGTTCGTGCACCGTGATCCTCGTCAAGGCTAATACGTGCTCCGTTTCAAAAGTAACGAGATTGTATTCAATCTTCCACGAGACGGCTCCCCCAGGAAACGGTGCACCGATAAAGACGCGTTTCCTATTCACCGAAGCAGTGCGCTCTGGAAAATCCTTTTCTCGTCAGGCTAACGATTTCGAGAGCAGCGATTCTTTTTTTTTTGTAAATAACTTTACAGTTTCGAATTGACTAAAAATTCGACCGATCGTTATTCGAACAACAAATCGACCGCTGCATCTCTGCAGTCTCATCTGCAATTAAAGATTTAATACCGCGCAATGTCCAATAGCTGCACCTCGACAGACGAACCGTTCAACACCTGCATAATCCAATGCACTTACTCAAGGCCCACAGATTATACGGTATCGCGGTTGCCTTTTCTCTTGCCGCGACTGTAAAACTGCTCCGCAGACTAAAAACGGCCTCGTTACTTTTGCGACAGGCCAACGCTCGTCGCGACTCATACTTACTCCATAAGTACTTTTGCGCCTCGCGCGGCGAGTACGTCATCATGTCTACATGGATCACCATGTACTCCCCGTTGTCCAGCAGCCGTTGATTCTGCATCGAGTTCATCATATCGATCAGAGACATCGCCGTTCCCAAGAATATGTAAACTGTCGACAGATTTATGCCCCCGTTTAGTCATAGAACTGCCGGCAAACAGCGAAACGTACCATCTACGACGGCCGACCGATTTCCAGAACGGAACTCCGACTTTCACGCTTCATTTTCCTACCGGAGGGAAACCGCCGCGCCGTTTGTTTGCAATTATCAGTGAGATCATCGAACGAAACCGCGTGCTCGTTCCCAGGAGGGAAACGTATTAAAATACTTGTGCGGAGCTACCGCGATAAGTTGAAAGTGCTCTTCAGGTTAAGTAAAATGAGACCTAATATACACTGGTTCATTTTAATGCACCATCTTTCGCGGCTTCAATTCCGTACAACTGGGACAGATCTGTAACGTGGCTGGGTAGATACGGAACATTTCCCATTGCACAAAATGAAACGGCACGTTTCGTGTTACTTTTATGAATATTTATACGCTCATCTTTACTACGCTCGAACGGAGTGTTGTTTCAATCCAAATCCGTACACGAAATATATAAATGCATCCATTTCGTGTATTGATATACGAACGAATGAACAAGAATTCGTTTCTGCTTCTAAATATATCTACCCGTAACGATCCGGATTGTCCCAGATGCGTGGGACGCCCTGTACAGTCGCACCTGTTGCAAACCATTGAAACGGCGTGGTAGAGCTTCGGTACTGGCGATTCCTCCGTTCAAAGTTCGAAATAAGAAAAGGACAAAGAAAGAAGAAAAAAAAAGAGCTACCGAAACAAGTCCCTGACCGATCGGGATTCCCATTGAAAAACTAATGAGCAATTCGAAAAGGGACGGAGAACTCGACGGCCGTCGCCGATGACGCGTCTCGCGTGACGCAATCGATGGTAAATTAAAGATTTCGACTGACTTCTAGTCATATTTTTCGTCTCCTGTATAAGCTGGAACCATACGCTGCCCTGGCAGCACGGTAGCCTCTCCTCGCAGCACGTATGCCGATCCTCCACGGTTCTGTAATGGTTCACGGTGAGATTGTTCTTGGTGGCCTGCTCCTCCAGAGACCTCGCCACCGTGGACCACGCGCTCTCCGTGATGATGGTGAATTTGTTCCAGCCATAATGGAGCAGCAACGCGATCACCGACTTCGTCACCTGCGTGTCCGGGGGCTCGGTCCTCGCGAACGTGTTCACCTTCGACGCTTTGTAGTCCGAGCATTTCTGCAATCCAGACGGTTTACCGCTCGTGTTTAGCACGCGTTCAAGTGCACACGCCTGTGCGACGTGTTTGCATTGGGCGTTAATGTGGGATGTCGGGTGAATGAGTGTTGCTTGCATGTATTGGATAGGTGGGGAATGTAACGCGCGATCGACATCCATGTCTTTAAATACATGCGTCGTTTGCCTTACAGGTAGACACGAGAGTCCGGGCAACACCCGGTGAATTGAAACGACCGAATATTTGAGGAACACGGGAGTGTTCGAAGGGGGCAATGAGTAACCGCGCGAATAAAATTCGTGACGCGCAGGCTGATCATCGATGCAGGCGTGGATTTATTCGGAAGCGGATTGGAATATTTCCGTGGGCGTAGAGACGCTTCGAGCTAACACGATACGCGCAGAAACTTCCGTCACCGATATGCGAAATTACCTTTCCTTCGGTCACGAATCTATCACCGCTACCTGTCCTCGCGAGTCGACCGAAAGGCGCAGGCGGTGCGTACGTAGTGTCGCGCACCTCACAAGGTAACAACAATCGACTCTTTCGGCGAGCCTTGAAAAACCTACGACCTGTGGGAAAAATCTTGGTGCCGACCTTTCTAAAAACACAAAACTTCAAAATCGTTTGCCCGACCAAAGGTCGCGACCTTTCTCTCTCTCCCGATGCCAGGAAGGGAGTCGGGTCCAGAAACTTGAACGAACGACGAGGGTGAGGCGAATAAGAGAGGAGGAATAAGAAGAACGAGAAGGCGAGTGGGGTGGGGACGGAGGGGGTGGTCGATAGAGATCGAAAAGGGCGAAGAGAAAGAATGGTGAAGGAGTAGGTGGAAGAAGCAAAGGCAGAAGGAGAGCGAGAGAGAACGGACGACAGAAGGCAGGAGGAGAGTAACGCGGCAAAGTGGGCTGCGCCGGGTGCCATGGTGTGTGGCGCGCGGTTAAATATAAACCTGTGGCAGGCGGCACGAAGGAGGGCAGGAGGAGAGTGGAATGAACGGGGCAACTCTCTTCTCTTCAGGTCCCTTCTGCGGTGGTTGCACGCGGAGAAGTGCACGCGGGCCGGTTGCTCCGTACCGTTGAAATGTGACATGCGCTCATTAACATATAAATTAAACGTGACAACTGGGGGTCAGTTCTACTTTAACCGTGGCGACCACCGCCAGGCCACGATCCACTTTCCGTTGTTTTTTCCTACTCCGAACCCGCCCCGCCCCGCCGTCTTGTCCTCCTCCTTTTACTGGTATCGTCGTCGTCGTCTTTTTCGTCTCTCGTCCCTCGCCTTTACGGCCCCGCTCGTTCTCTCCCTTTAGCTTATTCTGCACGATCGAACGAGACCAGTTCTTCTCTACCGACAACCAGAGACCACGAAATTCATGCATCGAACGAGCCGCGATCACCGCCGGCCGCTCCGCAGCCACTTTTCCCTCGTTACGTCGCCGGCCATGGGATTTGCGGTTATGGGGAGCGTTGCCCCGCGCGCTTCGCCACGCGTGGGACCGTGAGCGAAAACGATCGTTATCGTGCGGCTCCAGGAAGTCCCTCTGCCGGATTATCGATAGTTATTCGTTTTCGTGACGGCACTGATTTGCTTCGATTTTTATTTCCGCGCGATTTCGGCGGAGTGTATTAGTTTCGCGCGGGGGGTTCGTGTGGACGGCTATAGGGGATGGAGTAAAACGACGCCCCCCCCCCCGTGTATGTTAGAAATAATATAATTATTTCTATAAGATTGTCAGGTTTACTAAAAGTATGCTTATTCGTTGGAGGTTCTGGGGTAAGTGCCATGGGGTTCATCACAGTCCTCTTACCAAAAAGCCGTGGCCAGATCCTCCAGAAACAGAATCCCTATTCTTTAGCAATGCGACGTCAGGTCACTTGTCATACTTAAAATCTCTATCTCTTGTATATAATAAACCATCCCTCGGCACTCGATAGCTAGAAGACACAAGGTGGTCGCCAGCCATCGCCTGCCGACAGGATGTTTGGTTCCATTCATTCACTTCCAATACGTGCAAGGGCAATGTCAATCCTCGGACATTCCTAAAACACTCTTCGACCACGCGTAAGACTGCGTCCCCATCCCTAATGATCCACAGGGGGCATAGCACTTAACCACCCGACTCCATTCCATTCTTTAAAAAAATACGCTGTTGCTAACATGTATAATGCTGAATAGCAACAGGGGGAGCATATTTCGTTTTCCGATCGAGACTGATCCCGATCATAGTCCGCAATTGTCGCGGCATCATCCTGTATGCGGCGAATAAAGATTGTTTTGTCAGGCCACCGTCTACGCGGGACGAGAAACACCATTGAATGATCAACTCTGTCCCCGGTCCGGCGTAAAAATCGGACAGTCTTTTTTTCAGCGTCCTCGGTTCGTCCTCCCACGATTCCAGGAAGTCGTGATCATCAACGATTTACCCACCTGGCGGAGTAAGTTCTTTTTTTTCGCCCTCTTAGCCCCTGGGTCCCGTGTGATCGTGAAGCCGGTCGGTGCTTTTCGCGGAGAATGTCGGGTCGAAATGTTAGATTGGACGAAGTCGAGCGAAAATACGAAACGCGAGAGAACGATCGGAGGGTGGAAGGGAAAGAGAAGAAAGAAGAAATCGAAATCTCGTTTCGAAGAATTCTCTAGTGGAGAACCGGACGTTGCGCACGTCACACGACACCCGCTTGTAAATTCGCCGAAAGGAAGTTGACTATGCGCCGCATGTATGATAGCGACATTTATCGTAATCGTCGCGAAATAAAAAAACCGAAATTGATCCGGCCACTGGCGGGAGGAAGTCGGCCGGGCCGCATCGGAATGACAAAATTATGATTGGCCGCAGTCCGGATCTTCGTGTGTATCGCCGTGTTTGATTAAAGGGAACCTCTGTCTACGCGCCGGCCCGATCAAGTGTGCAGCCCCGACCTTGGAGAAATTTAGGGGATCTTGATCCAATCTCTGCCAATTTAATCGAGGATCTAGTACGGTCCTTTAAACCTAACACCGCGACACTAAATCATCCTACTGCGCGTCACACGTTAACCCGTTCGCGGTGCAACGCGTCTTTGGACTCGCGCGTCGAACACACAGATTGCATTTGTCACGCCAGATAAAAGAAGAAAAAATAAATGAAAGACCCAATACCAGCTGTTTATCCTAGAATTACCAATCGCGCAATAAATGTTTAATTAACCGCGAATGGATCTTTTGCAATCTACCGCGAAAAAGGACGCGAAATAACTTGGCGCCACGCTAAAACCTCTCCACCACGGCGCGCTATAAAAAGCTTGACTCGCCTAATAAATCTTCCAGCCACAAAGCTGATCCATCCGGATCCTTCCTGCTCACAAATTATCACATAATCCAGATGAAAACGAGCCAGAGAGGAGCACGGACGCAATCGTACGTAACTAAAGGACCGACCGTTCACGCAACGTGTCCCCCGGTTTTGCATGAAAGCTAAACCGGTGATCGATGATCCTCACTGTAGACGAAACTGGTCCGGTTTAGAAGAGATAGATAGAGAGAGAAAGAAAGAAAGAGAGAGAGAGGGGGGGGGAGGGATAGGGAGAACCAGTCCTCTATCGCCGCCGGGGGAACGCGTCCAACAAACGAAGGGGACACGATCGAGTGTATATACAGCCCCCGCGATGGAATCGAATAGGGAAGACTATTGTTTTAGAGACGGTCGGGACCACCTTTCAGGGGCCTGCCCGATGGGAACGGGTCACGGCGAGGGACGGTAGACAAAACTGACCAACCCGGTCGGTTATCCTGCGCGTTGCCGCTGGCTGGCTTGGTGAACGAGCTGGTCTTTGGTCATTGCCGGCTTGCGACGTGCTGTTATTCTGGGCTCCACTCGGCTATATTTAGACGAGACCACCTTGAGGGAGCTCGAGAGAGCTCGAGTGCTCTCCGCGGACTGCAACCGCAGAGAACCTTTTCTCTATTGGCCGTTCGTGTGCGTTAGGTTGTGCAACAGCAGCGCGTTCGCGATCCTTTGGAAACGCGACCGAGGAATTCCTGCCCACGCTCCTTTTACCCACCCCTCGGCTCCTTTCCCATTGGGATCGTTCCGCGAGATCCCACGGTGGTTTCAGGCGATATGGATTTATTGTTGCCGCGGTTGGTATCATTATTGGGGCACGCTCGCCGGAGTGGGGCAATGTTTGGAGACGGCGGCGCGGAAACTAAACGTCGCGATGATAAAGGACGTCGCAAGGAATGTGGCGTGGTTCCTTCTTTATTTTCGGACCGGGCGACGACGCGTACTCTGTTATACAATGTTTATAATGTATCGTCCATTGTTTCGTGGACGGTCCGTGTAATTATTCCGACGACGAATTGATTTATTGCCCCCCGGGGGCAATCTATCGAGCGTGGACAGTCGTCACCGTGATGCGGCTGCGAGGATGTACGTATATACGTATTTCGACCCCGGCTCATCGCGAATTCTCCGCGGTGCTTTTTTTAAATTTATGCCCTACTGTTTTATAATTGTCCGTCCCATCCATAAAACATGACCCGTGGATATTTCATCTTTTCGCCGGCCGGCGAGCCGCGGCCGTCTCTCAAAATTATGCCTCCTAAACTCGTCTGTGCGTCGGGGAACGCGACGCGCCGCCCGGCGTCCCGGCGCGGTGCATCGACGAGCGTCAACGTCTCCGGAATAACAAGCGTGCATTCGCGATGTCCGTCTCTCGCGAGCCACTTCAATAGCGGGAACCGATGGTCGCCCTCGCTTAAATCGTGATAATATCGTCGTACGTTTAAAACACCGCTTAACAACGCTCCATGCTGTTTCCCCGTTAGTCTTCCTGTTTGCGCGGGACGGAAGTCACATCCGAGGAAGATGAGTCGAAAGGAAGTTAGGAACGCGTCGGAATAATAATTTCGTGTTTCATCTGTCCGGAACGTCGCGGTGTGACAACGTTACCGAGAATCGTTCAGGAATCGAATTGAACGCGGGTATCCCCGATGGCTCGGTGCACGCCATTAATCTGGATCGACTTGTCAGATATCATATGATTATTTCCGTAAGTTTGTTAGGTTTACTAAACGAATGCTTATACGCTGAAGGTCCTGGGGTAAGTGCCATGGGGTTCGTCATAGTCCTCTTCCCCACTCCGTGACCAGATCCTCCAGGAAAGGAGTCCCTATTATTTAGCGATGCGACGTCAGGTCGCTTGCCGTATTTAAACTCTCTCTCTTCTATCTATTAAACAATCCCTCGACACCGGATAGTTGGAAGACCCAGAGTGGTCGCCAGCCATCGCCTGCCGACAGGATGTTCGGTCCCATTCATTCACTCTCGAGACGTTCAATAAATCAGCCAATCTCAGGACATTCGATTCCCAAAACACTCCTCGTCCACGCGTAGGACTGCGTCCCCGTCAGAAATTGTCCACCGGGTTGCGTAGCACACCGCCACCCGATCCTATTCCATCCTTTAAAAATCCGCCGTCGCCGACAAACTTTATAGAAACGCTTTCGTTCGCGTCGAACGAAGAAACCGGCAGAGGACTTTTGCTACCATCGCGACAACATTCACGGGAGCGGATAATTTTTGTGGACCAGTGTCGCGACACGGCCGAACTCCGATCGGCTCGCGAAGCGTCGTATCTCCTGCAACGAAGGTGACAAGCAACAACGGTAACGTTGTGCCAGAAATACCTCTCCATTCCGATACAACACGCTGGCCACCACGCGTTGGAGAACGGAAAGATTGCTTCCCGGAATTCGCGAGCGTGTGAACGGATCACGTCCTGGCCCGTTAATGGTGGCTATTAGTGTTCTCGAGGGAGACCGTTTACGTGCACCAAGATCTTGCCAAACGACACGCTCCGTGTCGCAGATAAATTCGTTGCACTCGGAGCCCCTCGGCCGCTGAAACGTACCGGGGGCCTGTTTATCTTGAATATCAATCGATAATCCTCTGCCTCGTTAACCCTCGCCGTTTCGCTCCCCCACCTTTCGTTCGCCGTGCTCCTTACACGCGTCTAGAATAAGCCGGCGAGCGCCGGCGATTAACGTTACGAAAAGTCACAATTGCCCGGTCGGAACGGGCCCCCGAAAATTACCGATCACGATAGCATTGCAACGGGTGAAACTATTCTAGGCCGCGTCCGATGAAAATAGTACTCGTTCGTGGCAGCTATCTCGAGCGGCAAGCATTTAAATTAGCAATGCATAATTCATTAGAGTGTTTAACCTGCCAAAGCTTATTAGCCCGTGCAATTACAAGGCATTAATCGCGCCTCTGATAATTTGATCGTTCGTAAATCGCAACACTCTGTCTAGACGGAAGCTCCGTTCTGCCGCGCTGTTGACACATGTCTGCCACCGCGCGACGTATCGATACGTCGAAACACGAATCGGTCGAATACAATTCCGTGCGATACAAAATCGGTCTAACTGTCACGGTCGGTGAAAACTCGACGCTAACGACCCGATGAAACCCTGAACGTGACCAAAAAGGGGCAAAGAATGGAAAAGGAGAGACGTCCGCGATCGAACGAGCAAATTCTTCTCCAGCGAATTAGAAAGCAGCGCGGCCGGGGAGGCAACGACTCGGTCACCATTAGATAACTGAACTTGAAGCCGCGAGGCTCGGGCCTTAAAGCCAATTAAGCGGCCGCCTTCAGATTATCCCGGGGGAACTTTGCTCCTGCGTATTCGTGCGTGCGTGGAGAATTGGAGATCTCCCCGCGGATGCGTTCGCGATCCTCGTTTCATCGGCACAACTTCCCAAATTGTGCCGTTAATGCGAGCTATTCTGGATTCCGCGGCGATCGTCGATGATCCAAGCCGAAGATCCGACGCTCGGATAAGGTCGCTCGTTAACCGGGGGTAAGACGGTTCGTTTCATTTCGTTTTTCGTTTTCGCGAAATGCTCCTCCGAGTCTCTGCTCGCGCTATCCGTTCGAGTTTATTAAGGTGACGGGCTTACTCGCGTCGTCATTCGCCGCCGTCTCTCGCCGATTAAACGATCCGCTGACAAATAATTCAGGGAACCAGGTGAACGGGATGACCGAAGGATAAGTAGCACCGCGATTATCACCCCGTTTCCTCGGTCTTACGCAACACACGCGGCTGAATTGGAAATTAAAGATCGCGGGAACATTTCGTTAAACTTGCCCACGGTGCAATTTGTATGGTAAACAGATATACGGTCGGTTTTGAAATCGTTCCGATAATTCTGCGCTCGTACTCCCAGTTAATAAGCCTGCGAAACTCGCTGACACTCGGTTCGCGCTTCATACGAATTACGATCTGCTCGCGAACTCGTAAAAATTCGCGGCAGGTTGCCGGAACACACTCTACTGTTGCGAAGACGGATTCGTTTCCTCTTGGAACATCGATTTTATATTCGCGAGGCGAGTCGAGCTCGAGGCGCGTTTTCGGCTCGGCCGTTCAGAGGGAACAGGATTATCCGCTTGGGAAATGCGTACGCGTCTGCACGTGTGTTTACATCGCGAGAGGAACAAGCTAAAAGTTCAACAACTATCGACGGTACGAATTTTGTACCGCGAGATCAAAGGTGTCGTACGATATTTAGATCCGGGATACTTATATTTAGCTTCGCCCCGCGGCGCTCGTACAACTACGCCCCGATATAAACATAATAGAGCGTATTTACTAACTCCGCGCGTCATTAACAATTTTAATTTGAGGAATGAGAAGCAGAATGTGGTAACCAGCGGCATTACGACAGGCCAACAGGCTGACCAAGGGCAGCCCCATTACCAGTCGTAAAATACGAGCTTGCATAGTAGACCAGAATCGTAGATATATAGCAATAGCAATAGTGGACTACCGATCCGCGTGCATTTTATATCCCCCGTTCGAGATACATCGCGTATACTTCGATACAGTTCGATCGCTGAACAAGCGGCCGACACGCGTGAAAGATTAACTTCCGAAAGTTGGTAAACGTGTTTCCAAAATATACGCGCGATACCAAGACACGGGGCTTTACGCGCCAGATCCGCGTGGATGGATTTATCGAGCGAGAAGTATACTCGAAATTCTGTTCGACAAACGGTATCCGATTCTAAAAATAAATTTCTAAACCGGAGAATCATTGCGGCGGCCCTGTTCACAAGGAACGCTTGTAGCGCGCCGCGACGGGGAGGCACCGCGGCACAGCTCTTTTACGCACGGGCGCATGCGTACGCGCGAGAATCACGCGTGCGCAGGCGCAGAAGCGAAGCGCTGCCCGGTGGGGGAAGCGCGCACACAGAAACGGGGCGGTGCTTTCATTTATTCATAAATCAACAGCGTCTATTTATAGCCCCGACGGACAAATAGCGATAGTTGTTCACGAGCGCGACGTTGTATCCTTGAATGGCGAAACAATCGAATGGAAATTAATGCGACCCGATGAAAAATTAAACGGCCCTCGACACCGTCGCTCTTTCTGTCTGTGCCTCTCTTCCACGAGCACGTGGACAACTTTCAGCACAGCCCGTCCGATGCTTTCCTTCGGTCAGGGTCGCCGCGCGAACCGCAAACGGTCTACCGATAATAATTATTTATTCGTCTTCCTGGTTTAACGCGGCTCGCCTTTGGAAAAGTTTCGTAATTTAATTGCCCGCGAGGTAAACTGTTTTAACGCGCAGATAAATATTCATCGGAATCGTAATACCGATAACGAACGACGTTTCGGTAATCTCTGCAATTATTTAAAATAACCATTCGATTTCTAGTGCGTTCACCCTCAATAGTTGAAGCTATAGAACGCGCGCAGCTAAAACTGACATTAACAGTACACTCGATACAGTCGAACACGTGTAAATCGAGTCGCTAGACAGGAGCTGAGACCTTCCAATCACGGAGATAAAACCGTTTCAATGATACGTATCGAAAACACAAATCGACAGAAAGACCAACTGAACGTCGCGCGAAGAAAAACGAGTCAGCAGAAACGGCGCAACGAAGAACGCAGATCCGTTCTCCGGTGGGTGCCGGTGTCCTATACGAAAGAGGAGCACACAATACGCGCGGATTGTGCAAGCTCGCGTACGAGATGGTGCCCGTGAAGAAACAGCCCGGCTATGGGAAACACGGCCGTAACGCTGAGGCCGGTGGTGGCCGCTGGTGTGTCGGTCGGTTGTAGCTGGTTCGTTCAGTTTGTCGCTTGGCAAAGCAATAGCCCAGGTTAAATATAGCCCGGCGATAAACATAGGCAGTTAGTGGAGCCACGGTGTACGGCCACGTCCCGTCGGTATCCTTGGATATACTCGAATGATGCCGAATACACGAGTCTCACTCGTAACGCCGTGGGATTTCGGCCCTACCTGACAAGCCATTCAAGAATTCCGACCTGACCGGGGGCAGCGGAACGGTGAACGTGGGCTTCAGACCTGTTGCTCCTGTTGTTGCGTGGAATCGAACGGTTCCTTCGCGCGACGATCGTGGAAACTTCAAGTGGACGCGTCTCGATGGACGAAATTAGCGTTTTCGATTGTCCAGCTAGTTACCCAGGTGCCCAGCGTTGAACGCTCCCTTTATGGTAACGGGGCGATTAATATTGCATGGCCGACGGTGTCCCGAAGCTATTGAACTTTCCACGCGGTTTTCGTATCCGTACCACTCCGGAATGCGTTCCGGGCTTGCCGCACAGGAGGCGATACTTGCTACAATGATTATACTTGTCCGTTCGAGGAGTCAATTAATTCGACGGCCCCGCGCGCTCGGAATCAACGAAAGTCGGTACGGATCGGGGCGCGTAACACGTACGTTCCCTTCTTCCTCGATACGATTCGCGTTTCTCGACAAAGCAACGCTCGTTCTAAATATAGTCGCCTCGATAAACACAGACAGTTGGACATATGCTCGACTGATAACGGATAGTCGTTGTAATACGGTTGCTGTAATATCGTTCACACCGCCGTAATACTACATGATTTACATTGTTTTCGCGCCGCGATTAGCCGCAAATATTGACAGACACTGATACCATACGCGGGCCGTTCGAATCTGCCCAGCGATAATGGCACGTTACTGCAAAGTCGTACTCATCTCCTCTTTTATTTGCCTCGCCTTAAACCGGAGAAGCAACGAGGAACCCGATAGACTTTCGTCGAGCTTCGTGTCCCTTGCCTCGGATAACGTTTCGTGGCGGGGCTGAATCACCTCGGATTCACAACAATTATAAACCAGAAATAAACGGCCGGAGCGAATTCTTCTTCGATCGCGTAAACGCGCGGCACACGCGATTTAAAAATACTCTGCGACAATAAATTACGTCACGCGACAGCTCCTCTTTCTTTATCCGTCGAATTCCTTCGGAAAATTGTCGTTCAAGGCAGCGACGAGAAGCGAATGGAGAGAAAAGGAAAATGCGAAAGACCCCGGTGAGGGGGGAGTGTGTATCGTTCGAAATTCACGTTTCCCAGGGGCAATTTCAGACACGATACAGAACAACCACGAGCCGTTCCGCAAATGATCGTGCCCCGCCGCGGGAATTATATTTAGAATCGCGACATTAGGCTTAACGCGGCGATAGAACGGAGCTAAGCCGACGACAAATTAAGGCGATTGCGACGGAGCCGTCGCAGCTCGTTAAATCGCACGCACTTCGTGTATCTCGCGGGGAGCCACTTGAAAGCGGGGCCTGTACAATATAATCGTTGCTCCGCGCAAGATTTTCACGAAGATGCCCGCGCGTCGTTCGTAACTCGAGCCGTTCTGCCTTGGTTCAATCTTGAAACGCCACTATTCAGCGCACTCTATCGTGTCCCTCTCTCGCGCTGACAAATTTGCCGCGTCCGGCAAAAAACGACCAGCGAGATGCCCGTTTCGCGTGAAAAACGAAAATTATCATTTTCGTCACCGTTTGCCGAGGGGCTCCCCTTCGCCCCGTGTCACTGTGTATCGAGAGGCGAAGCAGAAGCGTGCTTCGTCGCGAGAGCAAAAACGCGAAACGGCGCGAATCGCTCGCAAAGCCTAACGGACACACGATGCAGAGAGGAAATGAAAGTGGACGGAGTTGTTCGCGGATAGTGGCGATCTTCGGCAACGAACCTAGGAAGCTCGATGATCTTGTCATCGCGGGAGGGATGATGCGCGGGCAGCGAAGCGCGACCCCAAATTTAAATCCGCTGCGCGCAAGGCGGCGACCGATCGATTCAATAGCGAACGATTTCTCTCGGCGACCTTTCCGAAAGCTGTCCCCGAAGTTCGGCGAACGTAAAGAAGTTTTGCACGAACGGAGCTAAACGGGGGAAAAAAGGTCGGCCACTTCATAGACCGACGAAACGCGCGCACGTGAGAGGTTCGAACCACGGATAAATTAGAGCACAGCTCGTGGCGCGAACTTTCCACGCGACAGAGATGACCAAACGTGCTGATCACGTGCTCGAATCCACGGATAAGCGCGACGAAGAAATTCGTTTATCTGCGTGCCAGAAGCAACGGGCGAACGACAATCGTCGTAAAACGGGGGAAGAATAACGCCGGCCGACCATACATTCTTGTTGACCGAATGAATACGCGTCGGTACGCCGAGCCCATAATTGGTGCCGGCCAATTAAGGGTTAATTGAGTGTATTTTAGCCTGAAACCAGCCGCGTCGTCGTTACTTAAGGCGGCACCCACATTAAACTCGAGCTCGCTGCTTGCAGCCAGCAGCGGTCGAAATAATGCTGCGCTCCGCGTCTACACGCGACGGCTACTTTGTGCCTTCCAACATGCCCCCTCCCTCGTTCCCGTACCGCGGCGAACGCGATTACCTGACCATCGATTTATTCGCTGTACGTTAACCTTTTTATGGGTGTCAACCGGCCGTGCGTGGATGCGGGATAAAAAGAAATGGCGAAGAACGCCGGCTTTACGGCACGCTGACACGTGCTTCCAGCGGGTCGTTTGGCGATTTGTTTTTTCGTTTTATTATTACGCGGACGTTGTTGGTGTTGTTGTTGTTGGCGGAACCGATGCAATGATCGTTAAACGCGTGCTTCCTACCGTCGATGACGGAATACTCGTTTTTTTCGCGCGGAGATCAATGTGCAGCTGCAAACGTCTTGGATGTTTTTAATGTTTGAAAATTATGAAAATTCGTCGCTCGAATCGATCCAAACGATTTCTGAGCCACGCCGTCGCGGCGGCTAATTCGAATAGCGATCCTTGAACGCCGACAGCAAGCCGGAGCCAAGGTTAAAAAACACGTTAGTCACGTTCGATCGAAGCGTGCATCGTGAATCACCTGGTGCACAATCGGGAAAACTAGAATGCCCAGGTGGTACGTGGAAGCTCTGTCGTCGAGGAAGCTACACCGATCTAGATATCAGCAACGCGAGTATCGTCAAAAATCACTCCGCGACACCAAAAGCTACTCCGCCATCGACGCCTACGGTACATTTCAGCAACGATTCCAAGTTCCAAACGGAACCACCGCGAAGGGAAGAAAAAAGGAAAAGGAAAAGAAAAAGAAAAAGCCGATTAGAAATCGGACATGTCCCACCGCGGTTCGAGTGGGAAAGCGGTGCAAACCTCCGCGATGGGATTTCGCGTAAATATTAATTAATCCTGTTCGCGCGATATTACGTTACCAGCTGGCACGTTCCCGTTCTTTCTTCCTGCCCTGTACGAGATCGGACACGAGCCGCCAATGACGGGGCAAACGAGCAGCACCCACCGCTGAGCCCGCAAAACCAGTATTCTCACACTCTATTCACTCTTTCATTCCCGTCCGCTAAAAATAGAGGCTACTCCGGTAAGAAAAACGACCGCGCCGTGTTTCTTCTATGGCCATGATGAATGGATCCGTCCTGGACCGTCCAAAAACGAACTGAACCGCGGTTTTCGGTTTCTGCGTGTACTACACACGTGTACTACACACGTGTACACTATTCAGAGTTCGACACGCGGATGGACATAAGGCCGGCGAGCATCTATTCGAAACGGCGTTATGTAAAAACCAATCGACCTACTTGTCGGGTAAACTGTGCTGGTTCGCGTAGCCGCATCGAGGATGCAGTCCCCAACCCTTGTCGGGTACGTAATTGGAATTTCGAGCTTGTTCATCCGCGCTGGGAAACGGTGTTAAGTGTTGGGCGTGTTATTTGGAATGCCCGTACACGGGACGCACGATGCTCGGTCGGTGGATTTGTTGAAGTGGTTCGAGTAGCGCGCCGGTTAATATTTCGAGACGCGATATAGGGCTCTCGTGGATTCTTGTGTTACGAGAGAGATTTGTTGCCGAGGGGAATTGTTCGTTAGAGTCTCCGAAAGACTCGGACATGGCGTGCCGTGAACTTGATACCGCGAATGGAAGCTCGCCTCTGTCAATGATTGACTTCGTGCCACGATAGTAACATTGTTTCATATTATTGCCATCTCGCGCGGGCCATGCGCAAAAGTGACACAAGAATTCGAATCGGACAATCGTTGGTCGCGCAGATCAACCCTTTAATAGGGTATTTGAGGGAAAGGGGGGACCTTTCCGGGGAAGTTTCTATTACCAAAACCGGACGAGATCGAGCGAGGCACAGCGGGTTCGTAATTCGTCGCGAAGCATCGCCGCACGTTAGATTAAGTATTATCGATGAATTTCTCAACGTTATGTCATCCGTATTAACGTTGCGCAATAGGCGCGCGCGCGCACGCGTCTAATCGAGGCGCGTGCACGTATTTTCCCGATAAAAAGAATATAAAAAACGAAAAAAAAAGAAAAATGGATCTAACCTGTGCTTTGCACGTGCGCATGCCGCGATGCACGCAGCACCATGTTAATTTTACGTAATACCGCGGCGCATTTATGCTCACGTTGGCCGATCGACGGGCCGGTCGCTCGGCCGATGGCGCGTCCGTTCCCTCGTAAATTCCTCATGCTATCGCGATATATTTAACCCGCGCGATAATGTAGCAAACAAATCGTATCGTTTCGCGGGAACCGGTATTCTCACGCTCCGGCTCGGCCCGTCCGTGTTCCTCCCTTGGCTAAAGATAGCGTGTATTTATGCCGTGTATACAGACGGACACGCAGGTAATTTAGACCGGTGCACGATTTCAGAAGAATATCACGCGACCGTACAGGCATGCGTTGGCATTTTATCCGGCATACGGCGGACAATGGTGGCGATACACGGCCTAGAGCCGCGGCGAGGAATTGTCGATCATCGTTGGCCGAGAGCGTCGGCTAAAGATAGCCCGGCGATTACTTCATCGTGGAAATCACGTAACGTCACTCGAAACAGAGATATAATGTGGGTCGGTGTCGAGGAGACGAGGAAATGGCAGAGTGCTAGATAATCGTTCCACGGGACGCTCGAACATGTCGGATCGGAACACGTATTGCACATGTATGTATATATAATACAATATCGTTTGTACGGAGCACCCTTTTTTGGATCTGTCTACGGTGATTGTGCAGTTGGAACGAAAAGATCTATATCGTATGTACAGGTTCGGGACACGTATGTGCATAATACTGTGCATGATACGGTTGCAAACGACACGGCAGAGAGGGTCCGACCAGAAGCGTGGAATTATTTTATCAATCGAGCCAATAGTTCTTTGCTCGGCTCACGCCGACGTTAGCTGCAATTTAAATGCTTGCCTCGACACCGGCCGAGCCCTTCGCGTTCTTAATCCCAAACCGCTGACCAACAGTGCATTAACGTTTCGCATCGTTTCGCTGCCAACTGTACTTCGCGTTCAGCCCGAATGTAGTGGCAAGTTTTTCTACCGAGACGGATCAGGCGATCGCGGCGGCAATTAAATCTCGCAAAGTACACGAACCCAAGACCGGGACTACGCGCTACCCGTGTAAACGCGCCGCCAGAGAACGACCGCTTCCTGACATTTTCCAAAAGAGAAGAAACGAAGGGGCCGTCGGCGCATTAACGATGCGCCGTTCAATTAAGAACATTTTAGAATCGCGCGGAGTCAGCTCTTCGACGTTTCACGGCCAATATCCGGCGACACTGAAACCCGGCTGCACAAATAGTCCCCCGAATGAAATAGCAAATAGTCGCCCTTTCTTTCCCCGCGAGGCAGTACTGTCACGATCAAGCTTTTTGCCAGTAGCCGCGGTGTTCGGTATAAATAATGCATATGTACGCGACGGCATAGAAGTGTACCGCTATTACAGGACCGACGGCTACCGTGGCAGCGCTATTATTATGCCGTTATTGCGCAAGACGAAAGCATCGCGATGCTATTTTACGCCTACGCGTACAGGGGATCCTCTGAAAGGAGCGTCGACGTCGGTGTCTTGGGCGGCCCACAGGTGAATCGCGAGACCGCGCGCCCGAAATCGTGCGCCGTTTTAACGGGTCGAATAAATGGCAGGCAAAACCGGCCAAGGAGATGCTCGCCGCGCTAATAAAGAGCGCCGGCCACGAATACGCGGAATCGCGCTTGCCGTTCGCCATTCGCCGCGATTTTCTGGACGACCCTGCCAATTAATTTCACAGGGGGCGCGATTTACCGCGATATTCGCCGCTGAATCGTCGCCAAAGGTTTCGCTAGAAGTTTCCCAAACTACGCGATGATCGTGCGATGGAATTGTTGGATCCAACGAGAGGAGCCAATTTAAGTTTCGGGTGAGCGGGCACGAGGTCTTCGCAGACTCGAACGATTCTCTTGTTCTTGAGTCTTCTATTGCGGCCAGTGGTTTTATTCGTTTCAAGGTGAACAGAATTTGGGGAGAAATTGGCTTCTTCTTTGTCTCTGTCAGAGACAATTGTACGGCGCTTGTGACACCGTCGCGATATGCTTATCGATAATGACTGTACAAACGATAAATAAATAAGACAATTAAATGGAACACGCAGGTGGAGCGCAGGGCGGAACAATTTCCCAGGAACTCTATCGCACGTTAACCCAAGGGCCACGAGAAATCTCCTCGCTCGTTTCCACGGGGCTGAAACAGCTGTTCCCCCCCGCCCCCCATTGAAAGTGATAAAAAGAAAGACAACAGACGAAGCTATCGTCCGCGAATAGGATCTTTGACCACGGCAGCTCCGTTTCTGGTAGCCGTGGCGAAAAGAGGACGCGTGTCAGTCGAAGCGAGCAGGACACGGCTACGGACTGACACCGCGAGCCGGACCAGGTAAGCGTCCGTTCGAGTGCGTGGGGCATCAACAGGCTCGGCTATAAATAGACCGCGAAGGTCAGGGGAATCAGCAGTTTTCATGCATGGAATAATATTGCTCCTTTCGCGGTGAGCTCGATCACGCGGCGCCGTTTTATCGCGGCTATCCAGCCTCGCGGAATCGCCGCGGTTTAATCCGTTATCGTTTGGCCGGGTTGCGAGACACTGACCGGATTGACGCTACTCTGCCGACCCCCGGCGCCGTTTCCGTCTTTCGGTGCCACGTTTCCAGAGCCGCGGAAACGCTCCACGCTGGAATCCCTATCCGTAATTCATGTTGTTTACCTCGTGCCTTCGATCGACACTTTATCATTTGCCGGCGGTACGCGCTATTTGAATTGGTGATTCGGCGAAGAAGCGAACGGAAAGAACGACGAAGAGAGAGAGAGAGAGAGAGAGAGAGAGAGAGAGCGAGAAAGGGGGCCGAACAGCAGGACGGTGAACGGTTTCGACGAGATCGTCGTCTCCGAACAGTACTCGTGGCGCGGTTCGATAGTTGCGATACCGGAGTTCGTACACACGCGGTAATGGACATTACGGGGGCTCCTTGCAACCCGGAGAAGAGCATTGTCACCAACGACGAGCCTCTCGGGTTTCATCGTTGTCTCGCACGGCCAAGTGAACGCTTCAAATCGAGTTACGCAAGGTCTCGAAGGGTAATTCGACGCGGAGCCGTTTCCAGCGGACCCTCGCCGGGTATTGCACGCGAAATTACGAACGATCTTGGGCACGGATTCTACGACCGAGCGGCGATAACACGCGCGACCCGGTTCGCGAACCGCTCCGGAGACGGACAGGCCCCCTCCCCCGGTTTAGGATCCGACGATGTTCCTCGCTCGAGAACCAGAGGGAACTTCGATCCTATCGTTGCGACGGCCGAACGATTACGCCGTGAAGAATCTCGATCCGCGGATTAGATACGGTTCGCGCGTTGCATACGCGAGCGGTTAGAAGCTTCGCGTTGCATATCTTAATTGTGCAGTAAAGGTATCGCGGGCACGGACGGGCACGCATTTCCCTGCAGCACCTTTGCGAAAGATGCGTCAGGCGCGAGGAGTAATTAATGCGAGTACAACGCGCCGCGTTGCGAATCCGTAGAGCCGGCGAAGAGTGTCTAATTCTCGTGCGACGTCGAGCCGCGCACAAGAGAAACGATACTTTCGCGCGAGAAACGTCGCGCATCTTTTTACGCCTTTTTACGCCTGTAAGAACAGAAATTCAATTTCAGTTGCGACGCGGTGGAACTTCCGGAATCACGCTTATTCAGCACCGCAAACCTAACCCGAATAAAATACCAGGCGCCCCAATCGACCCGTCAGCAACGAGACGAGCCCCAATTGTCAACGAGTCGGGTACAGGAGGGAAAGACGGCGGCAAGACAAATTGATATACCTGGAATTCAAATTTAAATCGCGTCGTCACATTTGCGTCCGATATCAAATTGCCCACAGCTACGCCAAACGAAACGGGAGCACGAAATCGTCGAGTGCAATCGATCTTGCCGACGAGGATGCCCCGAGTCTTTCGTATCTACCATTGAACGCGTTCGTACAACTCCGCGCGAACGAATAATATTAGCGGGAGCCCGCGAAGCGGACGACACTTTTCCGATCCGCGGAGACGTCATCGACACGGCTGCCGGTGCAATCAACAGGTGGTTGCACCAACCGTGATGCAGTGACCCGTATGGGTATATGTGTGTGTGTGTGTGTATGTGTGAGCGCGTGTGCACGGTGGAACGTGCGAGCCGAGAGGAGAGCGAGAGAGCAAGCCTCGCTTATCGAAAGTTCCCACTGGCTCGCGATACCCGCATGCATGCGCTCGTTACGGGAGCTTCAGCGGCGCATGGGCGGCTGTTCAGCCTCGATGTGTCCACCTACAGCTGTGGTCCTAAATGGGTAGCTGTTCGGTGTGGGACAGGCGCGACCAATTCAGGTTCGATTGTATTTCACGAAAGGAAATTTGTAGTCGCGAGGATCGCTCAAATTAAGATAAAGAAATTTATTTAGCGGCTGTACACGCGTTCTCGCGAGGGATGTGCGAGCCGCGACTATTATTGGACGAGAAACATTTTCGCCAGTGAGGCTGCATTCGAAGATGCGCGGAGTTCGCGATTCGCGAATTTATACGCACGCTTTGCTTTCCACGTTTAATCGGCGAGGAACGCCGCCGTGCGCAACGCGAGCGGTCCCGTCGCCGCGTTAATCGTGGGAATACCATTTTTTGTTGCCGTCCCGATGTAGTGGGATAATGGACCGATAAGCAGTAGGCGTGCAGCAGTATCATTTGTACCCGGCAAATTAAGCAGGAAGAGATCCGTCCGCTTCCATCGTGTCAAGAACATATGTTCCAGCTTGTAGTCGTTAACCTTCCACCAATTATTAGTCCCGCCAGTTCCCATTCGACTACCCGTTCGTTTAACCACTGCGCCGCGCTAAACACGGTCGTATAAAAAAGAGGGGAAAAAAATTCCTTTCGAATTCCTCCTCGGGTCTCCACGATGTGTAATATCATGCGACTGCCGTCGAACGAGTTACCACCATTCCGTTTGCCCAGAGCGGCCGAGAAAAGAAACGTCTGAACGAAACAATTCCGCAGGTGACGAACCCAGGTCGTGTCGCGCGTCCGGACAGAAGCAGAAGCTCTTAAAGCCCGTCGACGACGATTAAAGAACGTCGCGTGGGAGCGGCACGTTTTTTCGTCGATCCGCGCCAGGAATAGCCCACGGGACGGGTCGATGTTTCGGCCCGACAGGCGGAAAATAATCCGACGGAAGGGGTCTGAATGAGCGTTGGTAAACATCCGGTGGATGGGAAAAAGCGCGAGCCTCGAACGAAATTGAACGACGCGGCTGCTCTGCACAGGAGAAGGCCTGGTCTCGCGCGATGTTCCGCTAACGAGTGAAACTAGGTGAAAGTAAAGAGGAGCGGTGTGCTCCTCATTATGCTCATATGCGGCGCGTACCTCGCCGGTGGAGGGCCGATTTACGCTTGCGCCGGCGAACGAAACGGGCGAGCAAGAAGAGCGATTCGCCTCGTTTTCTCGAACGGCGCGACCGAACGACGAGAAAAGCGGACCGGACGACTGTGTCCAAATTTCTGTACTTCATTTTTCCCCCGAGTATTTTCGCGGGATCCGCTGTATGTTGTCGGGCGACGCAAACGCGTTGAGCGAACCGCGAGGTTGATAAATATACATCGGCGCATAGATAATTGCACCTCCGCCGATACGAGTAACGCTGCGAATGACGAAATTTCACTGGGGAAAATTCGCAACTCCGTGTGCGCCGCGACAATCGTAACGCGTCGCCGTGTCATTTTCTTGCGACCTGGCGATTGACATAAATTGGTCCGGGGGCCATTTCACGTCCGCCACTTTCACGTATCCGAATCGTCGGGATCGAGCGAGAGTCCGCCCCGGCCAGACGATCGCGCGTGACCGTCCTTACGGATCTCTTCGTCGTTTTTCGTTTCTCCTTTCTATATCTGTCTCGCGGCTAAAAAGTCGGCGAGCCGCTCGTTAATTCCTTTCGTAGCGTAATCGAGCCGCCCGAGCTAAATATAATCCTTCGGGAGGGATCCTCTGCACTCGCGACTCGCGTAACTTTCCATCGAGCGACGCGTCGACGGTCCGTCTCGATTCGACGCGAAAACGACGGGGTTACCTACGCGACAATTCACGCACAATTTCCCGGCAAGTAGTTCACGCGTCCACGATGAACTTCGCCGCGCGGACGCGACGCACAACGATTCGGGAATATTATTCAAGGGGCGTGTGGGGGCAAGGAAGAAGGCTGACCGCCAAAAGTTCGATTCGTTCCGATGGGCTACTTTTCGAGCGGCGAATTCCACGGAAACGAGTCGTCTGAGGACGGTTCCAGACGATCAACGAGCCATGTAAGCAGACGAGCGGTCCGATCGGCCGGTTAAAAATAGTCGCGAAACCGTGACATGTGTTTTTGTAAATTGCTGCAGGCAGTCGCCGCCGCTTATTTTCAAGTGGCCGCTTCCTGATCGTTTCTTCCATAAATAACCTTCGATTCTGACCGGCCGCGAGGCTGAAAGCATCTTCGTGTTGTCACGGTGGCGCTATGACGTCCATGCATTCCGACTTTTCGTTGTTTCCCACGCAAGTTTTCATTCGGGTGCGACGAGACGGCGAAACGAAGAATCGCGCGCAAATTTTCCTGCTTCGTTCGAAGGGGGAGCGCCACGATCTTCAAACCCGAGGCGATTGCAGGTGTGACACAAATTGTCCACGATCCGTAACAATGATTCGAATTCGCGCAAATTTTGAAAATGGAACGCCATTCTATTTGTCGCTCCATGCGCGGTGCAAAAAAAAAACATTTCGCAAGTAAACGAACCGAGGGCCGTTAAAGCGGAGACTCTGCGCTTCGACACGAGCCCAGGTGGACTCTTGTACGACTTTTTTTCAGATAGTTACAGAAATCCAAGGATCGACCTTTGCGCGTACCCGAAGATTTCGTGTTTATACCAATGGAGGAAATATCAATGATCGTAAAAATTCGCGAAGCCTTCAAACGCATATATACATATATAAACGCACATTTCGAGCGTAGGGAAAGAAATCTGATACGTTCCAGGGGGAATTAAAGGGCCCAGTCTCATTCGGACAATACCACGCCCATTCAAGAATCCTTTGTTTCTAGAAAGAGACGGATATATACACGCCGCGGAAGCCTTCGCGATAGAAACACTTCGTAAAACCGGGATAGCGTGAAATTACACGTGTTACGAGCATCGGAAACGAAAATTGAGACGATCAAGGGGGTAGATAAGGAGCTCGAGCTCCATTCAAGACCTCGCGACGACCATTCGGAAACTTGCTCTGTTTTAAGAGCGAGACGCAAAAGCTGCTCATTACCGTGTCATATCTACGGGGTGGCTCGATCGTTACTCGCCAGAAAGAAAGGTGCCACCGCGACGATGTGTCCAATCTGTGAACGGATCATCTCGTAGTATCGTAACGCTGAGCTGACAAGCAATAATCGATAGAATCGTGTTCCATTGCAGGTTTGCGAATATACACGAAAATAGACGAACCGAAGTGTTCGCACCTGGAATGCCGCAGTACAGCTGCCACAAAACATTCTATCCTGAAACTGGGATTCCACTTGTGCTCGATCGACGAATTACAAACCCCGACGTCTCATCGTACCGGAGACAAGAGCAACGATCGTTATATCCCGGCAAAGTGTACCGCGCGCTCGTAACTCTCCAGTCGGCGAAAGGAAACCACGAAACAGTTCGCCAGGGAGCAAAGGGTTCACGGGACGAAACGATCGCGGATATACCGTTGGAAAATGCAATCGAGGCGTTCACCAATTCGACGACACGGATACCGATCGAGCGGGGACATTCTAATTGGGATCACAGGTTTAACCTTACGGCTGGTTCTCGGCCGGAACAACTGCTCGGACGCAAGGTGATCGAAGTCGATTGAAATCGCGAAACGAGACCGCGACGAAGGTGATTCGTAGTAGGAAGACGGCGGTTTCGGTCGGTGCACCGAATCGAATGCAACATGCTTTGTGTCCACTGCGATCGAGTATAACCGGTTCGATTCGGTTCGCCCCGTGATCGATGCGTTTCTAGATCCTGTTCAGCCGACTGCGTTACGAGCCTTGGACCTAGGTTAATCTACGGTTTAAGATATCTCAAGCTCGTGATTAACCGGGACCCAAGATACCTTGGATACCGATAGTTCAAGGCTTAACGCACGACTAACGTGCCTCGTTCTTAACTCCGGACGAACTCGCAAAACGCTCCCTCGAACCCGAGGGACAAAAGAAGTGAGGGTGGAATACCTATTTAGGCCGCCGACGCGCGTGGCGTAACCTAATCCTAACGTAATTACGCTTCTAAACCAGTCCGATCTAATTTCCATAGCTTCCTGATCAGAATTTAATGCCAAAACGAATCGGCCTCGGTATACACCGCGTCTCGTTCCGTTACGCTTAAGTATTAATTACGGCCATTCGATCGATATTTGGACAGGCAACGAATTATTTAACGTGTCGCTGACGTGCGATTACGTGCGATATAAGAAACCGCAGCGTTTCATATTTAAATCGTTATTAAGGAAAAACGCGCGCGCGCGTTTCAAACGTTCCTCGGCTAAATACGAAGCGACAAATAAACTAGAAAAGTTGTCAGCTCCGTGCAGTCTCTGGTCGCCGCGAGACAAAAGAGCGACGCGCGTTGCGGGGCACAAGGTCCGAAGGGAAAGGCTGGACGCTAATTTTTCAGTCGGTCGATCGAGACCCCGAAGCACAGGCATCGCGTGTTCCCAAACACCGCACGGACGAAAGCTCCGAAACGCGCACAGCCCCGCTCGGAAGCAGCCCGTAATTATATTGTCACGCCGCGGGTGTTCAATTTGTCGGCACACATCCGCCTCCCCCGCGTGCGTTCGTTAATCACCTCTGCCCGCCGCATTCAACTCTTCGACAACCTGGACGCTACGTACCTCCGTCACCCTGCGACCCCCGATACTCTCTCTCTCTCTCGCTGTGCACTCACAGCAGTCAAAGTACCGCGAGAGGATTGCCGATGGCCCGGGCGAGAATTGATTTGCACGGAATTAAACGAATCCGCCACGTCACTGCGCCGAAAGTATTATCGCGTTATCGCCGCGTTCTCTGCTTTCGCGGGGAAACAATTGCCGGCCCGCATCGTAGACTGTTTTCGTAGAGTTGAGAAACTTCTGTACAACTGTCGATTTATGGCGAATGAAACGAATAGCAACGAATAGAACAAATTATTCACTCGTTACCCACCGTAGACCGTTGCTTTTTAACCCCAGCGCTAAAATCACCAATCAAGCGCCCAATTAGCAGGCACGCTTCGAGTACAAAGAACGTATCGTGATTTCACTGTCAGGTGTTCAGATAGCTCACCGACTACAATGACCAAGCGGCCATTGAATCGTTATACGGGAATCCAGTTTCGTCTGGACAGCGCGCCGCGTGTAGGCCTGGCTACCATAAAGATCATTAAAAATGTACTCACATAACTAATCATGGGTATGTTGCGGGACTGGGCGACTATGGCTTCAACGTAGCACGAGCCTTCTGGTCCAAAGAAGGCTGCCACACCGTCGCAGATCATATCGATCATTGCCTTGGTGGCTTCCACGGTTTCTCCCCTTGTGTCGCTCCATCGCATCACCAGCTTTACGTTCGGCAATATGTTTCGATCATTGTTGATCTGAAAAATAAAGAAAACAGAAATCAGTTTTTCATTCGGTCTCTCCTTCGTCGGCTTCCGTCTTTTCGTTTCAATACAATTGCACGCCCACGAGGCATCGAAATTTGTCATCGTTTCGCGTAATCGTGGTTGCGTTGTGCAACGTGTTACGAGGCATCCCATCTTTCACCGTACGATATTGAATTACAATAATTGAACGGTGTCACGCGATAGCGGCCGCGATCCGAGGGTTAGCAAACTTAGCTCATTTAATTGTTTCCAGCAATGCCCTCGGTCAGCCGGTTTAATGGAACTAATTGCGTTACCATAAGGTCTGTCACGAATATTCACTGTGGCCGTAACGATGACGGACGCTGCAACCGCGGTGTATAAATCACTCAAACGGTTCCGATAAACGGGGCGGAATAGCAGATCGATGATGCGACAATCGTACGAAAATTGGATCGGTATTTCGCGCGTGACTATTGCCGAATGGGCTGGACTAATTATCAACAGGCGGGCTAGAGAATTCCCTTCGCAATTATTTTCCACGGCTTTCGAACGCGTTTCTCGCCGTTTCAATAATATCCACTGCGACACATTCCACTCTCTTCCGTCGAACTAGTGGTTAGGCATGCACCCGTGATTATACGCAGCGACGAAATGACATTTCAATCATCCGCATTTTCCGACCGAAATCGATTAAACCCGACAAGCGTTGAACTTTTCGACGGACGGCTGGCACCGGTGCAAATGAATCTTCGGTTTCAGTTTCGCAGCGCGCCCGAACGAAACAATTTTCCACGGCTCACGGTTCACTTTCGATGGTATTTCTTTCGCGGTGGAATTAATTTCTGCGCGGCAGAAACCTCGATTAAAGTTCAATTCGTAATGTTAGCCGCGACGATGTGTCCCGATTCTTCGCGAGCATTCCTCCGACTCTCGCGGCGTATCCGGCTCGCGTTTTATACATCATATATAGCGGCGGCGTGTGCACTCGGTTATTATGCAAATCTGAATTCCAGCAAACAATACTTTTCCAAGTACCCCGGGGGGGACACGGTGTCGCGTCGATTTACATGCCGGCCAAACGCGGGATCAAGCTGTAATTGACGGCGGCGTTCGAACGTTTCTACGCGCGATCGAATCCATTTGGAGAAACGCTGCCGGGTACGCGTTCCATCGATACCAATCGTTGATTGAACCGCGGACAATACTGTGCACGCGAGATAAGAATTACGGCAGAGTTATTATTTTACCGGCAGAACTGGCCAGTTGAATGCGAAGACAATGTATCGGTATAGATCTTGACGCACGAAGATCAATCACCGAGATCTTGGACGACGAATATTTGTTGTCGTCTGATTGCGTTCGAGAAACAATTTGAAACAATCGGGATAGATGGAAAAGCCTCGTCCCTTCTGGGGAATTTATTCAAAGTTTATCAGATATTTATCGTGAAAATGAACCGTATGGAACAGAAAACATACTGGTAACAGGAAAAGCTACTTTTTCTAGCAATTACGAAACCTTTGGAGCGCCAAAGTGGTGTCATTCTATAATTACCGATCGTACGAACTGAATTACCCTACATCAGTCCGAGGATTCCATTACCCAATAATCATACTTCAAATAGAACTGTGACAGGTGTGCACCGCTTCCTGTGTAATTAAACAACACTGTAGAACGGCTGAACCATCCAATATACTGAAACATACTTGACACCCCGTGCACGTACATGCGCACAAGCGTGACTAGTCAGAGAGAGAGAGAGGGAGAGAGGGAGAGAATTGCCGCATACCACGATAGTGCAACAATCGTCAGAGTTTACTCGTGATTTTTAGATCAGATCTGTCGCAGACGGAGGAGAGTAGCAGAAGTCGATGGCTTAATTATGCCGGCGCATCTTGCAGCATTGTTCTCGGAACGTGCCACCGTGGCGATGCAATTAATTATTACACGCGCTGCGGTTATGCAACAGGGATGACTCGTCGACGACGATATCGGAGGAAAGTCGAGGAACGACGACTCGTTTATTGCGCGAACCTGGGAATTTTTCTGCAGCTCCGCTTGCGACCGCAGGAACCGTTAAAGCGGTTTCGGCGCTATAAAAAATCATTGCTCCTCCCGTTGGATGCTTGGCATTCCCGATTTTGCACCTGCCCAAACGATCCCCGAGTTCGCCCGTTGGAATGCGACCGAATGCGAACAACATAATGCCCCGCTGCCGTTCGTTCTTTATTTATTTAATATCTTGTTTTTTTATAACAGTACCGATCGAAAGGGAAACTATAAACTGTTGTCTGTAAATATTTTCCGCAAGGAAATTGCTCGACGCTTAGACCGAATCGATTACCAGCACTTTTTCTTAAGATATCGCCGGCAGAATCCGAGGCAAATTTGACCAGCCCCGACGAGACGTTAATTGGTAAGCGCGAACGATCACATCGCGACACGATTGTTCGATTTACATGGACTCGCGATTATTTGAAAATTACCGGCGGGGAGAAAAATTCGCGGACAAGCGGCCGCCGCAGTTTCAGTTTCGCTGAAAAATTGCACAGGATCGCGAGACAGAGCTGATTTCTCTGGAGAGCTGTCTGAGCGTGAAACAATGTTCGCAGCCAGTCTCCACTTGCGCCGTTGCCACTGGCTGGGTTTCACCAATCAGCTTATTTTCGAGTAATTGAAGGGCGTCCGGTCGTGGAAGGCTGTGCACGACCGAATGCCAATCTTCAGGGACGATGAGTTCAACTTTGTCACGATTCCTCGGGCCGAACAGAAGAGGAAGAGAAAGGGAGAAAAACGGGGGGTGTCGCCGTGTCGCAAAGCGCTGCACCGCCGGATAACGATGATATTGCAAACAGTTGCAAACGACCGGCTATCAGTTTGATTAATCGAAAAAGTTGCCGGACCACGGATAGATCGGCCGAGCGTTTTCAACGGTCGCGCAAAAACGAGAAGAAACCGACACGGTAGAAACCTCGAGAGACTGTTCTACGCGCCCGTTCGTGCCGGCAATTTAAATTCAATTTCGTCGAACCGGGACTCGAAAGGTGGTAAAAAGCCACGTGACACATTAACGTCACTCAGTTATGACTTGGTGAAATCGTTTCGGATGATTCGCGAGCGTTCAGCGGCTGCCCCCGCCGAGCCGTCCACCTAAAGCGCGACGGAGACGCGAGGAATATTTCATCGATCCGACGAATTCGCTGATCCCCAATTGCTCTCGTTCCCCATTTACGAATAGCCTGCATAACACCGGGGGAAACCAGTTTACATCGCGGGCGTGCGTCACAGCGAATTCCTAGGATTTTTTCCCTACGCGACGAGTACCGCCGGCAGCGAGTAGGACAAAGTGCACCTGCGCACGGCTATTGAAGCGAGCGGACAGGTAAGCGTTAAGCACGATTCACGTGCGCGACTTTCCTTTCCGAGCCCAGCCACCACGGAATAAAGGAAAGCGATTGTGAGGAATAACGAGATGGCTTTTCGTTACCCATCCCCCCCCCCCCCCCCAGTGATCGTCGGGAACGGACGAAATTTGGAAATTGAAAGACGACGAAAGAATTATTGGTTGTCGATAAATTCTTCTTTGGCCCATCCGTCTATAGACATATGTATACATATATATGCATTTATGTTATAACGCGAACTCGAGGATAATTTCTATACAATTCATCTAACACCTAGAAATTCCATAGGGCGATTCGGTCCTCCGCGTTGCCGTACGAGAAAGTCCAAGTTTATTATCCGAACGCGCTGATAAACGACTCGTTAATCACTCCGAGCAACGTGATACTAAAAGATCGGCGATCTCGCGGATACGAATACATTAGAAGGCAGCATGGCCGCGACGGGGCACCCAATCGTGGAAAAACTTTCACCGTGACGCGGCTAAAAATACAGGCCACATTATTTCCTCGTTATGAGCCGACCGCTGGAAACCGATACGAAATAAAAATGTCGCCAGACAGACAGGCCCGTGGACGGAAATAGCCGCGAATTCGCCGAACCGATGTATATTCCTGGACGGATATAAAAATAAGTGGTCCAGGAACGGTGTGTGAGCCAAACTTTGGTCTAAAACAGCGCGCACAGAGGCCGGCATTGCGATCGCGACGCTTACTCTTGCGCGGCTTGTTGAAGTACATAAATAACCGGGGCACGAACCTCGTTTCCTCCATCTTTCGACCCCGCGTTGACCATGCGATACGCCATGACTCGTTTTTGCCCGGAAAAGCTGACCGGGGGTGGGCTTTTTTTTGGGGGGGGGGTTGTAAAGGCGCGATAGAGTTCGGCGCCGCGACTGTTCAACTGCACGAATCGTGGAGATGTGCAAGGGGCTGCGGAGGACAGAGAGTAATGGAAAAGTGGAACGAAACAAACCGGTATCATCCCCTGAATGGAAGTTCGCAACGAGAAATATCGGGATCCCCTTTTAAACTGGCGATCACCACGGTGCGATACCGATACCCCCGAATAATTATCGGCGTAACCGCAATCCATCTTCGGCGCAACTTGTTATTTCCAAGTAGAACCGGACACGCAGCGGCGATACAATCGTCCGGCTATTTCGACGATTCCCAGAGGTTTTTCGGGCCCGAGCGGGTTCCTTCCCATCCACGCGCGCTCACGGTTGCAGGTTGCGAAAGAGTGCATGGGCTGGTTTGGGCGGAAAGGGGACCAGAGCTGTATCTTCCCCCATCGAAGGGGAATAAGGAGGAGGGCAGGGGCGAAGAAGAAGAGAAGGAGGAGGAGGAGGAGGAGGAGCAAGAATAAAAACAGGAAGAAAAACGCGAAGAAGATGTAGAAGAAGAAAAAGTTCAGGAAGAGAAGAGGGAAGGTGCAGACGAGGGGAGCGAGTAGGAGGAGGAGAGATGAGAAGGTTTCTCGATCGCGAGCGAATTCTTCTCACGGTTGCGAGAGCGCAGTTTCGTCGGCGGACGCGTGGGCGGACCGGCGAATAATGCTGGTCTTGTATTTTTAAACCCTCGCACGAATCGGCATCTCCTCGGTGAGATGCCGGGTCACTCTGCACGTTGCACAGCTCCCGCTGCAGCCGGGGCACCTTTCTCTTTTTCTTCTCTTATTCGGTGCCGGTGGAAGAGGTTCGACCGGCGAAAACGATCTCACGGTCCCACGTGCGCGCGCGACCGCGCACGCCGATCCTCCAATGAATTATCGGGCCATCCGGACCCGTGGAACGCCGGGCGCTGCTGACCGCCCGCGGGAAAAAAACTCGGGACAGGGGCCCCGCGATATTGCGGACCTTACTTTTCGGCCGGGCCCGGATTCGCCGCGGTGTACGTGGGAACCGTGGCCCCGCTACCGTAATTAGGACCCACCTCCTCCTGGGGACCATTGCACGAACGATTTCCACGGGACCGCGGCACGCGAGAACCCGGAGAAATTAACGAGACGCAGGTGACTGGCGGGACGTCGGGTTCTCGGGGAACTTGTTTTTACCTTGGTTGTGGGGTGGGGGGTTGGTTGAGACTCGACTTCGAAGACGGTACCGGGATTGCTTTTTTCAGGGATGATTTGATGGCATGGATGTAAAGAGGGTTTAGAGGTGTGCTAATTGCGAGCGGAATGAGAACGGGGACGCGAAGGTTGCTGTAATTTGTACGGCTTTGAATGTGCCCCGATACGACGGGACAGAGATCGTTTGCGATAATTGTTCGGAGTAAATGAACTCCGAGAATCCTTTCCTTAGTGGTTTCCCTAACGCGACTCGCGTAATACAAAAAAACCATCGTCCATGTAGTCACCGAGAATTATACGGGTGTATAGAAAAAAAATTCGAACTCACCTCGTCAAGGGCCATGGAGAAGGCCCCCGAGATGGCAAGACCCTGGCGGTCCTTCAGGCCGCCTTTGATCGCTGTGAGGTATCCAATGGTAAGGTTTTGTTGCTTTCTTGGCTGGATAGTCCTGGTGAAACTCGATTTCGGATAGGTTTGCCTGGAAAGTGCCTGCTGCCACTCGGCCCCGGGTAATCCTGGCGGTTCGGCCAGGCCCAGGACCAGAGGGCTGCTGGCTAGCAGCAGCAACACCAGCAGGGCCCGCGAGCTGTTCCCGTAGGTGCGCGGCCGGAGCGGTTGCAGCTGATCCTGCCGGTGCCGTCGATTGCGTTCCTGAGGGACTTCCTGGCGACGGGGAGGCCTGCGGCGGCTCGGCTGTACTGGCGGGCCGGGGCGCATGGCCGCCGCCGCCACCGGTCAGCACCGCCTCCCTCCCTCTCACCTGGAAATACAATTTTTTTCACCCTGTAAAAACGCTGCCTTTTTCTCCTAAATCGTTTTACCTTTCGCCGCGCTTTTTCCCCTCGAGGTCGCAGATTTTGTCCCCCCAAGTTCCTTTCCTAAATCGCGTCGCTTTCCCCCCAGATTTCGCGTCCCTTGTCTACGAAATCTTTTGCCGTCGCCGGTTACACGGGGTTCGCGTTTCGCATGGTATACCGGTTCGCACGAATCTCAACAATGCATCGCTTTGGGAAGAGAAACATTTGGTTCATGGTGGGTAACAAGAGAAAGAGAAAGTGAACTGGACAACTTCGGCGTGCGACGGGAAGTAGCGCCGAGGTACCACTGGAGAACGTATTGTGCTCAATATCAAGGTCGGGGGTAGATCTATTTTATTTCGACCGCGAGATACGTACGTGGACCACGGCGAGAGGAATGCGAGGCGAGACGCTCCGTCCGCCAATGGTATCTGCGACCCAGGTGATAAAAACGACGACAGTGGAGGCTGGGAAGAAATCGTTCCTCGTCGCGTTGGTTTAGATGTTCGGGGAGTCTAATTCACCGTTGAATATACGTGTACGCGTTTAACTCTTTATCGATACCCTCGATGGACAAGATCGATGCCGAGCAGCATGTCCGCCGAAGAACCATCCGGCACACTTCGGTGTATTTTTAGCCACTTATCTAGCGGCGTTCGAGAAAAAAAAATTCGCCTAAGCTATGCAATTAGATACAAGTGCTCGACTTAGAAGTGTCGTTTCGACGCTATCTTCTTGGCTGAACTGGCACTTATTATCGGCCGTCACTTATTCGCCTGAGTCATCGTGTGTGCCATCTGCGCGAGGCTAATAATAACTGATATCCTTAAAACGATTAGAACGTTGCACGACTGTGTAACACTGACGTTTTTCAATCGATTCAGCCTCCCTAGTCCGCCGCGCCTCGATCGCGCACTCGTATGCATACGGAAAATCCGTTCGAATCTATCCGGCTGCATAATCGTCGCTCGCCGTCCTGTCTTGATGTAATCGCGAGCGCAGCCTCGCTCTTAGATTCCAGGTTAAAAAATGACTCAGCCCGTGCATCGAACAGAGACCATTGCGCATTAAGCTGTTACCTCGTCGAACGGATATCAATGATCTCCTGGAAATCTTACGTCAGAAACGCCGCGAGGAGGGCTCCGACTGAAGTGTCCAACCAGGAGCAACGGCGAGCAACGATATCCGCCCCGTCGTTCATCAATCTGTAATAACTTATTCCTATCGCGCGTACGCGTGCACGCGTCAATCGAGCAGACCTCCGAGCACGCGGAATCGCCTCGCGCTCGCCGCTTCCCATCGGGAAACGTCCTCCGCGGTATCGTTTCGACGAAACCGTTTACCGAGCTCTTTAAATAAAACGTGGCCGTGCAACGGGCGGACAGGCGCGGGGAATTTCCAAACGACCCGTTGGAGAGTAACAAAAAAATACGATACTCATCGTCGACACTCGATCGTCGACGTAAGAATCGCTGCGCCACGATACGTAACGAGCCGTTCTGCAACTCGTCATTAGCGAGCCGTAAGAGAGCGCTCGGAATACGTGCGTCCACGGCGACGACAATGGCGAGCGCAATTTCGCAACGCGATCAAATCCGTAGCGAGGGGAAGAATAACGCAGTCGTCGCACGACGCGGAACGATTCCGCGTTCGCGAGGCGGAGGAACGCGACGGCAGGGAAAACACGTGGCTCGCGCTCCGGGAGGGACACACCTGTTGCAATTACGTAACGAGTCCGCAAACTCCGTAGGCGACTTGCTCGACAAGAGCGCTAGCCTGTAACGAAGGCGACGACAATAAAGACGTCTTCCCGAGGTGATGCACGATGTCGCCTCGCCGGGGCGAATCGTGGAGCTTTCGACTCGTTCGTCTCGAACTTTCGCGCGGCTGTCGTCGACGGTGAATGCCGCGTGGCACGAATGCATTCGACAACCTGGCGAACCGCGAGCGAGACGTATTTGAGGGTTGATGCGCGTGTGCGGGATGACTTTGGTTGATACGGAACGTTAAGCGCTCGCGGTTATCCTCGCGGTGAATTATTTCTGGATTTGTGCCGTTTCAACCGAAATCATAAATATTCCTATAAATTTTACAAATTTTTCGCAATTGGTAGCCAATAATTTGCGCGAACGTTTGCCGTCGCTGTCTATCGTTGTTGCAACTGTTGAAGGGTTAATAATTTGCGTGGACGCGTATTCGAGGGAACTCGTGCAGCGATGTTACTCGAAAATCAGCACGTCGGAGAAAATCTATATTCCTGTGCATTTTTCAGCCACTTCCATGGAACCTGTTATTCTCTTCTGTCGTTCTTTTAGAAACGTCGGAACATCGTATCGGAAATTTTCGACCTCGACGAATAATCGCGCAGGCTTTCGTCGGTGCACCGTGTGTCCGCGGGCCCGCACGTACGCGCTTTCTCTCCGATGACTTTTATCCCGTGAAATGATAGAGGAGCGCGAGCAGAAGAGTGACCCTGCCGAGGCTTTTTTCAATTGGCGATAGACCATGTCGTGGATGTCGTGAAACAAAAAAATGGTGAACGACGCTTGGTCAGGTGTGTTCGACATCTACGACGCGTCGGCGCGGTGCTATTTATTTCCGAACGTTGTTGGAGAATCTGATTAACGCGTTTAACACCTGCAGGTAGGATCCAAGTAAGTCGTGTTCCACGGAGACACGGCAAAATTTTCGAAATTTATCCGAAATCATTTGTATAATTAGCCCGTTCGAGACGTTCTCAATTATCTGTCGCGATGCTGCAACAATAAATTGCACCTAATATATTTACTTGCTTATTCTATTCACTATTCTTCTTCGAACATTACTGGCGAAGGAACGAGCGTCTACGGAATAGAAGAAACTCAACGAGGGTGTTTCACATCCGTATCGGAGCCACGCAGGTAAACGAGGAAACACGGTGTTCTTGAGGACGCCACGCCTATATTTGCCAGTGAAGAACATAATTCTCGAATTGGGCCGCTCCTGTCCCGAAAAGCGGTGGCAAACGAACCGCCCTAAACGTTCGGCTCCATTTCGTTTCGCTGAAATCGCCGCGTCGAATTTTCAAAGGTGTCCGAAATTAGACCGAATACCTGTTTGTTACGCAAGCATACGGTAATTTCGGTCGATAATTTCGGTATTGCTCGCTTCCAAGACCGTTGCACGTTTTCTCGCGAACGTCGCCAGGACAAATAGGATCCTTTTAACACGAGCCTGATACGAAAAGTAAATTCGCCCCGATAAAGCTCTAAGAATAGTAACGCCCGTGCCGCCGCGTGCATTATTTGCCAATGACGTTACCTTCGGTTATCTGAGATAATTCGCTGGTCGATAAGTCGATAATGCCTTCGAGATTCTACGCGACGACGCGTATCCACGCGTTGGTCATTTGTCCGATTTTTCGCGCGATACCAAAACCAACGCAAGGCAACGGAGTGCGCACGCGTTCGCGTTTATCGCCATCGTTTCCGCGAAATTTGGAAAGTGCTCGATCGGCGCCATTAATACAGTCACAGTTCGACCAATGATTCATCGCATTCGGGAATATCTCCATGCGGAACAAATTTTCGACCAGCATCCCTCAACGGGCACCCCGCGGAAACCATCGACGGCAACCCCTCCGTTTCCGCCGTGACGCATCTTCACGGGTCGTCGCGTCTAGTTAAATGGAATCTTTCGAATCGACGGACCGGTCCTCCGTCTAGCGCCGTCTCCACTATCCTTTTCGTCGAGCCGGTCGTGCTCGGTTTCTGGCTCGGGCCAGCCGGAATCGAGGCAGGAAGTCGAACCCGCCGAGCGGTGGTCGCTGGTATGCGTCAGGCATGTATTTACGCAACCCAGGGTCAACACTCGCCTTGCATATCGTTTAGATAAACAGCGATAACTCTCCACTTCGTGCTAGAGCCGCATCTTCTGGTCAACACGCCGCTCTATTGATCTATCCGCGTCGTTATTTGCCGAAATGATTTCACCCGCGGAGTAAATCAATCGAACCTTTCCAATGCCGGATTATTTACTCCGAACGGTCGCACAATCTGCCGAGCGAACGACAATGTTTCGCCGGGTGTCGAAATTTATTGGAAAAGATTCGGTGCCAATTTCTGATATTGCATATCGATACCGTCCACGCCGAAGGGCCGACGCTATTTACCGACAAAACATCGAACGGTTTCCGTACATTCCGGCGCGTATTTTCGCCGGTAAGCAAACGGACACGATTTTGACGCGTGGCAAATATTTTTCCTCGATAAGCAACCGAAGCAATCGGGCGGCGAGACGTTCCGCGAAGTTTCGTCGGCTAGGTTCTGAGGGGGCAAGGTAAGTGGATGAATTTGTCGTCCACGTTCGTAGACGGAGGAGCATCTAGGATCGATCGTGACACGCTCGCCGGTGTAACAGTTTGTTTTCCCACACGTGATACGTGTAATACGGGTTCTAACTTGCCTCGTCCCTACGGTGTATCGCGTTACAAGGGGTAATTGAAGAACGATATGCATATACGTGGTACGAGATGTGCACGCGTGGGCATTGTCATTATCGCAGCTACACAGTACATTAGAGTGTTTCGTGTCGATATAATATATCGCATTACTACTGTAAACGTTCAGGGGTGTGGCTCCGTTGATCACCACAGGATACCTTGATGCGCACGCGTCTCGTATCGTTTACTACAAATCACTGTGCGACAATAACACTTTTTTCTTTTCTGCTGCCAATTGGCACAGGTACGTCGTCGCTCGAACGACGGGGATCGACGATCCCCACTGTTCGCGGAGGTTCTGAACTAAACTCATAAAATTCATTTCCATGCCGATAATATTCTGTTTCTCCGATCGATTTCCATCTAACGACACTTCCGCAATATTTCCTTATTTTCTTGCAACTAATTTGCTCCTCGGGCGTTGAAACGTTGCGTTCGCTCTTGAATGAAGTGATGAAGTTCTTACAGTGATTGCAGTAAGAATCATTGTTCACGGAAATATTGCAGGGTTTCAAACTACCCCAATGCTGCTGCCGATCGAATTGTCATTACTTTCTGAGGCAAAATATATTTTTGTACGACATTTGCAACCGCGTCTAATATTGCACAAGGCGGAAGCTTCGACTCTCGGAGAACTGAAAGCACGTGGCGAGCCATTTCGAACGCACGCTCGATCCTATTATTTCTTACCTCACCAGCAGGTGTAAATTACAGTAATCTCGCGACTGTTCCGCGACCGATCGCTTTAATTAGTGCTTCGTAGCGGCGCGACATAAACGCGCGCGTTAGCATCTTTTCGTCGTTGACACTAATTGTCGAGACGGACTGTTACATTCCTTAATTCGTCCCGTACGATGTCGACGCACCCGCGGTTGTCGTCACGCGATTTCTGTGCCAATTCGACGCGCGATCGAACAATCGCATTGGAACGCGATAAATTAATGCCGCGATGAAAATGTTGATCGTCGGCGGGGGGCCGTTTCGAAAATATCCACGACCAAGGAAAAGTCTTTCCGCGTGTTTCATCGACAACCACGCCGATAACTGGAGGAAACGAGGTCTTTGGATTTAATCGCGAACATTAATAGCCGGCCACTTACGCGGGACGAGCGTGTACATAAATCCTACAAGCGTACAAGCGAAAGACAGCAACAAAAAAAGAAGCAAAAACGATCGAACCGAGGAAACAAAAAATTCCGTAATTGCCGAGTCTGTTCAATGTTCTGTTAATTTGCTCGGTGCTCCAATTAATTACGCAATCGCGGACGCGATGAAAAACACAGGACTCCTCGGAGGATGCAGCGAATTACACGCGAGTCTTCGAACGAATTAATCAACGTTGCATTACCGACCGTGCAACTTTGTAAAACAGCGGCGTACGTAGAATTTTGTTTCGCAATCTCGAACAGATGTTAAATAATCGGATGTCATAGCGTGCACTTTGCATAGAAGTATATAGGCATCGTTCGCTGCACTATTTGCATTGGCTACCGTATGAAAAGAAAATTGTGCCTGCGGGGAAATAATAAATTTACCGTGACATCGACATTTGAGTCCCCCTTTTTCTTCTTTCCTTCTTTCCTTCTTTCCCCTTTAATATCCGGCACTTATTTATCAGTATCGCTATTACAGAATAATTTATATTATTTCTATCCGCGTCTAATTAATACGGGTCGCCGTTTTCAGCAGAATGTGCCGATAATATTCCATTTATCCGTCAATTTCGTTAAAGTGCACGCGCCGCTATTTGTCATCGGTCTTGGAAAATCGTGGCGGTTCGAAGCCCCGATAATTCCGATCGATCATTAACGGCGCGCCGCGATTTTTCGCTACAACTGGGAGAACATTGAAATCGTCGTCGCGCTTCGACCGGTCGATTTTCAATCGCGTGCAAAAACGCGTCGGCAATAAATTGCCCGGAAAGTCCGTGCATCGTGCCGATAACAAAGGAAACGTTACGTGAGCATAATGAATGTTAAAAATAGCCGGTCTATTTTTAAGCGCAAGGTGATTGCGGCAACAAAAAAATAAATAAATAAATATGTGAACGTATCACCTCGGCCGATACGATTCAATTAAAGTAACTGGAGTCCGTACGTGTCGTTCGTTCGACGCTACACGCCGAAGGAGAATCCATAATGAAAACCAACACGATTAGACGGTTAAACGAGTTTGCGCGTACATATATATATATATATATATATTTTTTTTTATTATTCGCCTACGATCGCCGTCCGCGACGCGCACAGAGAATTCGCGTCAGCAATCGTACGTAAATGCCGCGGGTTATTATGGGCAAGCTTGTTAAGAAAATGCCAGTGGCAGGCTTTAAAATTCTCCGACCCGTGTTGATATCGCGACACGCCAACAGGCTAATAAATATTTCAGCGTGGAAATCGAGTTTGTCCGTACGTTGCTTCCCTGCAATCCGGCGAGTACAGGAAGCGCGAGTGTTGCGGAGTCGTCGCGACGCGTAGCATTTAAGACGGGCTCGTCAACGTGGCGGATACATTCCAGCGCTCGTTAACCATCGCCGTTGCTTTCGTCTGGCTGGTGAAGTGGTGAGCTGCGGAAAGTAAATAAGTGGCGAACGTGTGCACGTGGCGATCATGCGCGGGGCAACGATTTTCCCGGGGCAGAAACCGTCGAGAATCGTTTTGTGATATTAGAATTCGCGTTTCCCTAAGACGAGACGTTCCCTTCCCGAGACGAATAATCGTTAAAAAGAATCCGCAGGTGCAATCGAAATTGCTTCGGCGTCGCATCTACCGAGCGACTTGTGCTTATCCGTCAGAGAAGACATCGGGTCGAAGTGTGTCATCGTTCGCCGCTGATCGGAGACTAAACATCGATCTTCGAGTACGAGGAACGCGTCTATGAATAGCCGACGGGTAATTCGACGCACGTTTATCATCTTTGCCATTACGATTGTCTCAACGTTACGCTGACTCACGGGCCCGTTCGCAAAGCGCCGCGACGTGTCTGCTTGTACGAATTCAAAGTTTCCTCGCGCGCCGTGTATCGCATCCATTCGATATAAACAATTGCACGAAAATAGTAAACCGGCGAGGCTGCGAGAAAGCGTAGCGTTCTATAAACGAGACATTCCTATGCGAAACAGCCGTTCCGAGAATTTAACAGGAACGGAGCCAAATGGGACGAATTTATCGTTCAATCCCCTCCAATAATTCGGTACACGAATCACGCTTATCCGCGATATACACACATGTACATACATATTTCCCAAACGTCAGTTCCACGGCTATCGTTCCTCGGCGGTGCATAAATAAATTCGCAACTGGTGAAATTATAACCGGGCCCGGTTCGATGTTACGCCGGCGATTATTATTAAGTGTAAACGCTACGAAATCGTCCATGACTCAACGTAAAGTTTGATTTGTACACGCGGCGGGAGACGCGAGCGACTGAAATCTAGCGCGGACGAATCAAACGGAAACGAGCGTAAACACTCGCGTCCCGGCGAAATACTTTGGCACTTCGCCATTCGCTTTTCGTCTGTTTTCTTGATTCCATCGGGATCACGATTCGCCGCGTATATACGCACCAAATGCACGCGTGTTGCCCGAAATCGTACGCACGCGGACGTTTTCTGTCGGCTGCGAGATGCTGGCGCGACTCCAATGCCGCACGCTGCAAATCCATCGATTCTGGCAGCATCGAAGTGATTTTATACCAACGCACCGTCGATGCTGCATAAACGACGGTAATCAAACTCCATAATGACGAAAAGAAATAATGCAATTCAACATTTCCAGCAATCGACCTCAAGTGCCTGAACTGATATAAATAATCGGAGTAAATAAGAATTAGACCAACGCGGTGATTGCGATCTAAATGGTTCAGGTAACAACAGAAGCAAGTAACTGTGTCGTGTAATTCGATTGAAACACGTGTACGCGCAAGTCACCAGGAGTTCGATCGACAAATACGATTAAAAAGGGACAGCGATCGTAAACGCAATGACGTGGACGTCGCTTTGGATACTTTTTCCCTGATTAATTGCCGCCTGATTTCATCGAGCCAGGGGGTTAGTAACGAGAGAGGCCAACAGACAGATCGTGAGTCGTAACGTCAAACTGATTGACAGCACGTGCGATAGCGCGCCACTCCGAAACGGCATTAACGATGGTTGGAAACATTAACGAGTGTTCTACTTATACGTGGATATGTATTCCTATTATCGTTCTTCCTTCGAGAAGCTACTTTTCACGCAACGGAGCATGTTTGTGAGTTAATTAAAAAAATTCTGAATCCAAAATTGGAGTAATAGAGCTTGATGTGCGAATTAAAGGGCAGACTTTAAGAATGTTTAAATTACGATTGAGAATTGCTGTTTGATTTTGAGAGAGCGTGCGTGTTGAAGAATTAGATGCGGAATAAGTGAAAATAAGTGAAAGTAGCCACTAAAAAAATAAGGATGTCTCGGAACGTGACTAACTGAACAAAGTTATTCGATTATCGATAATATTGAAACAGACCTGCAGCTTCATTCGTCGATACAATTAATGGAAATTTACAAGGATTTTCCAGGCAACAGTGCTAAGAATAAGCGCATATGTTCAGAAATACGATATAGCCACCGCAGGCATCGGATCTCAATCTTATCGAGCCGCGAGCAGGATGAATTTACACAGAGAAATTAGAGAACCGTACTCTAAAACTAAGAAAAACTGCGGTGAATTTCAAGCGCTGAAACAACCTCGTACACCTGCACACCTCTAACAATCAGAACAATCAAAGCAGCAACGAAACAATAATTACTCCCCCTATCATCCCGAATTACATATCCGAAAAGAAAAGTTCAAGTAAATTCGCGATCTGCGAATCTGAAAAATACAACAGCCGGCAGAGGACAAAATTCTCAGAGCGGTGCCCGATTAAGATTTACGGAGAACGATCTCGGTCTCTCCACCGGTGCCATTTTATCATCCACGGTGGCAGCGTATCCCGGCGATTCAATGCTGTTTTCACCGCCGCCGCACTTTTTTTCTCCTATCCCACCTGGCCCCTCGGCGAGATCTCTAACTACTGTGCCACGTATAGATGCAGTGTATCGCGTTACCGCGATCGGCGTGTGTAACTTTATAACACAGCCCCGCGACTATTTCCCTCTTCCAGTCGCGCACCGCAATGTTATTACTACCGAGCCGAGAGCAAACACACGATTTCGCAGTTTCCTCGCGGGCCCGCGAGCGCGATACGCGTACCTCATCGGGGCAGGCAAGAGGAAATCGCTCGGTTAAACGGCGGCGCAGGTAGGCCTACTACTACAGGATGTCCTCAAGGTTTCCGTAGGAAGTACGGACAATTTTCCACGCCCGGCATAATAAAAACCTATGAGCGTAATATAAACGTTCGGCCCTTAAATGCCGCGCCGGCTTACGCCCAACAAATATATCTTGGATGTAATTATCGTACGACGATGTAAATCAAGCGGTACACGAGCATGCATCGTCGCGGGAGAACGGGAAGAGCGCGTGCCGTCAGTATAAATTGCTATAATTCTGTGAATTCCGTACGGGGCCCTGTCCTTCTCTATTCCATTGCCGCGCCCACTCGAGGGTAATTACAAGCTGGACGGTTTCTATAAATTTGTATTCGCCGTTGCTGGTATCGTTACGATTCCATCGGGTTAACGCCTCCTTCGTGGCTGCAATTATGCGTCTGGAAACCTACTAATCTTCCGACAGCCAGCTAACGTCCATGAAACGTGCTGGCCGTACGAAACGTGCGCGCCCGCGTGTACGCGCGCGTGGCAATGGCGAGACCGTTTGGTAACATGGAACGGAAACGATGGGAAATTCGATTTCATCGAAGAACATTTTCCACGGTCCGGGGTCTATTTTTCGCGCGTCCCGTTTGAACGGTCCTGTAGAATCCGAGCGGACGGCGATTCAACCGCTTCTTCTTTTACCATGAATGGTACCGCATTGTTCCGTGCTTCCGTGTAATGCACGCACGCACCCACACGCGTTCACGGGCGGCGTACGACACAGGCGCACGCCAGAATTCTGCAGAAGTGGCTATCGTATGTTTGCCCCGCGTACAATGTTCGTGACTGGTTTTATCGCCGCCGGGCCCTTCGTATATACCTCGCCCGCTCGAACCTACACGCATGCTCGTTCGCGGCGATCGCGAGAGAACACGCGTTGTCCGCGCGATTTCCCTCGGACCTTTCGGCGTGCTCAGCGAATTCGTTGGAAGGAATAGCGAAAAGGTTTCGTCAGCGACGGGGCTCGACAGCCCTAAGAAATCCGCCGCAAATAAATTGATACGCGCCCTCGGTCCAACCACTGCCCGGTTATCGGGCTACGACTTCGTTGGGAATTGCCGCAATGACGTAACCCGTCGAACATTCGGTTCCCCGTTTTCGATCACGTTCCCTGCCACGCGAGCCACTGAAATTCTTGCCACTCGATTGGCGAATACTCTTCAAGGAAATCGACAGCGGCTCCGTGAAATTCCAGCCGCGATTAACGGAGGAGCAGAATTGGAAATGAACAATCGGAAACATTTCACCGTTTCTACCCTCCGGTTCGAAGATCGCGCCCCTGAACCCTCCACACCGTCGAGGCATTTCGTTTGGACGCGAAAAAGGGTCCGACGACAGAGCTCCCACGAATGCGGTGCACGGGCCCAACGAACATTTGGTGCAGTTCGCGACTGCATCTTGAGTACCAGACGTACCAACGCGTCGTCGTCGCATGGAAGTCGCGAGCCGCGGGTTGAAACGCGCGCGCGGGCGCGGGCCGAAGCGGAGAGGGCGAACGGCTGCGTTTGCGGTTCCATGGCGGACGTGGACCGAGATAAAGCGCTAAAATAGTACGCCAACAAACGATAACGCGCATTTAGAATATCTGCCGCAGTGTCGTTCATCGTCGCGTTATTAAAACGCGCGACTCCGTATAATTGCAGCGATTCGTCAAACGACTAACGCCACCCCCCTTCTTCGGATTCTTCTTCCTCTTCTTCTTACTCTTCGTCCTCGTCGACGTTGAGTAGATTCGAGTGCGAAACAAGAAACGCAGAAATAGAAGGGCGCACGTATTACGGCCGTGGGATATGTGTACGCGTTACCACGGATAATGATAAACTGCGAGCTTCGATCGGCGTGTCTGACAAGACCGTGTGTACACGCGTTGCTCAAACGAGGCGGGGGAGAAAAATTGTGTCTTTTTAATCTTACCTAAGCAACATGGCAGAGTAACTTCAGGGGGAAGATCGTCGATGCTTGAACGCTATATTGCGAGCATGCTGCTGCCAATCGAAACTCTTCGCGCTTTCAGCCTGAACTTCTGACAGCCACCTGCAAGACAACGTTAAGACGAAGATTGTTATTAAGAAAATGGAAGATAGGATCCGCCGACGAGAATGCACTTTCAAACGGGTTTTACTTATCGTTGCCCTGTCGAACGATTCATTCCCTGTGTGCCCACCCCACCCCCCAGCACCGGGTGATATTTCAGCGCAAGGTGAAAATATTACACTTTCCCGATTATCGTCGAACGCCTTCCTCGAAAAAAAAAGAAAAAACTCTCTCTCCCGTCTCAATGTACACGAACGACAAACGAGTAGCTTGGCAAGCGGATCAGAAGTGCCACGAAGAAACGAAATTTCCATAGGAATTCCTCGTCAACGAACCTGCGGCGAAAAAAGCAGCGTAACAACGCGAATCGGCTGTTCATCCGTAACTTTGGCCCGATGTTTCGCGAACGATTCTCCGAACGATCCGTCAACAAATGGGAAGAACGGCGAATCGTCGCCCGTACTGGGCGTGTTTGTTAGTCGAGCGTGGCGCGCGCGATTCCGTTGAACGTTCAAGCACGTGGAATCACGCGCACCTGCCGGCGCGTGTCACGATCATTTAAGAGCGGTCATGTCGATCGCTCGTAAATGCGATCGCGTCAATTAAGGCGGCGCTCGCGGATTTCTAATCGGTCGAACCATGCGAGCCAGATTATGTCACCTGTTGGCACGCCGACGATTTTAATCGATCGATCCACGCCGGTCCCCGTTGCACGTCGTTCCTCGTCCGGTTCTCATCGGGTTTTTTCTTAGACCACGGACACCTTCCGTTTTTCCTACTTTCCCTGCACCACCCGCGCTTAAAAGCGACGCCCCCGTCGCATCTTGGATTACGCACGCGAATCGAACGCGATCACCCACGCGCGATGGAAACGCGTGTCGCGCGAGACTTGATTTTTGTTCGCAACATCGAGCGCGGTTGGAAACAGGTTGAAACGAGAGGTAGAGCAGTTGGCGTAACCTTCTGGTCGGAGCCAAGGTTTAGCAAAAACTGGACCCAGCGTCGGTGATGCCTCAGCGAGGACTAGAACTAATAGATCAAGGTCCGAGCTATTCTTGAACGCGGTTCTCCTTTGTTCGTACACAGGAAGTCCGCTTCTTTGGGCCTGCGCCGGCATTCGGGGGCACTCGAGCGTTCTCTCGAAAGCACCGGGAGCCATTGACAAGCGGTCCATCTCGCGGTTCTTCACCTCTTCGTTACGGCGAATCTGGGATGATCCCGTGCACGAAACGTTAGCTATTCGTGTGAAATTGAATTAATCGAAGAAATTATTAATCAAGAAATGATTCTCCCGGCGGAGAACCGCACGTTGGTCACAGCACGGCGACATTCGTACCGGTACGACGGTGCAACGACGTCCCGGGACCGCGAACGTCGGAATAAGTTATCCGGCGTATCATATGTTATTTTTGCACGACAAAAGAATCGTGAGCTTATTATGTCACTTAGCGGCAGATATACGGGGGACGGATTGCGCGAACTACGACGACGTCCGAATACTAACAAGAACCACTTTTAGGTTGCCTCGCCGGACCAGCGATTTTCAACCTGCGACCCGCGACAGATCCACGAAGTTTTTCCGTGGAAGCCAATGCCACGAAAACTGTCCCGTCGCTTTCCTGTCATATTTTCCAATCGAACCCCTCCGCGCGACGAACAATTTATCGCCGCGATGACCGCCCAACGACGAACAACCGGGTGGATTACCTGTCCACGTTGCGATCCTTGCAGGAATCGGGTTCGCGCGTCGCGATCGGAACACCCGCATAGCCCGTGGAAGGTATCGAACGCGGACGATTTTGCTATTCCGCCACGCGAACACGGTGCATCGGATAAGAGACGATGCCCGTGTCCAGATATAGACCTGCTGTAGGTAATAGTTCGGTAGCTGGTAGTGGTAACGCGAGCGGTAGGACCGGTAGGTTTGGTTTACTTCAAGTTCGTTGCGGCCGGCCGGTTCGCCACTTTTCTTCTACGTATCTTCCTATTCCTTTTTCCCCGTTGCCATTTTACTCCCTTTTGCATCTCCTTCTGCTATTTCCTCCTCGTCCGTGATCTCCTACCGCTTCGCCCTTTTCCTCCGGCAGTTGCTCCCCCCGGCGCCCTGCCGTCTTCCTCCGCCTCGCCGTCGTCTTCTTCGTCGTTTCAGTACTTCCGCGGCGTTGGCCCTTCCCGTGAAACTTTCAAAGGGGCGACGGAGAAATGTATCCGATGAAATCGGTTCCCTCGACGGTTCGATCGTGAAATATTGAACGTCGCCACCAGTTCGCTCGTCCTTTTCGCTTTACGGACGCGAAACGGATCGAAAAGGGGGTAAGGACGGGAGGAGGAGAGTTGCTCGTCAGCCACGAAACGGTGGGAACGGAAAGAAAATCTCCGGGAGCCTCTTTGTAGATACCGACGACTTTGATAGAGGCGTGTCCACGTCGACAACCCACCATTAGGATGAATAAGCATATCTTTACGAGATCTGGACAAAACTGCGAGCCTCCTCCTCGCGTTCGTTACGGTTTTTTACGTCCCGAGTAATCCACGAATTCGAGGCGAACGGCGACTCGAGATAACGCCGCACCGATATCGCACCGAGTGGATTACGTTCGAACTGTGGACCGTATCGGGTTCACGGCGTTTCGGCATCGTTTACGGCGCATCCACCGCGATTCAACGATTCTCAGTCCCATGAAAAAGTGTACGCATAAAGCGTGCACACACGCACACACGAGATGACTAAACTCCTCAACCCGGAGTGAACCGCAAGCGCAAGTTGCATAATGGGCAATAAAAATACGCGCTACTGTTACCTCGCTTTAATTGCCGCATTATCATACTACCTTGTAACACCGATTTCCATTTTTTACTACGCTCACCTTTGTTACACAATTATTACCAAACATCATGACCATTAGGATTTCATTATACGGACGGTAAAAACAAATTGGCTTCGCCGCGTATTACCTCCCAAGCGTGTACACACCTGTGCAGCTCGCGAGCATGCACGCGAATGGCATGGGGTGGAGGAGGAGGAGGAGGAGGGCATCGGAAGGGGAAAATCAAAGAACACGGTGCGGCACGAGTCACGTAGGTGCATGCATACGCGTACGCGTATCCACGGCTACGTGTGTGGACCGTTTCTGGTCGGGTATCAATTGTGCCTCGCCGGTGCCTCCGTCGGAGCAGCAAGAAACTCTATCTGCTCGTAATCTCCATTCCCGGGACAATATTCATTATTGTATTACGCCGTTGCGTAATCGACTTAATCGATTTACGATTTTACGGGGCCGGCCGTTTGGAGCGCAGCGTCGAACGCCATCCAGCAAACTGACTTTATCGCAGCCTCTCGAATGGTTCCGTGACCGTTCGGATTCCACCGATCGCCCCGGCAGACATGCCGGCAGCGCCAGGTTTTCCCGGTATTCGTGCAACGTTGAACGGCGTGCACACGCGCGAAAGGGGAGAAAAACGTGCGAGACGTGCCCGCGACGTGCAACCGATCCTCGGGGATCGTCCCGTCCGTTCTACTGAAGGTGTCCACCTTTGGCGATACTCTCGGCCAGATGTCGAGGGACAATGGCATTCGAGGTGCGTTTCGCCCGCCACATTAATCCGGCGGCGCGCGAGGGGTTGCGCTCTTTATTCTGTCGGGCGAATCGGATTTTATAGAGACGTCCCTGGGCTCGTCGGATCTTTATTGCGGTACTTACCACGACGGTGTAAAAGCGAGAGGAAAAGAAGCGGGCAGATGGGAGGGCGGACTCGACGGTTGCCGAAAGTTTTATCGTAAATCTCGGGGCCCGGATTGTGTAAGTTGTCGAAGGAAAATCCCCGTCATCGTGGGGAGGCTCGAGCCACGGGGTTAAGCCCGTTTCACACGGAACTGGTTCTAACGGAGTTTTATGCAGAGAGCGGTGGACCAGTTCTGCGGCCGTCAATGAAGTGCACTGTACCACGAGTCGTGAGCGCACTTGCGGCGGCGAAGAAGGGTACGCAGCTCGCGGTGCACATTGACCAGCGTCGAGAGAAACCAGTCATTCGTCGATCGGCCAATCCCGTCACAGACCAAAAGGAGACGACCGCCGGTCGCATCGTTTCGAATGGCTCGCCATGAGTCGATCCCTGCGACGATCACTCCGCTCTACTCTTTCTCCCTTTCTCTCCTTTCCTTATCGCGTATGCACCGGGCGCGCACACGCGTGTACACGCATGCACCCGATTCTCCTCTCTCTCTATCCCTCGCAACCCCTTCTGTCATCCCTCTTTCTCATCCTTTTCTCCAGCCGTGCGTCTCTTTCCGTTCTCCGCTCCGTCCGATCCGCTCGATTCTACGTCTTTCTCCGTCTCTCGTTCGCCGCGTGGTTCGTTCTCCTCGTTTCATCGGTCTCTTCTCATTGCAAAGTGCCGTAATATTCTCCTGCCGGAGTTATTTTCGTCGCGCTCACCCAACCAGCTCTCCCGAGGCGGCATTGCACGGGTTGCTCTCCGCGCATTGTCTCGAGGCCCCTGCCGGAGTAACTGGATTTCCAGGCTAGCAAGGCGATCGCTGGAGATACGACCCGATCTTCCCACTTTGCCTTTGCCAACCGCCCTACGTCCCGAGACCGCGAAACTCGGCGTCCACCGTTTCGAAGACACCTTCTCGTTTGACGGAATCCGTGGGTTTCGTTGGCGCACCTTTTGGCCGTTCCCGTCAGGATTATTAATTGTTGCAAACGTAGCATCCATTTCGACCACTTGCCCTATTACAGCAACGACAGTTCGTTTCGCCGCAGGCGTGAAAGGTATCGCGTGTGTCAATGGAACGGTTCATTCTTGGCACAGCTATAAGGGTAGCGTCGCGGAAAAAGTTTGTTTCCAAACATGAACACGTGCGCCGATAGAATTGTCCGCGGGAATGATGCTAAACTGTGGCCGACATTTCTGTCATACGCTTCCGGTGAACTGTAACACGCGGCGAATCGAAGTACCTTGCGGAACACGAATTCGGATGTCCATTTCGGAAATGCATCGCGAGTCGATCACGTCGATCGACGAGAGGAGGCCATCCCGAGTGGGCGAGCGCGGCTCGCGAGCGACTCGGTAAACCACAGTGCCGCTTTTAGACTCGTTAAATACATCTGCAGATCGTTAATCGGTGGCCTGAATGAAAGGAACATCATGATCAACCGAGACAACCGTGCTCGTAATCTCGTGCGCACACTCGACCGTAGTACACCACGTTCGCCAGAGTGCTCGCGCGGCCGCAGCACATGCGAGTGGCATTCGTTACTTAACGCTTACTTATGCTGGCGCATTACTCGTTAGTCGTTACCCAATTACCCTCGCCCCGTTTAGTGCACCGGCAGCGTCTTTCATATTTCGCGGATCGAGAATCGCGGACCCAATGCGGGATTACAGCGATGAGAAGTCGACCGCTAATTTATTGAAATTTCGTTTTTTTCAACCGAGAATATTCATCGAACCTTCGATTCAGAATTTCTCTCGCCTCGCGACATTCTGCAGTAACGCAAGAAACATTTATCTCGATGTTTCGCGCGTTGACTTAATCACCTGCGAGGTGGCTCGAAGAAAGTGGCGAGGAAACGGTACAATTTCTACCACTGTCTTCCAAACGATATTCGACATACATTTGCTCGAACGAACGAATACGACCGAAACGAATTTGAGGCGTTGAATTTTTGCTCGCATATTGTCGGAGGTAGCAGCGCCGGGCAATATCGAAGTTATATACGTCGTGGATTTCGCACGCATACCTGCGCCACACGCGGACAGTGCAAACGCGACGTGTGAATATTAAGCGGCTATACCGTTGCATAACACGCCACGACGTTGACTTTGATAACGATAAAATTCTATTATCGCGAGGAGCTCCGAACACGACGGCTACTGATACGTTACAATTTCGCCATGCACCGTGCGTTGCAACAATTCGACGATAGGATGCGATTAACCGTGCGCTCGTTGACCGAGTACGCGTACACACGTATGCATATCGGGCGTTCAAGGAACATCAATTTCTCCATGCCCCATGCCGTGGGTCGGCATCGGTCGGCCATCGGTCGTGGGTTAAAAGTCGAAACAAAAACGTTCCATCCGTCGCGAGGGGCCGGGGGGGAATGGCAAGCTCCGAACGATTAGCAAGAACTGTGCAATCATGATTGCTTAGGTCATCCATCGTTTTATTAATTTCCACCGAACCGGCTGGCGCAGGTCAATCGCGCAATTTCAGTGATCGCGCGAAGCATGCAGGACTCTAATTACGGCCATTAAGCACGGCGAATACTTTGGCTTAACTGATTAATTAGAAAGCACTTCCCCTTTTTTCTCCCCCCCCTATCCCACCTCGGTCACGTTCAACGAGATCGCCAAGACGAAAGAGAATCGCGTACAGCGTTCCCTTTCTTTTCGATTCCCTTCGAGGAGCATCCGATTATCTATTCCCATCTGTCAGGCTAATCGATCTCGCCTGCCGATCTCGTTCCTCGCGTTCATTTTACAAGGGAACCTGCCCGGCCAATTAAACGAACGATATATGTCCCTCGGGACACGCGATGCTCCAAACGAAAGTACATATACACAAAGTAGCACGGAAACCGCGCAATAAATGCGGCGCGATGATATTAAACTGCACGCATTAATTGCCATCAGGTGTATCGTCGATCATACATACGCGGCACGATACTATCGTGTCTATTAGGATAGAACAAGAACCAGAGAGAGAACGTGGGGGAGAGAGAGAGAGAGAGAGTGAGTGAGAGCATGAGAGCGGGGAGAGAGAAGCACCGAGCTGAAGTGTAGCGGTTTCCCTCGAGATTTATTACCAGTGCGCGCAATTTACGCGCGTGTATCGTGAACTGAAATTATGCAAAACAGTCGCGGCCTGACAAGTGGCATTTTTATCTGGAGGCCCATTATAAAGTATCGGGTAGGTGCGCGCCGCGAACCAAAGAACCGCTGCGATTCGCGGCGACGATTAACTCGCGTTTCGCGACAGATATTGCTCCATATTCGCCACGTACGATGGACTACGGCGAGAGCGTCGCTTTAATAAACCTTTACGCAGCCTTTTTACGGGTGTCCCACCGAGTATAATCCTATCCTTTCATTAAGCGCCTCGATGTTATCCCTTTCGATTCGTTCTGAACCAGCCCTCGGCGTTATATGTACGTCTTATTCCCATATTATAATGTAAATTGGTAGACGCAACAAACAAAGAATAACACCCGTGCCAAATGAAATGCAAATGCGCGAGCATTAATCAAACGGAACGACACGGGCAAAGTAAAAACGCGTCGCGGGTCGTTTCCAGGATTCGATTCTCCTTTCGTTTTCGCGAGCAATTTTCTTTCGAAACGCGATACGCGTGCTCGACCGCGGCGAAGCGGAGCGGCGCGATGATAAGCGAGGCCACCTGTCCCAGCGTACCAACATTGTTGCAGCTTAACAGTGGTACAGCGGTCAACAATGGGGTTAAGCATCGACGTTCGGAATAATTAAGTTCATTAAACGTCTCCGTTGGTACGGTCGTTCCGCCGAGACGCTTTTGAAACGGCGCAACGATGAAAAGCCATTGTTCGGCACCGGACAACGGCGGGCATCTTTTCCCTCCTGGACAATATTTATCGTGGCAACCTTTGCTCCCCGGCGAATTTTATTTTCTCGAATTACGACCGTTCGCGATGCGTTCACAACCGCCCCACCGAACACGAGAACGATGCGTCGCGACAAAGCGAGTCTTCCCCCCTTTTGTGCCCGCCGGAAGGGATTTTTATTTCACCGTTCGCGTAAAATCGATCCGATGTTTCCTTTCTTTTTTTTTTGGTTGCCTTCTTCACCCCGGCCGGATCCCCCGGGACGGATCCCCTTCCTGCGAGAACGAGAGCGACGCGATACAGCGTATCCTGCGTGCGAGAATTTATCGGGACAGGAATGTACACCGGGTCGCTCTCGATATTGTTCCGTATCGTGTAACCGGGCGCTGTTTACATTTTCATTAACCGGCGTACAATTGTCGTCCAAGACCGTACACAAACAGAGATAACAAGCGAAATGAAATTTTCTGACGTACGGGAGAAGTATGTATCGACGATGACTCAGCTAAGGTCGTCGCAGCGTGCAACGCACACCGTGTGGCGTGCCGCATGAATCGCGAGAAAGGTACGCGCGACTCCGAAATTTCTTCCACCTATGGGAAAGTGTCGATGACACCTGGCCGCGGAACCGACGCAGGAACGACGCGATGGGCCGGTCGCGCTTCTAGGCGCGACGCGCACGAAAGACAAACAGGATACGCTCCGATCCAGACGCGGAAAGCCTCGGCTGGAAATTTTCCTCTACGTTCTCCTCTTATCTGCTCGTTAAGCAAACTGTTAGTGGTTAGACTACGGTGGACCCTGGTACGATACATCAGCCGTTGTCGCTCCAGTAATTTCTCGGGATCCGTGGCGTCGTCGCAGCCGCGGCTCAACTTCGTTTGCTTTAAATATATATGTATACGCGTCAGAGAGATTCGTGTATCGGAGGAGCAACGCGACGAAAATACGTCGCTCCGATACAACGGATCAACCGGAGCGAATAACGCACCGAACCCTACACCACGTCCGTTGGAGTCGAAAACGTGCGTACTCCGAAACATCGTTTCCGGTTAGTTTTTCTTTTTTCTTCGTTCTTTCAACGTCGCACGATTAATCGCTACTATCCGTGCCGCAAACATGCACGGGGCGGCATTTCGACGAAATGAAAATACGGTGGCGATACCGTCCGACGATGGTATTTGCGGGCACATGCGTTCGCGGTAATGCGTGCCAGCGAGGTACCGCTCAGTTTTCATGAGCGTAAGACGCAGAACAGAAGACGGTCGAACCGTTCGACGTATATATACACGTTGTTCCGGAAATACATGGCTGGGACCGGGAGCACAAAGAAATCGAGGATTTCCATCACAAGGCGCGTGTCACGCGACGAAAATTCGCTGTCGCCGCGATGCACTTTACACACCGCTGGATCGTCGGCTTTCGCGCCCCGCTATCTCTCGCCTCTAGCTGTACATACGTGCATCTGTATCGTTGTTCATGCGCATACGTAAGAGATTTGACACGCGCCCTTCTTATCGCAAAAGGAATCGACCTTTCTGACGTAGCGTGAAGAACCGCCGGTTCACACGTCCGAACGAACGCGTAATCATCGCCCGGTCACGAAGATTGTTGTTGCACGCGTGCATAGAACGTGTGACACACGGGAATATTTGTCAAAGGAATTTCCTCTGGGCAGCTGGCGTTCGTCCAATCGTTTTACTCTGGCGAATGCCAGCTTATACGAGACCGTCCTATTCTCTCGGGTGTATACAACTGTGTACCGCGCCACTATTCCCGCCGGTTCTATCTCGTGATAGAGATAAAGATAGAGGGAGAAAGAAAGGGAAAGAGGGAGAGAGAATGAGAGCGACAGATAGATAAAGGGAGCGAGAGGGAGAGGGAGAAAAAGAAGGAGTAGGATGCATGCCGATCGGCGACGCGCTTGGTGCAATAGAGCGACAGAGATGGGACAACAGTAGAGGGAGAAACGTGGAAAGAACGCGAAAGAGAGGAAGGAGGAAGAGAAGAAAGTAAAGAAAGAAAAGGAGAGAAGAAATAAGATAGCGGGTGGGGAGTCCTTTACACAGGGCGCACACGGTTCTCTGTTACCTGCGACTCGTGGCCGTGTCCAGCATGGTAATCCAATCCCTCGAATGGGGGGCTACCTCGTCATCCCTGCGGATCCCTTGTTGACCGATCGCGAAAAGTCGAGGAACTTCACTTAACAGCTATTTCCGTCCCCGTCAGTCGCACTGCTCGTTGTAAATAAAATCACTCACTCGCGCGGTCTCGTATATCACATACGTAACGTATATACGAGAGAACGCGGAAGGACGCCTCTACTAGAGCGAAGAAGACGCACTTCTACCCGGCAAGTTTTTTTTTTACCTTTCCTCGTCCCCTTTTCTCTTTTTTTTTTTTCTTTTTACCACGGGACGCGTGCACTGCCCGCGAGTTATGCACGTCGAACACCACACGGGATTACTATACACGCGACGCACGACCGACGACAGTACGCGTTTTCGTTTCACGAAAGATGAAATCGCGCCACCGAGACGATCAATCGTCGTACCCTTACGGTACAACCGTACGCAAACAGAGGCGGCAATACACTGAGCGAACACATGATTACGCGGGGTCCTAGTGTTGCCGCATATCGCTCAGGTGGCGCCACCGCCGCGGCGCTCCGATCGAGATCGGCCGTACACAGAATCTTCGAAAAGGTCGCGAACAATTTTCGCTCCGTCTTGTGGAAATTATCATGAAATCGTCGTGAATTGTGAAGTGTACAAGCACGGTACACGTACACCAGGTGTGTCTAGCCTTCGGCCACGAGTCAATGAAACTTCTTCGAGTGTCCGATGTCAAGCAACTGCCAAGGCCGCGGGCACGCTTCGACTGAACGCGCATTAATGTAAGTCGCCGCTCATTATATCCGATCCTTTGCGCTAGTTTGGAAATCACGCACTGTCTATCGTCGTTTATATATGTATAGAACATTATCGAATTCGCAGAATTCTGATATCCTTGCGTCATGTTTCGCCCTCGTTTTCGAAATAAAATTGATACGCATTGATATTTTTTCACGCGCGGCGGGAAAAACGTATCGCGCGAAAGAGATGTCGCTAATCCTGTTCGAAGATGAATCTATTCCCGCGTGTAGATGGCACTGTAGCTGTTTTTCAAACGGTTACACATCGCGATCATTGTTTCCCTGAAATTGTAACAACGCGTACGCAATTGTTCAAGCCGCGCGTTTTAATTAAAAAGGGCGGAAAGCACGGGCACGATGAAACTGACTTACTAAACGACATATAATATCAAGCCTCATCGGCGATATCCAGTTCGAGGAATAAAAAACCACGCCGGGTCAAACAAATCGTATCGCAGGTTTTGGGTGACGACACGAGGTACTGATGAGAATTTCGTCATCGGTTTACAGCGAGGCATCCGTTAAGGATATTTTTAGACAGCCAAAAGTTTGCTGCTATCGCGACCACGCGGTTATCGCACTTTACGTGCCATTCTGCATTTTTACGCATTTACAAGTTCTTCCATTGTGGCCGTAAAACGCTCTCGAATGTAATAAAACTGATAAATCAAGTATCAAGTATGTACAGCAATTTGCGCGTCCAAATTCCCATAGTTTTACAACGTCGTTGTTTAACTGCCCTGAAAATAACTTTGTTGCACGAACAAACATTTCGTTATCGCTGATGTAGCACTTTTTCTAATTACATTCATTAACAGTGTCGATTAAATTCGCAATAAAATTCTACCGACTAACGCTCCGCGTAACATTCGATGTACAATGCACGTATATACCATATCTACACGTATACGATCCGTACCGTGAGCAATAGGTTGCGAGAAATAACGTGTCGGAGATACTCGTTTACACTCTAATTGTTTGCAAATCCGTAGGCTACCCGATGTAATCTTGTTTACAAGTCGAAGTTAAGAGGCATAGCAGTATTTGCTTATTTCCACCGACGCTACGGTTTCTGGTTACGTACAGTCAACCGTGATTGATAAAACGAAAGCCGCGCGCTTTATCAACGTCGAACGCATACCTACGCGTGAGCGCAATCGACGATATGAAATTTTCTTTTCAACAAAGGAACATTAGCATTTGTTCGGTCGCGAGGCTAATTGGATAGCATAACTTTTTGCAAATTACTGTTACGTGTCGGCGCGTGAAATTTCAATGAGCAAGTGCACACTGGAAACAGGCTAACGTATGATTATTCGCAGTTAATTCAGGATGACACTGCAATAGCGCACTGCATAATACGCGAACGCCTTTATTGCGCGCGTGCACTGCTATTGCACGATCTCCTTGATGCGCGAAAATGGGAACGACAATAAACGCGAACTGAAAGCATCGAAAGTTTCATCCCTCGGTCTCTACAAGTAATCTTTTTTACCATTCCCCTTCTTCCGCTTGAAATAGAATCTGTGTGCAAATGGAACAAATTCGAAATTCGTCGAATACTTCGCTCCTCCGAATCGAAAATTGTGGATCGTCGCTTTTCAAAAAAACTAGCTACCTATAAAGCCGAACTCGAATGCATCGATTATATCATCCCCTTTCCTCTTTAAACGATCGCCACCATTTTCTCGTCTCTACTTCGGACCCGAAATTTTGCACAAATTAAGGGAATTCAGTCTGCACTGTTCGAAATTTGTCAGACACTTAATTCGTCTAAGTTCTCCCTTCTGGACGTCGAATGTACAACGATCGAAGTAAAAGATTCTCGTGCTTCCTTCTCGGAGCAACAGACCGCCCCCCCCCCCTATCTCGTTCAATTAATTTCTCGGCCGAGTTCGTTTGTACCTCTCTTCCTCCCGCTATCGTCCTATAAATTTTCCAATGTTGCAGCGTCACTTTCTGCACTCGCGATAAAATTCCTTCACTCCTTCCGCACGCGATGACGCGATTTCGGCTTCGGTTCGCCCGTTACCGTACACTTTCCAAGAGAGTCGCGAAATTCCGCCCTTTTTTTCCTCTCGGCTCGCCTCGCAGAACGGGCGGCGTTCACGGCTGACAGTCGGCGAATCGAACTGCAATATAGGGCATTCAAAAAGCAGAAACATCAATTTGCCGATCGTGTGTGTACACAACCACAGTTAGCAACAGTGACGTGGACGACGACTCACAGAAGCGGCGATTGGCTGCTAAAACAGTTACTATCTTATCATTTTCCCCGTGAGTGTCAACATTCGCCGCTTGTACAATGTGCCGTGCACGGAATGCGTACACTTTTGCTGCCCGCGTTCAACCAGCGAAATTTTGTTCTCCCACGGTCGCCCGGTCGCACCGCGGGCCGCGACATTCCTCCGTTCCTCGTTATCGACGAGACAGATTTAACCCCGGTGCCATTTCGACGCTCGCCCTCCTCGACCCGTTATCGAAAATATCCCGCTGATCGACGACGCGTATCGACTTGTGTACGAAAACGGCCACTCAATCGCGAGTGCATTATCGATATAGGAATCTGCTTTGGCGTTCGCCACCGTAAAACACACGAGCCCCGTTCTCTGTTCGCGCGTAACGAGTACGCGTTTAGTCGATTGCCAAGTGCATCGGGAGTCGGGCAGGATCGGACGTTGATAGAACGACCCTTCTCGCTCCGATATCGTTGCACCACTTTCCCTGATCTCCCCGAATATAATTTCACAATAACGGGGACGCGATATATCGCGGAGAAGTCGCTCGAGACCGGCCCCGCTCGCGGATCATGCCGATGGAAATCGGTCTAAATGACGACGAGCGTAGTCGAACGTGTCGAAACGCGGCGAGTTTATTTCCAGCGCGGTCTAAGCTCGCGCATATCTTATGTAAAGTAACAAGTGCGTGTGCGTGGACAACAGGTCCGTTTGTGCCGCAGGTGCGCGCCGTTATGGAAAGATGCAAGCACGCGACGCGCAGAGGAAACCCGTCGAATCGCAAATTTCCAAAGCGTGCGCGAGCAAATAGACAAAAAGAAAGGAAAAACTTGTTTCCTTCTTCCACGATTTCATCATTGCTAATAGAAACAGTTGTCGCCGAATCTCTCCTCTTCCGTTACTCTCTCTCTCTCTCTCTCTCTCGATCTCCCGTTCCCTCCCTCATCCCCCGTTCGACTGTTATGTGCGTGCAACAACGATGATCTAATTGCCAGCAATCGAGCCGCTCCTCTTCATTCGAGACCGACAACGACGACGATGAACCGCGTAGATTAGCATTCTCCTATCGAAATTTTTTACCGCTCTCGATGCATTGTTCTACGGCGGATGAAGATAATTCCGAGTCTATATATAGACACGCGGCTGGCAGAAGGAGAGCCTAATAAAAGTACAAGCATACGCTCCCCGGAGAGAGCCCGTGTGTATACGCGTTCTAGAGTAAAGTGAAAATAATACAACGCCGCCGGCGGTGCTGATACTAAACGGATCCGACTTTTATACGCGGCGAGCAGAATTATCATCGGGTATTACGCGTGGGATTTGCATGACTTAATAAAACGACCAGACCTCGATCGTCGCCTGAAGGGGGGTGAAGTTGGATTATCGAACGGTCGAAAACGGCCCCATCTCTGCCGCTCCTCTTTGTTTTCTCCCTTTCTTTCTTTTCCCTCGATCCGCGCGACCATTAAACTGGTAACCGGTTGTACAGTGATTGTACTCGTCACTCGTGACCGCCTCTAATGACGGATCATTTTGCAACATTGCTTTGTCCGGCAACGTTCAACAACATCACGTTCTCAGGAGGCAGATACACCATTTGAAAATTGCGGCGCCGCTTGCAACCTGTATAAACAATCGGCCATTACGCACCGTTATACGATAATCGTGCTTGACGTCAAATATTAAATGATTTCGCTGCGTGAATCAGGCTGTTTAAATTGTCCGGCTTGATTGAATGATGGCCGCTCCTCTAAGTTGGCCGACAACCACTTCACCGTAAATAAGATGGTACCCCATTCTGTATATGTAAGAGTCGCCTCGTTATACAGGGTGCCCGATTTCTTACGCGACGCCTCGTGGATCTTTCGATTGCGGCCTTTTCGGAAAATTCCGTGCAGGATTCCGATTCGAATATATTGAAAGTATTGCGATTTCGCTCGAAGAAACGGTGTACCGGTTTGCGATGCAGCGTCGCTTCTAGGTGAATCGAATGGCACAGCAGAGCATTAGTTAGACCGTTGTTTGTTGCTCGTTTTCCCCCGTCCTGTAAACGAAAGACATCGGATAGGAAATTGCGCGGATAAATTCAGAAGTCGTTCCAGTATTTGCACGAGCGTTTCTCACTTGAGCACAGACCGAAGCACGGCGTATCGCGATCACGCGCTACGAAGACGCACGTAACGAGACGTGCAAATTAAAGTAACGAAGAGTTTAGTTAGCTGTCGAGCCACTAACGGCTTTAGTTATGGTTTTCGTGGTCGGGATGCATGGCCGATTGCGATCGAACCGCTCGATATAAATACAAACGTAACAGTACCATTAGATATTAAAAAGGAATGGAACGTCGCCGGTATGCGTACTCTTAACGCTACCATTTGCTACCACAACTGGGCCCGAGTTGACTTTCTAACGTCAACGTGTTAACTGTAAATCGAGACGGATCCCGGGTAGGGAACAAAACTGTATTAAACAAATTCTTCGCGGCGACCGCGAACGACGCGGATCGCGTGCAAACGGCATCCCTGGAACTCTGCAACTGGATTTTCGTCGTTGCGAACGTCGCCACCGCGAACCTTTTCCCCGGCGGGGACAGCCGCCAGTGACGCTGACGAGATTCACTTGAAAACTCGTGCTGGCGATTTTATAATCACGGACGTTAATATGCCGCCCGTTGTAGTCCAGACGTGATCGACTTTGATCGATTTTTTCCAATTTTTCGCGGATATCTCGAGCCCGCGCGGCCGACGATAATAAAAGCTGACGCGTGCAATCACCGACTTGCCTTTCCCTGCTCGCGTTCAATTAATTTCTTCAGTACCAATAATAATTTAATGAATCTCTGTGCGTTATCACCCGCGGTCTCATCACGCATCGTGCTCGTGTGCGCGGGATAGGCCACGGAGCCATTGCACTTGCGTGCGACAACGACAACCGGCCGGTCGGCGGAACAAAATGTTCTTGTATGTTATCTTTCATATTTATGGTGAGCTGCATGCAAGATGTGTTGTACGGTAACGATCTGGGTGTTTGTTGATTTCTTTATTTCAAGAAGGATAATAAATTTACACATGTTCCGTGCCCCCGCTTACGATAAGTCGGTCACTTAATTAGATACGCATTATCGGAACAGGTTCGTAAGGATTCATAAGTACATTTCAAGCATTCAATCGTTCACAGTGTACGTACATATATATAGATTCATATATTACTTTATAAATAATTGTCTTAAGTGCTACGTGCCGCAGTAGATAACATTATTAGTACTACTATCCATTGCGATTGTTTTTTTTTTTTTGTTTGTTACGAGGGTTTCGTGATTTTTGTTACCCTCGAATTTCCACCATTCTGCCATCAGATTAGAATAAGAGAACGCGTTTCTGTTACGAACACCGCGTTGAAGTTTCGTCGGTGGCGTCGGAAAGAAAATTAGGTGAAAAAGGAAAACGAATGAAACGGTGCGTCGAATTAAAGTAAATTGACTAGAGACACTTATGTAGAATAAAAAGCACGAGCCTTCTTGATTGTCTAAGCTAACGCGTGGAATATACCGTTGCGGCCGCGATGCTTTCCGTGCACAGGTTACATATGTCATAAATAATGTATAAATACATCTGTTAGGTATTTCGTTCGTACGCGCTGCGTGTGCTTCGGTGCGTCGTGCGCTGCGAGCGTGGTGAAAATTCTATAAGAAACGCACACCAGCGATCCGTTCGTTAATTGACGAAACGCGGCCTGCGTCCAATTCCAATGAAACGCGGTACTCGACGGAGTATCGATTGGATACGGCAATGAAACGTACAATCGTCGACGGATCGTGTAAGAGTCAAATAATACACGGCCGCGTCCTTTCACCTGGCCGGCCGGAATCTTATAGAAAATCGGTGAAAAATTCAATCAATTCGTTCCTACCTCGTCGGCATCCTTCGTGTTTCCGCAATTATCGGCACACAACCAGCTGTCGTTCACAATTTCAATACAGCGGCACCAACTGAACAACGCTCGCACTATCTCACAATTAATCCCCGGCTTCTTCCGTCCGCTCCGTCCCGGCACAGAAAATATTTCGAACGAAACGTGATCTACTCGCTACGCAAGCACTGCCTTCGATCCTCGATCCGACTCGAAAACATCACAACGCCGCTCGAAACTGACTCGGGGCGCGCCATCCTGAGCGTGCCACGGCAGCTTCTTAATCCAATCGTCCTCCCGGATAATAAATCAGTGGCGTGGTAGCGTCCCATCCGTCTATCTCCTCGTTCGACTGCGCCGTTCTCCTCTGACAATTTAAGATCAGAGTGCTGTGCCTCGGGCTGCTGGGCGCGGATCTACAAGCTGTCTGCGCGATCCCCGCCGACCCCAGCAGACAGCTCTTGGCACCGCCGCGCTGGAAGTAAGGCTCGTTTCCGATCATCCAGTTCGCCTTCGTGTTCCTGGTGTCCGCCAGTAGCCGTTGCCGGGCTAGATCTTTCGCGTCGACAGGCGTCTCCTGTTCGCCCAACTTTTCCACGCACGGACACGAATTGCTGGACGATCTCCAGCTATCTGCACAGGTGGGCCTCGTCGCGCAGGACATCTTGGGCTTGCACGGGCTGTTGTCGACTATGGACTCGAGCGGGCTGCTCACCCTGGAACACTTCTGGTCCAGCTGATCGGAGCTGGCGAAACGCAGCCGTTTGGGCGATTCGCTGGAACACCTCATGAACGTGGATCTTACTAGACACTTGTTCTTCAGCGAACTTCGTGGGATTAAAGGGTTGGCGCTGCTGTTCCTCTTGGGGCAACCGTTCCGTCGACGATCGCGTTCCCTGCTGCGCTCTTCTCGCAAGATTGGATCCTCGCCGATCAGCCAGTAGGTCAGACGCTCGCCTTTACCCTTCATAGAGACCAGACCTCTTTCTACGATACTGAACCCGCCTAATTGGTCCAGGTGTTCCTTCGTCTCTCTGCTGCAGTGAATTCTTAGGGCTGGAAGTTCAATAGAACGGGACGTATGTTAACGAATGTAGGATTTCAGTTTGCGGAAATATATGCTCACGGGATCCTGTAGACTCCATACGACTGGCAGTGTTCACGGTGTCGCCGAATAGACAGTACCGAGGCATTTTTAGGCCCACCACGCCGGCGCATACAGGGCCTAGAGGAAGCAATGAGAACGGATCAGTTGTAATCGAGGTAGTTGCGAATCGCAATTCTCTTTTAGCAGCGTGCTTACCAGAATGTATACCAATTCGCAATTGAAGCTTGTCGAGCGGTCTATGTCGAATGGTAAATTGTTTAATGGCGTCTAGGAGGTACAAGGACATGCTGGCAATTTCTCCTGCGTGTTGAATACCATTTCGAATTGGTAAACCGCTTACCTGTCAACGGGGGGAATGATTCATGATACCGCGTCACGATTCTAACATGACGCTTTGGATACTCACCACCATGTAAGCGTCACCGATCGTCTCCACTTTGTAGACGTCGTAATTTTCTATCGTCGAGTCGAAGCAGGTGTATAAATCATTCAGGAAGTCTACTACCTGCGTGCAAAGTGTCTAGCAGGTGAGAAAATTCGGCTGACACGAATCATAATTTGTGAGGCGATAATAACGTTTCGGATTTGCGAGTAACTTCTTGCGTATTGTACTTGAAACGTTGTGGCAACAAAGTGGAAAGAATTTTTAATGGGTGGCTTCGTATATTTTTATACCAATTACCTGCAGAGGCGTGCTTTCGGCAGACATAGACGTGAATCCAACGATGTCGCTGAAATAAATCGTGACGCAATCGAAGCTTTCCGCTTCGACTTTGCGTCCCCTTTTCAATTGCTCCGCCACGTAACGGGGCAGCATTTCGTACAGCAACGCATCTGGAGGCAAAGCAACGTATTCCCGTGATTTAATTCCGAGGAAATGGAACGTCTAGTTTCGATTTGACAATTTCTTTCGGAACTTTCGGTTACCTGTTTTCTTCTTCTCCTCCGTCAATTGATCCGTTCTCTCGTCCACGAGCGCCTCCAAATTATTGGCGTACTTTTCCATCATGGCCATCATGTTGTCGAAGATATTTGGTTTCCTGAAAGGCAGCAATCGAATTACGCAAAAACGATTCGATTGAAATCGACGCAGACGAAAATCATTTCAATACGTACATGCCCTTCCTCAGAGGTCTCAGCTTGTTCCTCACGATTTTGAAGTCCGGTCGAGCCTCGGGATCCTCCGCCCAGCACTCGATCAAACAATCTCGCACGAAATGGAAACAGTTCTCCAGTTGGTCCAACGGCGGCCTGAGATAATTCAAGGAAAACAGAGTAGCTGACAGGGTGGAAACGAAAAGCATATAAAGTTGAAGTTCTGCCGTCGATCGACCGGGACTCTCAATGGTGATACCTGAACGGTTCTGTCCCAGCCCCCTTGGCTATCACCTTCTTCAGTATCTCCGACGCGGACAATTCGGTGATCCCAAAAGGACCGTGCCGTCCCTGAAGCTCGTACAAAACCACGCCGAAAGAATAAATGTCTCCCCTCTGATAATCTCGAACAGCTGGTTCGTGGCTTTTCGTCGATCTCAACAATTCAGGAGCTCGATACAACAAACCTGAGGATTTTTTTCCGTTCGATTTCATTGCCCGCTAAAGCTATTCCATGGATATTGTGCATTTGATAGAATACCGTGATACTTCTTCATCACGTCACACGGCTCACATTCGGCGTCCTTTTTGAACTCGTGCAATCCAAAGTCCGCCAGCTTCACGACCCATCGAGAGTCCACCAGACAGTTCGACGTGCTCAGCGACCCATGATATTTTATGACGGACTCGTGCAGATAGATCATTCCCTGAGAAAAATAGTCGCGAAAGTGCAAGCAAAACTGTGTGACACGCGCGGTCGACAGTCGAACACCGGGACCAATCCCATTTCGTCCAGTCTGGTAGACAGAATTCCGCGACAGTTTCACGGCTAGAAACGTTTCGCAGTTTCGAACAGGTTTTTTTTTTCCCTCCCCGTACGGCCGGGGAAAGATTCCACCGCGACAAATTTTTATTCGGCTCGTCGAACCGCTTCGATTCGCCTCGCAAAACTTTTTCCCTCTCGACGTATAACGAATGCTCCGGGGTCGACGCGACTTATACCGTCCTCGGCGATAAAAGGGCAAAAAAGTTCGGGAGATTGGAACAATACGTACTCTGATTATATCTCCGACCAAGGACGCCATGAACATGTTATCCAGCTTCATGTCCTCGTTCTCCAAAATGTCCTGCACGGGGAGAGACAAGTTCCATGAGAAAACGACCAACGGGAGAAGTCGAACGATTCAAGTTTCGTCTACTTAATTACAAAGTAACCGAGCGTATGATTACCTTGAGGCTGCCGCGCGGACAATACTCCACGACGATGCATATGTTCGGCGGATCGGTGCACGCACCGATGAAAGCGTTCAAATTATCGTGTCGCAAGTCACGCATCTACAGAAACGATCCTTTAATTTGCGTATCAAGGAAAAAAAGGGGGGAGACGAAAAAGGAGGCTGCAACTTTCCAGGCATGTTCTTATACTACTCACCACTTTCAGCTCCTTCTTCATCTCGCGCGTAATTTCGATCGATTTCTTCCGAACTTTCTTCACGGCGAATATCCGCCCCTTGTAGACCCCTATTTGCGTGTAAATCATCGAATAACGAAAATCAGCGTCGGGATTCGAGCTGAGCGAGACCTGACTGGTTCTCACGATCGGCTGTGTCGCGGCCTGTACAAAGCGACACAAGGTTCCAATCTTCAAACAAATTGTTACGAACGGTTAAATTGTTATACCGATGGACAGCCGAAATTTGATAGAAACGGTTAGATAATTGCGAACGGCGAACGGGGGAAGCAAGATAAGGGTCTTGCCGCGTTCGACTCGCGGCAAATCTAATACAATCTCGGGGTCCCGTGAGCGGTTTCGTTGAATAAAAATCGTGCAGGGGGGGCCATTCGAGACTCGACAGCGAAATGCGAGCAGCCTCGAAAGTCTCCGGATCGATCGGGTCGATGGGTGCGGGACTGCGAACAAACGAGCACCCGCGTAGAAGACGCGACAAGAGAGAAAGTAAGTAGGGGACGGCATAGGAATGAACGCCGTTATTTACCCTGGAATTGCATTTGGTGGGCGCCTCGTTGACTACCGTCGACTCGTCTTTCTGCTCTTTGATCTGAATGTCTTTGTAGTTCACCTTCCAGAGCAGGGAATCCAGTTCCTGCTCGTACTTCCAGTTTCTGTACAGCACCAGCATCACGGCGGCGATGATCAACAGAAATCCGCCCGCGATACCACCCATGATCTCTGCCGTGTGAGCTGCGCGTTTAAATTGAAAATCGTGTGAATTGGTCACGAACTTCTCACCCTTTTTTTTTTCTTCTTTCCTTCTTTTTCTTTTGTTTGCGTTTGTTTTTTTTTCGTTGCATCGGTTCGTGATGCATTATAACGAGTGCATATTATGTGGGTCAGAGATGCTCGTTTCGTACGATTCATTTTTTAATTGTACCCTCAGCTTTAATGCTTCGTGTTCGGGACGTTTATTTAAATCGGTCACGATCGTGACGGCCACCGTTTATTGCGTAATCAGTAATCGCGGGGCAGTTACGTGGCCGAGATACACATTCGATCTCAATTAAAGGAAACGAAAGAAGGCACCGGTCGGAGGGGTGGAGGGCGGTTCCCCTTTAACAGATTTACATATGGAAATTTTTCGGCCGGAGTTTACGATGTATTTTCGTGCGATCGAGGCGCGGGAGAAAGCGGACGAATGGCGTTCGAAAGGTTGGTTGCGAGGGTCGAGGAAATGATAATTCGAAAAGGGGATAAACCCTTTACCCTGGCCGTATTTTCGCACGTTATGCCGTACGTCGCGTATGTAATTCGTTTCGCCCCTTTCGTCCATTTATTTCACTTTCCTCCTCGCGAATCAATGTTACGTTTCCCCTCCCTTTTTTTGCTCGCCGCGGCCTACGAAGGGTTCACGTATTACGCTGATTTGCGAACGAGCCCGGGATTCACAGAACTTTCATACGTACAAGTGCACTTTTCGCCATGGTAACCGCACAATGGCTCGGCGATCGGCGGACCACCGCCAATCCACGAAATGTCCCTGGTCAAACGAAGTTTCTGCAACAGAAACAGAAATCAATAAACGGGATCGTCGAAAGGTCCGAAGAACGGTGGGGGGGGGGGATCTTTGGAAAAAGAGGAACAGCAGTTAATGTCTTACTGGCAGGTTCGTGCCGTTCTCTTTCCCCACGAAGTACGCTATGGGGTATAAACCGTGCCCCTTTGTCGGCCGATTGTCCAGAGCAATCAGAGTATAATTGCCTTCAGCGTCTCCGTTTTCGTCCATATAAACCGTGTACCTGAACAGACGATATATCATGCAACATACGAGCAATCGTAACGCATGCTCGACGCGCGCTAAAAGTCCTCGTAAATTGCGCAAAGGAACGCGGCGAATCGTTCTTTCACCGACGACTTTTTATGTTATCATCGTTCCTCCTCCTTTCGTCGCTCGTTCAACGATTCGCCGGGAATATTGTTGTGCAACCGCGATCCTCGGTGCCGTTGTGCGCTCGAACAGGCAGCGTAGAAATGCCGTGGCGGCCGCGATGTATCGAACGTTTCAAGCGAGGAAAGATCACGCAGAGGAGGAAGGAATCCGAGCGCACGGATAACTCGCGTGAAAGCCTTAATTATTTCGTCGGGTCAATTATCATTCTAGACGCTTGCGTCATCGTAATGATGGCAGTCCCTGCTTTATTGGCCTCGCGTACTTTAAACTGTCTTACGCGGAGATGAATATTTCCACGGTGATGCAGGTGATTTCTCGAGTTGTGCAACGACAATACCAATACCGTCACGATCCACGGCGGGGCTTGTGTAGATTACAAAATTTTCCATTAAAAAAAAAAAATGGAACCCTTAAATCGGCTTTTACGGTGTCCCCTCGAGCGATTAAAACGGGTGAAAAAAAAAAGTGTTCCCTCTTGAACGAGGGGACACTCATCGACGTGATCCTCATTTTTACCCTCAAAGCCAGGAACGACGGCCCCATAACTCCACGCTTAATCACTAAGTCCGAGAGGCCTTCGCAGGAAGATAGGAGTGTGACGAATCGTCTCGTTTCCGCCTACGTTTGCCAGGTAACGGCGCGGAGATGATCGTTATTTCGGTTGAAATACACTTTGAAGGTGAACGTCGATCGATCGACGATAACAAAAAATGAAATGAACGAAATCGATTTGCATACTTAAAAACTTCGCGACGAGTGGTTGATTCCCGACCCATCTTGCCCCTTATTTCTCTCGCGATCTTGCGAATACGTACCCCATGGCGCTTCGATAGTTAACACCGTACAGAGCCGCCAGCATTTCTCGACCGTTCCGCGGGTCTCGGTTCTCCTTCAGTGCTTTGATCAGAGATCTCTCGTAGAGGTGCACCGCGTCGTACAGGTACGCCGTCTCTGGCACGATCTGCCTTATAACACAAACAGACGATTACGTTTAAAAGTTGAGGATTATGCGCGGGCCGGGATGAACCGGCAAATATTCTCTACTGCGCCAAAGTTGGGAGGAGAACGAGAATATTCATAAATGAAACGCTTCGGTTATTTGAGGCTCGAATGGCGCGGAAGGGTCCCTTCTCGTCTAGAATAGAAAATGTCGAAAGCTATTGTAATAGTCACCTGAACGACACCGCCAACGTTCGCCAGCGGATTGGAGAAATTGAAGGGCGGCTTCTGCCTGTAGGCGTTCACCATCCGGGTGAAATTCCTCGAGTAAATCGGCGCGGACGCGACCACGCTGAAGTAGCCGCGGTACGCCTTCAGGATCGACGAGTTCGTTTTCTTCTGCCATAAGCCACGGAAATACTTGTCAGGTCGTTTCTCGTCGTACTGTTCTATGTCGACGCCGACCACCCAGTACTCACCTGCGGCATTACACACAACCGCGATACATATCTCTTTTTCACCCAGCGCAAGAATTTCTTGCGCAAAACTTGTACGGTGCGTCGCGCCCGCGTTAGAATACGTCGCGCGGAAAGGAGACGACGGTTCCCGTTGAACGGCGTCTGAGAATTCACATTGATCCAGTTCGTCGACGGAATGAACTTTGAACGGAATCGAACGAGACAATTCTCGCAGCGAAGCTCGTTCGAAGATCATCGTTACAACTGCCGGCGACACATCGACACTCTGGTTGTATATGCACCTGATTACGTTACAGCGGATTCATACCTTTTTCCAAGAGCTTCCTTTCGTCCAGCGCCATCAGCAGTCCCATGTGCTCATAGTAATTCCCTAGAATCACGTAAACTGGAACAAACCGCGGCGCGTTCCAGTAATGAGTTTCCCCAATTATCCTTATAGCGGCCTCTTAATTGTTAAAACGTTCGTGGGTATTTTTAGCCGCGGGCAGATAGACGCTTGTAAAACCGTGGCCGGGCTCATAGACGAATTACGAGCGGTATCTATTCAGCGCGCGAAAATTCCTACAATTATAACATGCGGGCGTCGTCTGTTTATTCCGCGCCGCTCCGAACGGACCCGGTGATAAAATTAAAATGCGGGTAGCCTTATTTCGTGTCGCGTATCGTGCGTGATTCGTATGGGCCACCGTTTAAAATAACTTCACCATTATCGCGATGATCGTAAATTGAAGAAAGGCTAGTTCAACGTTCAACAGAAAGAGAGAGAATGAGCGGGGTGCGGGGGGCAAAAAACCGGTTGCCTTAGTACCCTTTCGGTTCCTGTTTTCCTTTTTCTCTTACTCACTTCGCGTTTCCCGATACGTCTCACTAACGTGCTTGTGAAACGGATTGGTCATGTGGGTGACGTGGTACGGCTCTTCCCAGCAGCGAAGGAAGTTTACCGTCACACCTGCCGCCTCGAACGACGACAGAATGGTCTCCGCGACTGTTGACATCTTGTTGAACTCGAACAGGGTCGAGTTCATGTACATGAACGTGACCTGAATATTTCCGTGGAAGTCGTAATTAACAGCGAGTCATGATTATATTTATTAAGAACGCGCGTCAATCGTAGTACATAAAGTGAACATTCAAGAAGGAATAACGATGGTGTTTGGCTTGAGACGAACGAAGCCACGCGCACGAGATAGAAAATGGAAAACAAAGCGAAGCTTGGACAACGTTTGTTCCCCATCCAATTTTCTATCGGATTGGCAGAAACGCGCACAGATTTGTAGCCTATTCGCGGCGATATTTTCGCTCACCTTCGTCCAATTGAAAGCCATCAGCACGGCAACGACGGACTTGGAGATTTGCGTGTCAGGCGGTCTTGTTCTGGCGAACGTCGGGAACTCCATCTTATCCGAAGACTCGCGATGAGTACAGAACTGCAAGCAAAAACGGCGCACGGTTTCAAAGTTACGTGCACATTGTTGGCGGAACGCAAATCATTCCCGTGCACCTTGTTTAACGCGATATTTCAGGTGAACCCAGGCGACAGGTAGATAAACGGCGTGGCGCTCCGCGCGTGCACGGCCAGTCAGCTTCGAATTTGCATTCGGTTTCTAGGTTGGTCTATTACTGGGCTGGAAACCGTGGCGCGCGTAATGCGCGTGATTAGTGGTGTCGACTGGACCGGCAGCGCAACGTGCCCGGGGAATATCGGACAAAAGGTTTACGCGAAATCGCGGCGGCACCGTGTCAAGATCGGCTCGACCGATACACGCCAGCCAGATTAATTAATCCGGCCAGTTATTAAATTTTACAATCGCGTACGCGGTCGTTCGACACGGAACGGCGCTACGTTGCGGGGAATCGGCGTGTTAGGGCGCGCGTGAAATTTATCAGCGCCGATAAAATTGAGCGGCCGCGTTCGTTCGACAGCGGGACAAATTATCGTGCGCATTTCTTTCAAGCCCGGTCGATTAATTTCGCGCCGGCCGATTCGAAAGCCGCGGCTCGCGTATCGAACGGATCGTGAAATGTGAAATGATCGCGAAACCGCGGTCGTGCTTGTTCTTTACGCGAACGCGCCACGGCCATCGGGAGGGAACTACGTATTCCGCCGGTCTGGATAATTCGTCGGGAAGACGAACGGTTCCTTTCTTCTGGAGGTGGTCGCGGGATTAAGAGAAATTTAATAACCCTTTCCCCGACGCCTCGCGGCTCGCGTCGTTCCTCGTTCTCGTCGCTACGAAGTTTCGCTCTTCAAATTGAATTTTCAAACGCGAACGATCGTTGCCCTCGTGCCCCGGTCGATCATTTTGCGGTGCAAGCGAAACGCTTCGACGAAGTTCGACGGTCGTTTACTGCGGAACGGACCAACGCACCTTTAACCCCCGACGGAAGTCGGTGACGAAACGCAGATAGATAAAAGGACGAGACTTGCGACTCGCCGGCGTTGAGCGGGTTAAACCTGTCGTAATCTCAGCTCCGGATATTCGTATTCCTCGGTGGTCGGCGAATAATTTATATCCCCGGCCGGGCCGTCGCTACCGACGGCTCAAACCGCGCATTGCGCCCGCAGATCACGTCGGTACAAGCGAAAAAAGAAAAAACGATCGAACGAAACACTTCGGGGACTATTCGTGCTATTACAACGGTGCACGATTCTCAATTTAAACGGCGCCATAACCTGGCCGCTACGCCCGGGCGAGATCCTTTCGTCATCGCCAACGCGTAGCGCTCGTTCTTTCTTGTCACGCGTCGAATCGTTCACGATCCTATGTCCCCGCGAGTAAAGCACGATAGACGGAGAACAATATGTACATGGGGGGAGGGCGATGGGGATGGTGTTTCTGATATCATCGATATGCAAGCACTAGTCGTGCCGCAATAAAAGTAGATTCAAGCTGAAAGCATGCGCACCGCGATTTGCTATTTGACCAGAGTGCTCTCGAGGGTCGGGGCGAGCGTTCTGCCGGAAGAAAAAGCGGTTCCGAGAAAGGTTTCCTGGATTTCGTGCGGCTGCATTCGGCTGTATTCTGAAGTCTCTGGGGCAATGTGTCTAGGGTTACGTAACGGAGAAAGGCTTTCCTACTAAAGAGCACGAGAACGAGTGCATTTTCTTCGCTCAGGTCACTTTTCTCCTTTTATCTGGTTCGTTTCATTTTTTTTTTATCGCGGCGCGATAGAAACGTTGGCGGGGATAATGGCATCGGGTGGAGTTCGTTGACGGATAGGAGAATAGAGGTATTCCGTTCGAGTCGGTAGCGTACAATGCCGCTCTCTATCACAGCGACGAGGAGTTAACTTACGTATGATATCATTGGGAGGTTGAACGCGGCAGCCATTCTGCCCTCGTGGATGCAGGTTTCCTGGGGACCGATGTAGCCGCTGATATTTCGCGTCCAGAGATCGGCGGTCATCAGGATGCTGGTCTCCTCCTCGCCATAAGTTTCAGCGACCAGGAAGTCGAGCTTGTGACCGAGTCTACCGAGCTCACCTGCGTTCACCTAGCGAGCAAACGGTATTCTATATTCTGCTCGCGAGATTTAAGGAAACGCGATCCCTTCCCCGCAACATTGCTTTCCCCGACTCTAGATGCAAGTCTCTCGAATTTTTCGTTTCGTTTCCGCGAAGCCGACTCTGAAATTCGTCTGGAAAGTATTATGGTCGGACATCAAGTCGAGCGTATTTCGACTGGATTCGATTAAAAATAGCCAACGATAACAGGGTTAAGGAAATTCTGAAATTTCGTCGCGCTTAATTAACTGCTTCCGTGCTAATTGCGGTCGGCCGAAGCATTCGGGGAAAATAAGCTGCACAATTACCTCCTCCACGGCGAGCGATATGGCACCGGATATCCGGTAACCAGGACGCTGATACTCCAAGTCCCCTGGACGTCTCTTGGAACCGGTGATGTACCCGAGGGTGAACGTCTCCGCGTCGGCGCCCTTATCGAGCAAAACGTGGATCGCTGTTAGTAACAGACAAGCCTTCTCCACGTTTGCCAGTAGCATGCCCAGTCGCGAAACCTTTGGAGATTAATTATTCCGTTTATCTCTATACGTTCATTTTATTTCGTTATTTTTATTACAGAAGGGTACGAGAATATCGGTGTCGTTTTGGAAAGAGGTGCAATCGTTCGTTAATTGTTAACCGTTGAAAAATAAAAATACCCTTAAATTGCTTGGGGCGAAGTAGCGCGAAACGGCGAACAGAAATACGGCGAAACTGAAACGGAGGGGATATTAAACTAAAAATAGTACGGGAACCGTAGAAAATTAGGATCGCTAGAGGAACTAGAGGAAAGTGAAAGGACCGCGGACAGAAATAATAATAATGATACAGCGTTTATTGCATAGGAACAGATACGAGAACGAAAGCAATGAAATCAATGAATAGATGATGCGAGGGCGCAATTTAACGTATTTTAGCGTCGTATCGACGCAAGCCACTGCAATTTTAATCCTCCGCGCTATTTTTGTTCCGCACGCGAAAGCTTCGAATTTCTTCCCCCCCACCGGGACCACGACTGTTTATCAAATTCAATCTTTCCACCGTGCAAGAACCCGGCCGCTGCACCAGTTTTTGTTTGCAAGCGACCACGGCTAATAAAAGCAAGAGCTTGCAAACGAAAGATATAGCGAAGGTAATGGATGAAACCAGTAAACTCGACGGGGTTGCAATAAACACCATCAATCTCCTATGGTGTGCCGCACTTCCTCTTCCTACTATGTATTTCGCTTTCGTTCACCGCCGACTACGACACCGGCTACAATATCCTACATCCTCCTAAACTATTGTATTACCGAGTGATGGAGTGTGCGTCATCGACAGCTTGCAAACGAGAGACCACTTTTCTTTCGCAAACCACGCTCGGTTGCGGCCACAGTTTACCCGGAAGTACGACCGATTTTGTTCTTTTCTTTTTTCACGACGAATCGAACGCCACGCGCGTATGTATTTCTTTCCGTTATACTTCGCATTGTCCCGCGCTTCGTCGTTTTCCACGGTTTTCCACGCGCGACGCATCGAGTCCCGGCGATGCGTCTGTCATTCATTCAACGATAGCCCGCGAGCGCTATTTGTACGGGGACGGGCACGCGAGTTTTCCGCGCGAACGTTTCACGGACGCGATCGCGAGTGAATCGACATTCCCACGGGCGTATCGTAGGGAAACGATCGGTTGCTCGCGCTTCGGCTCGATCGAGCAGAGCCGACGTTATTAATCAATGGCGGTGACTCAACGCTCGTTCATTTCTTCCTTCGATTCTTCGTCGTTACGACTTGATCGTAGATCTTTCGGGCCCGTTTCTGCACCTCGCGACCTTCTCCTACGGTTGCTTACGTAATTGCAAACGGACGAGCGAGATGCGTGCGTATTTCGCGTCTCCGTCGTTTTTGACGTATTATTAAAATAGCCTACTATAAATAATGGGTCGCGGAGAGGCCGGGCGAACGGACCCCGAAAGACGACCAAGGGAATAGAAAGAAAATATTAACGAGTTTCGCTTTGAGCTGCTTCCGTGGACGAATTTCGTTGAAAATTCCGCGGAGCCCGTACGAAAAGGAGAACGAGAACGCCGAGAGTGTTCTCGCGGTCCTTCGGGCTCGATTTCGATATGCTAATGAGAGTGCCGTGAATGTTTCGTACCCGCCGCGATAATTAACGAGGTGTACAGGTTTATTAAGTGCACGCGAATTGCACAGGTGGCTGGGAAATTAATTTTCCAACGGTGTATTGTCACAGTCGGATCGATAATTTCGCACAGAGAGAACGAATCGCGGGGCAGCATTAATGAACGCTTCGTGCCGCTCGAGGAGATACTTTTTTTTTTGGTGAATTCTTCAAGTTATTTGACTAGAATAAAATATATAATGCAATTGCCAAGGAAGGCCTAAGGAACGACGTTAAAAGCGCGGACGCGTGACGGTAATTGAACAGATAGGAATCTCGACAGGGTTATCATCTACGAAGACGTCACTCTTTTATCGGCAAATTCATTTCTGGATGCTGAGGCATTGTTCGCTATTTTTCTCACGCTTAACGACACTGATATTCTCCATCCTCGATTTACAATTGGAACGTTACTTACAAAATGGGATAATCGTCCGATTGTTTCATTGTACTTGCAAGCACGCATCGCGACGATAAACACTTCCGTGCGATTTACAATTTCCAAGACGGGCCGTATACATATATTTATGGAACTTACGACAGGGAAAGAGAAACTCGGCCGCGCCGGGCCCTAATTAGCCACGAACTAATTCGTACAAATTTAAACGCACCGAGACACGTGGCTCAATTAAATCTGATGCGCGGACATCTTATTACGAATACCCCGGGGGCTCGTACACCGCTGCCCACGTTCATTTATGATCCGCGATGCGCCGCCGTTACGTGTCCTTAATTAGTATGGAATTATTATCGCCTCTCGCGGTGTCGCTGCGGCGAAGCCGAATCTTTCATCGCGACGAAACGATCGTATCTTCATTATACTTTCGCGAAATCCCAAACGAACGGCCGAACATTAAATTCGACCGCGAGATGTATCGAGCACGCGTAAATATTTCATGGCTGCCCAATTTCTGCCCCCTCGTGTACACCTCGCACGTCCTTCTCGCCTTTACGCCGCCTTCTTCTTGCGTTACTCCTTTTTTTATGCACACACATACAATAGCGTTCGAGCGCACTTGTTTTCTCTCGTTGAGCCCCGTGCACGGAAAGAAATCGTGAGATCCGTACCGAGATGGAGGTCGTAAAGACAGGCGATATTAAAAGGCCGCAGAAACAGATTTATGGCGTCGTGAACAATCGTCGATACGACCGCACCAGCGAATCCGTGTGAAACGCTAAGAGTTGGATCTTTAACACGTCCTTAATGAATGCCCGGACCTTTATCCCATCGGCAACAGGCTGATCGTTCTTTTTAATGCGTCTCGCATCCTCCACTTTCATTTCTTCGAATAAAAAAGCACTTCTCTGCTTTCCGACATTTCGTTGCGAGCGCTCGATTGATACGAAACATCGTCCAAATGGGCAGTTCATCTCGAGCGAGTCGCAGACGTAATCGCGCAGCCTGCATTATCCGTATTACCGCCTGTACGCATCTCGCGTAGCAGCGATAATAATACGAATCGGTGGTCTCTGAAAAACAACAAGGGAAACAATGTAACCGGTTGCCCACGTTCCCGTCGTCTTCTGCCTACAGTCATGAAAAATGATCAACAAGATCGTTCAGCGAGCTGTCAGATTCGAAGCGGCGAACGCGGCAACCCGTTGGCAGCGTCGGAAGCGAGCGGCGCGCTATTCACCTCGCGTACTTCCGCTGGTCCCGAATAAATTTCCCGCCCTTATCGCGCGTCTCGCTAAACAAATATTCCACCTGACGCGTTCTTTATCGCGGATAATCGCGTTTGCAACGTATATCCGCGCGAGGCGATACGCGTCGGAATTGTATCGTCGCTTGTTTCGCGGTCGTCTTCCGTTCCGACGCGAACGGCGTGGCAAATTTTCCCGAAATCGCCGCGGAAAGCTTCCGTTCGGCCCGATAAGCCCGCAAGAAAGACCGGGGAATCCGCGACGTATCGCAGCGAGCCGACCCAGGGAATACCGCGCCGCTCCTCGTCGGCAGAGCACCGTCTATTTCGCGACACCGCGGTGAAAAGTTTGGGGAAAGGAGTTTTCGAAACTCGCGATCGCCAGCTGACGAAGGTCGCAGGAGAAAGTGACGCGTAGCTTGGTAGCACGTTTTTATTACTATTTCCTTGGGAGCAGCACCGCCTCGGGTATTCCACGGGCGCGTTACAATTCGCCACGGTCTCGCGCCAATGTCCCTTGCTACGCCTCTACACGCATGTGCCACTCTTGCTATTACATATGTGGAACACGTTGTACATACCGCTGACTATATTTAGAAGTTTCTCGAAAGCGAACGTTACACGGTGAACCGTGCATAAGGAAAAGCCGTGCAGGTCCCGCAGAAATCTGGAGTAACACTGTTTGCGTGTCGGTCGCCCTCTGATCGGCTGTGTCAACATTGCGATTTAGAACGGTCGGTCCGGGTACACCTTCCGTCCTTCGACGTTGAACAGGCGGGGTGCGCGTCAATTACTCAATCGTGAACTCGATCGTGGTATCGAAGCGAGTAGATTCGTGCAGGGAAAAGAAGCGTACAGTTGGCCACCGTGTAACGAGAAAGTGAGCTAGACGAACGCGTGGAGTAAAGGCAAAGCAGTAAAGTTCTTCGAAGGTAGGCCGCGTGTCGGAGACCCTGTCACGCTGCAAGCCGATTGTATCTGAGATGCTCCATCGCGCTGGATAGAGCAGTTTCTTTTGTCGACTCTCGTTTGATAAGAACTTTTTACGGGAACGATGGAACAGCCCCGCCGTATGCTATTGGGCAACGACCCGTATATCGCGGTCGCGGTTCGTGGGAATATCAGGAAGATGACACGGGGACAACCGTACCGGCGTGAAATATGGACGATGTCCGTACCCGTATCTCTGCCCTCCTCGTTTGCAAGCGACGTTCGCCCGAAAATTTTCGCCCGACCTCTGCGTCGCCGTGTCGCCCGGCACGAAAAATATTGGACGCGTCCGAAGGTAGCATTCGACGAGAATACGTGCCCCCGTTGAATGGCGCAGGTAATCACGCGGAACCATTCGCGAGGAAGATCTCGATTGTAGAACAGAGAGCGCGCAGAAAGTGACTCAACCCGATCATGGGGGCCGACTTTCGAAAAAGCTGATCTCGTATCTGTGTCACATGGTGTCACATAGAGAATTTTAGGCACGCCTCGATCCGGTTGCGTCACGGACCTCGGGGCTATGCATTCAATTTCTATTCCGACGAACATTTTCTAATTAGTCGCGGAATAGTCGAGCGAAGATGCCTCGCGATCGCTCGACGAATAATTTACGAGCGGGCGTTAATCGCACCGCGATTACAGGTGTCGTCGACGTTCATTCGGTCGGCCAACGTGGGTAGCCGTCGTCGAGAGACGCGCGGGACATCTCCGTCGCTGTCGGCCGGCAATAAATCGCGAATCTGAACCTTTCAACGGCGAGCGACGACCACGTGGACACGCCTATGCACGGATCGGCGCGAGCATTGTGGGAAAATCGAAAATAGTGGACCGCCGATACGCGGGATACGCTCGATCTATTTCGCGCGTCACTGGACGTCCCGTTTATTTTCGTAGACCGGCTAGAAGAAAATCTTCGCGGATTCACGAGCGTTGTTTGTTTCTATTCCGAGTCGAAAATCTCGCCGAGCGCCGCGTCGCCGCGTATCTTCGAAACTTCTTCCGCTGGCTGGAACTTTCAAGAAGCCGCAATCTCTTCTCATCTTCCCGGGTTAAGTGTATTCCCCTGTAGGCGAAATTTTTTATCTCCCGCCACTCGTCTTCGTGTATCCTCCCGCGGCGGCCAGGTGTCGTCGTTTAGTTGACGCGTTAACGTTCGCCGGCCGCGTCCTTTAGCGTCGAACGACTCGTCAGAGCTGACGCCTCCTCGTTCCACCTGGTAACTAGACTGAAACTTTTCCAGTTTCTATTTTATGTTTCCGTTCCTCGCGCAATATCGTCGAGCATCCGCGCAATTCGCCACGGTTTCGTCCATCGTTCGGGTTCGACGATCTTTCGTCGGTTGATTCTGTGTTTCGACAGCCGGGTAATCTATTACCCCGTCGCGACGTAAATCTACCCGGCGACCGCGTCGTGACGGTTTCCTTCGGGTCTTAAATTTAAACACCGCTCGTGCTTTAAAAATGTATGCCAACGACGACAGCGAGGTGCTTCTGTTGAACGAAAAATTCGATATCGTTCAAAGGGAAATTACCTCTCAACGCTTTCGTCGCTGCGGATATCGTTCCCGAAGAAACGCAGGTGGACGGTAATCGATGTCCACCGATTTCTGACACCTCTGTCGACGTTCGAATTCTTAGATTCTCGAGGACCGCTCGCGAACCGCCTTGGTTTACGAGCTCGCGAGACCCTGGCGGTGATTTATCGTGTCCAGTTTTCGATGGCACGTGGCAACACTTGCTCGTTACCAGTCATTCACAACCGGCCACGGACCTTCCCACGTTGCTCCGATCACCTTTCCTCTCTCTTTGGATTCCCCCGTTTCTTTTTGTTCCCCGTTTGCCAGCCTCCAGTTCGAAAGAGCGTACACCGCGCGTTTCTATTTTACGCATCCTGGATATCTAGACTTCGTTCGTTGTTTGTGGCCTATTTTAGTTTTGCCACCCCTGCGGGAACTTTGGCGTTCCGAGTGGAAATGCACGTTCGTAAGCGGAAAGGCAAGTTTATGGTTGTAATAAGCAACTCGTAGAGTAAATGGCCGTTTATGTGAACACGCCGGGGGGCGATAGAGCGAGGGTGTCTGAATCGTTGGTATGTAATAAGGGTTCACAGATTTCAACCCTCCTTTTTTATAAGGTCCGATAAATCGTAAACGATAGCACAGCAACGAGTTCAACGATGCGTAGATCGTAGAATGAATAACAAACGCGAGAACGAATTAAAGAAACAATCCAGGTATTACGTTGCCGGATGAAAACGATGTTGGTTCTAATCGCCGCACTCACCTCAGTCGTCGTGTTCCTCTCCAATGGAAAATTCTGCCGAAACCGTCCTCGGTCCTCGGGGCTCAGACACCGCGGACTACTAGAAGCGGCACAGTCGCACTGAATTTCATTCCTAAAAGAAGAGAAAAAAAAGATAGCCTCGCAGCGGACCGGCGACCAAGCGTCGATCTCGATAACGACACCGAGGAAGAAATTAAAACATTCCGTGTGGCAAAGAACTAGAATCCCGTAATTTAAATTCGCGTCAGTCGCTTGGTCCACGTGAGCGAGCGTGCAAGAATGCGACGCGCAATCGTGACGGTAAATCAAAGAAACGGAAGCCACGGCTATTTCTTTCTCTATCATCGAAAATTTATTCGCACGTTCCCTCGAATAAAACGAAGACGGAGCGACAGAAAAGGTGGGGAAAAGAACCTACTCTGTATTACCCGAAGGAGAATTTTCCTCAACGACGCGTCGACGGAAAAATTCGCCGGCGAAGAGCACTCCGGAAAATACGATCGTTGGAACTCGCGATTCACCTGCAGAACGATTCAAATTTGAAAGACCGTCCCGCCGCGCCCCGTTGCGAAAAGAATAACGTGAGACCGGCGATCGACAGTGATCGTAGGCGCGCGCGGCCAGACTGACTTCACTCTGCTCGTCCTCTTTCCCTCGTAGCTCGTACGTCGAGCGTCGTCGCCGTCGGCGTCGTCGTTCCATTCACAGTCCCCGACGCTACTCCGACGCGGCGATGCGTTGCCCAGGCGCATGAGCAATAGCCGAGAAAACGCTTCGAAAAAGAGGGAGACGGGCGGTACTCGATAGACTGCGATTACAATTTTTTTTTCTTCTCGATTTTCCTCGATCAGCGTATCCCGTATACTTTTCTGCGAAGTAAGTTCTATTGTCTGGAATGAGTCCGGATGTACATGGAGAAGACTCCTCGCAAATATTCTTGGGAATAAACGAATTCGTAATGCAGATTTACAATTGACGTTTCGACAAACGAAGCTGTTATTAATATTAAAAAAATGATCGTAGATACTCGCCGGCGGGGGAACGTTGTCGAGATCTACAGTTTTCCCATTAACGCCGATCTTTCTCCGGGATATAAGCCGCAGAGTTAAATTGGCCGCGACCCGCGAGGAAATAAAAATTCATGTTCCGCGGCGAGCGACGACGCGACGCAGTCGCTTCTTCCGCAAATTTCGCCGCTCCTCGAAGCAGCTGCTGACGCGAGGCACTGGGATTCTGTCAGCTGCGAATAAAACCATCCATTTACCGGGCGGTAAGGGCTCGCGGAGGGAAGTCGGTTCATTCTTGGCCGTTGCTCGGCGTTTACGAGGGCGCGAAAGCAGGGCGAGGCGAAGCGAGAGAAAAACCGACGATCCCCGGAGGACTGGAAGAAGAGTGGATAGCGTTCATGAAACTGTACACTGAATTCTGAGTCGAATAGTAGGTGTGTCGACCCTCGCGTTTGCATCGACGAACCGGAACTTTCGATTCTCGTTTCACGGGACTGTTGAAAAACAAGCGCACCGCGGCTGAAAGCTCCGAGAGGCTTTTGCGCACCTGTTCACTTATGCATAGAACGTTGATATTTACTCGGATGTGTATGCGGAAGCGGGATGGATTTGACGAATGGTGAATTTAGATTGGATTAATTTGACGCGTTGACAAATATTGCAGTAATAGAACAGTTCAGGCTATGTGGAGCTGAACGAACGAAGAAAATAGAAGTAGGTAGTTTTTCGAATGAACAGACTATTTGTTATTTGGAGCATTTAGAGTAAGCGTTAATTTATATTACAGTGTGAAGTTGAATTTCATCATTTTATTAGCAATAGCAAGAACGATATTATCATTCGGTGGGTTTCGAGATGTTACTGCAAATCAATTTGAAGACAAATTCTATCGAAAACCAACGGTGCACAGTTGGATAGCTTGTGACGAAATCTATTGGTGGCATTAATCTTCTTCTTCCGTTGATTATTACTAATGCTTGTATTGGACGTTTCCGTCTCACTCGCGACTATAAAATATACTCCGGAATATATTCTTAGACTCCCGTAAGAAAACGCGGCACCTGAGTCCATTGCGTGTCTGCGAGGGACAAACAAATCTTCGTGCACCGAGATTACAGGTGAAATATACCCAACCTTCCGTCGTATATTTTAAAACTGCAAGAACTCCAAAGCACCGAGAGTGGTCCGGGGATACAAAATTATAACTTATCCAACCATCGTTCCCCGTTGCGCCATTAAGCGTCGTCGATCACGGGCGGAGTTAAACAAACAATAGTGAGATCAGAAGGCTTGGAAAACTTTTACGCTTTCACAATCGACATAAATCCTCCCGTCTGTATTTTCTAAGCGATACAACGTGAACCCCTTTTAAACGGTCCGGTCGAGCCGAAAAAACACGACTGATCGATAGTCGCCGACGATTCGCCGACGAAACTTTCGGTCGTGAAACGATCCAAGAAAAGCTTCTACCCGTCAAATGAAATGTAAAGAAACGGCCCACCGTTTCTCTGTCTATCTCGCGCCCGCGATTCTCTTGATAAGTCGTCGGGGAAGGGGAGAAAGGTAACGGCGTACGGTACTGGAGACGGATAACCCTCTTTTTTTCGCGTCGTTCGCCGATTACGCGTTACGCAAGTACGTAAGAACGCGCGGAACTCGCGCGTGACTTGCTTTGGAGAAAGGTGCTTCTACGTACACGCGGGGACAAAGCACCGTGTCGCGTACAACTTCTTTCAACTACATGTACGTGGCATACATCTACGTATCCACGAGGCGCGTGTGTGCGCGTAAATTTTGTCCCGTGCTAATTAATTATTGTGTATTGGGTGTTCCATGAAAGTGGAAGACTTTTCGGTACGAAAAGAATTATATGCGCACTGACTCCATATTATAATTGTCTGATTGCTGGATGAATCTGAAATTACAAATGTCGCAATGGAAGTTCCACGTGTTCATCGAAGCTTTGTCTACAATTCTTTTCGAACGAGTATTTAATACCTATTGGGAACTGTATTACAGGAATTATGAAAGGTAGCATAAAAATTGTCGTCTTAAGTCAATTGAGTTTTTAATTTAATGCGGCCATTTTATTCGCAAGTGCTTTGGCTTGAAATCAAATTTGTATAGCGAATGGCTTTCGGAGGACTTTGGTTTCTCAGTTGGCAACTCTTTGCCCCAAATTTGGTGAAATTTACTGCAAAGGTTCCCATAACACTTATATAACTAAGATAGAATAATTCTTTCAAATATTTCACCGTATTTTCCAAACAATGATAACAATGGCGCTACCACTAATAATAACAATTGCATCCATATTACTCGCGGAATAAGTACAAAATAAATAAAACGCCAACTATGTGGACAACGCTCTACGCACGCAATGCTTAATTATCCCATACTTTCCGAAAAGGGCATAATCAATTGATAACGAAATCATTGATCAGTTGGACGATTTCGAAAGTTTCACGGCCGCCTATATAATGAAAAATCTGTCAAGCCAATGGAACAGTTAATGCGACATCCGCGCTAATCTCTCAAAAATTCTACCTATACAGAAACATTACACACGCACATTCCATTCGCCGCGTGTACTTTTCGAAAACAAATTTTTTCAATTAACGATTCAGAAGCGGACGAAATTTACCTAGCGTCCACCTAATCGAATTCAACAGGACAGCGCTGTTTGAAATGTCGGTCGGCCCGCGGCGAAACGAACAAAAAAATCAATCATCCGGCGGGCGTGAAAGTCGGTGGAATGATTAGCAGCACGCCCTTTCACGCTCGATCGAGGTAAATCGCGCAGTTAGCATGGTAATCGCGTTGTGTTAGCCGTGCTGTCCCCCTGCAGACGATCTTTCTGCCTGTCGAACGGCGAGGATCGCGTTGTCCTCGACTTCATGGATCATTGTCGCGCGACCCAGTTCCCCTCGCTGTTAATTAAATCTTTTTTTGCCGGGGCGAGACGCCGAATCGAACTCGTGGTGGGGCCGAGCCATTAAACGCTCGTTACGCCTCGTTTTCGTGCCAATAGCGCCGTCGAAAATTGTGAATAAATGAGCAGATTTCGAGTAATTGCCGTTCATGTCTTCGGGTACGCCGGACTCGTTACATCGGCGACAACGCGACTCGATTACGATGATTTCTCGTCCCATTTTGGGACGCCTGTTTGTTTTCACGCGTATTTCTTCTTTTTTTTTAATTAGTTCGTTATTGGGATACTTCGTTTTCAATTATTTTGTTATCGGGACACTCGTTGTGTAAGTTCTAGTACGCGGTTTTTTCTTCTTTATTGAGGGGTGAGTGATAATTTTTCAATTGACCGATACGTCGTCGCAGTGAAATTTCTATACGCGGTTTCTAATTCGCTCTTTGTTCCCTCGCTATTTTTCGACATTATGTTAGCAACGATAAAGAGGCGTTCACAGCCGCCGACTGATGTAGGTCAGGGAGTTCCATAAATCTCGGGATTCTTCTTTTTTTTTTTTATCTTATTCGACCCAGAAGATACATAGAGAGAAACGTACCGGCACATTAATCATTCTCTTACTCTACTTCCATACTAAATCATTTTTAATCGATTAATCTTCTAACTGAAAATCGCTCTGGGAATAACGCGCGAAGGAAAAAAGAAAGGGAAGAGAGCTATAATATTAAAGTAACGCAGTTATCGTTTCACTTATCGTTGAGAGAAATCTGCAGGCAGGTGGTCCGAAATCAACCATGAAAGTGGTGAAAAATTTAAAAAAAGGAACGCCCCCCCACGGCTCGGAATAAAATTCAACTTTGCGACAAGGATAATGACACAAAGGACCATCAGTCACGGTACGTGACCGGCATGTTAAATCAACCCCGCATATCGTAGACATCGATCTGGATTCACTTTCTGCTCGAAGGTGGAATGAAGTTGTTGTTGATCGAACGGCGAGACGACGACGACGACGGCAACGAGGGAGAAGAAGAAGCAAAACGAGGGGATCGGCGTTCAGGAGCGTTCTCACGTAAAAATTTTCGCATTAATTTCGTTGCACGCGTTAATGCTCGCCCCGTATTACCTTGCGCTTGCCGATCGCTCGTAATTGCACCGATTATCCGTGGCGAGTGTGCATGTTCAGGTATTTTGGCCATAAATTACTCACGATCGTCGATACGTCCGTGCATCGACAGTGAAATAAAAGGAATCGTGTCGTGTGGAGTACGTGGCCGCCGAAAGGTTCTGCCCTTTTTACCGATACTTTCTCGACGGTTACAACTGTTCCCACTCCGCTGGCGAACGGCCAACGACGATTTTATTATCCCGGCTCGCGACGTGGAACTAGTAGACAGTCGTTCTGGCTCGGACGTTAGTGTTTCGTTAGAGAGATCCCCCGGCGAAATGTATCGCATTTGAAATTAACCAGATCGATTCCAAAAACGGAGCAGAGTCATTGTAGCGGCCGAAAATTAGGTTGCAGTCCATTCGTTCTTTTGTGTACAGGAGAATGTAGAACGATTTGTATTTATTTATTCGATTGTGTTTTAACTGGAATACAATATACAATTGATACAATACCAATCCTTTTACATCCCGTATAAAATTCCCTGGATATCCCTGGCCTTAAAACTGTTACTTTAAACCCCCTTCGGGTTCCACTTTTACCAAAGAGAAATGAGCAAAAGGAAATTGGCAGAGTTTTTTCGTTCCAATTACACGGACCACCCCATATTTCCTAAATGTATGTACAAGCAATTTAAAAACTGCTCCGGGACATCGTTTTAATTCCGCAAAGTTGTTTTGCGGTTAACGGTATCAATTTATTACCACATTGCCCCGATAAGAGGTTTCCAGTAAAGCGTAATACTCGGTGCCCGCGAGTTTACGACATCGGGATCACCAACTATTCCCAGGTTCCCCAAACCACGTGCAACACATCCACACATGTATACACGCGTACGTACAATTGCGCCATACGCGGCTCGCTTTTGCGAAACACAATTATCGGGTAGCACACGAGCACGGTGTCGAGTGGCATGACGGCCCCCCGACTTTATACGGCGAGCGAAATTATCGATTTGCTTGGAGCTTGGAAAGACTGTTAAAGGTGCTCGAATGACACCTGTTGCCCCGTCGGGGCAGCCGCCAAATTTCGTCGTGCATGTCGGCCCGATTTTTTGATAAACTCCGACGCCGCCGCCAATATTTCACCCGGGTAATTGTAACCTGCCCGGCGGTCTTCGTAAACGCCGTTTCGCGAGAATTATGACTGCATATTGATAATAATTTTTCGGCCGCATTACAGCCCGGCGGACTGTTTAATTTCGCGCTACTCGTTTCTTTTTTTCCACGGTCGCGTTCCCGTCTCTTTCCTCACCTCTTCAGGCCGCACGTCGGCTCGCGAACGTGTCTCACGAATTCGACGCCCGGAGCCTCGTCACGATTGTGTGTCTGCTCGCCACGTAGTTTCAAAAGTTATTTAATAAGAATCGTTCGACGGCTGATGGCCGTGCGAAACTTCCGCCGCGCGCCTCTTTATATCTTCTCGCGAAGGAAAACGTCTCCCTGGGAACGGAGGCCACGGGCGGGCTTGATTAAAACTTCTTCCATCTATTTCAATTCTTTTTTCTCCTTTCGTTTTCCTTCGTGAAAAAAGTCGCGGTTCGTTTTTTCAGCGCTGATCGAATGCGTATCGGAGTTGCGAACCGGCGGCGCGAGATTGTATTTCAAATTTCGTTTCGGCCGTCTTCGCTTTCTTTGTTAGGACAATCTTCTCGCAGAGCTTGAATATATATATATATATTCATTCCGTTTGATCGTGCCTCTGTGAACAAATAGTTCTCAACTTTTCCCACGGTTGTTTGATATCTTTTTTGATTGGTAACAATCAATGCCAGCGGGGGATTCGAAACGGGCGAGAAGGAGACGGTTCCTTGGACGATTTCGCATTACAATATCCAGCCTGAAAATAGCATTTCATTTCCTGTTCGTTGGGAACGCGCGAAAACGGGGGGCCAACTGGGCGTCTCTAATTCAGACCCCGGTATCGATTGCAAAGGATGAATCGGTGCAAAATCGATGGAGCTGCAATTTAGCGACAGCCCTACCGACCACTGGTAATGCTATTTGCAAACGATTTGTAATTAGTGCCGGATAGGGCTTAATTCGCCGCGATAGTTCTCGGTCAGCAATCTGATGAAACTATTCGATGCGTCAAAGGACGCGTTATTTAATTGGCCGTTCGTCTAGTTTAAAGTTGAACGTAGATACGATTAACGTTTCCTGTGTGATTATGAGTAACATTATAATTATATCGCAGAATATGCTTCTGGTTGCTGTTATAGAATATTGAGGAGAATTTTTTGAAATTGCGTTTGATAAAAACTTATCAGGAGCCGGATGTGTTTAAGGTTTAAGTCGAGCAGAGTAACAGAAAAGGGTAGCAATGCAGTTTAAATGTTATAAAATACAACACGCTTATCGGAGATACAATAAAAGTAAATGGAGCATTCGAGCAGAGAGATTTGTGATAAGGTGATAGCGGAAGAATGTTTTCCAGGTGGGTGAAAGGTGGCGCCACTGCCTCCGTACCGAAGCAACAGCTACAATATTTTGCTTTGCCCGCAATTCGATTCGATATGGAAGATACCGAAAGAAAAATTGAAAAGTACCCATGGACTCGGGTAATCTGAGCAATAACGCGGGACAAGAGGTACAAAAAGTATACTGCAAAAAATATAGCTCAAAGTGCAGGTGTTAATTGTCCTCCAAGGTTCTCCAAAATGGCCACCTATAAATTCCTTAATCATCCCCATGAAGATCAATTAACGTATGATACAGCATTCCATCAGAGGATATTATATTATAATTAATGATACACCTGTCTTAATGCAGCGCGAAAGAAACGTCGTGCAACTCTCCCGACTTAATTTACCCTGAATTCGCCGAGTTCATTAGCGGCGCCAGTACATCCAGCAATAAAGACAATCATTAACCAGCATGCAAATGTTAATTTCTTCTTCTCGTACGGATGCGATCGGTGCTTATCGTTCAATGCGCAAACAGCATGGAAACGAGTGCAACGGCCAAGATAAAAAAAAAAAACAAAACCCAGCGAGCAATCGCCGTCATGAATATTTTGATAAGCATTCATTTGTATAATGAGCACACGCCACTGTTTCATATAAATTGAATGTAACAGCAAGACATTTTTTCCTCGAAAACCAGCCTTCGAATTTCATTATTTTTACTTATTCATGCCAGTTACATAGCAATGCTTGGTACGTCTCGTGGGATGAAAAATCATCAGCGTCGCTTGCTCCCCTCCCTTCTAGTTATTTTCTCCGGCCATCGCCTTTTTCCCTCAACCTAGATCTTCTCTTAACCATAAAAAATCATTGCTCGCGTGCAGGCACCACAAAAACGCTCTCACTCTAAAGCGTCTATCGAGCGACCCTGTCAATTTTCAAACCGATAATTGGAACTCCTGTTAACAACCCCGAACGAACGAATTTAATTCAAATGGATCACGTGGATCCTCCGCGATCATCCAGGAACCATTTCGCCCACAGTGTACAACGCAGGAACGAACGGAGAATAAGGGTCGGCGAAGACGGCGCTCGTGACAAATTATCGGGGCGACCGGCGAGACTCGTTAATTAATTATGCATATATTCTTTCTCCTTTCGATTCTACCCTTGCTTCCGCGACCTCCTCCACATTTTACCGTCTCCGCGCGTTTGGTCAGAACAGCGCTGCGGGTAATTGGAAATCAATACTCGTATCCAGCCCTCGAAACATTCTTACCTTGACGAAAAAGCGATCGTGACCCCTCTTCAACCGCAAAGAAGACGCCTCTCGCTTGGAGAAGCTGACTCTCGACTTACGTGCGAGCTCTCATTATCATTTTTTGCATCAGATCCATCCGATTTACCCCGTTTCGAGGCAACCCCGCCGTCGTTCCGTTTGCTTTCACCCTCTGGAAGGCTGGCTGTTGGCTTTTGCGAAGATGGATAAACGACAGAGGGGGTGATCTAACCTTTTTTTCTCCTTTTGTACATTCATTTATTCGAGTACAATTATTGGGGCTTTCATTTTATCGCGGGCATTTTTCTTCAGTGGAACGATCAATCTTTGCACAGATCCGAGTTCCGTTGGATCCGCTTTCTTGTCGTAAGGAAACACTTTTATTTTTCCTTCTCAAGTCCCTGCCTTTATCGCGCTCGAAGGAAACTTTCGCGGTAAAAAAATTAATATGAATAATTTACACGGATTCCTAAAAGCTCTCCGTTTTATGGTCCATCAAATTCCTTCTTTTATGAGTTACTTAACCGCGCCACTTGAACGACGCGCTTCTCCCGTTTCCGTCCCGAAGTGCACCGTACACGAATAGTTCAATCTGAACATCTGTGTACACATAGATACGTATTTACAGTGTTCAAACTATAATTCAATTATGAAGCTGTTCTTGCATTATCAGTTATTTACTTCGTCGCGGCGACGGCACGTCATTTTTCAAGAGCACCGTCTCCTTTCGAGTTATATCGTGTTACGTTTATTTTTGTATCGGTTGTATAAAGGCGACTATCGATACCACCTGTAGCCCAAGAGATATTCGACGTCGCGCCGCCGCGTCACGCGGCGTCGCGACGTCCCCGATCGAAAGTCGATCCGGCTACCTGTCAGGCTGCCTCCCCCTCGTCTAATGGAATGAAAAATCATCGCTGGAAGCGTGTCGCCACGTCGTCGCGAATCTTTGCCACCTAATGATGCTAGATTGCTCAGCAATACGCGTGCACGCTGCACAGAGATGCATTATCGCCGATAGAGATCGCACGACCCGTTAATCCGTGGGCGAATCGCATTCAACCCGTTCACCATATTCGACGCCCATCAATTTTGTATCGTTGCATTGCATCACGCGCGACGTCAATCTGTTTATCGATGAAAAAAATTGCACTGGATGCATGCGCGTTATCAGTATTCTCAATGCTGGGAATCGCGAAGTTTGCGACCTTTATTCGGCGATATTTAGTACTCGTCATTTGTAATTGCGGGCCATTCGATCGATCTTACGACTTTAGATATTCTTCGCCGGTTGATTACCTTTTTCGTTATAACGTACAGAAATTCTGCAATACTTTAAACGAATTTTTCCGCGCGGCGGAATATAACTAATTTACAGAAATTGCCCTTTCAATTGAATTATTAATCCCGAAAGCAAATTGGTATCGATCATTCCATGGTAATTTATTCCGCATAGAGTGAACTCGAACGCTTTTAAAAGGGGAAATTGACTTGCACACCACTTTAGTTACAATCCCCTTTTGTGGTCGTGCATTAATCGCTGCTTTTGTGTGCCTTTCATCGTTACTCCGTTAGCGCGGTTCTTCGATATTGTCCCTCGCGGAATTATGTATTATAAGCTTGAAACTGACTAATCTGTGCCCGAGACCAGTAGGCAGCTGGATTCTAATTATTTGGCGACGGATTGAATTCCGTATCATTGCCGGTCATAATGTTATCGGAAATTTATTTTGTATTACGTCTCTTCCTTTTTTTTTAAAGTCCAACGTTAACGACGTTAAAGAGTTACTTAATGCTAATAGCATATTTCTTTTGTGAGGAAATAATGACTAAAAATGACTCCATTAGCCACTAATTGGAAAATTGCACCTTGGTTAAAGTTTGAGAAAGCTTTGTGAAAAGGTAGTGCGTCAAGTACACTCAGAGCAGAAATTAAGCGCAGATTTTACGTTTATCTCGGAACTTTAACATTAAAGAGCTCTTATTAAGTCCTCTTAGTAAAGACCCTAAATATTACTCTACTACGTCTGACCCATTGAAATTTGTCACGAAGTTCGTAGGCGAATGCTGAAATATCCTATTTTTGTTGCTTTGTTCGTAATGCCACGTTATTTTAATCAATCCGAGTGATAATGATTCGGCGGAAGAATTGAAATAACAGTAATTTAGAAATTTTAACAAAGTGATAATGCAGTTGATATCTCCGGAGCAGACTATACTCTATTTTTACTCGTCCGCGTCGAGTGTCGAGAGAAATGTTGTTTGTAAACACCGATTACGGGCATGAACGGCACAGCGCCGCGTCCCGTTGTACGATTTCTATCTACCCGATTTACAATGCTGTAATAATTCGTAAACATTTTTTATTCATGAATGTATCTTGAAGAATGCTCAATGAAATGTAGTCGTTGTGGGTATACGATTTGCGATCCATCCGTTCCTTCTGCTACCGGACGTTTGGAGACAATGGGGGAGCAGGGCGGCCAACGCAGCAATGTATCAAAAATCAGAATATAGGGACAGTGTCGAGTATCATTAGGATGCACTGAGAGGATACGATTGATCACTTTGCCTTGATTGGCTCGCGCCGTCTAATCCCACGCGAAAAAGACCAATGAGCGATTCATATCTTTAACGTACTTTTAAAATTAAGGTGGGGGGGGGGCGCCGTGGAAGAAGCAGTTGTGCGGTGACGAGTGACGTTGTTCGAACTTCTTTTAACGAGACAACGTAAGTAATGACTTTAATGACTACACATCGCGTACCGGTCGTTCTTAAATGCTTCGGCTTTCGAGCCAATATCGTCGCGACGGTTTTCTTGTACTCGCAAGCCTAAACGGTAGATGCGAAACGATAGACGAGTGAAAGTGGAACGGGCTTTTCGTTTTCTCGAAAGTGCAGGCCGGCCGCCATGATGTGCGTAGTAGCCCTTTGTCTTCGCGTTCGATTATCGAGAGAAATTAACTTTTTGAAGCAATCCGGACGTGTTACTGACTAGTAAGTGCCGTTTCGTGTGCACGGTTGATTGTTTCAGTCGTGTCGCGAGTGCCTGTGTTCGTGATAATTCTTCAAAGTGCAATGGATAAATGGAAACCTAACAATGGATGCTGCTCGACTCAAAAACTACATGGACATGGGTTACAGTCGGACCACCGTCTTGATCAGTCGTCTTCTTGGTGTTTCCTGCAAGGTGTCTTCGTCAGCGAACGGTGAGTCCTATCATATATGTTAATATTATCGCACACACAAGGAACATTTCGTCCGAAAATACAAGTTCGATCCGCGAAATAATTAATCGACGTACGAAATCAGTAGTATCGACATTGAACGTTCGAAACAATTTGCAAGCGCGTTCTTTGATTCATTTTTATTAACAAATGACATTAATATGAATATGTGGTTAGTAAAATTTACGAATGATTCATACACTTCGCAATTTATTTCTCGCAATCGGCATTGTTAGATTAAGAAACGCACGGTATCGTTAAAAATTACATTCTCCGCGTTCTCGCTAGATTTTTTACTCGCTCTGCGTACCCTCGCCTCTGATTACGATGTACAATGCCGCGAACCTTGCGACGTGCTGTTGCGAAAAATGTTTACCTTTGATGAACGCGTACCGAACTGAGCATCAACGTAATATACGCGCACTATCGATTGCATCCGCCAACAGGTACACTAATCACGGAGCCCGCTGTCTTTTAAGATTATTGAAATCGTCGAGGCATTAAAAAGTCCTTAAAGGCTTAATTACCCCACGGGATATTTATGGTTAGGTTACTCACTTCCCTCGCTCGAACTAACCGCGGAAAGGGCCTTTTTCATCGTGTGCCACTGCCAGCGCTAGTAGACAGATATCTCAAATGATAATTGATTTCATGCGTCGTGTCGTGTCGAGTAATTATGCAGTATTGCGAAAACTATTAATAACGCGTGATTTATATATCAGAAATTCCTCTAACGAATTCTCCGAGACGCCGAGTGTGATTTCAATTTACGCGAGCCAGCTTATTTTTACTTCCTGCAATGGAGTTTCTTTTGTAGAAAATCATTTGTTCGTCATTTTTACTGTTTGCAGAGCCCTGACAAAATTAGACTAAATTGTCGAATAATTTAGGTCCTCAGTTTTAAAAGCATTGTTTAACAACGACGTAAACGATATTAGTAGCATTAAAAAAATGGTTGCTAAAATTGTAAATTTCGGTTGAACTGCGAGGGTTAATGTTAATATTTTTGACTAGGAAACTGATTTTGCCAAATCGAAGGGGTTATTGTCATGCAAAGATTGTTATTTTTTTCTCAACATACCCATTGGAATCTATGTACACCACTATAATTGTTGAAAAGAATTTTCAATTGTATACTACAATTTCCATCCGTTATTATATTCTGCAATATGTGTTTCAATAATTTGATCTTTTTCCTAGCCCGTTGGTATCGTTTCGTAACTTATGTACAGAATTTACAAGGAGGGGTTCCTACTACTCACTCCTTCTGAGTAATGAGTTTTCGTTGGATGGCAAATACTACCCCACTGAAGTTCATTATATTGGGTGCCTATAGTTATTTGTTTAAATTAAATTATTTACTTAGTAGACGGTTTACATTAAAGTAGTTCGCACTAAAAATTACAGCCACGCATTTATTTCTGTACGATGAACAAATTTGCGAATAGGATCTGCTGTTTCCCGAGTATAGTGCTTGCTTTTTAAAACTACCTATACATTTTCTGCCCTGCTTCGCTTCATACTAACGCGACAATTTTTTTTGTTTATACATGGACTGCTAATTACTATATACGATTTGCAACAGTCAGTCCTATCGTAATTGCGCAAAGCTTTTGATACATTACGCTCGCACGTGGAGAAAGGTTTGCACAAAGGGAACCGACGATTGCACATGGTAATGATAATAATGGCAAGTTCTTGTATCGCAGTGCGAATTATAAAGATATTGATATGCTGAAACGCATACTTGAATACAGTAAATATGTATAGCGCACTGGAAAACAAGCACTACGCTCATGCTTCTGCATGTTTCAATCTTTTTCTGCATGCTTCAATCTTTCTCTGCACGATTCAATCTTTTTCTGCAGTCCCCTATTGGCAACTATTTTATTATACGGAAATGAATGGACCCTTCGTTAGTACGACGGAAGTTTAGATCCGCAACTTATTTTATTAAAAAATATCATGCAAATTAGCAATAATCGTAGACACCTAAAACATATGTCAGTAAATTTAGTACGACAGCGTTTGCCACTCTGCAAAAGCTCGTTACACGGTGAGAGAAATTAGTAGGAATCTTGTAAATTTTGTTACTAACGTTTCATATTACGCGTCCCTTATTGTTAGTTCATTAGGCAGTACCGGCTATTGGTACGAGGGAAACATATTTATGTTGGTTATTATTTAGATAACAGAACGTTTACATTAAATTAGTTTGCAGTAAAAATTCGGGCTACAATTAATTCCTGTACGATAACAAAATTTGCGAAGTGCTTCTTGAAGTGAGCTATACATTTTGTGCCCAGGTTCGCTTCATACCAGCGTTAGCATGCCAATTTTTTTGTTTGTTATCATTAGTGATTATAGTCGCATCGACTATAAACTTATACCTCGTGTAATTGTCAACTCTATTGTAATTGCGCAGAGTTTTTATCGACAAATTACGCACGCACGCGAAGAAAGGTTTGCGCAAGGAAAATTGACGATTGCACGCGGTAATTATAACAATTGCTAGTTCATGTATTGTAGTGCGAATGGAAAAGAAATTGGCAAGTTAAGAAGCATACTTGAACGCAATACATACAGCCGGTTTGCAAGCAAGCAATATGCTCATGACAATCTTTATTTGCGATCCCCTATTTGGAACTATTTTGTAGTATGGAAATTAATGTCCTGTCCTACAGAACTACAGATTATTTTATTACGACATATGTAAATTAGTAACAATCATAGACACCTACTATCTATGTCAGTTTTAGCGAAGACCTCGGCAAAAGCTCATCAGATCTTTCGATTCAGAGTAAACGGAAATTACCAGTCAGATTCCATTTTTAATTAACACAAATCTGCATGACCACAACCACTCGAATTTCTTTTCTTATTGTGCAATAGAATAAATCGCTCTACTATTTGTAATGTTGTCGCTTTGAAAGAAAATCGGTACTCGGAGCAATCAGATCACTTCGTTATTTCAATATTTCTTATTATACGTTTCTCATTCCGTTGGTCATTACCGCCTCGTGTATGAAGAATAGTTTGCGCAAAGAGAGTTGACGTTTGCCCGCGGTAATGATAATAATTATTTGGAATTTCCTGTTGGCTACTATTTTCTACTATGGGCATTAATATGAATATGTATGAATATCAATAATAATATGCGCTCGTCGAGTACAGTCAAAAGTGGTGCTCAGACTCGGTACGCTATTATTCTCAACGATCTTTTGAACTATTATACGTATGCGTGCATTGTGTTTTATCACATACATATTTCTAGCAATATTTCGTATATGTACATACATGTATTATCACACGGTTCACACGAACGGATGCGTGACGTACAGACACTATATTCTCGTCATCGTGATCATCGTGAAACGATGATATTCCGCCATCGGTAATTGTTATCCGCGACAAAGAAAAAGAATTCCGTGATCTAAAACGACTCTTCGCAACCACGGCAAATGTTTGCCTTCGGTGACGATTGCTCGTAACCGAAATCGTATCGACTGAGATATTCACGGTTACATCGTACCGTTTCAAATTTTGGTTACAACAGTAACGACGCCCGTTAATAACAGGGCACGCGTATACGGCGCGAACTTTTCTGTTCATCATTGATGAAATTCGACGGGCATCGGTTTGGTGGCCTCGCAATTAAAGTTATTAAACGCTAAGGGTGTGTCAGGTCGCCGGTTGATTTGCAAAAGTGTAAATGAGAAACGCGAATGTCAAACGCGTCACCTCGTCAACGACGAATTTAATTATCGCCAGGGAAAATATTTTAATTCGCCTTCGTGGCAGCTGTGAAACGCCCGATGGAACGACGCGACGTGCTTCCCCGAAGAAGTGTGGGAAAAAAAGTGGATTAAAATTATTCGTACTCACGACACCAACGTGCACGCACGCAATTACATTTGAAAGCGTGCTCCGCCTGATTACGTTCGCGTTATCTTCGATATATTTAGTGCACGCCAGCCCAACCATTAATTATACGCGGCAAAAAAAAAAAAAAAAAAAGAACCTGCTCCTTTCATGCAACAATTTTGTCTCCTTTTTCTTTCGCGGACATCGGAATCGTTCGGATGGACATAGTAAAGCGTGTCAGAAAATATTAAGAAATACGTCAGCGCAAAAGATTTAGAATCAATACGCGCCTCCGAAAGGAAAAGTATTTGGAAGGGGTAATTTAAAATTGTTCATTTCTGAAACGAAATTAATATTCGGCTGAATAATTCTGATCGGATGTAAATAAATGGTAATAATAAATTAGTGTCTAGAAATATTTGCTGTCTATCTGTACAGTCCATCGGGAAAGTCCTTATGACACAGCCAATCGAATGTTTCAATTGACAAGGGAAACAGAAAGGATAGCGAAGAAATTTTTCTCGCGTGGAGAACTTCGTCGCGCTCTCGAATTCAATTATGTACGTTCCCAGTAACCCCGAGGAAAGTAACGTTTCTTCCCTTGGACCGCTAATTGTCGTTGCTTCGGGAAGAAAAATTCCTCTACCGCTGTTAACAGCGCGACAGTGGGGAAGGGTCGGACATTCTTCGCGTTATTGATGTCCCCTTTTTTTTCGCTATCGATCTTCCTTCGCGTCGACTGTCTCTTTCTAACGACATTTCAATATCGACGAAGAAAAATAGTTACATTTCCTTCCTGGGGAAACCGTGAATCCCATGCCAAGGAATTCGATGAATTGTATTGCGTTCTATATAAATATAAATGGCCGGAAACTAGTTGGCAAATATTGCTTCACAAAAGAAACGCCGCGCCGTCCTTCATTGCGAACGTGAAGGAAAGGATGAAAATTTCTCACTCGATATCTTCTTTGAGTTCGAAGAGGACTTTGCGCGGTTCTTCGTCTGCGTTCAATGCGGTTCTCCGTTGTGAAATCGTTCTGCTTTCCGTTAATAAACAAAGTTTTCGCGAATGGAAAAAGCACGGTAGCATAGAGTTGCGAATTTAATATCCCTTTTTCACTTTCTGGTTATGTAAGGTCCCGATGATTAAACGCTTGTTCGCTCTGTTTCCGTAGTTTGTTATTAAAAAAGTTAAATTGCGCAGAATAGCACAGTGCGCGAATTTTTCTTCCCGTTACATTTGGTTGGGCGATTTTTTCTCTCTTTCTCGGCGTCAAATTAATTCTATTCTAACAGTTGCGTAACGAGTACTCCACCGCATCGCAACGCATTGGCAGGGAGTTGAAAACAATTAGAGTTACCAACACGCGAGGAGTTTTAACAAAGCGAATGCTTACCTGTTTCATACCCTTATGGTTGGTAGGAAAATATGCGAAATTGAAAGGCCCTGTCGGAAATAGAAAATGGACTATCATCTGGAAAGTTAGGAACATATTGTAATTGGAGGAGAAATGAAGCAAATTGAAACAGAGTCGGGAGTGAACTTTTTGTAATTGCACACCACATCTCAGTTAGTCGTAATTTACACATGGAAGTAAGGTTGATGTCATACAGGGAACATCGAGATATATTTACAATCGATTGGAATAAATCGTTTCCCTTTTGCAGCTTTACGTAATTCGCATTCCATTCCATTCCCCTTCTTTCACGAACGTTGCGTCGCATTTTTCTCCTTGTATTACCATCGATATAATATGTATATGTATAATTAGATGCTGATCGTTCTTCGTCTAAATGCTGTACAGGGTATAATTAAAATGATCTTTTCACACGTACTCTTGCTACACTTATATAATAACGTGACTGTCGTGCACATCGGTGATTTGAATCGTTTTATAAATGCACGATTCATTCGAGAATATCGGACAATACACGAAGTCTATGATGGCGACGTTAATTCTTACACAATAGAGACTTATAAATAGCCACGTTTACAATAAGAGTCTCGGGTTCAGTGAATCACGCCATTCAACTCGTTGTCAGGCATAAAAATCGCTCGCTCTTTCGCACACAATTTACATTCCACCTATGTAGCCGTAATTCTGATTTGATACGCCATTAAACTTTGACAATCATCGATACGAACGGGAATCGATACAAATGTTCTACCGCCGCTATTCCAGGTAGAAAACGAAGAACTCTACCCATGCTCTGGTTCGTTAGGGGTGCTCTTAAAAAATATTTACAATCTCCACTCGTTCCTGAAAAAAACAAATATATCCATACATTACTCCCGAAAACAACGACTCCATTAGAAAGCAATAATGGTTACTAGCGAACAAAATGTTGGCAATGTAAAAAATGTTAGGGACGGAAAGATACGCTCTTAAAATAAAAGTTGATGTAAATAGAAGAAAAAAAATCAACAAGTTCGAATAATAAAAAATTAAAAAACATAGAAAAATAGTTTTAAAAATAGAGATTCTCCTTTCACGTTTTACAAAAGCATTTTATTGAACGAACTGCACCAATTGATTCCACCAAAAAAAAACCATCGACCTTTTTCGAACGCCGGTCTCGTCCTGAACCGGAAATCTCGACTGTTTGAACATCCGCGTGCCCGCGGTGCACCGCCAAAGCCTACAAGTGTGAACTCAAGCTGGTGAAAGCACGAGCCACAGAATTTCGAGTATTCGCGGTGTAACTTAGCCGATGCATTCGCATTCCTGCCGGGGATTCCGAGGGTTGCTTGAGCTAGAAACGTGGCCAGAATCTGTAGGGCTGCGCGAACAGGAAAATACCACGGCCGGCATCGTTTCCGGTGTCTCCCTTGCGTCGCACTAAACCGTACGATTTCGTCGTTAACGCGCTTGACCGCGAATTAATTTATGCTCCGCGTGATATTAGAATTAATTGCCCGCTTTCCGTGATCGATTTGGCGGTACGGAAACTGTTCCCGCGGACGTATTAATTTCTAATACCGATACGTAGGACAGTTCAGGTAACTTTCTATCTTCCAAATGTTTCATCGCCTGAAATTTTCATCGTCGCGCAAAACTTTCTGCACGAAAGGTGAACAATAAAGCGCGATAGCTAATACGAAGTTTCATGCGAAAACTAGCGGCTCGTAAATAATTTTCAGTGAATCGACTTCCCCTTCGGGCTATAATCCCACTGTGTTATTTCTGCAACCGTCACGAACAACAGTTCCACGATTCCTCTCCGCACTCCCACTTCGATGTTTCCTCGTAAAACCCTCGTAAAACCCTCATACATATCCAAATAAAAATGAATGTATTCCACCTGTACGTTGCCAACCGACGTCTCGCATGTCGCGGGCAATATTTATTTCCATTCGATCGTCAGTAGCATAAAGTTTCCTCCACGTGTCGGCGTCAAGCCCCGGTATACACAACGCGAGGAGCGCTTTTGCCCGGTAGTCGAATAGACTGTATCCGTTTCTGAAGTGTACTTCGTCATACAAAGTAGCTGTGGTTTACCCGTTGGCCTATAAAAATCGCGGCGCGAGGGCGAAAGGAGACCCGGGAACGATCACGCTTAAATCGCCGCTTCTTCGCGTGGAAGCTCGCGTACGAACATTCAGGTGGAACTTCTCGAACCGCCACGACGGAGAGTTCTCATTTGCATTGCTCGGACGGGAATACTGGTGCGGGGGAGCATCGCGCCGGAAACAAATAACGCTCGCTATTTTACCGAAGAGCCGCGCCACGGTATACAATAATTTTGAATGGAAGAAACTTCCACGATTGCGTTCGCGTCGGGGGTCTTGTCAGAATCGTTTCGCTTAATACTTTCGCTGGATGGATGTTCCAATTTGGGTCGGTTACTCTTGCGGCATGGCTAATTGTACTTTCGTGACATTCATTTCGCTGCCCCGCGGTAAGGAGTTTCAATGAGGCTCGACGGTTCTGAATTGGCAGAGGGGAAGTTATATTATTGTAATAAGGGCGCACCCTTAAGGTCTTGTGTTTTTTGTTTCGGTCGAATTATTCGGCAGAAAGGATGAATTCGGGGCGGAATAATTGTTGCAGAGAGTATCAAGTTTTCTTTATTGCTACGAATGTACTAATTGTTCAAATATTATGCGATCTTTACTTTTTCCCCGGATATCTTGTTTGTTAATTATTGTATTGGCCGCAAGTAATCATAAAGGTCGATCAATAAAGTTCATCGAAACTCTATCTTCCGTCCCCCTGACTTTCCGCTTCGTTAAAACAATTGGCGATTGATAGTTTTACGTTTGCCCGTCTGCATCGCGACGAAGTACATTTCGCGGCATCCGTTATTCGCAGATCGTTACATCCGCCATTCGAGTGGCGTTCGACGCGCCGCGACAAGCGTCGAAGTTTGTTTCCTTCGAGCCATTCGAGGCTTCGAGGGCCATGGCTCGAACTGAACCCCAACGAGATTCGAGTCGCAGTTTCACGATAAATTAACCAAGAGGCAGAACACGCCCGCCGCATTTAATGGCAAATGGAAACAATAGAGCAGTTTCTAGTTAAGGTCTGACCCGTTCGAATATCCTGCGGGGAGGATCGTCGATATCCCGATGGAGATAAATGGGGAGGAAGGGGTCGACGACGAGCTCAAAGTTTGCCCGCGTCATTAGTACAAAACACGATCTCGTTACACGCGTTACACCGACGAGCTCGACGAGTTCAACGTAACGGTATCGATCGTGGAGCACACTCGACGAGCCACCGTCACTCAATAATTACAACGTAAACGGAGATTCGATTGTTTAGCTGCTGCCTGATCGAACTGTACGACTGGTTCTAATCTGTCTCCGGTTAACGTTATTAAAAGCGGACCGTCGTGTACGTTGTTCGTCGCCGTTTCAAGCATTATCCCGCGGTAGGCTTGATTCCCCATGGACAGAAATGAATTCGATCCGGTATAGATAAAGCACGGTATCATCTATCGGGCTCGTTACATTCGCGCGGAATTTCATTTTCAATTTCCCGTCATTTTCCGGCCTGTTCGCGTGCCCGCACGATGTACAAAGCTACTTTGTACACTTCAATCAACAACGGCTGATCGATCAGCCGCGTACGATAGAGGATTACGGGGTAGCTGTTGCCAGCGGGAGATCCATCGAATATCCGGTTGTGGATTAATAAGCATGGAAAACATAGACCGTGATCGTACAACGAATTGGAGAATTTACAGCTGGCGGGCAGAATGATGTCGGATGGTGCGGTTTAACGCTTCGTTAGCGAGTTTCGAATGCAGCTCGCGTTAATCAGCCCGGGCACCACCGAACATCGCAAACAGGGAAACTGTGATCGAGTTGGTGGCAGCTGACACATTCCGGGGAGATGGTTAAGCTAATCGAGAAACGGATTGGTCGAGTTGGTTCAGTTCGGGGATTCTTAGATACTCGTAGGATTGTAGTCTCTGGTTCTCGTTGAAGTATTGGATGATAATTTCAAGCAATGCTCCGTCGGGAATTTCTCCTTGAACACGACGATGGATCGCTAGGTCGATTGATGGATATTTAAGCGGAACGCGAAATTGGTCGCACGAATGTGGCAGCACGCCGCGTCATACAGAAAGTTATCGCGAAGCGTAATAACAAGTGGCAGGCAAAGGCTCGTACAGTAATCAGGAGACGAACCCTATTACTATGCAATCAGCATATGTATGATACGAATCTCACTTGCTCGATAATCAAGTTTCCGTAAAGAGTCCATAACGAATCGTATCGATTGTTGGTTCCTCGATAACCATAAATCTTCCGCACGATTATGTAATAACTGTTATTCTATCAATTTTCTTTTCTGTCCTGTATTTTTTCATTTTTCATTCGCGAATATATATCACTATCGCGTATCGAATATAATTTTCATAATATTCTATAGTTCGGGTCAACTATTCTTTCGCAGCGTGTACTTTATTGAATGCCAGTCTGCCAAAAATAGCCAGATATTTTATTAAGAATTCGCCCTAAAATTCTGTCACGTGTTGGAAGTACCACGAGTGTGTGAGTACATTCGCGATAAGTGCTAAAGAATTCCCGTAGACAATAAGAAGTGGAGGAACTTCGAAGGAATCAGAGATACTTCTGTTTCTCATCGATCTGCCCCTTTCGCCACGGGATGACTATACCAGAGAAGAAAATACTCTCTTTCGCGATTATTATCACGCGCCATGCGTTTCACCGCGGGCGGTGCGATAAGCCCACGGCGTTCCGTAAACACAGCCCGGGGAATCGTTGTCTAGAAGCTTTTGAAACTTCACGTGGAACAAGCTTCATACGCTCGGGCGCATCTCCAATTGCAGACGGGAGCGTTCAACGATACACAGAATTTGCTTAACTTATTACCGAGGCGAAACTGTTCTCCGTTTCACCGGGTCTAGCCGACGATACAACTCTCCGTTGACCTCACCTAGAATAAACTGTATAAGAACGGATTCGAAGTAGCGAATAATGCGACGATCGTACGATTCGTATGCTGACAATGAATATATCATTCCCTCGAAATGGAATTCATTTCGGTCGTAAATGAAACTAAGCATCGCCCCGAACAACGTCGAACATCACGAACGTCGAGACGAAACGATTCCATTTCCCTTCGAGAATTGATCATCGCGTGGGAGTTCTTCGCATTGACCATCGATCTACACGCACTCACGCGATTAACGCCGCGGAGGGCCCACGAGCGATCAAATTTTCGTACTGGCCAGTCCAATTCTTGCAATGATAGATGCCTGGAAAAATCGCCGGGATCGTACACACCTCTGCGATAAATATTTCGCACGCCGTTAATCCTCCCTTGCCTGTCGCCGAACGTATTCCCCGAATCCTCCGACACGTAACCGCCGCTACACTTCCGGGGTGGCTTTACATCACCGGTATATTTAATCGTCTCGGCGAGGAGTCGCCATGATTGAATCTTACGGAACTAGCGTGCAAGCTGTTCTTGGACCGGATCCGCGAGATTGCATGGAAATTGCATAAAAATCTTTGGGGAAGCGTTCCACTGCCTTACATCCTGCCAAGGGACCTTATGAAAATTTGATATTTCCCGGCTCGGGCGCAACTTCCTCGATATTTCCTTTTCGGAGAAAATTTCTTGCGATTCATTCGCCAGAATTTTGGCAGAATTCGTTGGGCCATTTTTATTTGGAACTTTGAAAAAGTCGGTCCTTGTCGAATCATATTTAACTTCACGAGAAAGAGAAATAATAACGCGAACGCGTACGCGATTTTTTCTTCCTCTCAGGTTTTACTGAGTACCTTTTGTACCGAGAATGAGAGGACTAATGAACCGACGGAGTCTACGTGAAAAAGAGTACGTCGTTTAAACAAAAAAATAAAAAAATAAATGCACTTGTAGGAAAACGAAGTCCTAGAAAAAAAGGTCCTAAGAAAGACTTTCTTATTCTACACAATTTCTTCCTCCAGAAATTTTCCGTGTCGTTAACTAACGAGAATGTGCAAACAGCGCACCAATTACGTTGTTTATCCTGTACAAATTAATTCCACGTTTCTTATTAAATGCTCCAGCTTACGCACAGAAATGATATTGCCGCGCGATGACCTATAATCGAATGCAATTATCAAAGCTACAGAAGTTTAGGCAATTATCATTGAGCAGTGAAGGGTCCGACTCTCGTATCGATCGGCACACTCTGAAAATTATCGCGTTCAATGGAAAATTCCGTGAACATTAGTGTTTCACTTGCGATCCTCTTGGAAACTAATTGCGAATTGAACACGGCAGCCACCTAACGTATGCACGCCGGGGAAGATTTTGCAGGCGAAAGGCCGATCGAATGCGAAAGGAACAAAACGCGGAAACTATTCTTTTGTGCGGATCGTCGGCCTAAACGAGCCTTCGTTTTAATCTCGAGTGCCGTTCGAGCGGCGAATTACGCTCGTTTCCCGTCTCGCTTTCATCTGTATAAAGGGATCGCGATTAAACGCTACGCCCTCGTAGTAACGCCGCATCCTCTGGACGTTAAAATTTAAATGTGATTGCAGTTCCGTTTAACGAAATTAAATGGGAATTCCGCGGCTCGTCCGGCCGCTTAACGACCGGGAACCAACGTCACACATTCCCCCGTGTTATTTTCATATTCCTCCGGTAACAGTTTCTCCCAGCTGTGCCGAGGTGGCTGATCGTAACGTAATTACCGGTAACCACGGAATCCATTTGATACACCGGTACGGGGGACCGCAGGTGGACAAATGCGCACGCGAACTCTCGCGGAAAAAAAATGTAACATTTGATAGAACGAAACGGTGGAAATAGTTACGATGAGAATTGGGGATTTTTTTAGGCAATAGCCAGATGCGTCAATAGGTCCAAATATTGTCCGTTAGTTAAATCAAAACTGTTAAAAAAAATAAGCAAACAAGCTATGTATATATGTTGGTTGTGGATCGATGGTATTTGTTTGTGACAGCTATCGAAAAGTTCAAACTCGTTCACGGTAGAAGATTTGGGAGCACTTCACCTTTGAAATTTCGCTAGGATAACTATCTGTAGCAGTCGCTTAAGTTTCATTGGAAGTTTCTTCGCGATGTTTTGAAGAACCATGGCGACACATCGCGCATACACATAGCAATAAATCTAAACGCCGAAGTGGCTCGAAAGTGGCGCGATATTGCTCGCGAACCGAAGTTTCCAGTATTTGCCAAACGGATGACTCTAAAAGATGAACATCTAGACTGCCGGCTGAGAAACGTTCTGGCGGGGGGTACATCTTGCCGCAAAGTTACGTAAATTCCAAATATTTGCCCCGCGTATTCATAGAAACGGCTGGCAAATGCATTTAATGAACACTTTTACTCCTGCCTGCGCGGTTTCCTCAATAATATGGAAATTTAGAAAACGTCCAATTATACCGTGCTTATCGGCGTTAATATGTCGCACAATTTTATATTCGAATAAAATTCCGGAACACGACAATGCTCAAACATAAATAGCACAAACGGTACCGTACGGCTTCGAGATACGCTCAGGCATTTGCGGTGCAGCGATAATAATTTTTCTGCAAAGGGTACTTATAAAATTGACACCGGAGGATTTGTACCGTTGAAAAACCGTGTTACACGAGCTGTGCGGTACTTTACAGCGATATTAGAAACATTATCTGACTGATATATAGAGGTACTGCCAGGCTTAGGGAGAAAGTTACGGGAGCAGAGTATATTAGCTCCGGCTCGCGCGAAAGGAACGCTGTCGAAGCCGCGGCGACCACGATATATGAACAGTATGAAAGAAATTGGAATCTACAACAATGTTCGGTCGCGCGAACCCCTGGACTCCGGAGGAGCGAATTTTCTTTCATGTTTTTCGGTTCCGTGATAAACGCGCGATGAAATTTTCCGAAGCAATTTTCGAAAAATCCGCCGGTCCTTTCTCTTCTCGAAACGCGTGGATGGAAAACTTGGTAAACAGCGGACATTGCCGTGGCGATGTTTTCGAGGCAATCAGTCCGAGCAATTTTTTTTTACGAGACCCGGGAGAAGATGGGATTTTTGGTTTGTTCGGTAAAACGGAAAAGTAAATCGATTAAACGTTTGCTTCGTTGTATAAGAATTCATTATTAATTGAAATGCGTAGCTGCGAAATCGATTCTCCGATTCGACGAAACGCTTAAACGCCCGTGCACCTTCCATGTAAAACAATTATCCACGCTGCGACACGCGTTCCGAAAAAATATTCAGCGTGAAACGCATAGCCGAAATGGAAGCAGAAATAATTCAGAGTAAGTTGAAAGGGGAAAATTTGACCGGAACAAATTGTTAACAATACGATGTGGGACTTGGTCGAAAATAGCTAGAGTAAGTGATGCATGAAATTCGCGGAAAAGGATTTCACGGTATGCATTCGACCTGATACGACCTGAAGCCTGTTGGCTACGCTTTTTGTTTGCCCGTTGCTTACGCTGAACCGGCGATTTGGACGATCAACCGGGAATATATTACTAAGGAAGTAAGGTGAAATTGCGTTCTGTGCGATATTGCATTCCCTTTGGAACGTATCATGTCAAACATTTAACACAGCAATATCGTCTTCCATTCTGCCTTAGCATATTTGACAAATGTTCCGTACGTGCTACAGGCTTTAACGTTTCTACCAAAATTTGTGGTAACTGTGAAATGATAAATACCGCGGCAAAATAATCGAAAGCCCTTGACTCACCGCTGGAGAGCTTTCCATGTTTAACTTACACTTTGCGTCCACGTTATCAGGGGAGTTGAATTATTTCGAGTATAAGCGATTGCGTGCACGGTTATCGAAGTGTAGTAATACCCAGGCTTAAATTGTCAAATAAAGACCGAACCGAGTAGATAACGTTACCATTGCTGGCTGAGAGGGATTACCGTTACCCCGGAGAGCGATAGAATTGAATTTCGAACTTTTCGGAAAATTCGTTCGTCATCCACATGTCAGAAATAATATGATTATTTCCATAAGTTTGTTAGTTTTACTAAAAGAATGCTTATTCGATGGTGTTTCTGGGATAAGTGCCATGGGATTCATCGCAGTCCTCTTACCAAAACGCATAGCCTTCCCCACTCCGTGGCCAGATCCTCCAGGAACAGAGTTCGTACTCTTTAACAATGAGACGTCGGCTTTACTCTCTCTCTCTCTCTCTCTCTCTCTCTCTCTCTCTCTCTCTCTCTCTCTCTCTCTCTCTCTCTTCTATCTAATAAATAATCCCTCGACACTCGATAGTTGGAAGACCCAGAGTGATGTCCAGCCACCGCCTGCCGACAGGATGTTCGGTTCCATTCATTCAATTCCAAGACATGCAATAACTTCGTCAATCCTAGGACATTCTCAAAACACTCTTCGACCACGCGTAGGACTGCGTCCCCATCATATAATTCGTCGCCCGATCCTGTTCCTTTCTTTAAAAATACGATTTCGCTAACGCACAATATTTTTGTAATATTCCTTATGTCCCTTGGTGCTAAAGGAGAGTTCAAGTGACCTCTTTTAAACGAGACACTGTGCACAGTACAGTCCCATTCGTATCGACGAGTCGACAGTTAACAATTACTTAAAATTTACAATTAATTAAGAAACGCGTCCCCTCATTACAGATCCATGCATTAGTTAACATTGAAAACATCAAGAAATTCTGGTTCTCCCATTCTCGCTATTTGAAGAAGAATTTTTACAACGGCGTTCACGTCTCCCCTTTTTTTTTCCCTCTGAATTCTTTCCATGGACAAACCACGTAATGACCGTGCTTGCCAGAATTTCGTTGCTTCTGCAAGCACGTGCGTAGAATGAAATTAGTGAGGCAAAGCAAACTGCAGTCGCACGTGACACGACAGGAGCTCGTTTTTCGCGTGGTCTCGTTCGAATGTCTAGTAAACTGTATTCGATTCAACATAAAAGTGGAGCCCGTTTGTCGTTCAAGTTGACGTCGAAGGTAGGAGAAATCATATTTCGCCGCTTTATTAAAAATATGTGTGAAATCAAGAGATTCGAATGAAATTAAAACAAATAAAAATATTCGTTTCATATGGTAATTAAAAAGGTTTACAAGTTCCATTTCGAAGCTGGAATAATTGCATCATCGTTCTAGAAGCCTCTCGGGTGAAACTTTAAATTTGGCGAAAGACGGAAACTTTGCACCATAAAATGACGTTTGGTAACGAGAGACTCGTCGCAGTTGAAAAGGTATGCCGGTTCAAAGAGGAACCCTACGTTTATTTCTCGATTTTCCTATATTCTCCGGCGTTTTTCCGCTCCGCGTTTATTGAAGGTCTGCGTGTAATGATTCTTGAAATCGTGGGCTGTTCCTTTTCTGGAATATCTACTTGCTATACTTGCGAAGTATTTTCCTTTGTGCCGTTTGGATTTATAGGCGTGTCACTTGCGAATGCAGCAGTCGTTCGTTCGTACAAGTGTATACATTTACATGCTAGTTACCTTTATATTACTGTACGCAGCTTATTATTTAGAGAAAATGTTGACAATTCTGTTTTCGTTTCTGTCGCTTTGCATGACAATTGACGATCGTAACAATGATCTGCACTTCGTTACTCGACTTCGCTCAAGCTTCCTGGAATTTCAGGCGGTTCTTGCGTGTCAGATACTTATTTCGTATATTGGCGAAGATATCAGGCGAAGAAAATGAAATATACATACGTACGTGTATGCAGAATGATTTTTAATAGACAATATTTAATCCAATGAATACAAGAAAACACTGTACGCTTCATATTTAATTTGCGTGCTGTATTCAAAATTTTTTGGTTGCTTCTCCGCGTGTGCGCGAATTTTTAACCTAAACTCGAAGTATAACAATAGTGTTGGAAACGAATGAAAATCATTACATCATTAAAGAACAGAATAATTCGTTGTAATCACATTCTTCCACTTGGCCCTTCTTTCGCCTTCCACTGTGTACGTAATTTCAGGCACAAATGTTCCAGTCTTTCTACAAAGTCCATCTATTCAACGAAACACCAAAGTAAAATGGGGCCGTGAACCGTAGAAAACATTCACGATTTTTATCAGAAGCAGTATACTGGACTGGATTCTGATCCCCGCCGCGTTTCCTTTCCCATGTAACGCGTGTCTTATCACGAGCGCGAAGGGAAGATACGCGAGTCGAAATAATGGATGAGGGCATTAAGGAAGCAAGGAAATAAGCGAAATGGTTGTTCTAGCCTCAAATCCCAAGGGGGGCTTGGTGTTTTCATTTTCTAGGCGTGTCGAATCGATCTTCCTTACTCACAGATCGATTCTCGTTTGTCCCCGAAGACATAGAAGAACAGTCGTTCACAAAACGTGCTCCACCCCGAATGCAACAATTCTCGCCTCCTGAACCAAATGTCTACAACCTCGAGGAAACTTTATACAATTATTCGTTGAAATAGCACGGGGGCATCTCTGTCTTCGATCGGCGATATAATATCTTTGCTGGAGCCGGATATTTGTCCCAAATGATTCTTGCCAAGCCATGTCTAAGCGTGTTTTGCCTTTGGCACGAGCATCATCGATCCTTCCTTCGTCGAAGCCAGCGATAGAAATCAGTTACACTATTCCGTTCGATTCACTATGTGTATATTATATACAATAACCGTCTTCGTTCCGCTCGATGATTAATTAACGTTCAACTCGTTAATCTCCCGAACTTGTCCGGGGATTGCTCCATGATTTGAAGAGTGTTCGAGCTTCGAATAAGAGCACTCTGGAACCGTACCTTCCTCAACATTGAAAACTCATCTATTACCAGATTGCTGCCGCGTGCAGAGCTAGGTAAGCGAAAGACCTACGCTCTTGACCCTTTCCCTCTTGTCCAAGAGTAATGGCGTCACGTGCGCCACGGAACAGGAAATGCTCGATCGCCAACGCTGCGCGAATGTTTCTGCAGACGACTCCGAATAACAGACATCTTCGCGGCAACGAAGGTACCGGACGATCGATTACCACTCGAACGCAATTTCGTCCGCTCGATCGTGCATACGAGGGTGTAGGAAAAATTCGACGAACCATGACCCTTGTACTTCTATATTCTTCGGATCGTTCGCGAATCGTTTCTCATTAACAATCGAGATAATTCCTCGAGCGACAACAGTCACGTCTCCGTAAGAAAAATTCCATCGTCCAATCGCTTGAACAAATCGCTTCGATCAATTAATCCACATGCCGTTCCTCGATGGAACGAGGAATATATAAATAAAGATCCATTTTAGGCCATTGTTTGTTTCTTGTCGATGCCTCCGTTTATACCTGCGTCAACAAAGTCAATTGTGCTCCATTCTTCATGGAGTCCCTCTCTCTCTGTACTTGGTCCTTCGGGTCGTTGCCTATGGTAATATTCGATCGCGACGTCATGGTCACAGTAGTGGTGGAAGTTTTGCTGATAAGCAGACCCCTTTCGGCATCCTCGTCCTCCATTTCCAATCTCGACTGTCCAGAGACTGCCAATCTGTTCGACTGAAGTCTCTCGGCGTTCGCCTTGTTCCTTCGCGGGAACACGCTGTTCTCGATATGCAACGTGGCGTTCACGTCCTTGCCGGCGGCGCAGGTGCACGCTTTAAGGAAACTTTTCTTGAAATTGTCGCTGAGGAACGCGTACAATATTGGATTCATAGCGCTGTTGCTGTAACTGAGAAATCCGACGAGCAAGAAGCTCGTAATCGTGATCTTGCTCTGACACTGTTTCGGCGGCGTGTAAATCAATGCCACCTGCATCAGCCAGTACGGCAGCCAGCATAAAACGTATACGGTGATCACGGTCAGCACCAGTTTCGTCACTTTGCGATGGGAGCGTTTCTTCTCCTTCGACTTGTTCTTGGGGCCGACCGTTTGCAGTTTTCTGATCACCAAGAAGTAGAAGATTAAAATCAGTATCAACGGTATGGCGAAGCCGAGGATAAACGTGTACAATGTGAACGTAGTGTGGCCACCGTGTTCCGTTGACCAGTAGATGTTACAGTTGATACCCTGCTCGGACTCCATTGCGTTAGCGTACAGGAATATTGGAATCATGAAAAATGCGCTGGTCCCCCATGCTGTCAGAGACACCACCTTGGAGATGAACGGCGTGCGTATCTTAGGGGATGAAATCGGATGGCACACCGCGATGTAACGATCGGCGCTCATGATGAAGAGGAAAATACTGCTGGTGAACTGATTGATGCTCGTCGTGGTCATGTACGCTGTGCACATGAACTTCCCGAAGATCCAGCTTCGTAGACTCATCGTCGTGACCAAGAATGGTATCCCTATTAGAAAACACTCGTCTGCTATCGCCAGGTTCACGATGTACATGTTGGTCACCGTCTGCATCTTGGAGAATCGCAGTACCACGTAGATCACCAAGGTGTTCCCAAGGAGGCCGACGATACAGACGATAGAGTACAGGATTTGATTAACCAACGAGACGATCGGTATGTCCGCCTCGCAGTTTTGAATCAGCGAGTCCTCTTGATTCACATTTCGAGCGTAATCGATTATGCTCGTGGTGCTCATTATCGTGGTATTCATTTTGCTGTGCGAATCCTTGATCCTCGATGTTATGAGAAGTAAACGAATTGGCTGGCTCTCGACTTTTCCCGATCGTCCCCCTTTGTCTGCCTGAGTCTATACAATTTTTGGTGCACGGATTTCCACGTGAATTACCGGGACCCCCACACCAATCACTCACCACCGAGAATCTCAGAAAGATATCCGTGGAAAGCTGGCAGCTTCTTCCTTCTGTCAGAAATGATACTCCCTCGTCTTCCAGCAGATAAGGCTGGCTCTATCGACTGGCCTTTCACCAGTTAAATGCACGTTCCTCGTGTTCTATCGGGAACCAACGGGCGGACGAAGGTTTGCTGCGTCGACGACGTCGGAACGGTGGTTGGGGCCGACGTCATTCCGTCAGCCTTCAAACGATCGTGCTTCGGGGCGCGCGATAACCCGGAAGTCACCGGAGCAAGCGTGCCTCCTGGTTGTCTCCTTTCGCCAGAAACGAAATCTGGAACAGAAAGAGAGATCACCCTTCAGATTTGAACCATTCAGAGGCGATCGCGACGCTTCGCATCGAAAGACATTCTTCCCCGGATCGGCTAGGTCATCGGGGCAACGATAGAAATGCAATTTCAAATCACGTTTTCCTTTTGACGATTCTGAATTCTCTTACAATCTTGTCGCTTTGACGTCTCGCAAATATATTGGATGCGGTATAAGCCTTTTTGAAAAATCGATGCGCGTCTTGAACACTCGCGTTAGCCCACTTTCGTGAATGTACGTTGGTACGTACTCTAGCGTGCCGATTTTGCAACTAGCTCGCGAATCCCGTGGAATTTCGCGATTTATAACGCCGTACGTGCGTGGAAACGTAAAGTCGCGGAACCTTTCCATCGGGAAACTTATAGGTCAGAGGGACTTTGTCCAGTGGCGTTCGAAGGGTGACTTCGAACGGGCACAGGACTATCAGTAATAATGGAAACAATTTGTCCGGGATATACTGACCGATTTTATCGGACGATTCCGAGGGGAATCTATCTTGGATACAACGGGGAGCTATTAAGTTTGAATTTACTTTGATCTGAAACGTATACTCGGTGGCTGCGCGTTTCGTGACTGCTGTGCAATATTTCCATCGCGTCCCTTTTCTCGTAAAACGTTGAACATTTCGTAACGGTAAAATATATGAATTACAGGGAACATGATAATTCCGACGTTGCGTGTTAATGCACGCGGACGTTAAATATTCATATATCGTATATCCGAATGATCGTGCGAATATATACGGTTGCGTGAATAACTGAATAGTTTTATGGTAATGTACGTACGTTCTATGCGAACGGCGAATTTTAAACGCTCAATTTATTATGCAATACGCGCAAGCATCGAATTAAACGGCGTGATTAAGCAGGTAGAAATGAACGCCATTCCCGAATGAATTTTGTTCCCTATAACACTGCCGGCCAAAATGTTCGAAATGCCTTGCTAACCATTTATTTATTAGAAAGTTAATAGCAATTAACTCGACTTCGGTATTTTCTGTCCAAGACACGATCCCAAATGTCGAAGCGAAAATTATTGATCGGTCATGAAATTTCTGTACAGCTTTGAAACTCTCAGTATATAATCTAAAACTTTTGCCCGTCGGTGTATGCACATGAAAGGGCAATCTCGTTTCTCAACATCCCCCACCATATTGCTGTTTACCAAGTAGATTTCGTAGAACAATTCGGTGACTGGTTTCATCGAAAACATCGAGTCCCGTTGACAACTGGAGGGTATGGACCGCGAAGGGAACCGGAAGCAGAGATTGCGGGAGCCAAACCGGGTACAGTGATCCGTGTTGACCCGTGACTCGAGAACTACAGTATTTCGGAGCAACCGCAAGTTTCTCGAGGCGTTGGTAAGCCGGACAAACGGGTCGAGAAACTCGTGAACTCGTTGCAAAACTACGCTGGATGCTCCTGGTGGCCTAAATGTTCGCGAGCAAAAACGCAAACAGCTCCCCGGGGAATAAAGGGAGCACTACGTGTCCTGTTGGCGTACATGCTCGTCCTATTGAATTTTCTGACGTTCGACATTTATCCTACACTTTGCCGGAAGGAGTTTAAGGGACTCGGGAGGAGTTGAAACGATCGTGAGAGCGGCATCGAAGGATAAGGGAAGCTTCTACGTTCGGTTATCGAAAAGTTGCGCTGTCGGAAAATATATCCGACGGACGATTCGAATCGAAACGCGACAGTGTAGCAGCGGCGAAGGGAATTATTCGCGATTGCAATAAACTGATTGTCTGTATTTCAGCCCCGTAGAATTGGTCGGAAAGAAGACGGGGACGGTAAAGCTCCATCCTGAAATCCATAAAGAAAACTTTGCATTAAGCTGTCTCCTATTAAAACGTCCACTTTTTCGCTGGCTCCGCTGAAAGAAGCCGATTCCATGAAAGCGGCACGTCTTGCGCGGCACGCTGTGCTACTTTACATAAGCTCGTATCAGCAACCGTAACGAACGGAAACAATGGGAGACTCAATTCATTCTTATCACCGTAAATACGCCGCTGTGTTTTCGCGTCACGTTTCCGTGCTCGTTTTCAAATTTTATCGACTTCTCTTCTGGAAGAAGTTATTTCGTTTCGTTTCGAACAACGGGGTCGACGAACTTTTGCACCGAGAGTGCAGATAATCGCGATTACCAGTTCACATTTATTATTATTACCGAAAGTAATATGCGAAATGTTATAAAGATAAAGCATAGCATTGATTAAAGGAGTATGTCCGTTTTTAATTTTCTTTGGCACAGATATTTTCGAAGATACGCGCTTTGGGCAAATGCAAGCGAAAAATTTCGAAAAACGTCTAAAAACTATTATCTAGAGTCTGTAAACACCGTTAGCATGACGTTGCGAGTGAAAGCAAATTAAATAACGACCCGAGGAACACTTGTCGCGCGAGAAAATTCGCAAGGCATCGATTGCCCAGCCTAATAAGCGTCGATCGATCACCATTATCGAAACATCCTTCCCTCGGCGTTGTAATGGAACGTAACGTCGTCACTTTAGCGTTACAGTAATTTGCCTACTCCTCAAACAATTATTATTGGAAGAGAACGATGATCGAATAAAATATCCTGATAAAGTTTCGCAATAAGGAACAGGAAATTCTTGTTACCATAAATGCGTATTTCATCGAAGCATTGATCGGGAACGATCGTGGGCGAAAATTCGACTAAATTATCAGCGCTTCCCGGGCCAGGATATCGAACGACCGTTTGTCTTGGTATCGACAGGATATTATTTCTACATTTCCCTCTAAGATCGAATATTATCATCGCCTGTACTATATCTGGCTGGAATCCAGGCCTTGATAGCAACACGTGGAATTTCCGTATTAAATCCCGAGCTTGCGGGCTTGTGCTGCTCTTCCACTGAATCCCCCTATTATTATAGCCTTTTCGTTTCCCGGTATTGTCCTCCATTCGCGTCGGAAAACACTCTCTCCCCGAGGAAACAAACGAAGAGCCTCATTATGCATACAGTGCTCTCTTAGTATTTCATCGTTCCCTTTACCTTTCGACGGATAATATCGCGCGAGGGATGAATAGCTTGCCGTCTATACCAACAACGAAAAAAATGAAAGACTTAACTTCGGACGAAGAGCCAGAACTCCGTTCTGGCTTCCATTATCGGTTATACACGCGTAAGAAAAACAGCACTGTACCAATGTTCCGTGAAGCTGTTTTTTCGTGTACTTTCAACGACGCCCGGCTCGAGAAACGCGTACCGATATCTTGTGAAACGAATTAACAGCGATACCAATTTTTTATTTTGACGATTGAAAGCGAAACTGTCGAGCACAACTTTGCTAATAAATATCCTGCCCCTTTACGACGTCATTCGATGCACGTCTATGCAATATGTCGTGCCACGTGTACGTATACGTATTTATACACGCGTCCATTCGATTTTCGTGACGCACAACTTGCGAGTTCGACTTATCAATGACCGCCTCCACTGAGACCAGCGGTATTTAATGCAGCAGGAAATTGGGAATCGCCGAATAAGCGGATTGCTTCCTTGAAATTAATTCTGTGCGATCGGAATATGTACATCAAAGGATCAACGATCGCTTTGTAAGGCAAATGCGGACGGGTACAATCTCGCGACAGTAATAATGGTAATTAGATCCGATCGTTTCATTCCGGTTCTTACTTGCCCGGGACAAGTAAATTGTTGATAGCGCTCATTCCCAGAAGCAAAGCTTTAACTGGTCTGTGCTTTTGGATTGAAATACATAGACGAGCGCCTTGAATTGATTATCAAGATTACGCGTTCGGACGATTACCTGCTCGAGGTGGAAAAGATTTTCGACCGTGAAGTTTTATTCGAGAAGCAGTTTCAAACTATTATGAGCTTCTGAGAGCTTCTGTCTCACCGCGTTTCATTCTCGATTCAATGTACGTTCATCGTTTACGTACGCCCGCGAGAGAAAATCGTGCAGTTCGAAATGGTATTAACACGCGGGCGAAGAAATTAATTGTCCCTCAAGTTAAACAACGAACCGCCGCAAAAGGTAGAAACTCGATCAGGGTAATACAAAGAGTGTCCTGGTGTCGCCGCCACGGTACACAGTTCTTGAACCCGCTGGAGTAGATGAAATGGTTCCTCTCGTTGCCGTGAAACTTCCTACCGGTTGTAAATCTGCCACGATAAACTCGAGTGACTGAAGCAGGGAATAAAAGCAGCCGTTCGTATTTCCCTCGATTCCCCTCAGATTTTCCTATGTTCCTCGGACGGTGTAGCCGGTTCGATGGAAAACCGAGAACACTGGTAGATCTCGAGTAAATTGAAAGAAAATATAGAGATCTGTCTTCTAATCAATCGTCGAGATTCTACTGATGTCACGAGAGAGATCGAACGAGAACAAATTTATCTGTGCGTTAATTTTGAATTGAAGTGGTTGCCCTCGAGCCGAACGGTGCTCGAAGCTTTTTCATTTCAATAATATCCACAGCGAACCAAGACATCTGTCTCCGTATATACCCTGGGCGAATTCCGCAGCGGATGTCTGAATAACGTGTTCGTGCTTCAACATCGGGCCATAATTATTCCGTGGCACTCATCGGCAGAACTGTTAGCATAATTGAAATACAGGTACGATCTTCAATGCCAAGGGGAGGGTATGAATATAGATTTTTGTCTGGTCTACAGCTTCTATTTCACTACCAAATGTCCTTCGGCAAAAAATCGTTCGCTCCACTTCCAAGCTCGTTTATTTCGATACGCAGAGATATTTCGGTTGCTGTGATTTACGTAAAACCCTCGGCACGTTTGATATATCCTTGCCGCACAGCGTGCCGTACAATTAAATGTACTCGACGTTGTACGAAGTATTTTAGAGGTTGATAATTCCAGTGGCTCGCAGAATTGCAAAGCTCGACGGACTTTCAGTAAAGTATAGCCGAAAAAAAAGAGCGGTCGCGTCGGATCGACGATGTCCCATCGATAGAGCTGGCCGCGATTCACCGGATAAACCATCGATTAGAGGCGGTGCAGCGTCCGAATGGAAACGGCCACGCTCGATACGAAGCATCCAGCCAGCGGAACACGAAAGGGAACTCCGTTCGCGAAGCCTGTAACCTCGTTTTTCACCTGGCTGCCGAGATCCTACGAGTTATCCGTATAAAACCGGACGAACCGCGAATGGTGTTAATTTCGCAGTTCAATTCAGGAATTCACTTCGCCGCACTCTTGACACGTTTCTCATTGCAATGACGGCTCTTGTTCAATATCCTAATTGTTTCGTAATTAGTCAGTTTGCCTGAGTTGAACAAAAGGAATAAACTCTGGACGAGTGATATATTAATTTATCGCAGTGACGATGCAAACTCGTCGCGCGACCGTCATATATTTCTGAACAAAATGTATACGTGTACGCAAGCGAGCCTTTGAACACGGAGTAATTTCACTGTAGGCATTCGGGCGCACTGATACTCTTGCGCTAATGTAACGAGAAGGCCAGGGAGGTATTCAAGAGAGTTGTCAAAGTCAAAGGGCCGACAAGTACAAGTAAGAATGGTAAGGGGTAAAAAAAACTGTGAAACATGTAGAAACTCGATACTACGCTGATGTACTGCAAACCATTGCAATTGCAATTATTCCCGATTAATCTTCCTGTATATTCGCGATACACTTTACGATATATATTTAATATGTAACGCGCAATTCGTAACAACTGCAACAATCGAAAAGCGTAAATGCAGGCCAGGCAAACCGTGTCACTCCCTTTTCATCTTGATTTATGGGCACCTCTAATTCTTCTCATTCTACTAATCCTATTACCCCATATGATATACAGTCGTGACCCAACAAAGACGTATTATTGCTGCACCATAATGGCGAGGACGCGTGCATCCAGTTGTTATCGTCGTCCCTTACAAAACAATGCTCGCCTTTCTGTATTCTGTGCAGAACTCTAAATTGCGTGCGCCGTTGCGCGAAGAATGAAGTGCGGTCAACTTTTCCAAGTTGAAATACGTGTGTCGAAAGTGCTGCAGTCGTCCTCAACTTTCGTGATATCAATTGAAAATTAACGAGATACATTACACTTGAATTTGCACAATTAATTCTGCCTCTCTCTCTCTCTCTCTCTCTCAGGGACTTGACATTTCTATGCAAAGAAAAAAAAATAATCGGCTGAAAATTCAGAAAATAATTTCCCTTACTAGAAGTAAAACTGGTTCCTCTCGATTGCCGCGAAATTAATTTCACATTAACGAGAGTCGTAGTGCGGCCCGCGTTCCTGGAACCAACGAAGGGAAAAGCAAATCGATGCCAGCGAAACGATTAATCTTTTCACTTTTCCACCGGCATCTTTTCCATGCCCGCGTAAATAATTGTAACAGTCACATGTAAAAAAAAATAGTACCTCCCACAATTAAATTCCAACCTCCTGTTCGCCCCTGTGATTTCACCTTTCGCACACGTACAACTTTAATTATCGAACTGCCAGCGCAGTCGCGAAGCGTATTACAAATCGTCGAACGAATGGGCCCTCTTGAAGCTCATCTACATAATAAAAAAAAAAAAACGGTATTCCGAACGACCATAGAGACGCGCAGACGTCCGGCACAATTGTTACACGAACGGGGGGTCACACGCCCCGCGAAAAGTTTCCAGCGTCACGAAAAATACGCTCGGCACGGACACCCCGACCTAATATAACTCAATGCTCGCCGGCCCGCGTGGACGCCGGCGGGTGAGGGTGTTGTACGTGAAATCGATAACTCGGCAAGATGGGTGGACGTGTTAAATCGGATGTCCGCAGGAGGAGAGGAACTGTAACGGCGCGGCGCGGCGCGGCTGTACGCTGCGTGACAGTGATCGTCGCGTAAACAGCCTTCGGCGAAATTAGTTTTTCGTAATAATCTGCCGGGGCAAATTGAATTCCACGACGACGAAGATTCCACGCGTGGAATACACCACGGGCCCCGCGTTTCACCGACGATAGATTGACGTTGTAAATTGACTGAATTCTGCTGGAACGGAATAAAACAACCGCCAAGCCCTGCCTCGCCGATGAAACACGCGCCTACGCTCGCGGGGAATATCGCAGGGCGCGCCTCGTTGACAAGCGTAATTACCTTACGGATTCTTTTTTTTTCATTTTTGTTCCCTTTCCCTTTAGCACTCGTCGAGACAACAGAAATATTCCAGCTATATTTTTCCGATAACGTCGCGGCATATTAATTTGACGAAATACGATATTTTCGTCGTCGAGGGACGAGGGAATTCGGTAAGCTCGAGACAGTTACGAGCGTTGCTAATACTCTTCCGGCGACATCGATCCTCGTTATGATCGGAAGCATCGAGCGACGGGTTGTATCGATAATCGCGTCGATTCCGTGATCACGGTGTCGCGTTCGCGAAATATTTCACATTCAGCGGGCGACCGGTCCAGCGTGGGAGACGATCTTTTCATTTTCTCGCCTCTGACACTCTGCCAAGAATTAAACGCGACGACTTCCGTGCGCGCGGTTATTGTTCCTGTTAACTGTTCCCTGCGCTTCCGCAGTGTCCTGTTAAAACAGGGATCACTGGGAGGGGCAACGGAACGAGTAAGAGCGATTCTCGTCTGGGCACTCCCGGACAGAATATCGAGAGGTTCCGTTGATCGATTGGCAATGAAATTTTTCTCGGGACGGTTCAGGGCTTCCTGGTAATTGCGCGAAAGGCGATTTCGTCCTCGCAAACATGATCCTTGCAGCGTATTAAATTTCCGCGGTACTCGCAGCGGGGACATCCTTCGACTTTCCATGGCTCTTTGCCCGTCATTTCCCCTCGTCTGCTTAAGTTGGAAGTGCTCGAATTTCCAGCAAGGTTACCGCGGAATGGCTTGCAATTAATTTCTGTAAAAGGTTTCCGATATAAAGAACCGAGGAACAAAAATGCCAGTCTCTTATCAAGGGGGAATCGAAGTAGACACTTGTGAATTTGAAAGAACGCCCGACGCACATTGTTCCCAGCGATACCATAAAAAGAAACATTACCAAAGACGATGGAAGTGGATATTATTCTATATTCTGTAACATTAATTGGGAATGATTGAACGAGGCCTGGTTCGAATTTATTCCACGATTAGTCGGCAGAGTCCGCTAATAAAAGAGAAGAAGGTCGATCATTATCTTGATTAATTGAGAACGGTATTCCCGTTTCTTCGCGAACTCGACGAAACGTCTATAGCGTGTTATTTTCGACGGTTCCACCGGGGTAATGGTGAACGTCGTCGGAAATGGGGTGCACCCGTGTCCAGCTTTACCGTAATCCCGCGATCCTTAGAATTACACGCATCTTTTGATTCATGTGTCCCCCGAGTATCCGCGGCATTATTCTTCTCTCTCCAAAATGCGATACCGCGCGCACTTCATCATCCCCGAAATGACGTAAAGTTACAGACGACGTAACGCACTAGTTAACGACGAACATTGGTAGACGTGGGAAGCTGCTACGTCGACCTGGCGATGGACAGAAAACTTCACGGGCACGATGATTAATCAAAATGTGTATCGCCCGACCGTTCACTCTATCGGGTTCCTCGTTTATTTTAGTTTCCGGCAAGTTCAACGAAACCGTTCCCGACGACCGTCGAAACTTTAATTAGATTCGCTCGAAGCTCTCGTTTCTTTGCGGGCCGGTCGGTGATAATTTTTCAAGAAATTGCTAAACGCGATTAGTTCCACGCTAAACCGACACGCGTTAATCGTTTATTTCCTTACCAGCGCGAGACGTTGAACTCGCTACCATAAAATTTCGTCGACGCTGAATCTGTGTACGCGTGCACAGTTTCGAAATCGCCGTCGTTCAATTTCCAGGCGCGTCCTCTCGATTTTCATGCGGTATCGTCGAATCGATGGAAATTTAGGTGATCCGAAATTAGGAAACAACAACCCCTATATATTATAGATCCACCTGGGGTGGATGGTCGTTCACGAAGAATCAGTTTCACGAATTCCTTTCCTGTATCGGGAAACCAACCCTCCCGTGGGACATCGACATGAAGAATAGTCGAACTGTCCATCCGCGAGTGCAACGCAGAATTATAATGTTATCGCGGCGCCATTCGGAGGTCGCCCCCGTATACGAAATAAAATCGAAATAAAGAAAGAAGCTTTATCTTATTATAATGCGACAGGGTAGTCGACTCTGGCCAGCGGGGAATACGCGGGGGACGGACCAAAGGTGATAAGGGCGAACTCGGTATATAATGCTCGATGGGGGGTGGAAGTTCGCGAACGATCGGTTTCTTTAAAACATCCGATGGGTACGGAGCGAAGTTCGACGAGGAATAACGCACCCGGTTGGTCCCATTGACGGACAGCTCGCGCTGGTTTTACGAGCGCGCTCGTAAACGCGCGTACGAGGCTTTGGAACGGCGGAAGGGCAATTTTCGAGGCGTGCAACGAAGTTTTCTGACCTCGCGGAAAGTTAGACGTTTTCGTCTCCAGGATTTTTATCGCCGGAATATATTCCTGGCTCTATAAAACCGTGGTGTGCGCGTATCTGCGAAGCGATGCGTGCGACTCGAACGAAAGGTATTCGCGATTTTTTTACAAACGCTCGCGGACCCGTTTCAAGTTTCTCTCGGCCCTCGAGACACGCCCGCGATACGATTATTAGCGCGTTTGTGTAACTTCGACCGCTGGTCTGCTCGTTGCTATCAAAGGGTCTATTCGGTGGGCAACGCTGTTCGTTGCGACATGAAAGGTTCCCTTGGTCCCTTTCAAAGATGAGTTTCGGGTAAATATAGGTGTAATTGAAACTGACAGACACATTTTCTCGACGTTCGCGAGAATAGCACGGGACTTCTGCTTTGGGGAATTGTTGAAGAATAGAAGATATTTATGGATCCATTTTGCGAGCTTCGTATCTACAAAGGGACACCTTCTTTGTCTTATGCGACCGCTAATAATTAGTTTGTTACGATTGATCGACTTTTGTATTGTATGGATATTCTACCGGTTGTGCGAATAATATTAATTGATTTGTCCGCGAAAATTAAAATTCTTGGCTTAGACGGTTCGCAACGAAACGGAATCTAGGGCAAGTTCCCGTTTTCGAACAAATAATAAAGTTGAGCTTTCGAACGTTTCCCCGAGTATCGTTTAAAATATAAATTCTTCTTTCAATCAATCCTTCTCCACGCAATTTCCAGTAACGTTCCGTGCCGTCGCGTTCACCTGCCATCTCTATAAACCTGTGGCCTCGATCCTCCTGAAAATCCAGCGTGGTGCACGCGTGATTTTATCCCTTGAATTTCCTCGGGCATTGACGCATCACTCTGGCGGATGTATCGACGCGCGAGTCGATCGATTCGAAATTTCTCATCGACGCGTCGGGTAAATGCTCCCCTCCGCCCCTCCTTCGCGGCATGAAATTTATGCGGGACAGCTTTAGAACCGTCGTAAACGGGCGACGAAACGACGAATCTCGGTCGAGGGACGATTCGCCAACGCTCGGCTGACGGCACGAGCAACGTCTGCAATCGCGACACGATTCTTCCGTAGAATACTGTGAATATGCGAATATGCGTTGATAAATAATGCAGATCCTGTATGAAGACGCGAGAAAAATTATTCGAGGATAATGAATTCATTGGTTATTGTGATTAAATAATATTTGAATCGATTAGATAATTGAGTTAATAATTGCGACATTATGTCTCGAAGAAAAAGTTGAGGTACGATATTCATGGTATAATCATTTATCTTCCTCTATTTTCCATTGAAAAATCCTACCTAACTTATAATTTACATTTAGCGTGGAACTTAAAATTCCGGCATCTTTATAAAGTTTGCATGATGAGGATGCGCTCATTTTGCTAAGAGGAACGTTCCAAGGGAAGGAATTTTCAAAGGTTTCCTCGGTGCAAAGGTATGAGCGTACGCGCTACCTGGAAGCACTCCCTTGAGCACTCGTGTTGTTAAAAAAGAGAGAAAAGAGAAGAGGAGACCTCGTTCAAAATGCAATGGTTCAAGGCGCGCATCGCGAGCTCCGGTAGTTTTCTCGTTCGAACTTCTCGTTGTTGCGCCGCGCAGGTAAAATTTTCATCAGCTATTAACGCATCCACCGCCGTTGCGGCGACAACGATGGGAATCCGGATACGATACGAATGAGCACAAATAATACGGTTCGAGGTGGCCGGCCAAGAGAATCGAAGCCCGGCCAGAACACGATGAATCGTTTGCGTGGGACGAGCACTCCCCGAAGCGAACGAACAAGAATTTCCCACGCCCGCAGCACTTTCATAATATTTCCCCCGCAAGATGCTTAATTGGTATCGACAGGAAGCTACACAATTCAACTCCTCTGAATTATACCGAGTCGATTACGATGGAATACGTATTTAATCATCGCTACCGTCGCCCGTAGAAAACTTTATTGCTGCTCTCCACAATTTTCCAATTAAACGGAACACGTGTTCTAATTAATACCCGATTGAACTTTGGCTTATGAATTCGTTCGAGTTTATTGTACAATTCTCCCTCGAATCGCATTTTCAATTGCGACCCCGCGCCGCGCTGGCCTAAACGATATTAATTATTTCGCGCAGTTGATAACCAACGAAGATACGATACGAGCGCGGTGGGGGAAAATCTCGAACGACAAACCGCCGGTGTTTGTCCCCGCTTCGAGCGCGCCTGAACCAACGAACAGTGCACAATACCGTTTTGTTGAAACATCGAAATTGGAAATCCGCGAACGAGCAGCATCGATAAGCCCGATCGTTCGAAAAAGACCTGTCCACGATTATTTCGTTCGACGCGAACCGGGAATATCGGCGCTCTTGAGTTGAAATATCAGAGCTGAAGCACGAACCGGCAATAGCGGTAACAATCGTTGCCGTATTTGGCCGATGGAAAATCGCAGCCGAAAAATTGGTCACGCTTCGGGAGAGGACCCCCTCGGTATTGTTCAAGAGGACTTTGTACGATACGCGACGCCGCGTGAACGCCGCGTTGTACGTTTCGTGACTGTTCCGATCCGTTCCGGCGTGCGACTTTAGCACGCGAGTCGCGAACACGATTTACGAGTCTCGAACAGACGAAAGGGTATTGCAATTACGTTGACAGGGCGGTCTGTTTGCTGAAATAATTTCACGCGAGACTTACGGCCGCTACTCGCGGCTTTTAAACGAACGAAACGGGAGCGGTAGCCGCAGCGATAGAATTGCTGATTGGGGAAACGAACGTGCGGTAGACTGTTACGCATGAAATTGCTTCAGATTCACTGTCGGCCCTTTCTTTTCTTTTCCATTGTTAAAAACGTATCGCTGTAATTCTACAAACTTCGTTTCCCTGTACAACTACGTTTTCCAAAGGAAACCGAAAACTTTCCACGAATAAGCCCCGACCATTTCCATTATTCCACCAACACCTCGTTCTCCGTATTCGGGCCGATCGATGAATACCGTCCAAACGATTCATGGGTGAACAATTCGCTGATACGCGTTCGTTTGCATGCCGAAGGCCGTTTACAAATTGCACCGGTATTTTTGTGATACCCGTGCTCCATACCCGATACGTTATTATTCGGCCGTACAATTCGCCAGGAATTTGAACGGGACACTTAACTTCAATGGTATTCTATGCGATGAAACAGATTGCCGGAATTAAATAATGCATTAAACGAATGATCCAAAGCGTATTTATTTGCTCGTGCCGATCACTCGTGAGTGCGAAATCGTTTCATTATATCCAGGGCCTTCTTGCGGATACAATTGCACCGATCTCGCCTGGCCGTTGTAGATAAAAATTTCCGCCGTACAAGTGTCCCTGTTGGATTAATCTCTAATTCAGATAAGATGAAAAATTGTGCGGAAAATCGACGACGCCGAGCGTTCGAATGGAAATACACTTTCGACGCCATTTAATTCCTCCGCCGGTCAATCGGAGGTATACTCCTTTAATTCTGTAATTAAGTAAAGAGCTCCGTTCTATCAATTGAAGGCGGCAAAGAGCGAACGTCGAGAACAAAAGACCCGTTCAATCGTTCTGGCATGCAATAGACGGATGGGTCCGACAGAAACAAATCATATTACCGATCGATATCTCAGCAATCAATATCGAAAGTCTCTTTCCTCAAACAATTGCTCGCCCGTCGCTTCAAGCCTTTCACCGTCCTCGATAAATATGCGATAGTGTACCTTCGATTGCGAGCATCCCCCTGAAATATTTACAAGCTGCAACCTGTATTTGGTAATCGTTCGATTGGAATTTCATACGCTTGTCAAGATCGTCGGGCGCAATGCTACACTCTGAATAGCTTGCGTTCTCGTATACTATCGCGGGATCGTGATAAACTGCGGGAAGACGCTCCATTTACGGTTTTGAGTGCTGCTGTCGAAAAATGATCCCGCAACGGTGATGGACAGCTTGCAAGCTTACAGTGGAAACGCATTAGAACCGAGCTTTCGTGGTGCTGCACCCTGGAACGAATCACCCGATCGCGGTGGAAAAAATATATTATACATTTCTTACTTTACCGAGGACTGTCAACTCTCCACAGTGTTAAAGCGCCAATGCTTCTAACATTGCTTGCACTTTATTCCTTCGCGCGTGTTCGCTTCACTTCATTATTATTAACAATAATAATTCATGTCGTATTTGAAAGGAGATGCCAGTTTCGAACTTTTCATTAACCGAGCCAGGCAGAATTCGGTCCACGTGAAATCTACGATAAAGCCAGACTAAATCTAGGCTCCAGCACTCTAACACGAGCTTGTTAGTGCAGGCTTAGGTCCACCGAGCTTGCACCGCTCTAAGTTTAGGCGTCCCGCCGAATTTATACCGTTCTTAGGATTACATTCTGCGGCTCGCTTCCCGGAGAAATTTCCATCGTCTTGACCCTTTCATATTTCATTAGTCCTGCGGTTATTACAACACCCGTAACGCCGCGTCCGTTTCACCGAACTGCCTCCACCGTTCCCATTTTCCATTTCGCTCGGCGCATATGTAGGTGAATTATTAAAATCCTTTTCCAGCTACCGTTGTGTCGCGGTTACTGCTTGCCACCCTCGTGACGGCCGTCGCGGTCTTAGGTCTTGTCCACGCTTATTTGCTTACTTATGGACCAGAGATACGTGTCTCTACGAACACCGTTACCTGTACTCCATTGTAACGGAAGACAAAAGGCCGGCCATACTTGACCGCTTGCAAACAGATGTCCGCGGTCGTCCACGGACCTTCCGAGTGAACGCAACGTCTGCAGTCAATGCTTGTGAATGTCGACACGGTCTTATATACCGTCGTTGTTTAGACTGGCTGTGTAACGAGCTCGTACGCCAGTAAATTTTCCGCCGCGAGTTTATGGACAGCGCACTGCCCACGCGTTACGTTGTCCACGTTACACGGGCGCAATAAATAAACCATCCCCGTGTGCGGGCAGCCTGGTGAGAACTTGACGACATCGTTCTTGTAAAATTTACGGAGCTCGGGCGTCGTGCTTTCATCTTCGGCAATGTGCGAGGATAGTTATCGAAGTACCGCGACTTAATATTGCGGAAAATTGTGGGATTTATCAGATGGCGATTATTATCGTTTCGTTACATTTCTGATCAACCATTGCGATTGATCAGCCCGGCGTGCAGGCGTGTAATGGGTTGGTTAATCAGCGGGCGAGGATTCGTTACTTTCACACCGGGAACGACGAGGGGAACCGGCTGGAATCGATGTTAATACCATGCTCTAATAGTCGGCAAAGCGTTCCTCTAACCAAATCGCCCTGTCTGGAGTTTCGTGGTAGTCCGGGTCCTTTGTGACTCGCGCCGATTGACGACAATCGAACGCGAATCGGATACGTGTGACGCAATTGTAATCGCGCATACAGAAAACTACCCCTCCCATGTTCAATTCATTTATAATGAAAATTAGCTTGCAGCCTTGCCGACGGAAATTGGACTTTTGTCGATTAATCTCCGTCGCGGATTAGTACAATTGAACGTCGACGAGGTTGTTGCGGAGGTACCGCCGCGTTTAATTATTTTAACGTCGCGATTCGCTGGATTTTTGACTGCGTACTCTGCTCAATTAACTGTACACTCGCTACGGACTAATTAACGAGCAATCTCTGCTCCGCTCGTCCGTGCCGGCGTGTCTCATAAAATTAACACAGAATTCATCATCGACGATTATCCCGCGCCGGCTTTTAATAGCTCGCGATTCAACGCTGGTTGTTTAAAGCTAGCCCTTATAATATTCATTAACCATCGTTGATGCACGTCGCTTATCGCAAATTTGTACGCAGCGAGAACATTTAGAAACATTTAAGCTCGACTGGTTTACGAGATTAAGCGTACAGGATTTCAGTTTGCTTCACCACCATCATCTGTGTTTATCAATACTGTTTCCTGTTTAAAACCGTGCTTGCGAGACCGAATCACCTTTTTCATCTAAACTCGCAAGCCTCAGTTTCCCCTCGCTTTCAGTGATTACGAATTTCAATTCGACGAATCCTGAGCTTTCAACGTGCAGTGGATTCTCCGCTCGAATTTCCAGGCAGACCTTCTTGCCGCTTTCTGTTCTCAACTATTATCAAATTAAATTTGAAAATATCATCGGAAGCACTGGTCCATGTTTACCCGTGAAATCATATTCTCCACTTGCTGACAGAAAAAAAGACACATAAGTAGATAAACAAATGGAACATTAATGCTGTATCGGTGGCTACTGTCGCGAGATTGCGATAGGTAACCGCGTTAGAAACCCAAACTTTCGTTCGCCGTTGCAAATTCTGTTACCCTTTTAACCGCATTAACGCCGTCGAATTAATCGTGACCACGATACGTAATTTTTAGACCAACGCGAACAACCGCGGGGATCGATTATTCGGTAAAACTGAAGCGTCGAATTGGCAGGTGCGTTCGCGACGTTCCATTAAAAATACAGAGGTTGTATCTACATTCTCGAAATTCTTCCAGTCGTCGTGGAAAGAAACCTGAACGTATCCGGGGAAATGGAAGGAAATCGCCGAACTTTCCACGTTAACACTTCGCCCCATGAGAAACCCAAGCGGTCCGAACTTAGCCTACTTTCTGCCGCATATTTGCAGCAGTTCCCATAATCGTCTAGCCTCGGCCGTTCGATGCTAGAGAGAAAGAAAGAAACTCGGCGAAATTTCCATCCGAAGCTTCGAGCATTTACCGAAGCGAGGGTACGATGTTTCGTTAACTGCGACAATGACGGTGCTTTCCCAGTTTCCGTCGAAGCTTCTCTTAGCAGCTTCCTCGCAGGATATCCGGTCCCGAGACACTTGTCCGACGACGGATCACCATTCGCTCAAACTGGGAAATTTCCAAGTCCCGTGAAAGAAACCGACGGCCAGCGAACTATCATCTTCCGGATCGATTGTTCTCCATTGTTCGATATTCGAGAGTCGTTTGCTTGATTAATCGTCGTCGAACCGAGTACGATATAGAGTTTCGGAGAATATATCATCGAATATTTGATCATCCGACATTCTACATTCCACTTTCACGCGGGAAGAACAGATATTTACTTTCCTAAAGCTAATCGAATATTAGAATAAATACGTTTCCTCGATATCGAATCCGTTGCTAACCTTTTTCCGTTAAACACTTCGCCCCGTTTGTTTTACCTCCCTCCTATACCAGATAAAATGATACAATAGAAAGACATAAATCTCGTTACACGGAACGCTGCTCCGCTCTGGCCACTATTTTTCCTCTCGTTCTCCATCGACCAGTGTCAGGTCGATTCGCGCGACGGCAACAGCTGGTCCCGGCGAGCCCGGCGACGAAATCGAAAGAGAATGTCCCCCGGAACTTTCGAACGAGCCGGCAATTTCGAAGTCTCGATCGTTGCGCCGATCGATAATCAACACTTTCGCGAGCTCGTCTAGGAAGCACGTGAATTTCCGTGGCAGACCTCGCTCCGTTGTTCGGCTGCGATACAGTCGACCTTCGACCTCGTTATAACCACATCCGACCGTATTACCTTCCCCTGGAGCATAGATGAAGGCGAACATTAAGGCGAACGGGACGGCATTGAGCAGGTGTTCGAGATCGCCCTGGTTTCGCCTTTCAGTAAGGCGTTCAGTGAATTGAACGCGAGATAAACGATACATTGATCGACGCGCAATTTACATGCGCGCAGGTTTTCATTCGATTAATTTTCTTCCTTCACTTTTGAAGCTGTCAACGATGACGTTTATACCTGAATCTATTCAAGATAATTGTCCGCACCTTTTATTTTTTCGTGTTCAATTAAGGGGGGATATTTGTGTTTCGTACTTTAGAAAAATCAATTTCCCCACGATTACGTGTTCTCAGTGTACCCATGCTCGAAAATATCTGTGACAAAGAATATGGCGAAATTCGTGAAAAATATGGGGAAGGGAAGGACAAGTTTTTTTTTACGAAAAGGAAATGAATATACTTCCGCGAAGCGAATTCGTACCGAAGCGACGAAGCCGGACGTAAATCGTGGAAAACTCGATTTTCCCGGTGTTCACCCTTTTGTCATGACGCTCTTGCTCTCTCAGCGGTTCCCCACGCCGAAAATGCATCCTCTCGACTGTCACGTAAGAGTGCAAATGCATCTTCTGATAAGGCCACGGCCGACGTTCCAAATCCGATTGGAACGCGACAACCCTATACGTATATTTAAAGGACACTGGAAATTAAGCTTTACTCCTTGGAATACGCATTCACCTTATAACCTTATCTTGTATTTCACTTTAGCTTTTTCGCATTCTTCGCTTCTGTTAGAAGAATCTCATACATCACCGGAATAATCTTTACCGTGGAACGTCCAATTCTTCCACATGGATGGTTCATTTTTCTGACAGGTCTATTTCACTACGTAGCAGTTTAATGATGGTTATTCATTTAGGGATCAACTAGATCCACGGCTGTCCTTCCTTCCTTAGCAAGGGTTCACGTGGACGGGAATTCCTTCCGCCGGATTGTTCGTGACAGCCGCTTCCGGTTCTTTCGAGGCTGCTCCGTGAAACAAAACGATCATTAGTCGTTGATGAATATATCTGACATAATACGGCGCACTTTCAGTTACGGTGGCTGCTCGTTGACCGTTTTTTTCCATTAAGCTGGTCTTCGTTAAGAAAATTACTGGGCCCAACGTCCTCAGGAATTTCTTCCTCTTTGCATCCTTTCTATCCTTCTTTGTATCCTCGAACCGATTCGGACGTTTCATCGATTCCATTGAAATTCAATTAACTTCGATTCGTTCGAATATTTACGACGACACCAGTCGGTCGACCGCTATTCGATCATTCCTGCGTGTCTCAACTTCACGATTAGACATTCCCGTTGCCGCCGGAAGCACTCTGTGGGTTGCGAATCATTTGATGCAGATCGAATTCGGGAACTCTTCGAATCTGCCCGAACATATTTAATGGAATCGTCTGATCGTCAAAAGCTGCCGTTCCAAATCGGATTACCATCGCTGCCGAACAATCGAGGCGAGATTATTCGCCGAACTTTCGGGAACTGCAGACCGGAATGTAATTATCGCGCCGAGCGGTGGAAAACGTGGCCTCCTTCCTATTTCGTTCGAACAGTTTTGTAGAATTGTGCGGGGAAAAAGTTGGGGCACGTGGCTCGAGGCAGCCAATTTCTCGGAGAACCTCGAACAAAGTTTCGCGCACGATGTATGCGCATTTTAATTAACCGCGACAGCCGAAACACTTTTCGTACACGCTATATTATACATGTAAAAATATGCGTACTGGTATACATAATGATGACATTTATTAGGTATCTCTAGCCGTTTCACAAATTGTATGCGATAAATTTCCAAACAGGACAGATGTTCGTTCAGCATTTCCGCGTTTTCTCTTCGCCCAAGGGGCGGGGGGGGGGGGTATATTTGCAATCTCGAAGCAGCAGAAAAACAGAAGAACCGAAGGGTGTAGTGACGCAAACGATGCAGATAACAACAGAGTGATAAACGCGGGGTAAAGAATTTCGTGTTTCTCCATGTGCCGCTCGTCTGCAGATAAGATCTTACTGGCGTCGTGGGGAGCTATTTCTCTGATTGCTAATAGCAAATGAAGATGAGTTATTGATCTTTATTTTATAGCGGCATAGAATGGTACGACATACTGTTTTTATTATTATTATTATCATCATTATTATTGTTATATTGTATACAGTGTATCGGAGTCTTTAGTGACTGAGCAATCGTGAAGGGATTTAATCAATTAAATGTAAAAGTAAGCAGCACAATAATCGATCATTTATTTTCTATTAAAATTAGATTATTTGCTATTATTTACATTAAAGCTTGGTATCTTTCAACTCTCGACTGCAATAAACCCTACTGAGTCCTCGTATTCTGACTCCTAAATATAACAATTATATACTTCATCAATTTGATTCAATCGAATCGCACCATTGCATTCCAAAGATCGAATTATTCCTACCTCGGAAATACGTTTTGGGGCATACGTGTCCTATGACAATTCTGTCATCGCAAGTTGTTCCTGTTAATTTTTTTTTTTTTTTTTTGCACAGTCGATCGGGTGATCCCCAAGCAACGACCCTTTGACGTTAATTGCCTCGGCAAGCGTAAACCAGACTGACAGGCTGCGGGCAGACTCGGTTTCATTTCGCGTTGAATATTACCTGCGAAATGAACCGCGGCCTGGCGATAGTTTCGTGCTACGCATCGCATCCCTCTGAATATCGCACAGCAGTGAATGACGCATGGATATGCGTGCATTCTCTTCAATGACATTTTTATTCCGACGTTGTTGTTGTCTTCCGTTTCGCCGTTTCACGGTTAATACTGCTAAACTGTAAACCTTCCGACTTGATAGTAATATCGTTAATAGTCGTTTACAATGGATACAGTTCCGCCAGTGTCTCTGTACTCTGTGACTATTTGCGCAACAGCTATTATGAAACGAGGAGACAAAACCACGGGGTTGACGAATCAATTAGCGCGTCTGTAATGTAATTCTTCCGGGGAACGTTTCCCGTAGTGGAAAAATTCTCCACTTCGATTCACGCTGCGTTTTATGTAGACAGCATGCCAATTTGAATACCGCTCGGAAACTGACAGAAGATTTATTTGACATCGACGGTTTAACCGTTTCCATTTCACGGCAGCCCCCCTGGAACGTACATATGTCTCGGGAATGAGACAAGAATTTTTACTTAAATATCCCCGCGTCCTCGAGGATTTCTCTAGCGATTCCATTTCGCGTTACGCTATTCTTCTTTATCCCCTTCGAATGGCGCGCTTGTCCTTCGAAATCCGCCACGAATTCTTATTCTATCTCGTATCGAAGATTGACTGTCACCAGGATGCGTTCGAGGGACGATATGGAAAGTGTTAGTTACTTCTGTGCCATGAACGTAACGTCCGGCATTCTTCGTTTAAAATGACGGTATCCCGAGTGTGAAGTAATTGCATAAAAGTTTTATTTGAGCTGGGAGACATCGATGGCGAAGAGAATATTAATAGACTCTTTAGTTAACAATTATGTTCGGAAACGAATTAAGAAACACGGTATTATTGGGAAACCATCGTCGTATAGTATTTAGAGCGCGAGAATTAAATGGAGAGCGCAACATTTCTTTTATTCATTGGTTAATAAATGCGGAACAATAACGGGGCAGAAATGTAACCGATAGGCAGAGATAAAATGTGCGAACATATTTCTGTTTTAATGAATACAATCGTCGTGTTAATAGACAGACCGTGGTTCATTTCCCGTCGAATATGAACGCCCATAGTTTTACGCGACAGATGGAAATTAAATTGACAACGCGTCACGGATCGCGGTTATTTCGAGCGAGTTTATAATTTCCGTGCGAGTAATGCCTCGTGATAATCGGCGTATTTAATTGGGACGCGTATGCAAATAGTGTGGTCATTTCGATGTTGTGTACAAATGTCGTGTATGGAAAATAATAATTTCGAAAATGTACGTGGCATAGCCGAGAGGCTGAAATAATTGTTTCAGAAAGCAAATTTCATTGCTCGACGATTCTTCTTTCGACTCTGTCGTTTCTGCTCTGAATAAACTAAATCGCCTCTGATAGATTTCTTTTCATCGTTGCCTAATAAGTTCTGCACTTTTAAAGAAATTGCCAAGCAATTTACGCATCGGCGATTTCACAATCGTTCATGTCCACGTTACCAAAAGTGCAAATAGCGAAGTATTCGTACGAAGAAATTTCCAGTCGGATTCTGAAAAGTCTTCGTTTCACTTGGAAAACATTGTCACTTCGAAACTCCACTTCACGCTCCTTTAATCAAACGAAAGTTACGTTTCTCGAATCTAATCGACCCTGTACTAAGTTCTCCTCTTTCCCTCCGAGGGGATGGTAAACAGAGTCCAGATAAATCAGCGATCGATGACAGATTGACCTGCTGCGCACAGCAGTTGCTCTATCAGATTTCGGCATATTCTTTCCAAGGGAAGATCGAAATATTTTCCGAATGAAATACATTCGAGTATGGCGCTTATTTATGACCTGTCAGACATAGGTTCCTTCTGTAGGAACCCCCCAAAAATATAAGCGAATTCTATTTATATTCCGAAAACGTTCGAACCTTTGGACATTTCTCAGAACTGGACACAGCTGTTACACTGCAATTATCTCGTTAAACATCGACTGTGCGAATGCTTGCTTCTATGCGATGGCCACGAGAGAACGAGTCGGCGCAAAGTGTCTTTTAAACGGCGTTGAGGAACTTCAGAAAACAGCTGTGTGGGATAAGAATTTTAAAAAGTCCTCGCAGTAAATTAATCTTATTCTTGAGAGTAGATGCTGGAAGATGGGTATGTTAAATATCGTTGGAACGTGCAGATATCAAGGGTTTCGCGGCACAAGAGTGATGCAATTCTATGCACTTTAAGGCGCTCGAATCACGGAAGTTCCCTGAGTTAGACCTGGAGGAATCTTTGTTTTAGGTATCTCTGCCGTAGGTAAAGACTCGAATGCTTTTAAAAGCATGGGAATCCCAGTGAAATCCCGATTAACGTCCTTAAGGATTCTCTTAATTCTCTGCTCGCCGAGCGTTTTCGGGAGCTCGTGTAATCTTTGGAATTGCATCGTGATCGCGACGAAGAAGAAGGAAAAGCGTGCTGAAAGTAGGACGGCCGCTTCAACTTAACCTACTCTCGGTGAATCGAAATTGTTCTACTCGAATTGCAAAAAAATTTCGACGAAAATTGTAGAATGATAGTTATTTTAATATCAGCTATTCGGTTCTACGTTAATACTCGTTTCTTTAAATTCATTTTCAAACTGAAACAAGGATTGCATATTCTGTTAAACCGATTGAGGGATCTTTACGCGTTTTATGTTCGACTATTTTGTAATGAATATTACGTGCCATTTTACTTCTAACTATTGTACAAAGTTTACTGAATATATAACCTGGCTGAATACGCTTGTGAACAACTGTACATATATTTCAAGGGTCGATGAGTGATACCGTAAACGTGGATTGACTCAAATGAATTTTGCTCTTTCATTCGATATCCACGAAACGACGGACTAAAGAAGAAGACCCTGTTTTATTTCGGTGCGATGTTCATTCTCCGAACTCATATTGTTCCAGACCGTGGGTTCCCCGTTTTATCGACGCGACTGATTTTGCCAGTATTCTCCATCGATGTGACGCGCCTAGTGATATTATTATTTACGAATTAGCAGACGAGTCACGGCACCATAGAGCGTTTCTTTTTTACGGGGCACGATAAAAACGACAGTAGCCGATCCTGGAAACAAGTCTTCTTTCGTTGCTGATCCAGCGTCCTCCAAATAATTGGCAATAAACCCACTTTCGCAGAGGCGGATCGCCGTACGCAGAACTCGATAACCTCGCGTTGATAATGTCGTCGACCTTTCCTAACGCGGCTACTTTTCGTTCAGACTTTCCACTCGTTAGACGCGGGCACGCTACTTACTAGTATTTTATAGAAATATTATTTTTACATATTGCGTCTCTGTACCATTTACCGACAATAGCATACAATCGTCTTAATTGGCACTTTAATAACACCAGATGCCGAAGCATCCCCTGTACCCCGAATATACCAACAGCAAGTTCGCAGAATAATCAAAACGGTCCAACTATTTCATTCGCCAAAGACGGTCGCACGCAGTACAGTAGATAGCAATTCTAGCTCCCTTTTAATTCCACGTCGCAGGGCCCGCGTTTCCATGACAACCCGAACTAATTAACAGAAAAGCGGCCGTGGAAAAATAGCGGCTAACGAAGCGTGGACACCGACCGAAGTGAATCCGCGTCGCGTGGGCAGTGGGAGAATGATCGCGAGGTGATCGTAGATCACTGTCTTGGCACGGGAGCAAGGGAGAAAAAAACAACCCGCCTCAAGATTTTCGTTCACGATTGCCGAACCGATCGTTCACGTCGAACGTTCCGTCGTCGCGGCATTAATTATCCGCCCGTATCTCGTTTTCCCGTGGAGATTCAACGATTTTCTCTGCGCCCACGACGGGAGCCACGACCGCGACAATCGGGCACCCCCGGCGATCGATGGAAATCAACGGAAACGTCGAACGTGCGGCACCGTGACGGACGTAGCTGTAATTATTCACGGCCTCGTGCATCAACCAGTCGATCCGTCGGCTTTTTCCAAACCGACGGACGACGGTACTTTCGATGTGGCCAAGCCCCGATCCAAGCCCTCGATATGCAAATTGCGAGAGAATTAATGCCACCCTGACGTACCACCGCAATATGCGAGATAATGATACGCGCCCGTGCTTTTTTCGCCAAGCGGGCGGAGGCGTTTACATTGTTGAGCTGTTCAAATACAATCGATGAGAAAAGTTAATGGACGTCCTGTTCCGTATTACGAAGGACTTACTCCCTCCCCATCCCCCTTTTTTTAGATTCTTCGGGGTGACTATTTAATATTTCAAATGGCCAGTTTGCTGTACGCAATCAGTAACCGCTGAGATTGTTTATACGGTTTCGAGAATTGAACAATTCGAGTGATATCAGAATTGCCGTATTCACTAACATTTCCACGGGTTATCATGATAATCATTATCGTCACGGCTTGAGCCAAACTTGAGCCGAAGCTTCTATTAAGTTTTTTCACCGCGTAATTTGCTCCTGGTCCAACAGTACCAGACGGCGGCGGTCGGGTAATTGCCAGAAGCGAATCCGTGTTTTACAAGTGGCACGGTGAACCAATTAAACCCACTCGACACCGGCGAACACGACACCAACAGGGGCCGGGGGGATGAGGATTAAACGATTGTGCAAAAGCTCGGGTTGAAAATCGAATAGAATCGCGGGACCGATTGGCCGATGGCGGTGAGGCGATTAGAGCCGCGATGAAATTTCGATAATATCTTGTCGCGTTTTGTCGCCGGTTACGTCGTTCAACGCGCGTCAATTAAACGGATCGCCCCGTTAAATGTTAACGGTTTTGCTGTCGGCCCGATTAAAAGCGACACGTTTCTGTACAATTTCGAAAATAACCGCGGAGCACCGGCAGCGCTGCGAGTTACTTGTTGACCCGAATTCCCGACGTCGTCCGCATCGTTTTACAATGGTCTCGCGTCGTGTCGATGCTCCTTGGTTCGGAAAAAATGGGCCGGCCAAGATCGGGTTTGATTCGTGAAAATCGCGACACTACCGTCCGGATATTCGTTCGGCTGGAATTGATTATCGTGTATCCAAATTCTTAGTGTTCCTGGCCGATCAATTAGCACTGATACCCCCCTTATAATTCACTCTGGTTCAGAGAGTGATTATAATTAATTGGTGTTCAGTGGAAATATTTCTAGATACATGTAGACATACTGCAGAATATAATTAGTACGATGGAAAGAGTGAGCCGTCGTTCTGGAAATCACGGATAAACAAAAAGAGCGAGCGGAGAGGCGATATAACGTCACGCGTGGCAGAAATAAAGTGACATCGCGAATACAATCCTTCTCCTTTTCGGAAAAGTTGAATCGTCCATGGGGACAAATGGGAGTACGGTGATAACAATATAACAATGCGGTCGCACAAGGAGATAGGATTAACCCCGGTGACCGTGAGCAACGTTGAATTGGAAGCTTGAATATAAATCGGGCGACGGAGATGATAAGTAAGACCGTGCAGGTAGAGGCGTGCACGTAGATAAGCGTGGGAAAGGGACGTGACAATAAATATTACCGCGAGTACCGGGATAAATATAGCTGGGCCACAGTCGTCGGTTGCTTGTCGGTAATTTACTCGTGGATGTATCGCTCTGTTCGATAATATTTGGCGTCTTTGCGGCGGTCATGGACCGTGTGCAGAACCCCTCTTCCCGGGGATTTAACCGCCTCGTCGTGACGCGAATAGCAAAGGGCGGTTACGCGGAACAGTGTGGCTCGCAGCTGGAAAACGCCGCCATTCGTGCTACGTTGCATGCAAATATCAAGCTGGCGACAGCCAGTATATCTCGCTTTGTGCCCCTTTTTCCTTCTCTTCGCCGCGCACGACGCAAGAAACTGTTTCCCTAGATTTTCGGGCAATTAACGGTGCCTTTAATTAGTCAACACACGGCACGGCCACGTATTCCAGATTAGTTCTGAGGGATCGCACGGTATTCAAATATTTTATGTTTTGTACAATTCCGTGTCTACCGAGAAATCGCGTCAAGCTTCCCAGGAATGAATGTAAATGCTGGAAGAAAATAATCGATTACGCCCGCCCTTCACTCTTTCGGTGTTAACCTTTCCGTTCGTGATATCCTTCGCTTTTTAGCGCCTCCCTTTGCTGTCGAGCACGTCGCGGAAAAGTGTCGGGTGATATAATGGAGCCGAACCGTGCGCGGGTGTAATTGTTCGCCGTAAACGAGATGACGCGGACAAAGCGAGAATAAACATCGCGCCTGATCGTGGGATACAAAGGATCGTTGAGAGACAGGCTAAAAGCTCGTGTGCTCCCGTGACTGTGGGGACCTTTAATCGGTCGCGGCCCACGGAAATTTCGCGTGAAACGCAGTAATGAAACTAATAGACGAACGCCGGGCCGCCCTTCTACGTGATTCTGTCGGTCACGGTGAAACGTGGCGTAAAGTCGGTCAGCTGGGCTTCAAAGTGCGAACACGCTTTGCTTCATCAGCCTACCGACGGTCAATTCCACCTACGACTTTGGCCTTCGTCCACGGGTTTCGATTGGCCACACCCCAGAAAGGACCTGTTGATGTCGCTGAGAACGCCACTCGGTAAACCCGCCCTTTCCAGCTGCTGTCACTCTTCGAAATCTTCGATTTGCGCGCACGCACTTCTTTGCAGCACCGGATCATTATTGCAATTATTTATATAAATTATACCTCGGGCAGTTGAACAAAATATCGAACTGTCCATGCGTGTATCTTCCCGATATTAGTGAAACTATTGCTCTATGCGTCGAGGAGATTTTTATTTTTTTTTACAACACCGGTGAAGAGGGGTGGATAGTAATTCTATTCGAGCTAATCGACGTCGTCTCGTGTACCGTCGCGTTTCGTAATGACGGTGTAGGCCCTTGCTTCACCAGTGACGTATTAAATATCCAAAGATGTGAGGCGAGAATGACGCGTGTAACTTCCGTGCAACGTTCCTGTAAAAATTTCGATTCCCAACTTCCCTCCCCGTTGAAAAGTTTAGCCGAACTCCCCGTCGAACGACGACGATAGCCGCGTAAACTGGGCAAAGCACTTCGTGCAATTTCTGCCAACGGGTGGGGGCCACGTAACACGTCCAGGTCAATGCTGCCGTCAAGTCGAGGGTGAAAAGTTCGACGGGGTGGATCAATGCTCTCCGCTCCTGTCCAACGTGTTGTGCAACCGTGACGAATTGACAATGTTTGCCGGTTCGCGTGTTCCAACCGCGCTCCGACGAATCGAGTTTCACCGTGAACGTTTCATCTCGTGGCCGTATGATCTCTCGATGCGTTTCGAGCGAATAGAAGTACACGCAGCTGCGCCGTAAAATGAGAAGAAACGTCCCGCCTTTGTATTCCGGTCGCAGACGATTCGCGATTCGAGCCGTGTCACCAACGGCTTGCCGGGTTAATTTAGCCGGCTGTCAGTTTACGTTACCTGCCCGGGGACCTTTTAATTACGCCGTTCGAGCAAACGCTGCGAAAATAAAGAGTACAGAGGGGAGAAGAGGGCGCCGTTTAATTGCGTGCACCGCTTTCCAAGTCGATGCGCAATAATTTTAATCATTCGGAAGCGTCCGTCTGCTTTCTTGCTTGCGCCAGAAAGTCTTCGCCGTCTGTAGACACTTCGACACCGAGGTTAACAAAGTAAATAGTCGTCGAATAAGAGTCTGGTTCAAAGTGCATGCACCGGGAAGTGCTAGATTGCCCGCGTTGAAATTGAGCAGAGATTACTTCGTGTTTCCAGTAGTATAAGTCGGCCATAGGTCGGGCAAATTCTACGATCGCACGAACATCATACTTCCCCTCTATTAACCAATAGCTTCCGGCGTAGCACTCCCAGCATTCATTCTTCCCACCATATTTGTCTTCCGGTGGGCATAAAGGAGCTAGAAGTAAAACGCAGGGGCTGGGGAAAAGCTTTGGCGGAAGAGAGCATCCGGAAACCGAATATGGGCCGAAAATAACGTCTGAGCTTCGCTCGAGTTTGCTCGACTTCGAGCTCTCGTTCGTCCTTTTCATTTCTCCTTTTTTTCCGTTGCGTTAACCGCGCAGTTTCAATTGCAACGCCACAACGTTGCCATTGAAGCCATTTGTCTGGCTTCCTTTTAGTCGGTCTTTCTTTTTTTTCTTTGATCTAAGATGCGAAGATTTATACTCGGCTGCTGTCCGAACGGAAACGTGTCTGTGCTTCAGTTATTATTTCAGGAGTGGGCACTTTTAAGGTGTTATTATTTCAGACGCTTTTCTTTGTCCATCTGAACCGACAAAGGAAGGATTAATTGTATTTGTGTCAGAACGTCGCGCTGTGGCGGAGACGAGATACAGCTTTTAAACGCATCACCTCTAAAGTTACAAATTCAATCGTTCTAGCTCGGTTCTGCCAGACATCCTCGCCTTACCCGAGAGCCATCAGAGGCATCCCCCCCCCCCTTTCAGGGAGAAACATAATTTTCCCGTAGATTCACGGCAAGGTGCTCTGGGTCAGCACTGTTTCGCGTCTCCAGCACGGACGACATTATTTTCGTGCATGGACGAGCAAATTACTTTCTTACAATGCTGGACGGCTACGTGACGCCGGCGACAACGACCTCCTGGAAACTCTGTTATCTGAAAGTGCCGGCGTAGTAGTACATGCGACCAATAAAGCCACGGTACGCATTTCCTGCCACGGGTATAACGCCGGGGATGGATAGGTAGAAAGGGATCCTACTGTGTCAGATAATAGACGATTGCGCCAGCAAATTACGATGATTACTGTTTTCGACGGCCCTTGGTTCTGGGCGGTTCAGTGGTAATTTTATTCTTCGATTTTTACACACTCGCGTGGTATTGTTATGTGTTTTAAATTTTAATCATTGTTGATGAAACTTTGGGGAATATTAGTTGGGTGTATATTTGCTGTTTTTAATTTTGTTTCTACTTATACCTTTCATTTAATTTTTCATTATGCTTTTTATTCACGAGAAATTACTTGGCCATTCGTACATTGTACTAATTATAACCGTGATAAATAGTGTTATGCTAATTTGAATTAAATTCGACAATGTTTCGGGGAAGGGTAGTATTCTTTATAGAACGCTGTGCTCGCAGCGCAAAGGGTGACAAATTGGTAACATTAAGTTCGTGATTGCTGAAAGCTCTTTCTTTGAGGAAGAGAAATGGAGGAGCACAAGAGAAACACTTGGCAAAGTTGTTGGAAACCAGGTGGATCACTTGATGGGGGTTAGCGCGCACATTTCTGATGAAGTGAGACCTTGAATCCCAGATGGGCAGGCTACAATTCCTCTCTCTCTCTCTCTTTCGAAATCCCACAAATTTCGAGCTAGCTCGAGATAGGGGTAGCGCGACTGAAACAGCAAGCCGTCTGATAAGAAAGGCGTGCTCAGTGATACGGGGATGAAACACTGCGGGTACAAGATTTGGGTTTTCCTCGACAGATTAAATGCGCCCCATCCTGTAATATTGCAATACAAAAATTACCGATATAATCGTATTTCATTTTTTTTTGTAAACTCCATTTTATCGAATGTCTTTCAGGTACTGTCTTATTTTATTCGGAAAATTTACCGCCTCGTTCTTAACGTTTCATTGCTCGACGGTACTTTGCAGTACCACTTATATTAAACGGTGCCATGAATTTAGAAATTGGCACGTATCACTCCTTTGATGTCCTCTGACATGCTACAATTTATGATCAAATATATATAAAAATTGTGATAAAAAAAGAATATAGGGAACGTAATTCAGGCTTTGAAAGGCTAATTGACGGGCACTATGTATTCATAGATTTTGCTTTTCTGTTTACTTGGAGGGAAGCGCTTGTCACTTAGAAAATTGCCAGGGTTCTTTGTGGATTACGGCACGCCACCTCGTAATTAAAACAAACTAGCATCCTTTGCGTAACGAGAGCCAGCTTTCTGGACCTTGCCTAGCCAGCAACGAAAGAGTAAAGTAAAGTCTCTTCTTGAAGTTTCCTTCACGCCCCTTCTTGGTTGCGCCAAGGCTGCCCAAAATTGGTTCACCGAGTAGGAAATTGTGTTCCATACAGGATGCTCAGTATTTTTCGTGCGTTTCGATAACTGTAGCATAGTTTCTGAAAACTCTTAAACGTTAGCTGAAAATACGTCAAATATCTGAAAGGGTTGAGTGTACGATAAGTCAGCCCAAAGTTTTCAAAGACCTAAATAGCGTTGCCCTTTTATAATAACTTTGTGCGTTGGTCCTGAGAAAGGGAGCACTATAACTTCCTTATTAGTTGAAAAGGTTTATCAGCTAAATGGTTTTAATAAAGAAAGAATATTAAAAATGATTTGAAGCAGTACTATTAAGTTCTGCTAGTTTATTATTATTAATTCAAGTTTCAAGCCTTCAAGAAACGAAGTAATAAAGTAGCGAAACACATTTCCAAGGTAAAGACGGCAACAGGCTTCATCGAGCTTCTCCTTGATAAAGAAACGACAACGCTGGGCGTGTTTGAAAGCGAACGGCGTCATCGATCAAGGAAAAGCCATCGACGGGGAAACGATGTCCAAGCGCGTGACTAGCTCATCCCGTTTGTCTCTTTTGCCTGCATTTCCTTGCCTTTCAATCGTATCAGCGCACCAGATACCGCGAAACAGAAATAACACCGCGTACCAATATTGCGGCGTTTCCCCCTTCGGGTGAAAAGGATGGAAATTTTTATTCTCATTTTATGATTATTTGACCGTTATTATTATTTCAATTTTATACAAATCTGATACGACGAATTATCGTCGTAAGATTTTCCGTGCTACAAATTTCGTACAGTTTCGAGATTATTACAAGGGCGTCGACGTGACTGACTGATAGCGACGAGTAACCACGCTCTTGCTTGCACGCAACGCCATTTTCCCCTTGGCAAACAGAAGAATGGTGTAACCAGCTGGAGGGGTTTTTAGAAATCGTAGCGAGGTAAACTCGGGCAGCGAAGGGAACTATCGCTGGTTCGCTGCGTTAAAAGACGACGATCAAATCGTACTCGAGATATCGAATGCCATTCGGCCGAGCCTAAGTTGATAAATTGTATCCTTGAAAGATTTCGCCGGCGGAGGGATTAAAACAAGATTGTTCGACGATATCTAATCAAATTTTTACAACAACGATACGCTGTGTCGCGAGGGGTCTAACACCACGGGAGAGTAGTTTCAAATGTCGTTTCGTTATTCGCGTTCCTTTACGCCCAGTCTACTCTCCAACGGCGTGCATGTCGTTCATATTTATTCGGAAAATATGCCAGCCCCGCTTCGTTGCTTCTCCGCCCTGCATCCATTCGTGTCATTAATAAATCATCGAGCATCACGAAGGGCGCCACCGTTGCTCCCGTATTCCCCTCGACAAGCTGTTCCGGCTTGAGGAACTTGCAATTTGCTCAGGAAAAATCGCGGGATCCGAGCTGATCGCGATATCGCATAAAGGAATGGGCGTACCACGGATCGTAGGTAACGCGGTTTATTACTCGAGAACGCAAACTCGAGCGAGAGAGAGGATCCCGGTGCTCGACACGATTCCGGCGATTTCATTGTTCACCGTGGACAAAATATGCTGCCAAATGAAAATTATAATTGACGGATCGTTCGTGATTTGAATTGTTTAGTAAAGAGTAGTAATCCTGGCAGAGGAACGTTATACGAGTAATATCTTTCACTTCCTCGTTCACTTCGTCGACAGTGACAAGTAAATAGCAATAAGTATACGTAACGTCAAATAAAATGACGAAAATAAAGTATAAAGGATTTAGATAAAATGTAGGAACACAATAAATAAGAAAAATACAATATTACTAATGTCGAAAGGACGATGCTTTAAATGTGCGGAATAAAATTCGTGGTGCTTAAGTTAAGAAAGGAATTCACGTAATAAGAAGTAAAAAGGGAGGGCACAAGTGGCTTTAGAATTTCTATAACGCTTCATACATAATTCTAATCATTGTTTCCCTCGTAAGGGTAATAGAAAAAGGGAAGGGATGGAATTCACACAGATCCACGCAATTCATCAAAAACACTCAATGAAACACCGCTCCCCCAACGTAGATGGACGCGTTACTCACCCTTAATGATAACTGTGTTACATCTCTGCCCTCAAAGCCAGAAGTTCTAATTTTTCACGACCGAAAGAATGATCCGGGGGATCCGTCGGTGAGTTCCGTAAGGGAGAAGTGCTGAAGCTTTCTCGCGATCCGCTGGAATCTCTGCCAAGTTGCTCTTCGTCACGTAGACTCTCGCATAAACAGCGAGCGGGTAAAAGGGGGATGGTTGGCGTCCAAGCTAGTGCGCAGAAGGGATCAGGGACACCGTATAGAAATTAAGTCGGCGCGCTTTAATTTTCGAAGGGAAATTTACGAGATAGCCTTACGGTTACTCTCGCCGCCCTTAACATCCCCGCGTCACAACCCCGTGGCCATACAGACGATTACGACCGCGATGCTTAACATTTGACGCCGTTATTACCATCCGCTGATTCGTCGTCGCGCACTTGTCACTCGTCGACAAAATAAAAACGGTCGCTCGTTACAAATATCCTCGACAGCTCGCCGCGACTAGAAATGTTACTGGTTCTTGGAATAGAGGCTTGTGTTCGACGAAGGGGAAGGATTTCGATGGAGAACAGTGCGTATTCCCACGGGGGAATCCTTTATGCATATATATGGGGGTGCAAGTTTCTAACTGCACCCTAAACCATTTTCATCTGCATATACAATACGGCGTATAATTTATTGCGTTCGTCGGTGCAATATTAAAATGCTATAAAGCATGCAGCACGGTTCGAGTTTTAACGCCGGTGTAATTGTAAGGGTAGGTTTTTTTTCGCAATAACCGCCCGCTGCTATATCTGGCCCTTTACGTTCTATGACACACATTCCCCCCACATATTTCGTTCGTCCCCTATCTAGCCTTGCGCGCTTGAATTCAGATGTACAATGAGGAAAATGGTGTTTATTATTACCATTATTGCTGTTAACCGTAAAGTCTGCATAGTTGGAACCTCGAACTTTTCCTAATAAATGAAAGGAACGATATCAGCGAGTAATTGGTGGGCATACAATTTCCACGCTGGACGGATGAAGGATCGCAAGGGGGGCACGAAGTTTCGTAACACAATAAAGGAATATATAGCAACCGGCGAGGGGAGTGATATCACTTACCTTTCTCTCGAAAGACACGGAAAGGGACCGGGCATCTCTTACCGAAGGATGGCCTAATACTTCCACCTCGTGGAGTGGCCGGCTCCAGAATTCTCACCCCTGGCCAAGATCTCCTCGTTAATTTTCCACGATACTTCTGTCAGCCTGTACGCGTGGGGCAGAACGACGAAAGATAGGGAAAAAATCACGTTGGACCGAGGCCTCTGTTCCCATTCGACTCGACAAGAAGAAATTCACGAAATAACATTCGCCATCAAAAATAATTACCCGGCGTCGACCACGTTTTTACGTTCCTGGAACCGTCCAGGGGTGGACGGGGGAGGGGAGGGGACACAAAAGGAGAACAGTCTCTCCCTTCTTTATTGTTCAGACCGAAGAACGAATGGGCGGATTTATGACGGCCGGAGAAGCGTAAGAAAATAGAAGGGTGGACGTTTGATCGCCTAAAATGTACGCCCTCTTCCTTGGAAAAAGAACGCGGGCGTAACGACAGGTGTATTTTTTACAAGCCACCTCGGCGGTAACGACCATCTCGTTGGAAACCTATTCTTATCGATTTCACGTGACGCGACAATAAAAACGAGTCGCGTCCACGGTTCTTCTCGAACGTGGGCAGAGGGGACCGGCACGTGTAGCTCTCACGGTAACTTGTATCGTTAACGTCGCCACCCTGGAAACGAGCTTCCTGCCGAGCTAATTCGCCGTTCCACGCGCAATCAAAGGAAAGTTCGACGAGTCCGCGATGGATCGTATTTAAATAAAGCGCCCCCGCGGAGGGGGTTGCAAAGCTTTCTACGCTCGCGGTTGATTGGCTCGACGGTTTTACGGTCGAGTTTATGGTCTGATTCTTTGGAAAAGTTACGGCCCGCCGTCCTATTGTCCCGAATATTAGCGGAATATTGTGTGTCGTTTCTCGAGGGCGATATTGTTTCAGTATTCCGAGGTAGGACGAGGGATTTACGATGGGGGAATTTATTGGAAGGGTTGGACGTGAATTTTCAGATATGTGTAATACGGATAATTCACCTTGGGGCGTAATAAAATAATTTCCACGTGGCGCCGTTAAGAAAGCCTGGCAATTGTTGGTAGATAAGAGCAGCGTGATACACTCTTACGGTAAACACGCGGCGTTATTTGCGTTTCGCGGGGACGGGATAAAAGTAATTTACCGTTGAAACTGAAGAACAATAACCGGATTGCGTAAAATGACTCTTCCCGCAAACATCCTTGCACGCAGATCGTTTTTCCCTCCACCCCCGGCGAGAGTTCGTCCGTCTCTTTTTGTAACCGCATTACGGAGAAATCCGAGATGGTTTTCTCTTACATACAGGTAACAACGACGGGAATGCGCACGTCGCTTCTCGAGAGACGAGATTTAAAAGTATTTTATCCGCTCGAGTCGTGCGGGAAGTTGAAAGCGTTGCCGCGGACGTTACAAATATTTTCCAGAGATATTAGATAATTATGTATATCATTTACGCAACCGGTGGCAAAAGAATAAAAGAAAAATGAACCAAGAACAGTTCCACGATAATAACTGAAGCGATATCGGAAATTCAAGAAATATATAGCTTCCATCGATTTTCGAAGTGTACAAAGATACGAGCTGGAATGCAATTTCTGAGTGCAAACGTTCCCTCCGTAATGTATGAAAATATGTGCCCGCGGATAGTGCTCTTGTGTTTACATGAATGAATGAACTCGCTATTTGCAACGAAACGTTCGCCTCTGCATATTCAAGAACGACCGGTACCGCAAAAATTTCATTGACAAATACTCCATTGTTTATGGCGGAGAAACAAATTCATACTTGTCGCCTTCGGAAAAATTCAATCGCGCAATTGAGTAGGAAATAATTGCAAAGAATTCCGCCCTTTCGTACGTGCGAAGGTAAGATAGCAATATCCACGTTCAAAACGCGATTCTCGGCAAAGCGTTGCGTTCTTCCGCTTAACTCTCTAGCGTAGATTCCGCGCGATCGCGATTCGATATTCTCATTGCGACTATTTGCGCGTTTCGTTTCGTTTCGTTTCGTTTCGTCAACGATATCGACGCAATCCGCGAACGTATACCTCGGAAATTGCGCCACTGCGCCGCGTCCGTCGCCCGGGAACTCGTAGAGTATCCTGGGAGACTTTTCAATAAGGGGAAGCCACGAGAAAACGGGGCAGAAAAGGCCTCGCGACCGGGGGTGGATCAAGTGATCCTTCCTTAGAGGCTTCCCGTAATGATTCGTGCTTAGAAACTCGAGTTTTCGAAGCAATTTTAAGCTTCCAAGCTTCTACGAATCGGGTTTCAATCTACGTTCTGTTACAAAAATCCTGCGAACCCTGAAAATGCTTCAAATCTTAGAAGCATCGAGAATTCCACGGGGTGTAAAAATTACGGGAACAGCGTTGGCACGGTTCTGTGTCAGTCGTTGAATGGTAAATTCGTGGTAAAAGATTTTCTTAATAACGCAACGACTACGATCGTCTGCGAATAGCGTACGATAGTCGTGAAAAGAAACAGGCTACCCAAGAATATCCTGCGGCACGTATTGATCCCTGTTTCGTCGAACGGAAGTGAACACTCCAAGAAAGTCGTAACCGCTGAAAGTTACTCGTCTACAGAGTAATTCGATCTGCATTGTAATCCATTGAACGACGTACCCTCCTACTATACACTCCGTTCACAGATGCTGTTTTATTATACGCCAGTGTACCGGCGTCAAGTCGAGCGAAGTGACGCGGTCGAGTTATTTTCGAAAGGTATGTCCCGCCTGTACAGTGTTACACGGTTCATAAAGTACACCGACGAAATAATGATTTGATTGCTGGTGAATGGGTCCATCTCATTCGCCAGAGCGTCGTTGCGCTTTATACCTGCCCGATCCTTTATGTTAGTCGCTTAACTACGCATAAACCGTAACTATCTCCTCTGTACAGTTCCTCGGTTCATTGTATGCAACTTTTATTGCGTAGCCGCACAGGTTGCACACTTGCTATATTCGGTCCCCTAACCTCGATTCAAGTATATGGAGCAAGACACTATGGGGCTATGGGGCTGTGGTATTAAGGAGACGTTTCAATGCAAACATAACTTATTCGCGAAAGTATAGAGACGCCGGTGAGTAAAAGGTACATGAAAACGGATCATTGTTTTCGATCGTGTGGATCACGGAAGGATGATGCGAACTGATTCTCGGAATGGCATTTCTCTGGACGTAATCGGGATCATGCTCGACGGAACATCGAGCACCTCAGATATCTAGAGTGTGCCACAAGTGGCTGAATAATAGAGACAGAAGCCGCGATACGGACTATTCTACTTGAAAGCCGAAATCGAACCAGGCAGCTGTACCTACGATTCTAGGACTCGTGTTCGAGAACGCTGGTCGAACGTTCGAATCGTCGAGATTACTTGCTGTTGAACTTTGACCCGCTACGCCTGAGACTTTCCCGCGGTTGAGACGTACTACTTCCAGTCGAACTCGGCTCATTAGAAAGGAGTGGCTGATTAACAAGTGGGCGCAACTACTTCCTCCTCTCCTTGTACGCACTGTGAACGTTACTCGACGCGGGGAAGAGTTTCACACTAAATGAGGCTTTATTGTTCGATGGAATCAGCGAGGCGCGTTTAATATCGAAGAGGCCCCCGGTGAAATAATTTCTATTTCTGCGAAGGAATTTGTTTGAATTTAATTGATTTTAAATTATCTGCCTGCACTGATGTTATTTGAAATAATATCGAAACGAAAGGTATATAGTAAAATACACGCGTCAGGTGTTTACGCGAAAAATATTTTCTTCTTTACCACACTGTAAACTTACGAAATTTCGTTGAAACTGTACGAGTCATATTTCCTTGTTATTGAGAAGCGTCTGACCACGAGTGGATCGTATCTACTTCGGACGAACGCAATCAATCCGTGTTTGTCTTTGGACGCCATAAATTTATTTTACGTCTAGCTTGGCCATTCATGGCGAGATTAAATTTACCTTGGAGCGAATTCTCGCGTGTTTGACCACGAAGCAACGGAAACTACTTCGCCCGTGGCCGACTAAGTCGCGACCTAAACTACTTCAGAACAGTCCTCGAACGTGCTTCGAGCTGCATCGTGACAAAGTTGGGCTTGTTCAAGCTGTTCGTTCTTCGGATCTGTCAAGATTAAATCGCCCCGTTATGACTAACGGCCCAATGCTATCTAATATTGGTTAAATCCGAAGGCGCGGGTTACGTGAACGATAATAAATTAAAATTTGACGCAATGAAGGCTGCCCGGATGTTTACGCAAGCTTAACATTAATTTATGTCGAATTTACATGGGAATCACTTTATTGTCGACACGGAACGCACGAAATCTCTTTGTCACCAAGCTCCACTTCTGTTTCGACTGTTTGATCTTCGAATCACGGGATTCGTAAAAGTGGCATGTGTGCAATTGCCGCACTTCGAACGACGCTATTTCCTTTGATGCTTTCCTCATTTCGAGCTGAAATGCGAAACAGAGGGGTGGCGATAAAATGTAATGCACGCTTTCCGTCACGTGTCCATAGTTGAATCGTGAAGAATCGTATCTTGCAGGCAACCAGGTGAAATCGGGTCTCGCGGATATATCTCCAGATAGACGTTTTCAGTGCCCCTATTAGAGATTTCGTGTTTTACGTCGGTGGATAAGAATGAAGGAGAGGCCGGCCAAACTGGAAGCCTTTGTTCTACCTTCAGATCTTACTCGTAGTCGTTGCGTAAACGGCTGATTAAAATCTCGATGGATGTTTCGCGGACGGAGATTGAACGGAGCATTTGAAAGGAAGAAAAATGGAACGGGCCTTCCGCATCGACGATAGTTTTCCAAGCTGTTCCCGATTCCTTTATTTTTCGCGGGGCAAAATCGAAACGATATTCGAACGGAGTAGCGCAATTTTTATCTATCTATTGTACATTTACCGACGCGCGTTAACCGTTGGAAATATCCGATTTTTCTCATTGACTGCGTCGTCCCAGATACTCAACGAGGCATGCGTATTTCGTCCGCTGTTGGGATAAAATTTCGCGGAAAGGCATGGTCAATATCGTCCGCAGATCATCCTCCTTCCCTTTCGACGTTTACTTTTTTTTTGTTTGTTCTCCTTTATTTCTGCGCTGCCGCGGCAGAGAATACAGGCGCAGATGTTTACTTTGTGCTCCGCTGCCTGCGCGTATTTTTTCTCCGCCGCGAAACCGACGAACATACGTCGCTTCCCTGCGCGATAAAAGAAGCAACTCCGGTTCCTCGTAGTGGAAAGGAAAAAGAAAATGAACGAATCGATCACATTCCGTCCAAGTGATACACGTGGAACGTTTCAATTCGCCGTGAAAGTCGGTCTATCGGTTCCTTTTAATAAAGAAAAGAGATGAGAGTGAAAATAAAACGGCGATGTGTTTCACGCCGGCTCACGTCCAAGTATTCATCAGAATCCCCGTGAACCTCTATTTTCATTTTCCCCGCCGGTCATTTATTCCTTCCCTTTTGAATTTCCCCGTACAGTAGTACAGTCGGCGGTCGTAACACTGTCCGACCGTAATTTTTCCACATTTTTGTTCGTTAAAGGTCGCACAAATTGTGCCCGGCTAAGTAATTCGTTCAAATTGTGACGCCGGGATGAGGACAGATAGGATGATTCCATTAGCCCCGTTTGGAGAAGAACATTCGAAATTACTATTATACGTTATAATAGTCTCGTTGCGTGTAACCTCTGTGGTTCTCGACAATTGCGGGTACGAATCGTGAACGCGGAGAGAGGAAAAATAGAGAAGTCGATGGTTTTCCGGGGAGGGAACCTTTTTACTATAATTGCCTGTGCTTTCGCTTCACCTTGTCGCCGGTGAAATTGTGATCGGTGTGATAAATGTTCCTTGGATAATGTGTGACAAATATTGGCAAATGTTGGCCAGCATCGTATAAAAGAAATTCCTTTAATTCCACCAGATTGCTGTACAGATACAATTCCAATTTCTATATTTATTTCGTTCCTCTTAATTATACCGTCCTCGTGTAAATATCTGTATTGCACACACACAGCTCTTCGTTTTTTCAATTGAATCGCATAAAACATCATTCCCACGTAGTGTACCTGAAAACTCGTGGATGTTAACGAGATTTTAGAGAAACCCTTCCCCGTCGGTAACTGTTCTCGGAATCCACTAACGAGGTATTAGGAAACAGCCGTGACGTGCTCTTCATACAAACGTTGACAAAATAATTACAGCAACGAGCCCTCAGAGAGGATAATCTCAACTTGCAATTCTGCAGTGGCCCCTTAAAAGCATTTCATTACCGTATTTTCAGAAATAGCTGCAGGCCGGAAACTAGAGTTCACTTCTCTCCTCTCGAAACGGGAAGAATGATAGTTGCAGCGGAGTAATTAATTCGTCTTATAGTATTGGAAATTGGAACGACACCCGAGCACGATCCACGCTCGAACATGAATTTTCCATCGCGATGTCGCTGGACGTCTGTCTCCGAACAAGCAGTCGCTTTCGACCAGCGTTTCTACTCGCCGAGAATAATTTAACGCGCCAATTTGTACGTGTTTAATACCTACTGTCGTTCCGGCGACAAATAGTACCAGATACCTGGCCGGGGACCGTTTTTGCGGGGAGGGGATGGCCGTGTTATCTGTATTGTCAAGTTCCACTATAGCAGCTGGATTACTATGGGCCAGACGGGAGATTCCACTTAATGCCGTGGGTAGTGCTCGATGATCCCCAATGTTGCAGAAGGGGTGAGAGATTTTCACGACACCATACATTAGTTTCCAAATGTTATAAACAAAAGACTCGAGGAGAAATTCGACACGGAGACAGCGAGATACGAAACGAATATATAGAAATGGAAACATTCGTCCGTTTCTACCCTCTGCTACGAATTCACCGTTATTTCCATATTCACTTTTAGCGTGCCGCATTTGTACGCCGACGCGTTAACGGGTTAATCCTGTATAGATATTACCGCGGCACACTCGGTCGAAAAGTACCGAAACACTCGTTACATCTGCTGAGCACCAAACTCTCGCTGCTCCTGCCCTTGGCCATCTCTCTTCCGGCGAAACTACCTTACCCCCTCGATCGTTTTCCCAATACAACAATATTGTGCCTCGCTGCCAACGTTGAGCGCGCCTTAAACGAATTAGTGTGCTAGATCAACAAAATCTGAAGTGTTAAAGTTAGCAATATTTCCTCCCGCCGGCCGTGTTAACGTTACAGCACGCCCTTCCAAGTTTCCTCCGGTCGCGTCGATAATTTCATAACGAGACACTCGCAGGACGTCGCCGGGAACACACTCGATTCAGAGGTCGAAAGGGAGTCCCCGTGGCGGTGCCACAAATGGAAAATAACCCAGGGATATTCCATCGGCAGGGTGGCCTTCGCACGTAGTCTCTCCCTCCTGCCCCGTTCTTTCCTTCTCGTTTCACTTTCCGTTTTATACGACTCCGTTGCACTAGGAGCACGCGATCCGCGCATACGGGACATTCGAATAGGGTGAAAGGGAACGAAATCCGGCGTTTTATATGGAAACGAAAGGGTAAATGCCACTTGCAAGGAGGCAAGATACTATCTGCCAGCCAGACCGCGTTAACCGTTTATCGATCGGCCAACTCGCGTCTGGTGAACAGTGTTTGCTTAACGTCAATTCATTGATAGCGCGATTCTTCGAAGGTCTTTGCCTCCTATCAGCAGGCTGATGAACCATCTCCCAATACACGTATTATCACAGAGGGAAAAGTTGCGAACGCTTTTTACGACACTGCGCGCATAGGTTTTCTACGGTTTTATTTGCGATGCTCGGTACTTCTATTGGAGATACGAGGGTATAAGGTTAATTATCTAACAATAAGTGAAATTAGAATTTGCAGTATTGACATTATAATAAAGTATTCACCGTAGCCTATCTACGATCTTTGAATATCGTATAGATCCTACCAAACAGGTAACGGAACATGTATTTCCAGAAGAGACGAATCGTGTGAAACGGGACCGTATTGATTCCGTAATTACGGACAAATTTGTCTGCGCTCGGTTTTTCTAGTGAAGCGACATTGATTAGAATCGCATTCGCTAGTTCGCCATACGCTTGATTTTTATACTCTGTTTCGCCGCCATTCTTGAAACCTCGTCCCTATTTCAGTTCCGCTCGACCGTGTGCCAGAATTTAATCAAATAAACCCCCGCGTGCAATTGTTTGTCGAAGGAACAAGGTTCATCCCGATGCTACCAATGTTCAACAAGTTTCTGCTGCGCCGTCTTCGCTGTTTCGCGAGTGCAGCACCTTCTCTGGCTTTCTTTTGTTGCAAATAGAGGAAAAACTAGAGAATTATTTAACGCACAGGTTCGAGCGAATTCGTAGTCCTTTTGTGTTATCGTAGCTGAAATAGGTGGACGCTAATTAATCATGGCTCGAGCAACGGAATCGTGCAACGGCGTAAATTAACCGCACTGAATAAGCGTGTGCATAATATAAGCGCGGACGACCACGAATTTTCGAGCTCGCTGTTCATCCTTCCGTTTTGGTGGTTGCCGTTCAACCGGTCGTTTATTTTTTCGTCGCTGGAACAATTAGCCTAGTTTGAATAACGCTGTGCTCGAGAGTTTGGTACTGTGAAAACCAACAAAGGGAACTTCTAAAATATTATACGGGATATAAAATATAAAAAAAACAGAATACCGATTCACAATCAGTATTTCACTTTATTTTCACGCCCCTGTATTCGTTTAACATCAAACCAACGTCGCTTTTGGCAATGAAAATGTGAATATTAAATCCGACGCCTGAAACGATTACCGTGACGAATCACAAAATATTGAATACCATACGTTTCCTCGTTAATGTACATATTTGCAGAAATTTCGCCCAACTAAACTGCTCCAGCGGCAAAACGTTGAGGGCGTCCGATTTGTTGGCCAATTGAGTTACTCGATGAATTCGCCGAGTTCGTCCGTGTTTGTTGGGTAATATATTTTACGAGCGAGTTACACGCAGACGGAACCGCGAACCAGATTTTACCCCCGGCACATGATTTCGCGTCGCGACGCCGTTTATCGCGCGACGAGTTCACGCGGCGGCCTGAAATTCGCGTTTTCCGTCGATCCTCGTCCCATGGAAATGGCCGGCAATTTTACTACGAACGCAGGAAGGACTTTAAACGTCACCCGTTGTATTGCAACAAAGCAATTTCATTCGAATTAACAGTGGCTAACAGGATAATATTCACTCCATGGACGAAAAGCAGAAAATACGTTGACGCGGAAATGGAGATGAAAATTTCGTGCTCAAATGGAATGGAGAACGGATATATTATAATTTCGAAATTGATTGATTAAAAACTAATATTTATTTTTAATTGCACCGCGATAATTGTACAACGTCACGTTTATCCCTCGTTTCGTACAGAACAACCGCGGGGGAGGAAATAAAATATCGTCGTTCAAGTCTATAAAGCGAAGTGCTCATAGAAGAAACATCTCTTTCGTGCTTTTCCAAGAGCTTGGAGAAACATATTCCGAGCAGGTTGTTCAACGATATCGCGACCTCTGAATATTAAAATTATCATCGTGCAAGCTGAAAGCACCGTTAAATAAATGTTAACCGTCGGCGATAGAACTTGTTCAGGCTTCCAGGCGATGGGTGTTCGAGGCGTGTTTGAGACGCACTCTATGATCCCTTTTGTCGGTTGACTTGCATACAATACCGCGGTAAGTGGACAAGTGAGATAATTTCGATTATTCGCGTCAATGGTTACGTCACCCACTAAAATACATTTCGCCAGCACCAACGAAATCCCTTTTGCCAACACCGTATCATTCGGTCCTCCTTCTCCTTCGATTTTCCTGCCTTTCTGCAATCCTTTCGCGTCTTCCCATTTCCTGTACACGATCCACTCGCCCACCCGTCCCTCTTTTCTTTTTACCTGCCCTCCGCCCACTTTGCATATTCCTTTCAGCCTTCCTTGGAAAAGTTCGATCGAGTCTTACACGGAAGCGGAAAAAAGAAATCCCTGGACGGATTCCACCACGAAACACCGACGATACCGACGAAAGGTGATCTAAATTCGACGTGCCCTCTTCCTGAGTGTATGATCAGCATAAATATGGTCCCTGTTCGAACGGGCGGCATGAAGCGAAAAATCGATCCGGCCGGGTTCGATTTACATTACAAAAGGGCGTGCCCTCTGGTTTCCGAGAGATAGAGACCCTGCGTGTCACGTCGCGTAATCCCTCGCCGCGAAATTTACCGGAAGAGTGTGCCCATCGATCTCTGTAAATATCCGTGGAGGCCGGGGCCAACGGAATTGCACGCGTTAGCCTTTCGAGTTACATTAAAAGAGGGGACCCCTGCCATCCGGCAAGAAGCGAAGAGAAATTGTGCCCGTCGTACGTACAGTCTCCAGACACGCCAATCCCTGATAACCGAGACCGTGCATCGAAACCGACGTGCCGCCCGCCGACGAACAAAAGGAGTGCACGTGACGTTGCGTCGCGTCGCGTCGCGTTCCCCGCGAAATTTAATATACCTGTCGGGCGTCCTCGCGTCGACCCACGACCTGTGCGTTTCATCAACGAATTCCAACTGGATTTATCGTGACTGCGAAGGGTGATGCGGCACGGACAATGGATCGTAACTCACCCACACCCCTTCATGCGTCCTATACTAGTGCTATCTGATGAAAAGCTAATAACAGAGGGGATAGAGGGTTGACGTTGGTATCTTCTGCGGCGTGTGCGTCCACGTCCACGCGTCCACGCGTTCGCAAAGTTTGAGAGGAGAACGAACGCGACGGGTGAGACGTCGGTGTGCTACCTATGGACACCTATATGCGGGTCATGGCGCATGTCAGGGTTGAGAGGGTGCGGCAGAGAGAGAGAGGGAGAGAGGGAGAGAGCGGCGACTAGAGGACTAAACCGCGACAGGGCGGATCCATCCTTTTCTATGCTCGATCATGTTTTCCCTTGTACTCGATACCGACAAATCCTCTGGACCGACGCTGCTCCCTTTACCGAGGGCTCGCTTTCACGTGCACCTCCACACGGCTGAATCTTGCCGCACTCGTTTCTATGCTCGACACAGTTTCTTTGTTGCCGTCCGGGAAGATCCCTTCCAATTCGCCTATCGACGATTTTCACGTTCCCTTCACTCCGCGGCGCTTCGTTCTGTCGACATCCGTTTCGTTCTAGTTTCTGTTCGTATCGCATCTATTTCGAACGTCTCGCGGAAATCTTGTAAATTGAACTCCGCGTTTCTCGCTGGAATATCGAATTCCTGGGGAGTCTCGCGTGAACGCGCGCCTCCGTTTCTTTGTCTGTCTGTTCCGTTGGGGTTACTGGTTGTCGAATGTTGAGATTCAGGTGCCGGCTTTTTGGTTTAAATGTATCCGCGTATACAGAATCGAAAAGGGGATGGACAAGGTACGATTGTGCGTTCGTTGACCTTTGGTTTGACGTTTCGCCGATTTATATCGGCCATCTGCCCCCTTGGGTGACTCCTTCAATTTTCAACGATTTTTCCGGCTGCGGTAAAGAGTTCAGGTGGGAATGGTGTTGGAAGAGATACGATGTTCCGATAGCAGAGATGTGCGTGGCGTGGTTCTTCTGCAGGAAATCTCGATGTCACAGGCTGCCACGACTTCATCCTTGCTCCTTTCGCGTAAATGTCGAGTCACTTGGAAAACCGTCGTCGTGCTTTCATTTCTTCTCGCTATTCCCCCTCGTTTAATTTCCCATGGACAATCGTCGTCTACAATTTAATTGTACGGCTTGGCAAAGCCTCCACAATCTTTCGCGGCAGCTCTTTGCAAATCGTTACAGGAACTCTTTCGAGTTTCAAATGCAAACCCCCCGCGAATTAATGGCCCTATTGCCTTCCACTTGCCCCTATCATTCAAAATTCGGCAGGAGAAGCCGAATCATCAAATCCCAGTTTATCCACGGCATCGTTGCCCGAGTCACCGGAGAGGCTGATTGGACGTTGCTCGCGAATTCGCCGACCCTAACCTTCGCGGCAGAAACGAGATTTCCTCGCAACCTTCGCGGCGAACTTTCCAAACTTTTCTTATTTCGAGTGACAGGACCGTTGCTCCAGGGAGACAGCGGACGAAACTTTCTACTTCTGCAGAATCATAACACTGAAGCACCATTTATCTCCCCGCGTTGAACTTCATCGAGTACGTCCAAAACAGCTCGACGGATGCCTTTGCGAGACGCGGGCATATCAATCTCTCGATAAAATTTCGATTGAATCGAGCAACCTGTGTCCCTTAATCGATTGAGATGCGCAGAATGTTGCTCGATCATTGAATTTCGCCAAGCGGCCCGACATGTTTAATCAAAGGGCAAGCTCTTGTAGCGGGGTTCGCTAATAAGGCACGTCTTCCGCATTCCTGTTACTATCTCCCGAGAGGAACGATCAAATTCACCAAGGGGGGGGGGAGCCAGCTTGAAAAGGGGAAATGTAACGCCCGAGGGTAACGCATCAACGACCTCGGAAGTTAGGGGTCGCTGTGCATTCCAAACCAACCTGCCGGAATCCTATAGCCACCGCGAGAGTTTCCCCGTCTTGCAATCAAGCTCGCGAATTTATCCACGATCTACCATTTACCAACTCGCCAATTTACAGTAAACGATATTGTATCCCTGAAGTTTGCCTTTGAAAATTTTGCTACCCCGTGGAACGTGCATAATCAAATATGATAAAACGGGGAAACAGATAATATTTTAAAAGATAATAACGACAAGCACGATCTTACTACTAATACAGTTATCATTCCCGATGGTTCTGATGTTTGTTTTTTTAAATAGATATAGTGAGTATTATATTTTTTATGGTTATACAACATGATTTAGATCAAAACGGGGATGTCTTGTTATTGATAAAAGATTGACCCACCTTTCATGGGTCTAGCTGAACTTTGGTAACATTTGATCGTATCTAAAGTAATTACTTTGCTTGCCGATACAAATCTGCACGCGTGTGATCATAGAACTTTGCACATTTCAGCGCAAGGTCGTTTGGGACCAATTGTGCACGAATGGTCAGTAGATAACGTACGAATATCTCAGTACTATATCAATTTCGAGCGGTTGCATAATCAGATAGTTGCAGGCTTGCATTCAAATGGAAAATGATCATATTGTGCAATGGCTAGAAAAGTATCTACATTCGAAATGTGCGCGCAGGAGGGAATTGTTTATAACGGTGCTAGAACTATTCCTGGAACAAATAGTGAAATATTTATTTCAAGTTTACTCATATTATTAGCCTGCTTGATTATTTAATAACTGGCCAGCAAGTGCCGGCTAGTTCGTCATATTTAACGTCGCTGGAATCACCGCGGGTCGTGACATTTCCAAATCAATTCGTTCGGCGAGAATATCAAATTTGGTCGCCGGTTTAAAATATACCTTTTACTTATCTCGAGCTACGAGTTTAAAGCATCGACGTACGAATTTCATTCTCTCCGTCGATCCGTGGGTTCAGAGTTGATTTTGCCGAAGAAAAATTTAAATAATTGAATGAGAAGAATACCTTTGAATAAAGCAGCGATTTTTCGAGTATGATGTAACAGGGATTTCCTCGGAGAAAAATATAGCTGGCCAGAAATAGCAATGGCAATAACAATTCTGAAACTAAAAGAATAAGAAGAATTCAAATTCAATTCAATTTAGATTACTTTCATTATGTTACACGGTGAATGTTTATATATGTATTTATTTTTCCCCTTGAAAATATAAATATGTAACTCATTATATTAAGTTTTGCGCATGTTGTTGATAATTGCAAAATAATTGAGAAATATTACGAATAATACTTGCTTCGCGACAGAGTTGTCCGGAAAGTTTGAAAAATTATTTCACCCCGCTTCGGCTCGAATTTCTAATTAATTCAGATAAATTGATATCGTTTCGCCTTGCAATCAGCGGAACAATCAGCCTCGTCATTGACTCGCCCCGTAATAATATCGCAGACAATACTCGATAGGGTTTTACGTAATGTATAGATTATTTTTCCGATCGATCGAAGTCCCGCACTCGTAGACATTGTCCTTGATTAATTGAAACCAACAACACGTTAAAGTTGATGGACATTTACTTAATCATGGTGAGCTTTCGACGAAGGGATATTTTCAGCCGCCCCCTCTACTCATTGGCAAACGCGTTTGCCAAAACATCGGATGCTTCTGCACTTTTTTTCGCAGGATGCACACGTTTCAGATACCATTCCCCCCAGAAATCGAACAGCAAATTTAATGCCTCGTCTATCTCAAACTATAAACCTTTCTGTCTTGGAGCTCCAAAGAAAACCAACAAAAAAAAAAAAAAAAAAAAATGTATTCGCTGCAGTTGAAGCTTTCATCAAGAAAGTTGCAAAATTATTTATACAATCGCCATCCTAATTAACTCTGATCCAAGAACACAATAAAATATCGCAAACTTTCAAAGATACCAGTACTTTCAAAGATACGACAAATACATTCCAAGCAAGCTGTGCTACAAATTAACCTCATTATATCTATCATAATGCAACCTGTTTGCACGCCCCTTGTACGACACCCACACGCCAGCATCCCGCAACGCAACGAACATGTTTTACAGACGTTGATCTAATGCATGGCCGTGCGTGTAACGACGTGGCAAACGCATGGCTCCGAGGAAGTGGAGGAGCTCGTACGCGACCAATAGCGAAAGAATAGGGTGGAAAAATAGAGGAAAAATCGCGGCTCGGCGTGGCCGGCGTAATAGCCGGGTAGCAATAACTAAACAACCCAGAATACGACACAGAAAGAAAAGCGAGGTAAAATGACCGAGTGCCGTGCATGTTCTTGTGCGCGCTGACGTGAATATGTATCGCGATCCCTGGTGCACCGTGTGGCTTTTTCCCCGTTTTTCCCCGTTTTTCCCCGTTTTTCCCCGTTTTTCCCTTACACCTACGTGTGCAGTCGCGACTCGAATGGGACGCATCGGTTAAACGATTCATGCGATTTCATCAATTGCTCGGAGAATGTATATTTGGATACGAGTGCGCTTCGAATTTGGTTTGAACGGCCCGTAGCAAGTTTAATTTCGATACCGTAAACGTGTAACTAAGCGACCTACTTTACCGTCGAAAGTGTACGCAAGCTTCGTTAATCCGGTTAGTTTGCAAACATTTCATCGAGTCACGTCAAAGGGGGAGATCGATGGAAAAGTTGCCGGGACCTGTCGAAATTTCACTTTTTGCCGAGTAAATAGTGGTGGAAAGCGGCCGATGTGGCCGCGATACACGTGGAGCTACAGTCAATCCACCCCCCCATGAAGCCGTCAGCGGAGGCAAAGGGGAAGGGTCGGGAGATATCCTTTTCAAGGCTATCTCTGTGAAAGACTTTGAAGGAAAGAGCAACGCGTTCGCGATAGCTTTTCATGTTTTATCATATTGATCGATAGAGGCAATAAAATCTGAAACCAGCCTGTAAAGAAGTAGAAAAAAAGGGTCTCAGTCGCACCCTGTATAATCGTTACGCACGCAAGACTGCCGCCACGAAATACGCGTCTATAAAAGGATATTAATTATTCAAACGATCATTTCTCTCGCGCAACGAGATCATAATTTCCACTAGATATATTGCGCGACGAAAAAAAGTTAAAAACCTCCCCCGTTGCTCCGTGACTATTTACCGTGGCACGTGTGCCTTTGGCCCGCTCGAGGGTGCAAGTGACTAAGCTGCCAAGTACATCGCCACTGTGAACTTTGTACACGCGTTTCCGTCCGCTTCTGACCGCTACCACGAAACTGTCGCTGCGTGTAACGGCGTCCGTCGACGACCTGTTGGAGCGGCGGCGTTGACAAGCTCGCGAAAAATGATAGGCCTCGTTTGAGTACCGATTGTCTACTTTTTTTTCTTGATACCAACGTCGCGAATCCATGCTGCATACTAAAATCATTGTGCCGCCGATCTTACCCGTTCTTTCGTTCCTCAAGCCGTGCTGGATAACGTTCGACGTCCCGTTGGCATCGCGTCGTTCCTCAACTTGTAGGGATGAAACGTTGCCCGCGACGGAACAATCGCGGACAGCTGGTGATTGAGGCCGGCGGAACACACGGTTCGAAAAAAAAAAAAAACAGAGTCACGCGCACAGAAAGCAGGCCCGATCAGATCGTACTGCGAATGCAATGGAAATTCGCGAGCACACCGGAACAGTTTGCGGCAATGCGAGGAGAATCGTGTCGTCGCGACGTGTGGACGCGTACTGCTCGAGAGACGCGGTCGGCACGATCACTGGGCGTCGCGACGACGACGACGACGTCGAACACCACCACGACAACCACGACGTCGGCGTCGGCGTGTGCTACTAGCTGTTCGGTGGTCCAGGAACGTACGGCGGCTGCGCAGGCACGCCGACTACACCTCAACGCTGTCCGTCCGATTAAATTAAAGCCAGACTCTTCTTGCCTCCTCTTCCTTTCTGCCCTTCTTCTTCTTACATTTCCGCCCCTTTTTTTTCTCCTGTCCCGTTCTCCCTTTCGTCTGACCGATCCTCTCAGCCGTAGGGACTTCGCAGGAAGAGACCTTCGAACCCCTTTGCTTTGTCGCGCGACGAAGATCACCGGTTTCGAAACGGTTACGCTGGGACGATAATCTCGGGGGAACGGTGTTTTTCGCTTCGAGTAGTTCCCCGCTCCTTTTGCGCGAGGCCCGTTGCTTGATCTCACGGCTTTGTTCTCGCGTTAATGACTTGTAACGCTCTTTCGGGGATGAAGGTGAATGGATAGCGGCGAGGTAAATAAATTAGACGGGAAGTATCTTACTCTGGATTGCGATATAATTTCGAGGGGGTTGTCCCTTTCGCCCTCGGGCTTAAATAACGCGACCCCTGACTCGACTTTTATGTGAATTGTTCCGGCGGTGGGTTTACCCTTTGGGCGTTTTATTTTTTTTTTTTTTGCCAAGACCGTTAGGCTTGTTGGGCTCTGTTTAATCAATCGCGGGGATTGGTAACGTAGGCGTTCGCAAAAATTCTCGCAAATTAATCGATCCTCGTTCGTTCTTAATTATGTACGACCGACAGATTCTCCCGAACGAATTTTCACTACGGTTCCACGCGATTCACGCTCCGAATTCTCCGTTTCGATCCGATCTGCCGAGGCAGAAGTCCTTTCTGATTTTTAGACGAAAGTCGGCCGGCGCCCACCGGCAACGCTCGTCATCAAATTTCGTTTCGGTGAACTCGGACATCTCGACCGGCAGCTTTATATTCGACTGCGTTTCACCGGCGTCGCCTTGTCCGTGACAACAATAGCTCCTGACTTATCGATTCTCCGTGCCCACGATCGAGGGGGAAGTCGACCGGGAAAAGTGGTATCGCGGCGATCACGTGGCCGCAGATAAGGGCCACGAATACGGTTCGGCACGTTGCAACCAACGCCAACGATATCCATAAAATCGGAAACTCGATATCGCAACAGTCGTGCATATTTTTTGGGGCGGATTCGTAGGCGTGTTTTGGGGGATGTTGGTTCAAGCGTACAGGGGATTGAATATAGGGGAATGGGCACTTCGATTCGCCGAGATTTCAGTGAACCGACAAAGAATTATTTCGATCATTTTATATTTCTGTGGGATTCCTTGGAGCTAGCTACAATGAGTTTGGAATGGGAAATAAAATGTTGTTTGCGTGCCGTTTGTTGTTAAATCTGGGCACGACTTGTGCGTGAAATTTATCTCACCAGTAGAATACAACGACGCAGAGCTAATTTGCCACTCTACCCGAACAAACGTGCAACTTTTTGTACCAGAACTTTGGAAACGGTGATCGCGTCGATTACGCGATTCACAGGAGACGACATTAGATTGCGCGATACAGCTTCAAAGCTCGCACCGGCAAGGATCCGGGAAAATACCTCGGGCACCTCGTTGCTCTTCGATGCGTTCGACCAAAAGTAATTAACGGGCATTGCGACTTTTTAATCCTCTCATGGTTGCTCGAGGCTATTCGTTCTCCGCGCGACGTGAGAATGGGCCTGGCCAAATATCTCTCGTCTCTATGTGAATAAAATTGGCCGGCCTGTACGCGGGACTTTGCCATAAAATCGATCCGTTTAATGGCCCATTAAATTAGATTTACCTGCGACGGCGAGCCGTCACGGCGTTAAGTAAATAGATTCGCGGAACGGCGGTCACTGTACTCAACGGCCTTCGCGGAAAACGCTTTCAGTTTCTTTGTTGCAAGTTCGAATCGTTATATCCCGTTGCAACGAAACGTCATAAAATGCTAGGGTACCAGATTCTTCCTTGAATTGGAAATATACGAAAGAAAGGAAGCACGGTTTGATTAATGGAGCACCGTTGACGGAATAAGAATTTATCCTTGGTCTTCGCGTTCTCCGGGCCGGAGATTCGACCAGCTGAAATACGACGAATGTCGAGCGAGCACTTCGAATCGACTAGAATGCCCGAGAAACCTAAAGCAGGCACCCTTCAATCGGATATTCGACGGCCGAGTTGTTTATGCGGGTCGCTTGGTCCGCATCTTCGACTGCTGTATTTATTCGTTCGGTAAAAGAAACGGCGAACCATCGCCGCTCATCGCTCGAATAATTATAAGAAAACGACGAGCGAACCAAGGAATTATGTTCACCGGCATTCCCAATTCCTCCCTTCCCTCTTTTCGTCGGGGCGGAGGACCATCGAACTCGGAAACAACGGAGGTACGTAATTCCTGGAAATTCCTTTCCGGTTATCACTTAAGCTTTTTATTGGCGAAAAACTTCCAAGATCCCAGTTTATCTTACTTAACCAGGCCCACCCTCTAAAATATACGGTCATTAAAGCGTTCGGAATTGAATTATGAGATCATTAACTGTCTACTTCCTCGAGATCGTGTGCGGTGGACGTTAATTTTCGGTAAATCTCTTAGAAAGATTACTCGCGGCAGTCGATGCGACGAGCCACAGCTTCTAGCCACGCATGTTTCCTGCTGATACGACAAGCCGCGTCCAATATCGAGCCGAACTACTGCAAATCCGACGCCTTCTGGCCCCGTCGTGTGGCTCGGTATCTTTTGTTTTCGTCTGTCCGTGCCACGGGGGATTCGCATTTGCAATGTGCGAATTGCTATTCGTCAATCTTGTTGTTTTTTTGCTCTTTGTAAACGAAGGGAGCTGCCGATATCGATTGCAGATTCGTCGGCACGTCACTTTGACAATTGAAGGCAAGTGAACCAAAAAAAAAAAAAAAAAACCCCCGATGCAAACATCGGTCTGTACAAGTGCGATTTCAGTGTCCTCGTCTCGTTCCATTCGTTAGCCACTTCTCGAAGATCACAGCGGTGCATTATTTAGAACAACGGCCCCCGCCCACTTTTATCGATTTATCCGGTGCAGGCATTTCGCGCGTCGACTGCCTATCCGGAATAAAGGTCGTGTCTAAAAAGAAGCCGCTATTAAAAGAGAAGGGGAACGCGATTCGGTGAATTCATCGAAGCAACCGAAGGCTTCAGGCGCTTGGAACGGCGTGCTTTATTCTTCACTTTGTTATCGTGACTGGGTACGCTGATGGACAAGCATTATCCGTAAGTGTAAGTGCGGCGCGGAGTATCGATTACGTTTTACAGTAATATTCGTTGCAATTTACGGCCCGTTTCCTGGCGTCTTTATGCCGCTTTTCCGGCACAACTTTGCCTTCCTTTTGTTCGGCCGCGTAAACTTTCACCGCTCGAAATTTATATAGAAGGGCCCACCGCTGTGTTTAGTGCTTCGGTATCTGGGTCGGAAGTGCGAGTTTCGTATAGGGGAACTTTAACCCTTGAAGAGGATACGTTCTCTTTTTCCGTGGTCGATGCGTTTTTTGCCCTCGAATAGCCGGGGAATCAAAGTGCGCCCAATTTCTAATATTAGGCTGAATTTAAACGAGGCAAGAATCGTGACGAGTAAGACAAGAAACGAAACGAAATTATTCTATCTTTCGAAGGTTCTATTATCCGTCGCGTGGGCCGTGAAGAGTCGCGGGAGTAGAAAATTGTGTAGCTCCAGTCAGTATTCGTTTAGTCATTTCTCTCTCGTCGGTTCAAAAACTAACCAGTGTCGTAGCATGTTCCATTTTTCTTTGTATCTCGAAAGTGGCAAGGAATAATCTCCATTTCGCGGGAACATTCGCTATAACAACCATAGAACGCGGACCCACTATTCCGCTGCACATGCTCGCGGATGTTCGCTGGTAATGGGATGGAATTTTCAGGAAAGGTTACTCGGATGACCTGGGAGCCTCCAATCTGGCCGTCTAACAAAACTGGGCGCAATCGTTGCATACAGGACCGTTGGAAAATTGATTGCTTCATCAATAATTCAGCGAATGTGCAGGAAATTTTGCTGCCTTGCGTTGATAAAAAAATGTGTGGGGAAATTTATACGATTAAACGTTTTACTGATCGATGTAACTAAAATGTATATCTTTCATTAGTCGAATATCTTTCTAATTTCTTAATTTTCTGAACTTCTTATTGTAGGAAAGTTTCTTTTACATCAACAGCGATTTCTCTTCTTGTCGTGTACCCTAAAGTTAATCTTTGTTGTATCTATAATATTTCGCGTTTCACGTTTCTGTACGTTTTACCGAGAAGAAGCTTTCAACCTAACGCTCACAAATCCTTACTCGCCATTACACGAAGTGCCGAAAGTTATTAACAAGTAGAAAATCGTTAAGGAGATAAAATCGGCTGAGCTTTATGAGCCACCTCTCTTCATAATAGAGCCACTTCCCTGTCAAACTGTACCACCGCTGTGAAAGTTAGTCGTTACTCTGCTCTGCTCATCCGTGGTACTCGTAATTTTCTCCGTGAATTCTTGAGGAAACCGAGTATCTCGTTACAGGTGGCGGTTAGCGTCCTCGTAAAACGTTTGACCTCCTCGAAAGCAATATGATCAAGATCCAAAGGATTCAGCTGATTCAGCGTAATTATGTTTAATCACCGTGGCGGAAATTATATGGTTTTCCGTAGAATGATTTTGCTCGTTCGTCGGAACGCGGTGTCAATGATGGTGTCCTCGCGTTTTGGTTAGCAAACGAAGAGTAAATAGTAGTGAAACGGGTCGAAGGTGAATTAAACATCAATTGAAATGTTTCAATGGTTCTAATTAGAACGCCAATGAAGATTTAAATGGGATAACTCGTTGCTGCGAATTATTGCTTTCAAGCTGGTCTATTAATCAATAGCCCCCATAAATACCATCATACTTTCATTGGTCGATATTAATTAAACGACGAAAAACTGTTCTTCTCGAGGGGTTAAACGCGGGAGCACATTACGTGTGAATGTCAAAGGCAAGATATTTAAGACACCCCAGAAACTGTTCCGTCTCAAAAATACACACGAGACAGTAGGTATGATGTTTGAGGTTGAGCGATCACGGCACACTTCTCGGCTGCAGTTTAACTATGAATAATTCACCCCCAACACGCAGGAGTAAATTCATCGCCTTACACGAACGAACTCACGGGAGTTAGTCCAGGCACGGATTTACTCTTGCACCGTATCTCCTGAATTATTCATCCCTCGGATTATCGTGACATCATTACTCGGTCAGCGAAAACATTTCTGCGGAAGCGATACGTGTTCGTGATGGTCGTCAGTTTCATCGATGATCTCATACAGGAAGGAAGAAGGAGCGTATAGGAAGAAAGTGTGACACCGACGCCACTCGAACCGGAAAATACGTGGTCGCGGCATGAATAATCTAGACACGAGATGTATCCATAACGATAAGTCGACGAACAGTCAGACGTATCGAGCGTTCGTGCACGTCGGAATGATTGTTTCTCTATGAAATTGTCAATACCGTTTACGGAGACCATTGAAATGATGGAATATATTGAAACGTATGGTCGATGAATGAAAGTTGACGAGGCCCGTGTGTCTAAGCTTGCAAGTTCATCGAAATTATAAACCATGGACGATGGTCGTATTATCTCGAAACGAAACGTACAATAATAGAAGTGTTGCAAAGGGTTCGAAATATTAAAGCGCTGCCTTAAAATTTTCGGGTCCTTGCAACTCTGTGAATCGAGTTACTATTCATCCTTTTATTCGATACGCGGCTAATGAAGCATTCAGGCTAGACGTTAGGCGGCAGGAACGGGGGTGGTAGGCAGAACGAGAATATACATAGCTGGGTGGGATAGTTCGGCAATCAACGAATTCGAGGCAGACAAGAGGGAAACAGGGCAGAAGTTCCACGGCTAATTACAGGAGTTCATTTCACTCGACCTTTAATCGCTCGATTACAAAGGACAAAGGGTATCGGGCAACGCGATATTAAGTCTCGAATTTCGAGCACTGCCGCAATTTTCCCCAGGGGTGATTGTTAACCGGGTGCCCGAAATGGTTATGCGAGTACAGTGTTGCTCGCTGGAGCAAATCGCGTTCTCTCGCTGTAATCTAATACAACATTCGAAACCGGTAACGCGGTCCTACGTCATTTTAAAATGTTGCAGCTGAATACCGCTATCGTAGTCTTATCACGCACGAGATATAAGAATAGACAAATCGTGCAATGTATTTCATTGCTCCGAATTCCTGGTGTTCTGAGAACGTCAGAAATCGGAATTTGTCAGCCATATTCCATGCGATTCGTTACAAATCGTTAAACAATTTTAATCATAATTACGGGCAACTGGAGAAAGTTGTAGCAACGAGATATTTTTTCTTCTGTGTAGCTTATTTCCGTCCTCTTTTATTTGAGATCGCATAGATTAAAAAATAACCACCAGGAGCCGAGATAGCAATTTTTGTCATATTTTATCGGTAACGATATGTCGATAATCGGGTATGTGGCGCCATCTCGCGTTTGTGGCCTTTTTCGCAGTTCGCCGCAGCTTCAAAACCAAATTCCAGGATTACATTGTTAATTTAAGCAATTGCGTTTTTCTCGGCTTGTCCTCCTACGTCCTCCAAGAGTTGCAACAATATGACAATTGTGGTTTAAATGTTATTAACAATTTAATAATCGGCGAAAATGCTCTTCGGGTCTTTGCGATTATCTCGACTTCTGGATGAGCTAGATTCATGAACGAGTGTTTCGAATAAAGTTAAAGCACGCTACTACACTACAGTAAACGATTTACAAATGCTGCATGCGCGGTTCATTTGTTATAAACAATTAAACAGTTGAAGTTGTTATTACAGCCAACTGCACATAGTTACAGCAACGGGGTATTTTTTATCGTGCAGCTAATTCGTTTCCCTTTTATTTGAGACGTCGTTGATTAAAATCGATCGAGTACAAGAACGCGAGATAACTGCAATGAGCCGGATTGCATTTTCGTCGATTTTTTAATTGTTTGTAACTTTTAAACCGCAAACGCTATATTGTTTAAACTGATGTGGAGGATAGATATGGTTCGTAGTTTTTATTTAAGACAATATCGGGGCAAGAAATACGCACTAGAAGCCGAGAAAAACGCAATTGTTTAAATTAACGATGTAATCCAGAAATTCGGTTTTGAAGTCGTGGCAAACTGCGAAAAAGGCCGCGAACGCGAAATGGCACCACATGTCCGGTTATCGACTGCCTGTGGTGCACTAGTACCGCAGTACCATTCCATGTCACACACTACGTTACCGATAAAATTATAAAAAGATGTTATCTCGGCGCCTGGCGATTATTTTTTAATCTGTCAGATATCCAAGGGGTTGTATGCAAGCACTTTTCTGTTGTTATGTATTGTCTTTCTCAAGTTTCATAATTTTCTATATTGTTTCCACGAGAAACTTTCACAAAGAAAGTGTATAAAAAGTTATTTTTTCGCTCGTGTTATAATGGACCAAGTAACAAAGTTATTAATCAGTTAATGCATTTTATTGTTAAGAATATGAATTTTTCAATCTTGCATTGTTCTTATCAAGACTATCGCGTTTAAAGGTACAAAGAATAGGTAATACTAGGATACTCATATATACAAGTAGAAATCCTATAATTAATATTATAACGAGGATGTTTAATTGAAAATAAAATTAAAAAGTACTCAATTAATTAGTACAATTGTTTGAAGTATTAAAATATCTATTTGAATGAGTTATCGCTATATTTCTGGGTTCCATTATTTGAGCGTAGTTTAATGTAATTGTATCGTTCATTACGTGTTCTCCTTCTGTTTCCGCAATTGTAAATTTTCCAACTGGTACTTGCACTTCTGATAAGCCTTCTGCAAAATATATATACATTCCTCAGAAATTACGAATATTACTTAGAATATATGTTGTTACATACCTAATATTTTTAACGTGTAGACGGATGTCTTTGAGCAACAAGATATTACTTTTGCTACAATAAATTCGGATACTTGCGGCGTATAATCAGATCCAATTTTTAGCATCTAAAAATGAGTTTTATATGAAAAAGAATGCCGAAGAATTAATTTATATTAATAAGCACCTACTTTAAATGCTAAAACGTCTTTCAATTGTGGTTTTTCAGTCATAATTGGGCATTTTTCAAATTCTTTGTGCGGTATAGTTTGTCCTTCTTGCAATTTAGTATTTACAGCTAGACTTTCAGGTGCAACGTGCAATTGAATTTCTTCCTGTTCCACTTTAAATTCGTCTTTTATTCTGGTATTTTTAAAAACAAGCGGCGTGGAATTTTGACCCATCGATAATAAATTAGCAAGTTCATGAGGAGTTGACATCTTATTTGTAGCAGACCCATTTGCTATAGGAACTTCTTCACTATACAAATTATCAAATCGAATATGCTTGCCAGATGAAATGACGCATGAATTTATAATTTTTGGTTTCTTTGGTTTGTTTTCTTCTTGCGTTATTGGTGGTTCATGTTGTGGCTTTTTCCTTCTACGACGAAGCCGTTTCTTTTTAGGGCATTGCAACAAGTTTTCAACTATATCAAAATCATCTGTTAAGTTTGTATCAATAGTTATAGATTCATCGATAATACCCACTTCGCTTTCCAGTGTTTCTTCAAGTGTTATCGACATATTTAAAGAACCTAGCAACAAAATAAAAGGAGATAAGTTTACAATGTTCCACATTTTATTAGTTGCATCAAATGCAAAAAATTATGTTTTTCAACCATTTTCTGGTTTGCTTTCCTTTTCAATTGGTAGCGTGGCTTGAATCGGTAATACTGGTGGTGGACTACTTGGTACCCAATTATTCTCAACCGAAACTTTAGTTTTTTCTACTTTCATGGAGTTACATACTTCATCCAGTTGGACTACGTTACTATTGGATGTATCCAAATCATTTTCTAGTCCAAATCCAGGCGAAACCCTTTAACAACATTTATATAGAAATACTGCAATACGTTTTATTTATGATATTAATCGTACATTCTTACAAAATCGTTTCATTATCCTTAACAATACGTGTGTCCTCGTTGGGTGGCAAATACATAGTATTTTTCAACAACAAATGAAAGGGTTCTCTGATATCAAACAATTTGGTAATGTGTTCTTTTATGTGAGCAACTTCTATCATTTTCGTCCCGTCAACGAATATACAACTAAAACGGCGCACATCATCATAATATTTACTCAAATTGAGCCGAATGCGGAAATTCGGCCGGCACATCTTCACCATTGAGGTTATATTTCATTAATGTTTATGAAACGTTGTACAGATTGCTGTCACTCAGTACGGTCATTGGTGAACATATGCTAGAAAATGGTGTAATCTACACAGTGTAATATTGTTTACAACAGCATAGGCAAAACACAAAATGCGACGCGTTATGAGAATTTGTATCACATGTAGTGAAATACCGCCGATCCTCCAAAATATCATCGATCTTCTTACGCCATCTGTAATTTGAAATACTGATGTTTGGAATTATCCCAAACTTACAATAATACATGGAAGGCTAGATAATAACATTTGTTTATAATATCCATAAACAAATTCAATGATCTCGCGTTCCACTTGGGCAACTTTAATCAACCACGTCTTAAATTAGAGCTCTTGATTCAAGGAACAATAGTTTTCTACTTTAGAACAGCTGCCGTATACAGTTATAGAGTGCTTTTCAAACAAATGCTCAAATTGTTTATAAAAAAGGAATAACGCATAGAGCATTTGCCAATCGTTTATTGTCGCGTAGCAGCATCCTTTACCTTCATTTTATGCACTCGATCATTAATCTAGCGCTTCTAGGAGCCGAAATAATCGAAACGACCCGAAGAGCATTTTTGTCGATTATTTAATTGTTAATAACTTTTAAACCACAAATGTCATATTGTTGCAACTATTGGAGGACGTAGCTATGTTTCGTAGCTTTTATTTAAGACAAGCCCGGGGAAGAAATACGCACTACACTCCGAGAAAAACGCAATTGTTTAAATTAACGATGCAATCCAGGAATTCAGTTTTGAAGTCACGGCAAAATGGCCGCACACGCGAGATGGCGCCACATACAAGATTATCGACATATCGTTACCGACAAAATATTTAAAAATTATTATCTCGCGTTCTCCGGGGCCGATTTTAATCAACGACATCTCAAATAAATGGGAAAGGAATTAGGTGCACGATAAAAAAATACCCCGTTGCTGCAGCTATATGCAGTTCGCCGTGATAACAATTTCAATTGTTTCATTGTTTATAACAAATGAACCGCGCATGAAATTATGATCACACCTATTGGAAATGGTAGCTTATACCGCTAGCTTTAATTTATGTTGAAGAACCATTGTTGTAGCACGTCGGGAAGTCGTAGTAATCGCATTAGTTTATAATTTCTTTAAGCAAATTCAATTATCTCGCGTTCTACTGGGCCGATTTTAATCAACGACATCTAAAATTAATGCGTGAAGAAAAATGAAACGAGTTTTAGTGGAGATTGAATATGACATCCATCTTTTATTTAATTTTTGGTAACGCAATATAATACAAAGTCAAGGGCTTACGCTACTAATTGTAATTAATTTTCCACCACATATTTCCTCCGGATCTATACTAGAAATAGTCACTGTCGATTTAAGTACGGGTTGACAAGATGTTTCATGTAACGTAGATCAATCGTAAGCATCATTCGTGTTTTACTGATCTAGACAACATTAATCTACGTAATACGAAGTATTGTGCCTGCAAGGTTCAAGTAAATGCGGGAATTTTAGCAAAGGTTCGCCTACATAGAGAATTTTCGAATAATCTGCGATTTCGAACTGCATGTTTTACATTCAATTAAATGTTATTTATTCTCTTATCGTGATGTGTGATATATCATAATCGTTAAACGCGATAAATTACATGGTTGACCGGCGGGATCTTAATTCTGTATATTTTATGTAAAATTATACCCAATGTGGGTTTCGATTCAGCGAGATATCCACATCACAATTCTCTGTTTATTTACATAGACTCTCTACATTTATACTAACGAAGTATATATTTATATTTGTATCTGAATAGTATATTCGTAAACGCGACACTCCCCTCAAATAATAAATTATGTATCATTCTGTAACGCGAATTAATCAATGTTTGCATCTAATCTTAAAATCAACAATCGTTGCACCGAGTTCCCATTCACCACTTTTGAATTTATCAGCGCATACCTAATTACCCCCATTACATCAACGTAAATCGTGACATACACTCTATTTACGCCATTTAGCATTTATCAAGTAATAACGGCACTACTTAGAAAGCTAGCTTTGCAATCGAATAGAGTTTGTACGTGGTTATATTATTTCGCCTGAACTTTTTCTTTTTATCGTAAGTACTTACGGTAACACAGGTCCGGGCAAGGCGTCCGTGTACAATAGGTTCACGTTCATCGTAATTGACAAATAATTCGATATTCCATAGTAAATTGGAGAATGATACTTTTGCGATACCTCTTTCATTAGAAATAGACTATACATAATATATTACATATATTGTAAACAACGAATATTTAACGCATTTTACGACGTGCCTACTCGTATCGTTGGGCCACAAATTCAATTACTCGCGATTAGTCTGTTTTTTCATAAATTATACATGTGTATACGTTATAAAGAACAGCGGAGGCGAGTGTTTGGTGTAAATTCAACCAACCAGCCAATACATAATGCTTTATAAAATATTCCTTGTCCGTTGTATACGTTCGTAATGGGTTATAAGATAGTGAGGGGGCAGTGGGAGACAACCCTGAAATTGGATACCTTTGTAGAATACTTTGATATAGCTGTAAAGTTGGGATACTAAGGTTCAATAATTCGGAATAATTACAATAACCCTCGACGTATCGGCCTTGCCGGTCGATTACAATCCCTCCGACTGTACTTCCGGTAAGATCATTACATGTTTTTACATCAAGGAATGCGGTAACCAGGAATAATTACCGCGATCAGCATAATCGCGAACTGTCCCACCGTCATTTTACTGCGATTTCCCATCAATCTGGGAACGGGAAGAGAATTTCGTCGTATTTAATCGGAGAGAAAATATAGGGACATCAAGTACTTATGCATGTATTTTATGTACGTCGACTCGTAGCGCTATGCACATCGATGTGTCGAACAATAAACATTGATTAATTATTTATCGAATGGTCTTCGTGTATGGTTAGTCCTTAGTAAGATTCGCTAAACCCTTCGAAAGGAAGTAGGAAAAAATAGGAAATGAAATACAGGCCGTCTCTTGCAGGAAAACATCTCCTACTGGTAAAAGTGGGAGAAACGGTCTCATCTCGCCCTTCTTTAGCCCTAAAGTCGTTGAATCCCTGATAATCGGAGAAGAAGAAATTACCACGCTCCTCGGCTAAAGCTGCCCTTTATCTGCGTTCACCTACGACATCTCCGGCTGTCCGATGGCTTCGAGGGGCCATTCGACGATCGATCCTGAACGTCGAGCACGCCGCACGGAAAAACAGTATCGCCCTCGTTTTTCGGTCCTCGTTTCTCGTTCGAGTCAACAGAAATTACGGCGGCGGCCCTTTACGAGAGGATGCAGGAATATCTCTTGGACTCGGAACGTTCACGAATCTGCTGCAAATGTTGGAGCTGGGCCGGCGATGGCACATGGGCGCTGCTGTTACGGGAGTTCAAATATTGTGGCGGTGGCAATGACTGTCGTCGACGTCGACGTAACGCCTCGCTTAAATTGTATTTCAATTTCGCCTGGTTCAACAGCTCCTTGAAGACCTGGGGGATGTTCAGGTTCTCCTTCGCTGAAACTTCCACGAAGCCGTTCTCCCAATTCATTGTCACTAGCTCGGTGGTGCTCTCGGTGTCGACCTGTAAAATTGCGTTCGTCCAGAAGATTGTCCACGAAACAATTGTACCAGCGTTAAAACGACATTCAATAGCAGCTTTGACTGACAGGTCTCGTTTACTCGTCTGCTATCCGACCGTCGGACAGAACGTTGAACTCACCTCTTGCTCCGAATCGACAATATCAATTTTATTGCCGACGATGACGATCGGCACGGAACCCCTTTTGCTGAGAATCTCGGCCCTCAGTGTCTTCACCTCGAGGAACGTGTTCGCGTCGTGTACATCGTACACGAGAATGAACGCGTCCGCGGACTTGATAGAAATATCCCTCATTGCCGGGAACGCGTACGATCCTGATGTGTCCAGGATGTCCAGCTTCAGGTGTATACCGGACACATTGAAGTCTACGTCGTGCATCTCTTCGACCGTCGCCTTGTACTTCGGCGTGAAGATATTGTAGAGAAACTGATTGATGATGGCCGATTTTCCGACCTTAGCCGCGCCCATTACCACGATCTTGTGTTGTATAGAGCTCTCTATCGGTTTTCCGCCGCCGCTGTCCGATTCCGACACCCTTTCATTTCTGAAACATTAACGATTGAAATTCGACTGCGCGGCATGCCTCTGCGTACAACGCGTAGGAGCCCCCCTGAACCGTCGTGGACGAAAATCACGCGAGCGCTGCAGTCCGCTGCCGATAACGATAATGCTATCGATTAACGATTAGCTTGCCCCTTCGAACAGGGCGCAAGGCGGCTAACGCAAGAGAGGAGTGTCTCGTGCTCTAAGGAGCGTGGCAACGGCAACGACACGGCACGGAGAATAGCGCTAACGAATACTAAAGATCCACTTCGCCGGCTTCACGCGTTATTGAATACGCGTGTTATGTAGGGGCCCCTGCCCTGAATTCCAGTCGCCATCACCCCTCGGATTGTCTACTGTGCGGGCCTGTCTGTGCAACCGGCTGCAACCGCACACCGGTGCTTTTGCATGCACCAGATAACAACTGTTTCTAAGTATCTTCGCCTCCGTAATCATCCACCCTTATTACGGGAAGGAGTTAGGCGCGGTTATTACCGAGCGCACAAAGGAGGAGAGCGCGAGCTTCCCTTTTTGCGAGGGCTCGCCGCGAAATTACAGCTCGGCCCGGCCCAAGAGGGAGTCAAGAGGCGGCCAGGGGATCCGGGGTGTGGAGGAAACGAGGGAAAGAAAAGCAGAGAAAAGGGAGGGCGAAGTGGTTGAAGGCCGGAATGTGTTTCGCGAACGACGAAAGGCGCACTTTCGTCTTGGATACTCTTCTGTCCTCCTCTTTTTTTTTTCTTCCTTCCTTTTCTTACACAATGCGAAGCTTTTTCGCTTCGATGCGAATTAGCGAAAGCAATATTCCTCGAAAGTAACTTCGAGGCTTACGCTTTCGAACGAAAACGTCCCGGCTCGGGGAGTAAGGGAGGGCCGAAGTGTGAAGAGGACGGGCGAGGGTATCGAAAGCGAATGGGAAAGGTTCCAGCACTTTTTTCAACCGAGGCGAGGAGTTTTCGAGCTAGGGTAATACATAAAACACCGTTACCTAACGCTTTTCGCCGTTCCATCTTCTTGAACTTCTTTCAGCGACGACGGCTGTAGGCTGAATCGACGGCGAAATTGATGCCGACCTTTCACCGTTTGCGCGGGGCTATTCCTGCAAAGTGAAACGTTCGTGAAATATCAATTTCCATTATTGAGAGACAACAAAGTTTCCAATCCGCGTAATATATTCATTATTCGATTTCGAGGAACGGCGAGCAAAGTCTTGCCGCGCGGATCGATAGCGCGTGGATTCGAGTGTATCCGTTCCTGCGTCTCGCGTCTGGAACGAACAATATCTGAAAGAATAGAACGACGCCGCCCGCCTTATTACGTCGCGGACAATCTTTTTCGTATTACGCATCGACCTGGTTGGAAACGCGCGTCCATTCTAATCTGTTGCCCAAGGGGCGGGCACGAAGCCTCTCGGTAAAGAGCCGCGTTGAATCGAATTCCACAATTCCACCTTATCTTTCCGTCGGAGACATTCATAAATTAGTTTGCGCAATTCGCCAGGGCCTCTCAGCAATCAACGTTGGGATGACGTTCGCGACGTTCCGAAGCGTGTGCATGTAGTTAAAAGTTTCTAGCAGCTGCCGCGAAGTAGATCCGCGGGGAGAGGGGCAACTGTGACCAATGGGACCGATTGATCCACCTGCGATAGGTAGATAGACATTCGCGTCTATGCTGATAATGCGGGAAACAGGCACCGTCCGTCTGTCGTATCGATCGCCGCGGCTCCCCGTAATCGCGTTACAATAACGTTGATTTCAGGGAAACGAACAAACGGATTTATCGTTCGAACTCACGCCATCCTTATTCCTCCCGCGGTGCCCGTGAACACCGTTCCGGGGAAAATCGGATTCGTAGCTCGAACGGGATCGGAGTAATGCGCGAAAGATTGCAACCTGGCGCCCGTAGGGAAAGAAAATTGGAAGTATCCCGGCTGAAGAATTATTAAGGACGGCTGAAAGGGAACTCGCCACGTATTCGTTAATCGGTTTCGCAGTACTTGATCCTCGATATCAAGTCACGCGTGATCGTCATTTGCTGATCATAATTGAATAAGAAATATTGTTAATTGATGTTAAACTATCTCCGGCCATGAAGCTTCTCAACTGAATATCCCTGGTAGGTATTAGAAACAGATGTCCCTTGATCTTAAGCTCGATTCACGCGCAATGTTCTTGATATTACCGAGAAAGGTATACACCAGGTAAGCTCGAAACAATGTGCGCAAGCGGTCTTTTGTTCCGGGCCGTGGGTGACGTTTCCTAATCTGGTCCAGGTTTCTGATTCCCCCATGGATGAACACGTAAACTCGCTTCTGTAAACGTTCGCGGACGGATCGATAGGGCGCGTAACGCAACTTCCCATGGAGATAAAGTGGACACGCGTACCGCGGCGAAACGAGTACGGTTGTACATAACGTATTTGCCGGGGAACAAGTCTCGAAAGATCGATAGACCAGCGCGATAAATGCTAGGCAACCGTACGAAAACCTATCTGGTATCGCTTTCGAATATTTTCATTGTACGTTTCATGTTCGATGCAACGCGGAATTACGGTCGAGTCCCGCGATTAGCCATTTCGTTCGCGGCCGGCCGAATAAATTTGGAACCGAGGGCGAACGAATGGAACGAAATTTATTGTCGAACAATTGGAGCCAGAGTTAGAATGCGCGACTATAAATGTACGCTACTGGGCCATTACGGACTACGGATAATTCGAGACCGCGAATAATCGCGACTCGGTTAATCGAGCTTCTACTTGTATTATTCACTCGAGGCTGCGCAACCCGCGAGCTCGCACCTGTTAAGAGTTTCGCCGTAGTAGCCAAGACGATGTCTTTATTACAATATTTCGCGGGCGAAGGTATTTTAATTTCCGGCCATCGCGCGGCGCCGTCCCGTGCAACGTGCGCCCTTGCGTACCTCTTAAAAATTTGATGCGCCGCCGTTTTACCCGGCGAAGCTCTAGATAAAGATGAGTAATGAACACGACGTGCCTTGAGGAAGAGTCGAGCTCGAGAGAAACGAGCATCGGGAAGTTTCACGGCGCGCCGTTGGATTAAAACGGTTCGCGGCGTGCATCGTCGCGTCCCTCGTTTCCCCGAAGATATTATAAACTCCATCCGAAGCATTCTTCTTGTCGGCGTGCATCAATTAATCCACCTGCGTTCGTTGCCTGCGTCGTAACGCGTTGAGCCGGGGCAACGATCGCGCAGATATGCTCGAGACGTAATCGAAATTTCGACCGTCGCGACGGTCGATGTACTTTAAGGACAGCCCTTTCTTTCAATATCCGTTGCTCCAATGGCGATAACGTAAAATACAGTGCGACGGTCATTCGGTCAGCGCCGCGGGCCCAGTTCTAATCTTCGCGTTTATTGCTTCATAAAGCGTCGAGGAGCGGGCATCGACTACGCGTATCGGATCGACGTTCTCCAACGATATTGCTCCTCGCGAACTATCGATCCCCCGGAGGTACTTTCGGTCCGATTCTTAAAAGGATTTTTCCACTTCCTCCGCTTCGTCGTTCTCCGTCCCGTTCGGGAGCGATCAGCCCAACCCGGGTCGTACTCCGCGTCGAAGTCTCCTCGGTTTTATTTCCCCGCGATACGTATCCCGGCCCGACCTGTCGCGTGATATAAATTCTGGTAATTAGCGAGCACAGCTACCGAACGGGTTAACATGTATACGCGTTGCGATTCGCAATTAACTGCGGGGAAACGATATACCTCTCTGGGGAGGGTGGCAATTACGGCTGCACCAGGTCTTTGGAAACATTTCCAATAAAAAGGGGGTTTGGGGGGAGGGGGGCACGCTTATTATTAGAAACGTAGCCGCGAAACGTGCACGATGGACGACGCTCGAAACCATTCTATTTCGTGCTGCTCGACGTTCGATGTAACCCGCACGGGATCGATTCGCCGGGAGAATTGAAATCTTCAAAGTTGCTCCCGCATCGGCGAATTAATTCTCCCTTATCCTTCGATGGGACACGCAGATGTTCCCGCTGTCTTCTAGCGTATCCGCGCGAGCAAACGGACGGGAAACGTTCTCGCGAGCGTAAAAGTACACTCGCGTACAGCTCCGTTCGTGTGATCAGATGAATCCCGAGATTCAGGCTCGGGGTGTAATCCGAGTTGAAGTAGATTCTAGAGCCCGGCTCGCCTTTAGATTAGCGTTTTCTTCCGCCGTCCCGGGCGGATCCACCGGTTCGGTGTACAGAAAGAGCGGTGAGTACGCGTCCGGGAGCTTTCACGAGGACTTGATTAATCTATCAACGTGTTTCGCCGCGGTGCGGGCATCGACGGAACGGTGAAATTATGCGGAAGCGGGTGCTACACCTGGGATCGATATTCAGATTATCCGAAAAAATGATGCGGGTGGGCGTGTCGCGATGTCGAATGGCACAACGCGCGCCGATAACGTATCTCGCACAATTTATTGCCAATTTGACGGGAGCGTTTGTCCCTTTTATCTTGCACGCCTAGATACGAACTTTTATCGTCGGGTGAAAAAGAGAAACAGAAGGAATCATGAGCCCATAGGCAAATCGATCCACGAGCGAAACTTAAACGCGCATCGTTTCGTCGATCTTCATTGGACACCTTTTACAGGACGATGGGGGGGGGGAAGAGGAGAGGAAAAGGAGATACAACAATTTCGTCTGGCGTGCCAAGGAAGCTAACTGTGCCAGCGCCTGTTCCGCGCGTCGCGACGCGGCCGCCGTGACCGGTCGTGTCGTCCCTGTGACGTTAATTAAATTCAATGACTGCGTTAATGCCAGCGTTGGCGGGTCGCTGAAAAAGTCGCTTGACTGTTTTCCGATACGGGATGTCGCGTCCCCTCGGTTTAACGTTGATTTTACGTCGCAACCGACCGGCGACACCGGTGACCGGTCGCTTTACATGTGTATCTCTATGAGCGATCGATCCCGTCCAGCGGAAAACGGATTTTTCCGTTAAACGGAAAACACAGTTCTGTACGGCGCGGTAAACGTGAATTAAATGTCCTTCGCGGGTCCGCTTACTTGGGAACAGTTCACTTTCGTTAGGAATCCACAACTTTAGGAAAATTTCACGCACCGCTGGCCAGGTAATAAGCTGCTTCACGGAAGCCTGGGCTTCGCGATAAAGTTTCGGGGAATCTCTTTCTTCATTTGTTTCGCGCACGTTTCGACAAACAGGCAATTTTTCTTCCACCGTATTTTATATCGCGTTCTCCTTCCGACCGCGTGATTTACGACCGACGGTTCGCACGACGGGTCACGGGAGTATCATGGACTCCCGGACGCGGAGGCCCGCAAGTATATAATTTCGATTGCGCCTCGGGGACCGTCAGGGTTGTGCAGGTTAATTCCCCGGGTGGATGTATTTTTCATTCGGCACGCGCGTTCGCGCAGCATTCGGAGCTTTCGAAGTTTCGCGTGCGGGCAAACTTTCGTCGAGGGGCGAGTGCGATTAAAAGGGGGAGAAGATTGGGGGGAGGTATTTTCGCCAATGTATTTCGTGTTTCGTTGGGAAATTTATATCGATGTAAATATCCAGTTGGTCTTAATTAACGCCCGGGTCTCGTTTGCCCTTTTTCTCTGCCGGTGCATCGGAAAGCCGGAGGCCCCTTTCGCCCGAGAGTGACATTAATTACGGACTCTTAAAATTCTCGCCGCGGCAACAATGCTTTTAGGGGATTTCGAATAATATAAGATTTCACGTAGAAAGGTCTCAGCCTCGTTAACAGCTTTTTGTCAAGAAATGAAAATGGCCTCCATTATCCCGAACCGCTTCCAAGCCTCAAGCGAGCGTTTTTTTTTAATTAAGGAAATTGCTGCCCGACACATGCATATTCATAGCATATTCGTATACGGGCAAGTGCCCTAACGTAACGATATCGGTGAACGTTTCTCACGAATGGCCGGCCGAAGTAGTTTCGACCAACGAGCTGCGCTACTTCCTTAACCCTTTCATTCAGAGAATACCCCTCCGAAGTTGAGCAATTAAGTGCTTGAAACATAGTCGTATGTTTTCCTATATTTTCTATCGCATACCAGTATTTATACTAGCCTCGAATACCCGAAATATATTTGAATCAATTGAATGTACCGCGAACACCTAATTGTAAGGCTGCCGCGGGAACAAAATAATTATTGGCGTGCAAAATGATCCGAACCGTATGAAAAGCACGTTTTCAAGAGCAACATTCACGATACGGAGCGCAACGGGTACGTGGGACTCGCGAGGTCTCTCGTTTAAAGGGCTCTTCCGCTTGGCTAGAAATTTTTCCTGTAACACGAAAAGGCTCGTCCGCCCGTATGACCGTCCCGAAATCCCGTGCTATTTACCGACATAAAGGTGTTTACCGATCGCAAGGCACACATACACGGTATAAATGGCTGGAGGCTTGGCGGAAAATGCCTCTACGAAATTCTGCCTCGTAAATTACGCGTCCACGGTGGCGAGGCAACAAGTTCTCGATTATTCCTCGATCGATCGAGAACAACCCCCGCACAACACGTTCGACGATCGATCGTCCACTGCTTCGTGAATTCCTGCGTATCCTTGGACGGCGATACTTTTGGAAGACGCGTTCCTCGAAGGAAACTCGAGCAGAGAAGAAAAAAATCGATTTTTCCAAAGTTCAAAACACACAAATACCCCCGGTCGCTTTCGTCAACGAAAGGCTGCAATGTCTACATAAATGCGTCGCTGGGGAACTCCCCGATATTGGAAACAAATATTCCCGACACTTTGAAGAGGGTCATTCAATTAATCACAGTGCGCGCGAGGAGAAGAAACACGGCGAGTGAGGAGAGGGACAGCGAAATTACAAGTCGAACCACGTGGGGCCGTGGAATAACAAGATCCGTCAAGGCGTCCACGTTCCCTCGGACGATATTTTTCCCGGCTGTGCTGACTCGGTTAGCTTATTTCGGGGTCCGACGACGTCCAATTCGAACGTTCGTCGCAGAATAACCCGTGTAGGAAACGGGACGACCCCCCACGGTGACATCTTCCTATATATCGGAGGCGCGTCGAAGGAGAAGAGAGCAACGGGGTCGATGAGGGTTGAAATAAGAAAGGGCTGCAAGGAACGGAGTGAAAGATAGACAGATAGAGAGAGAGTATCCGGAGTATCTGGCTCGACGGGACGCCAGAATCGTGTCTGTGGGAAAAAACGAGCAGAACCGGAGACGGTATCGGCAGCCCCTTGCCCGTCCACATCGGCGTCGTCGTATTCACCGCCCTTACTCCAGCTCGCCTGAACTGCCTCGGTGCAATACGACGAAACCCGACAGCACGGAGCCGGCCAGTTCCGACTGACTTCTCGGTCGTTGCTCCACTTTGCCTGTACACGCGTTCGACCCCCCTCTCTCCCTGTAACGCCGCCCTTGTACCCACACATCGAGTCCTGCGATTATCGTCCGATGCTGAACCCTCTACACATGCATTTACAGGACGCTTCAAAAGCTCGAGCGCGATGGGAAAAGTCACGGCGAGGGTGCACGCGTCCCGCAATACGCAGCTTCGAATACAAGTGTTCGATATTTTCTGTTAACGTCGTTTCGATCGCCGAACTCTGCGCGTTGGAAACGCGATATCTTTGAAATCGAGTTGGCGAAAGTCGGACGCAATCCCTCGCCTTTGGCACGCTCTGTATCCGCGGAATCGTGTCCGCCTCGTTGCATATATTTGCATTCGCTGGTCACGTCGCGATTTTGCACGCAACGGTGCGTGGAAATTTTGTATCTTCGATCGCTCGTGCTTCGTTCGTCAATGTTCCATGCGACTACTACAGATGCGTTCACGCAACGCCGGCGTGTCCCATGCGAACGGTTCGACGTCGGTACACGAAGCTCAGAAAGGAAACAGCCCGGATCGTGAATGAGTTACGGGAGCTGCTTGCCAACGGAACGGTTGGCTGGCTTCCTAAAGCGAAGGCGCGTTGGTTTTTCGTTGACCTTAATATACCGGACAACCGCGATTATTAATGGGGCATTTTTCGCGAAGGAAACGAGGTTGTTCTGGTACGGTCGTCACTTGAACGGCGTATTTTGGTCAGCTTTGGTCTGCAGGTTATAGAAGCACTTTCGTTTATCGTTCGCTTTTATAGACCCGTTACCATCCCCCCCGTAAAACCTACGGTCTCTTCGTCTCCTTTGCCCTCTCCCGCGGGCCTGTTCCTCGCGAACTCGTCTTCAACACGCACGCACACTGTTGCACGAACGTTTCGCAAAGAAAAAAGAAGAAAAGAAAGAAAAGGAAGAGGGAACAAAAATCGCCCCCGACAACTGCACCTCTATGAATGTAGGGTCGCGTGTGTGCCGTCGCAGAGTTTCCTGTGCTCGACCGCAGGAATACAAGCGTATTCGTTTGTCTCTACACGTATACACGTATTTACATGCGCCTTATCCGATAGCGGCGACATTTTGGGAGCAGCGTCGACACGGTCGACGTTTCCATCCTCGTTGGCCGTCCCTCTCCAGAATCTTGACACGCAAGAAATTTACTATTACCATCAACCGGGTCCCGGTCCAAGTGGGACGTCCGGGGCATTACTCCAGTTTCGGTCGTGTTCTGGTGCCGATGACGTCGCCAGCCATCGGCCGTTCCCGCATCGTCGATCCAAATGTTAACAGCGCCAACGTTGGCCGTCCCTCGCCAACCGCGGGACGCTTCTTCCTGCGATTCGCCGGCGATGACTTACGACCCTTCCACGGGATCGCGAATCGCCGCCCGTTTATCGGTAATCGTTGCGCTCACGACGATTATTTACGACCGGCGGTTTGTCATCGAGTTCGAGCCAAGCTTCCAGCGAGATGCATCTCGCGTGTCCCAGTAGCATTCTAATGTGATCGAAAGCCATTGCGCCAGTTTCGTCGACCCGTTTCTCCGACGCTGGAGCACAGCCCCCCATTCGACGGGATGCTAATGACACCGTCGCGGTCGGTGCTTGGCTTCGAGACCGCTTTTTCGACGAGCAGCGTGTACTTTTTTGCACGTGGTGCAACTGACAAATCCTCGCGCCGCAGTCCGTCCGACAGAACGGACCGCTCGTCCTCCCTTCGCTTGAAGTTTGCCCGTCCATTATTCTCTCGGCGGCAATTTCTCTATCAGTCGAGTCGTTTCAACGGCGGACGTTCATTTTCATGCGCCGTCAGGTTCGATCTCTTGTCCGGCGTTATCCGGGAACCATCCGGGTTTCCTGCGCCGCGAAGGATCGCCCCTTTTGGACACCTTCGATTTGTAAAGCTCGATCCAGGGAGTTGCCGGTGGACGTCGACGGACAGTAGAAACGATGTGTTTTCCCGGCTTGCCTCGTTCAGGTGATTCGATGTGTTCCACGCTCCGGTCAGCTAACGACGACGCGCAAATTCGACATAGCCCGAAGGAGCCGACTATCGATAGACGAAGATGTGGAGACGTTGAACGAGAAAACGGCTCCCCGTTTTTCCCACCCGCAAGCCCCAAGAATTCGTGGTATTTACCGGCGTATTATATCGTGTCGCGCGATGGATGGGGGTCCTGCAGGATATTGATGCTTTCTTTCGTCCCTCGTCCCTTTCCTATGAGAAATTCGACGCCATAATTAACCGAAACGAGTCGGACGCAGTATTCGCGGCGATAATGAAGGGGAGGTGTATAATGTGACGCGCGATCGTTTGTCAAAGGGATAGGCGATCTTAAAGGGACGTTGCGTACCGGTCTCCTTGATTAATTCTGCGAAACCCCGGCAAGCTCATCGACGCGGATGATACGAGAATTTTAGGCGCGGTAGACACTTGGATTTGGCGCAATCTTAATCTCGGAAGACGCTGAAGAAGACACCGACTCCCGCATTAAACTCGAAGATCCTCTTAATACCATTGCCGGCGTATACGTACGCCTGTACCACTTGCACCTTCCGCGGTGCTCGGACGCTCCGTCCGGACCGCTCCCCTATCGCCCCGAAAACTTCCGCCGTATCTTTCCCCCGAAATCGCGGGGAAACTTTCCTAAGCGCGTTAAGTGAAACAGAAATCAACCCCTCCCGAAGTTACCTCGATTTCTTATACTTACCCGGGCCCTTCGTCGAACCGAGAACCCGATGGCCGATTATTCGATTGTAATACTCGCGTCCATCCGGGAAGCAAGAATAATCGTCCAGTGCGTTATTTAAGGAGGCAACGTTGCCCCCGACGATCCGATCGCCCCTCGCAGTAACGAAATCGAAATCTTCAACGGCAGCCGTTTCTCCTATGCCCCGGAATCTGACTGCGATCTCGTGCCGATTCTCCTCTTCTCTGCGTTCTATTGATCCCGTCTGCTTTCCCCTCGAAATTGTCCCGTCCAAAAATTCGTAACGCAGCGCCGCGGATCGTGTAGCGGGGTTCTCACAAACGCGTGGTCCCCGGGTTTTAAGGCGAACGTCCGTCGAGCAACGAACGGGCGCGCCTTTGTTCCGTTCGTACACAGTGGAACGCACGTGCGACACTTGTTACCGTGTATTTGGGTTAAAGCCGCGATAACGCAAGCGACGCCCGACACCCGATAAACGGCGTGCACCTCGCAGCGACGCGTAAATTTCAGATATCATTAACGGGCCGGTCGGGCAGCCTCTTTATTTCCAGGCGCAGCGACGACTCCCTCATCCCCGTGATACACCGTGGCGCTATGACGCGCCGAAGGGAAAAAGGTGGAGGGAAGAAGAAAAAAGGGTCGTATGTGACGAAGTGAAACTGGGCGGCGCCGGTCGCTCGTTAAGGGCGCCGACCTGGAAAAACTTTGAAATAGTCGACGGAGGAATATAATTAAAGTGATAACGAGTGGCCGGCTCGTCACGACGGTCATGTGTACCCGACGGAAATTTATGTCGCTTTTCTCTTTATTTACTGCAACGGTGGCCCGTTATCGATGCAGAATACGGTTCAGCGTTTCAATTTGCAAATGAGAACGATCCTGAACGGCGCCGTTTAAGGGTTGGAGGTGTACGCGTGAACGAAGTGCCAATGTTTTTTTTTCCCCTCGATCGTTTCTCGTTGCACATCCTCGGCTGCGATAATAACGAAAGTGGTGCAAGTTTTGTAATAAGTAATGAATAATGAATGGTTACGGTATGTCACATTTAATTATTCCAAAGTAGCAATATTGTAACAAAAAAGATAGAGCATAAAGGCGTGTCTATTGCAGAAACATTACGATAATGATAACATTAACACCTTTTGGCGAGGACAAATACAAGTAGAAAGGAGGATATGAAAAATATTCTTGCAATTCAAGTCTCGAGACTTCTTGCCGTCATTGTATTTACATTCTCTCCACCTCTTCTGTTTCGCTCGCATGCTTAGCCGCTTGGAACTGACCGGACGGGTGCGCCGGTGCGAGCAGTGCGTTACGTCGCTGAATAAGACTTTAATTGCAGCGCATAATCCCGACAGCAAAGACGAAATTGAGTTATAAGCACGCCGCGGTGCGAGTTACAAAATTATTTCTGTGCTCAACCGTCTGGCTAGGAAAAGTAGACTCCCGGGACGTCGCCTTTATTCTGTTCTGACGTTTCCCTCCCGTAATATGCTCAGGTGACTTCAACGCCACCGAACCAGAAGCAATCTCAATTAAAATACTGTCAAAGCCCTCTCGTTCATAAATTCTCCCGCGACGCATTAACGCAGAGCGATTTTTAATTCGTTTCGGGGAACCGACGAATTTCAATATTTGACCATTTATTTTCACGCGTGATTCAGTCGAGTTCAATATGAACAACGAGTTTCCGAAATAACGAAATGCCGAGACGAACGGAAAGGGAATCGAGGTCGGGAAAGTGTACGCGGAAATGCAAACCGAATCGTTCAGCTGGAACAGCAATATTCCTACGAGTGACACCGGGGCGCAGAGGATGAAGCCCGGGACAAACGACTTTTCGCGACGAAATCCTCCCGCAGGGATAAACAATGAAACGAACGCGAGTGGAATACGAAATCATGGCCGCAAAGGGGAAAACCTCGTCCACCCGGTAGACGATTCGATCGCGAAAGAAACCGGGGATTCCGCGTTCCCCCGGAATTTGGCAGACGTTGTCGTTTACCCATCAAACACACCGCTGCTTCGTTTAACATTGATTCGATTGCTACCGCGAAATTCGCGGAGGAACAAGAATTCGAGGGTTTCGGGATGCGTTGCCCCTCAGGCTCCTCGAGTATTATTCGCGGGTTTATCGATATCGCCCGGAGCGGTGACAGTATAAGACGTCCACGCGAACAGGATTTCACGGGAACCGAGGAAAGCCGTGAAAATTTCACGGCGAAGCAACAGCGGAGGGGATAAACCCCGATCGAGCGGGGAAAACGGAGTACAAGTATAAATTAGATGACGAAAGCCTGAGGTGTCTGAGAATATCGTCTCAGAGCTCGATAAAGATCGATTGGCCGCGATCCATCCGCCGGGGCGGAAACAGCACGGACGTAGACAAAGCGCGCAATTTTCTGCGACACGCGAAATCCATTCGCCGAGAGAAATCGTCGAACATTGCGTTCCTCGCGTGGCCCCGGCGGGGACGTCTTTCTCTCTTGGCGAGATTTATTCGGCACGGCGGCGTTTGTCTCGGGAAGTCTGACGAATGCGAGGGGATAAAACTGTGCGCAATGGCACGGTTAAAAAATTGACAGGAGCACCGAAGGTGTTACGTTTCGAAATGAACGATGATCGGAGGGAAATTATCTGCTTTAATTTGCATTGACGGGCGTTCGTCGAGCGATTGCTATTTAGAGGATTTCTTTACAATTTTCGGTGGAAGCGATACGGGCGAACGAAGCCGATCGAAGATTCCTGATTATTCGCACGACACTGAACGATCGTTCGCCGAGTTTAATTAACAGCGCCGCGATAAACGCGGATCAGTTTATGTATCCGCGTATCTCCATTCGCGCATTCAAAGGCAATACGCCGAATTGTGTCCGATGGGATGAACAATATGATTATTGGTCAAAGTTCGACGGATCGGAGCGATAAGACTCTCGACAACAGTTGCCGGATATCGATGAAATCGCGCTCGCCCCGCGATTATGTCGAAATTGAGTCGCGCGAATATTTATTGAATTAATATGATATTATAACAGAGGGGACGCTATTGTCGCGGTATTAAATCTGCGTCGGGCTAATTTGCGAATTACTCGGTAACAAATTGCCGGAAGTAAACTACCCGAAGCTCGGCACGCGGGACGGTAGAAATTTACCGAGTTTCGTTTCAGTGGTTCACTTGTAACTACCGTGTGTCAAATTTCCACATTAATATCTCCCGTTTAATCTGATCCTCTGTCTGACAATGAAAACAGATCCATATCGCCTGTACGGTACCAACGGAATCACAGACATTCGTCTTTCGCCGATTCCCATCGGGCCTAACGATCCGCGTACACGTAGAAAATGTTTTCCGTGTTATTGTACTCCCGCGGCGACCTACCGATCTTATCGCGCCGCTTTTATATAGATCGGATATACTTTCTGGGCGGAGGGAAAATTGTTTCGCCGATAATTTCCGTCGTCGTTTAACGCCACCAGGCTACGAGCCATTTAAATATCAATCTTTACGTCCGTGATTCCGCGATACGACTGAACTATTTCGAGCGGAATATCGCCGCGTGTAACGAAGATCCAGTGAACACCGCATTATCGCGTTCATTCAAATTCTCGCCAGATAATACCCTCGAACTGTACATTGTACTTCGCCAAATGAATATACGGACCGAAAGCATAAACCAGAGCAACAGTTATTTATCGACAGACGCGGTAACGCGTACGCGTAATCGATTCTTGTACATTCGATGCGTCAATGTTAACTAATATTCCTCGTGTGCCACTGCAAAATGAAATTGTAGGCTTAAATTTACAGTTTACGATCTTCTTCTCCTTTTTTTTTTTTTGCATCGAACAGCGCGTACGGAAAAATCGAATTTCCCCTGCTTATCCGAGGCTGTACATCTAGGCCGCGCCATGGACTCGTTTTTAATCCAAGCTCATAGAAGAACGGTCCGTCGGGACACAGCCATTCATCGGCCGAAACGGTAAGCTCTCGACACGAGCACCGTGAAAAAAGACGGATACCCTTCAAACATGCAGCTGGTCATAGCACGATATCAGGAACGCGTAATCCTTACACGATACGAAATACTCTCTCCTCTAAGAACTTCCTTATGTAATACAGTTTTCACCGTTTCCCCATGGTCGTTATATCAGATGAATCTGATTTATTTCGTTGCGAAAGGTCGGGATACGGGGCGGCACTAAATTCTCGCGGATAAAAGTATCAATTACAGTGACTATGAGAATAACAACTACGTAATTTGTCGGAGCGAAAGTCTCGATATCCAAGAGTTAAGAAAATATTATCACCAGCGAAGCTCGCGCGTTTCCGTTTCAATTCCTCGAGGCAACGAAACCGACGGAACATTCTGGCAATCGTTCGCCGTAACGTCGGCACTTAGAAGAACAAGTAATTGAAAAGTTTCGCTCACGAATCGGCCACTACACGAAACGTACATCGGATGTGTTTCCCCGTCCGCGCGGAAACTATCGCTTCGCTGGTCTATCGAATAACGTTTCTCCTTTGGTTGTGCAATACACGGCGCTTACGCGACCCGTCGTAAATCCAAAAATCGGCACAATTTATCCGCGAAGGTGCAATCGAGGTAAGAGCTTCGCGGGACATAAACTTTTCGACCCGAGCGTCGTGTCGCATTGACACGCAAGAGAATTCATCGCGCTGCTCCTGCTGCTCGGTCGACGTCAATCCTTGTCAATTGGAAAGCGTCGAAACGAAATGTTTCCGGGTTAATTATTCGTTAAATCGGCTGGCGTTTCGTTCGCCGCGATGCCATTTCTGTGGCAGCCGCGGAATTACGAACGTGCGCGCAACAATTGCTGAAAGCATTTCGATTCTGGTCGTTTTGCCGGCGCACAGACGACAAATTTTATGTCGACTAAAGTAACATGCGTATTGGTCATCTTGTCGCGAAATCATTTCGGCCGCGAGTTATTCGCACGGGATATAGTCGACGTGTACATGTATGTGGAACGTGTCTTTGAACGTTCGGTGCAGTGAAAATTCGTTTCGATGCTTCTTCTTTACTCCATGGTTGTTTTCTGCTGGTGTACGATCGCGCGTACGCTTTCTACGCCGACCAAGAGATCGAGCTGAAAGAAACGGAGGAAGGCAAACCGGCCGTGCAACGCGATCATTTCTCACTGACGAACTTTCAACAGCTGCCGCACGACAAATCGTCCATTGTCGCGTTTATTCGGAAGCGATTTCTCATTGCGCGAATTTTCCGGCACGAATTTCGCCGCAGCATCTCGCGCGTTATGAAACCTATCGCGCTGCGACAATGTGTGAAAACAGCCGGACATTTTCACGCTGTACCCTCGTATTGGAGGTAAAATCTGTTGTTCGATTGTCATCCGTCTAATTTTCTTTCACCTCTTCTCCTAATTCCAATCGTCGTTTTGATGTGCTGCCATTATAAACTCGAAAAATTTTCAGGGAAATTCCTGAGATTTTTGCATTCGAACGTCATCAAACAAATATATGTGGTTTTAGTTTTATTCAATTCCAATGCAGAACCGTTTCAGTTGTTAGGAAAATCGTCCGCGCGAAGAAAGAATTGAAAAATTCAACCGCCATTCCGGTTGATCGCAGGGTTCCGAGCCACGCCGATAAAGAAAATCTCAATTAGTTATTACGCTCGTCCATAAGGGGCGAAAAAGAACAGTTCTCGAAGGAGCGGTCCGGAGCAACCGTAATAACGGATGATACGGGGACGCGGCTAATCCCGTGGCCAATGGTGCTAATTAAACGAAAGGTGGAGCACCAGAAACGGTGGCCACGCAATTATCGGACAATTATCATCCCCTGGCAAGAAACCGCCGTTGTTCTTACCCGGGAAAAAAAATTCACCCTCGTCGGGGCTGTTTTTCTCGCGCCCTCTGTCCACCGTTTTTACCTGTTCCCAGCACAGATTCTCCCGCAAATGGAACTCAAATCTGTCCAACGATTACCTTTCTCCACAAATCACGACTTTTCCGTGCACTTAAGCCCCGATTTTTTTCATTGCACCAATCGAAACAACGCGGTGAACACGTTGCCAGATAGGTTCGTAGAAATCGGAGCAGGTTGACAAGAAAATCCTGGTATCTCGAATTCATGGCCGTTGCCATTCGCGTACAGCAGGAGCGGGAAAGCCGAACGAATCAATGCTACGAGGAGACAGGCTTACGGGACAGATCAATTTATCTGCAAGCGGCTCGAAAGTTACGAGGGCGAGAAAGGGGGGCCATGAGAAATGGAAGACACTGGGCGAATATCAGCCCGAAAGTCTTCTCCTCCTTCGTCTCCCAGTTTCGTTCCGTGAACGTACGCTCCGCGGGAAATTGTCGCAGCGATTCGACCCGAGAACACGTATTTCGACTGCGAGCCGCGAGCGCGATTCGTTTCATTCTTCTTTGGCCAGGGAAAAGTAGGCGACCATAGCCGGCGACGAAATTCGTGAAAATGGAGAACTTCGAAGTTCGTTCAGCGCGCGTACGACACGTAAACTGAACGTTGATAAATCTTACGCAGTTCGCCCGGCTCGCGGAGTTCGAGCTGAACTTGGCGGCTAACCGCGGGCAAAATCGGATATCTGCTTTAATCATCGTTCTATAAATATAACGCGTGCACCGTCGAAACTCGCCGCGACCAAAACGGGAAACGAATTATTCTCCATGCTGCGAAGTCTCTTCGGCCACGACGCCGACCCCCATCCAGCCATATTTTATACATAACCGTCGCGGAGTGCTGCGTCGGTCCTAAGTAAATTGCCCCGAGTGTTCACGAATTCAAATTTGATATCCCTCGGTGAAAATCTGATCCCTTATACAGGGGCCAACGCGGCGTTAAAGTTTTCTCTCCTTTCGAAGATACATCGGAACCGATTGACAGACTGCGCAACGATCCTAAGTAAATTTTCTCGAGCGGTCTACTCCCGAAGCAAACTTTCCTCCGAATACGTCGCGCGCAAGAATTTCGTTGCGTTCTTTTTCCGCGTCGCTCGTTCCGCTACGGGGCATCGCCATAAATTAATGTTTAAATAAATAGTCCGAAATTTCCGCTCGAATACACGTCCAATTAGAATTCAAATTTATGGTGCGATTCGTGGATCGGAGGTCGCGTCCTACCCTTTTCTCCCAACGAGGCTCTGGTCTCTTCGTCGCCGCGATAGTCGGCAATCGATATCGCTGTCCGTGTGCAGGGTGCACGAAGTCAAACATTATTATCGATAGTGACCCGTTTCCCGTTTCCCGTTCCCCGTTTCATTGCGTCCAACGTGTAACATTAATTGGACGTGCGCGTTCGTCCTGCGGGTTTACGGTTTGCCAGCGGAGACGCTTCCCCCGCGTCATTGTTTCTGGTGACAAGAGTTCACGGGGGACCGCGATTTACGTGCTTTATTGTCCCGAGCTGATGCGAGCAGCGCCGAATCGCGGTTAATTGTTACTGTCGCGGACAATGTCGAACGAAATTCGAATTCTACACCGTCGTTATCGTCGACCGCGATCGTAACTACACGCCTGCAGCGTCGCGGTACGCCGTGACTCGGAAATTAGTCGCAACTTTTCCGTGGATTGTCGGGAAACACCTGTCCACGCAGAGTGTCGAGGGTATTTCGTTTAAAAGCTTCAGGCGGTAAATTCGTTAGGAGAACATCTGTCTTCCTTTGTGAGGATACCTTGATTCAAATCGTCCCTGAATTTCGTCACCAGGTTACACGGAAGGGGCATCGGCGTGAAACGATTGAACAGGCTCCGTGCGTCCCGCGAGAAATGCATAGAACATGACGCGAACTTGCACCGGCTCTTCGAGTAACTACGGAGCCCTTGGTAAATAAAGATGCGCCGGTATTAATAGACTAAGAGGGCGTTCCTAACGGCGATGCAGCACGCGACGCGCGCAAGCCATTTGAATCGTTCGTACCTGGAGGAACAGGTAGGCTTACGTTCTTACGGTCGCGCGTAATGACACGCGAACCGTAGACCGAGCTTCCTGGATGGTTCGATTCAATTTGTCGTTCGTCGAAGATGCGATACGTCGGAACGATCATGAACGAGATGCGCGCAGTAAAACGGCGCTACCTGATTCGACCTGAATCTCGGTGCAATTTACGACGACGGTTACGGGACGTCGTGTGTCGTCGATGCAGCCAGACGCGACAGATGTCGCGGAGTAAAAATTCGAATGCATCCCACGTACGTCCCCGAAGACATTAATCCAGTCGAAGTGTCGAAACTTCCAATAAAATGTACACGATTCGAAACGAGCGTAATTTATTTCTCTCGTCTTTGACAAACGTTGCACCACATTCTACCGAACAAGGTGGGAATTAAGCTCGAGGTCAATTGTCGACGCGGTTGTAATCGCGAAGCGTGCCGACGACGACAACGAAAGCGTGTTCGACACGTTTCCGCGCGACTCGTGACACGAGATCTCTAGCCCCTAGCTGTAGCCAGGGCTACGGTTATTCAGCCGGAGCGTCGTTACGCGACGAGGAGAACGGGTTGAAATCACTCGGCGGTGAAAGCACTGGAAGCGAGCACGGACAAAGAGAAACACGTTTCTCACGGGGAAGTTGCGCGACGTGACGCCCGCAATTCGGGCATGCACCGCGTGCAGGTGAACGTTGAACCAGGAGCTAATTAATTCGGCGCGTGAAATCAAAAAAAAAAAATGAGCAACTACGCGACGAGCAACGGAGTGGCATTGTTACTTCTATCGTATACGCCGGGGGGTGGGGATGTATAATTGAAACGGAAGCTCGCGTTTGAAAGGCGCGGACACCGTATCTATAATTGCAATGAGAAATTCGTGAAACGTATTATCTACTTCCTTCCTTTCTGCCCCTCGACGTCCAAGAAACTTTGTCCCCAGTTCCGGTCGGGCGATAGCCGCGATCGCGCGAAAAGTTCGCGCGTCATTTTCATACGGGACACTCGTACCTAGCGGTGTCTGTTTCGAAATTTCTTCGAAGTTCGTTTCAACCAATTATGTTTGCCCGTTGATACGCCCCGGAACCCGCGGCTTGGAACAAACTCGTGTTTAATCGCGGCGGAAACGAGCTCGAAAGTTTCACCCCGATACTTTGAACTTGTCGAGTCCGGGCTCGGTAAACAGAATCCGGGCGGATCTTAAAATTAATCTCGCTAGTAAAGCGGGCGCGGTTATCTCTCGCGGGTAATTCTCTTTTTCGGTCCGGTTCAGCATTATCCGGGGAATTTGCTTGTTAGCCGACTGCTCTCGCCGCGGTGGTTTTCAACCCCTCCCCCGTCATCCCCCGCTGCGTTATCGTTCATAGCGCGGAAAAGCTTTTACGAACTTTTCAAATGTCTCGCTCGGAGATTTAGCCGGGAAACAAACGTTCCGCTACGTTCAGCCTCTTTCGCAGCATCGAATCGTCTTTCCCGCTATCTCACAACAGTTCAGAGAAGTTTCACCGTCGGTGTTACTCGGAGGGGCAAGAAGCCCCGCGATACAGTAATTGAAGGATGAAAAAAGTATCGGAAGATTGTTGTACTCCGGGAAGGAAACAAATGGTCAAATTAATAAAGGTACGATCTATTTTCCGTTCACGTCGACGAGCTGCCGTGAAACTTCGCTGGAACACGTGGCGCGTTTTCTTCTCGTTACCATTTCTACGGAATAACACCGCGTGATCCTTGGTTTTTTTTTTTTTTCCCGGAAACACGATACCCCGGGGTACCGTAAAACGCCATATGTCTGCTTCAATGTTTTCGAAGCTAAAAGGTCAGGTTTTATGGAAACTGCTTTGCGTAGAAAGCAGTGCTTGCGGTCCTTTCTCGAGAATTTTCACCGAAGCAACACCGGATTCGCGTGAAAACACCATAGCCGAAACAGTTGTACTCCGATCGGTCGTGGCGTTTTGTCGCTCTGAACGGAGAGGGGCGACGCTCGTGTATCTCCCTTATCGAATCGAACAACGATGGCCGAGATACGGGGCGTTAAAAGTGGCACGGGCGCGACGCAACGCCGGCGAGAAACCGAAAGCCGCGGTCTGAAAGGGCTTTGGTAAATGTACAATCTACCGTGCCATTTCCGACACCTGACGGAACAGTTGCACAGATAAGACCCGAGGGAAATGGGGTAGGATCGGTGAATACCAAGGAACCGAGTTCAAAAGCAGATACTTTGTATCGAGAACTGTGCGCGGTTCTTCCGGCGAAAGGAAGCAGAGCAACGGCACTGTACGATTGAAATTATTCCAGAAAATGAAACGAATAGAAGTTCCAGGCCGAAAGGAAGATGAACATTAATTCCCCCTGCCCTCGATTTAATAAGGGGACTTATCGTCCGGTCGTGGGCGTTAAACGGAAGTCGAATAGATTATTAATGTAATTGCGAAACACGGTGTCGTGGGCACAAACTCTGCCGCAGTCTCGCGCTAGCAGCATAAGCTGTAGCGCACCTGTAAACAAAGTTTACGGTAGCACAGGGAGCAGTAGATGTTTATCGACTTCCTTGTGTCGCATTAAATTCAGTCTCTTGGTACACAGAAGCGACGGTCTCCCCTTTATCGCTCTCGTTGCGCTATTTTAGCCGGGATAATAAGCGAAGAATCGAGATACCGTTAAGTCGTCGGGATGGAAATGAATCGAGTGAATGATAGAAATCGTTTCGAAACGGCTGGCTGGACGTGGAATTTCGTCTGGCAAAATTGTGAATAGTAAAAGCTACGGGTCGAGGAACATTCTTCGCAACGTTCCCCGTTGGTGCTTGTACTTGTACAATTTGAGAATAATTTATAACGTGCCGCGCGGTGCAAACGTGTTCGGGTATAATTGAAATTCACTGGGCGCATCCGAGCTGTTTCCACGCACAGGTGCATCATCGCCTGTGAAAATCTGCGTGGGGAGATTAAAGGTTACGCTGCGGTGGTTAATGCGGGGAAAATGCATCAACTACTTTGTCGGGTGCAACAGCGTTAACGTCCCGTCAAACACGCATCGGTGTTCCACGGCGAACAAAACGTTTGCCTACACGAGACTCGATTCACCTGGAGAATCTGATGCCCCCCCCCCCCCCCGTTGGAGCGGGATTCAATGGGGCGCAATTGAATGTACGTGGATCGCCGGTGGAAGTCGCGAGGTTTATTAAGACTCGTTAAAGTTCCCGAGCACGGACAACGGCAAAGGGTTAATAATCCACGGAGCCGCTCCGGTTTTGCTAATTCACGTGTTGCCCGGAGAAGTTTGTGAAAGTTCCGTGCATACACCGCCACGGTCAAAGACTCCTATGTTTTCACTGACGACAATGCGGGCAGATTTAGCATACTGTACACATTCTTGTGCAACCGAACGCGTCAAGAGGTAAACCTCGTTTCACCGGACAGACCCGTTTACAATAATTGCAACCGTTCAACCGAACCCTCGTTACATTGTTGTAACAAATACTTCCATCGCGGTCTGTTCCAATTACACGTCGCAGCAACACCATCCATCAACAAATTGATTACACAGCACGCGAACGATCCAGTGCGACAAGTTTATTCGAAATCTCGCCTCCTGCTCCTCGATGCCCGATCAGACACAATCACCAAAAGCAACGTCGATCGTAAAGAAACAAAAATGATACGCGAGCTTCACCCCGCGAGAAGACAACTTACCTGAACATGGTCCCGCGTTAGAAGAAGTGTAGCGCGACGGCTCCGGTTAACAGGTGTAAGCCGAATTGGTTCGAAGCGCGGGAAAGCACGATGCGTCCCTCGGTTCCGCCGGTAACTCGCGGTCGTTCGATTTACTCGGGCACGTACGCGACGCTTTCAATGCGACCACTGTCGAACGGGAGGCGCGTACGATTGGCGTTGATCGAAGGAAGCAGGTGAACGTGGCGTGTAACCTGGCCGATCTGACACACTGTCAAGACGAACACAGCCTTGCGGACCAGCTAGCTCTGTCCGGTACTTCGGTGCCGTGCCGGGTGCTATCCTCGATGCTTTCAGTCGGCGTCTGCGCTCTTGTAATCCACCGACCTTCTCTTCCACCTGCACACCCCCCACCAAACGCCTGGCGTATTTTAGACTGCAGCGGTGCTAGCTGCTTGTCTCGTTCTGCGCCTTCCGCGGCTCGCGTTTCCCCTCTTCGTTCTACCTTCCACGACCACCTGACACCGGCCTCTGCTAGAGGGAGAGCACCTGATGCTACTGCACCTGAGATAGTAGGTAGGGTCAATGATTCTGCTCGCTACCTTCGAGAGGACACGAAGGCACGATCGTCTGGGAGAATTCGTAACCGGGTGGTACGGGTTCGTCGTGCGGCCGATAATTAGTATTGTTCGTCCAACGATCGGCGAATCATTCGCCCGAGGACTCACCGGCCGAAGATTATTCCGATTGCGATGCGCGGCGCGTTTCGAAGAAAATTATCACGGCCGAATGTGTTGGCCGGTGGCCGCGGGTGGTTTGCCAGTTTGAGTGGAAGGGTAGTTTTCGGGCTATGATTGGGTTGCGTTAATGCCTGAATAAATATCGCGGTTCGTCTGGCTTGTATTTTCCAGAAGGGCGCACTTATTATTGATACGGCGCGCGATCGTTAATTATCGTTTTCGTGAATTTATAGCCGGCAGTATTATCGTAGAAGTTAACGCAAGCTTGTTTATTGCGAAGTTATTACGGCGTTACTATATTGGATTTAATGCCGTTTCTGATCTATCTCTGCAACGTGTGACCGTCCTTAATATTTTACGTCAAGGTTACCGATACCATCGGCGGAATTTCTTTCACAAAATTTTACCACCCCGACGGAGTCTACAATCATCTCCCGTGGAGTTACATATTTCCTTCATTGGAATCGCTTTCCCGAAAGAAATCCTCTATCAAAGTATCAGGGATAGGGCGGCTGTTTACCTTGAATTTTAAATGAAACTCGACTTCGCGAAACGAGGCAAGCAAATATTACCCTCATTTTGATGCAAATAAACGTATCGTTTATCCGGAATGCTCGATAAAGGGCACGTATCGAACTCTTTGCTTCCCTCAAATATATTCCACGAGCATCTGGAAACCGATCTGGAACTACCGCTACACTCCAGCGCCGCGAAATAGCGTACATATTCGCGAGTTATGTTATACGACGGTGAACTTTTCGACTACCGATCGACGCTGGAAACGTGATACACTTGATGCCGCATTTGAACGCGCGGCTCTCAATGAAATTCGAGCCACGTTTAGGCGAACCTATCTCAACCTAGCCACTTCATTTACGCGGACAAACTAATCAAACTTGGCGGGCGATGGCAATGGCGAAACGCGTCCATCCTCGCCAATGAAGATCAGAACGTCTCGGTAAATTTACGCGAACCGCTTCGCCCTTTCGGAGGCAAACTCTTCTACACGTTCCGAGCGGAATAATTCGGCTACGAACCGGCCCCGTTAAATCTTCTTGGCTGTTTTTTTACGTCGTAGCAAGGAGGAGAACAGTTATGGTTGCCTCGTTCGTTCGGCTATAGCGATATCGATACACCCGAGATGAGGGTCAATGCTTGTACGCCCAACTTCGATGAGATTCAAGTTACTTCCAGAATCTGGTATCCAATGGTTGCAGCGACTAGGCACAGAACCGCGAAAAGGAACCGCGCCGCGATGGTCATTTGGTTTTATCAGCTGGCCGAAAGTTTTCCAATTTTGCATTTGCGGAAGAGAGGTTTCTGCTGTATTGTACGACAGTTGTCACATTTTACTCTGTTCGGGGTCACGTTAGATATCACCCTACTTATCCTCCTTTTTCTTCACTTTGTTTTTCAAGCTGTTCGAGCGAATATATATTTTGCCCCGCTGTCTTTCTATATTTTTTTCACCCCAGTTGGCATTCCATTCGTGTTTGTCTTTCGTACCGGGCCGAGCGGTGCGGGTTTATCTTCTGTGGCGACTGCATGTAGAACAGAAGGATACAGGAAAACGTGCGGGGAGGGGTTCAGCGTCGACGGGGAAAGTCTCCTCTGACGATCTTTAACGAAACAGACGTTTCGAAAGGCAATGACCGAAATAAAGACGACTTGTTTTCCCGCGATGTCCAGTGGAAAGCCGACGTCAGCAAATATCAGCGATCCACTTTGTCGAGAATGACCGGATTTCCTTTGTGCTGTTGTGCCGTTTCTTCCGCGGCCGGCCATGTACGTACCTATACTACTCGAACGCCGAGACGGAGCAACAGACGTGACTGCAGTCGATTTAAAGACCGAGATTCCGCTAGCGTTAGGTTCCTGGTTACGCGCAGATGATGGAGATTTCGAAAAGTGATATGTTAAATAAATATAGGTTTAACAAAATTGTTTGATACATAGCGGGACAAAATTGTTCCGTTTGCTTTGATATTTGAATAAAACATTAAACTGGTTAATCCATTGCTCCAATTGACAGTTTGATAATTAGCCCCGTCGCTTCGTCCGACGAACAGTTAATGACAATCAAATTTCAATTAATTTGCATATATGGACGGTCGTATCGAACATGAAATTTACGAGCACCTGCCGCCGCGAAGTTACCCAAGTGCGCATCGCTCTTTTGCAATAATTAGTACAGGAATACCGTCAATGTTTCTGTCAAACGTTCACGATGCCGGCCGATTCTCAGCTTTTACCGTGGCTGTTCCATTATTCTATAATACTTGTCGCACTGAAACGCGCCACTTTATCGCTATCTATTTTCCGGCGGAAATATCCATCGGCACAATATACTTCCACAATTAGAATTAAAATATGAACGTAAGAAAAAATATTACACGGGAGTTGTTATTGACTTCTATCGATGCGAATAACAAAAAGCATATCTATTGAGAAACGCTTCACAGCTTTGGAGGACCGACCCGACCTCTCGTCCCCTGACGGAATTACGACGAAATAAAATTTCGAACGCGTCCGCCGTTCATTCCGCCAGGCATCCGGAGCTGCCACGAAATTCCGGAAGGGCGAGAATTTCCTGGATACCGAGACGATACGATCCCCGGCTGAATTTTCTCGAAGGCGGCGTGGATCGCGCGACCTTAAAATAATTCGGGTCGCTGTCTGGTCGTTCGCCGCGTCCAACCGTCGCTATTTCGCCCTCGGAAACGAAGTGTGAATAATTCATCCCGACGGGATTTAAGTTGATTCCGCTGGTTTTCTTGGGCGATGCCCGCCGGGCGACCCGCGCCTCCCGTTCCCATCTCTGTAAAAACCGATTAGACAAGCGGCGGAACTTTATTTCCCGTGGTCCGCGGCCCTCCATCGTGCCCCATAATTTCATCGCGATCGGGCGGAAAGTGTCAAGGTGACGAACGATAGCCCTGACGTCTCATCGTGGCTTAAGCAGCAGACGACTAATTTTATGGTGGAGGCTTAGACGGTCTGCGGGTAGTTAGGAGATTGCACGTTTCGAGATAAAGATCGATCGTTATTCGGGAAGTTTGAGGAGTTACGTACACCTTGGACGAGGATAATAAATCGATTTTACGAAAAATTGTTTCACTCGATACCCTTTCAGAGTGCAAGGGTGAAAACGTGTGCAGCATAGTTTTCGGGTAGAGTGTTTTTGCTAATGTTACTTCAATCGCAAAAGTTTCTTTTCTGGAATGGACAATTGGTTCTTTCTGTTAAACCGAGACGGCAGAGATAATTGAATAGCACTTTTTGTCCGCGCTATGTGTAAGCAAACCCGTAGAATTTATTCTGCGAAACACCGTGGTGTTTAATCTTCGACGTTCTAAAAAAAAAAAACAGACGGCAAGCTAAGCCGTTCTATCGAAATGAAACGTTTTCCAAGAGCAGCGAAAGAGAATCGTGGGCGTTCCTTAAAAAACGATAAAAAAAAGAAGGGTAAAAGTAACGCAAACGGTTTATCCGAACGTTTTTACTGCAACGTCGGCAAACCCTTGACAAGTATTTCACGTGTTTCGCCTACGGGATATGGAGTGTACTGTTTCACGTTACCTACGCGGCAATTTTCATGCAATAACTTTTTTATTTTTGATCCCCCCGGTGAAAAAAACTTTTCACGAATGCACGCCCCCCGGAGAGCGAACACGGTGCATTGTGTTTTCCTTCGCGACATTTCAGTAACCAACGAAGCTCTCAATTATTCCACGATAGCCGTACAAGCGTGGTGCATTTCATGGTGTTCATTATTCGTCTATCCACTGACAGTGAAACTTTAGCTCAAAGGACGTCGCGTTAAATGCGCACCTCCCAGGGATATTGTGCGACATTGACGAGGCGCTTAAACGGGTTCATAAATTTCCAGACTGGTGACCGAGCTTCCTTTTTTTGCGGCCAGAAATTAATCTCCCGCGATCACGTTCGGCTCATCTTTTGACCATTCAATCTCCACCAAAACGAAATGTCGGAGTTCGCAGATATCATCGGATATCGTCAGGTCACACGTAAAAACTATACGCAATCCAGTTAAAATATTAGCAACAATCGGTGCAAAATTAAACGGGCGTTGCAGAACCGTGGTCGCGAACGTCCGTATAAGAAAGCAAAGTGCTCTCAGAGGAAGGGAAACGGTATCACTTAAATGATTAATTTATGCGCGAGACCAAAGGAACGCGGCGCAGTTTATTCGCCAACGGGGAATGAAACTCGATGTTCCAGCGGTATGCCTTTCATCCGGCAGACACGCCGGCGAAACGGAAACGCGACAGGACGGAATTTCCAATCTCCTCTCATCTTCGAGCGAAATCAAGCCTCGGAAGCCGACGCTGCGCTGGTATGCGTCCAACTCGCAAGCCTGCCAATCGAACCGGGTGCACGCACCTGGCCCACAACTTTCTACCCCGATTCTCGCTAAATATTCCCGCGAGCGGACGAGAGATATTCCGCCAAGTCGAAAGGCCAATTAGCGCCGCGAGAGGCTCGCCAGTGGAATCGTCATTTCTCCGCCCGTAACCTCGTTTCTCACCTTTCTTCGTGGACCGCGAGGAGAATCAGCGCCGCGGGAACCGGCGTATTTAACGCGAAACGATACTTCGATCTCCACCACAAGATGGTTCAATTCGCCGTGAAGCAATCCACGCGGATGCGATTGTCCCGCGTTATTGCCCGTTACGCCGTCGTCGTTTCTGTCGAGGAACGTTATCTTGAAATAGACACTGCGTTCCCTTGTCCGAGATTGGTCCGTCTACGAACACTGGATGGATAGATCTACTTAAATACTCGATACACGAGAGAGAAGGGGCTCGCGTTTATTGCGTTTATCGTGGCGGATCGTTGGAATTGGGAAACACGCTGGATTAATCGCTTGCTGTTGCTTTTTTAACGGCAGACTGAAATGAGAGCTTGAGAATTTTTTGTTTGCCTCCGTAGTGTCCCTCTGTACGGTTCGCTCTGTACATGTTGCCGCTCGTCGAAAGCCGTTGGATACAAAAATAAAGAGGTGAAGAGCCACTCGAACACGCGTCCCGGCGTCGCGTCACGTTGCGCAGTACGTGTACGCGGAGGAACAAATTGCGAAATTGTGTGCGAGTAACTATTTGGCGAAAATATGGCCCAGACCTGAGCGGGGACGCAACCCGATTGCGAATAGAAACGCAGGTTATCGATATTTCTATAGAAATTAACGAGACGGTATTAATGTTCTTCCCGCAAGCGAAAAAGAAAGGGAATATCCCGTACGTCCTTTGTCCACAAATTTATTGGCAGTCTCGTTCTCTGCCTTCATTGGTACAGGAAGACTCACGAACAGTGAGCCCGTGATTTATTGTACTCGCTTTACGCTATTGATAACCGTGAAAAATGATGCAGTAACGGGACCGATAAACATCGTAGTGTACTGTAATTCATTTGCCGAAACGTTGCTCGTTTCGCAGGGGGTCATTCATTTTCCGAAAGGGAATAAAGGGGCCGGGGGAAGGGGAGGCAGGGACGGGATGCGAGTAGAATCTTTTCAGCCATCACTATTTAATCCTTTCCCCGAGCTCCGTCGCTGCGCGATAGAAAAGCCTGCGATATTTTACAATGATCCGTGCGCGAAACGCTGAGTCGACTTTTTGGTCCAATATCGAGAAACATTTTTACGCGTATCTGTTACGGGGCCGTCGTAAACACGAAATGAAAGAAGAAGAGTAATTTCGCCGTGCACTGTCATGGAGAAGCGATCGTAAAAAGGGCTGCGTACGCCTCCGGTATACCAATCACGTGCAACAGGATTTATCGCGGAATTTCGTTTGTCGGAAACTCCACTTCCCGACCCACCGGAGCGGCACGTTTTCAATCGAGACGTTAGAAAAGTCCTCGCCCCCGTTTTTAAAACTCATGCGCCAGGTCGACGTACAATGGCGGCCAAGTACTTTGACCCGGGCTTACACCCTTAAGTCGGGCTTTCGACGGTTCCTCGAAATGCCGTAATGATCCAACGGATATCCCCGCCGTCCGGTTAGACGTGACTCCGCCAGCGGCGAGCGTCCGCCTTCGAGTAAAAATCGGCGCCCGTTACGAGATCGACGTCTCGCGCGCGCATTGCGCGTACCGAAGACTCGTCGCGCGAATCGCGGGGGTTGGTCGTTTGTCGTAATACTCCTCCGATGGAATTGCAGGGTCATTTGTTTCGCGCGTGAATTTCATCTTGGCAACGTCACGTGTCACTGACGTTTCATCCGGAGTGGAGGAACGAACGGCGGGGAAATGTTTCGCTTCAAATTTCCTTCTCCCTCGCGATGAAAAATTTGCCCCCACTGTCGAGCAAGATTCCCCCCCTCGAGGAAAATGTGACTCGCGTGCATCTTATTGTCCCGACCGACGAATAGATTTTCGAAATTGTTCCTCGAATGTTGCCCAGTGATGAAGGTTTTATTGCGACGAGCGTAGCGTCGTTTCACGAACTTCCGTCTCGAGGACGACACAGTCGGCATACTATTGTATCGGATCGTTTTATGCCCCAGTCCAGTCCGCGATATTACTGTTAACGATGATTTCCATTGATGATCATGCCGGCCGATGTTAACGATCCGATTACTGTCGCAAAAGTGCCCCGCAATGTTCGATACAAGGTCCGTGGCCCGAAACGCGCGTCGGCCTGGAAATTTCATTCAGAACCGCTGCGGAATCGATAAGTGCACGCGCCAAGAAATTTCGCCGATGCACCGATAATAATTTCTCGAGGCTGCGAGCAATACCTCACTTTCCGCGTTCAAATTCCTCCATTATCACGTCCTCTTTTTCTCTCCGATTAATCGATCGTTCGAACTCTGCGGTGCACCTCCGCGGCACTCCGGTCGCGCAGTTCCCCGAGCTTTAAAGTATTCGAGAGACCGTGACGCCGTCAACGCCGCGATCCAACGCGGTTCTTCGCCGGGCCAGAATCGCCCTATTCATCCAGCTTTGGAGAAAAAAGCAACGCGATATCGTAATTCGTTCCGCAAAAGCCAGAAGTAATTTCCCGTCCAACGACGAAGTTAAAGGAGAAGGATGGAAACGGATGGAACGAATCCTTTTCATCTTTTCATTTCGTTACGGACTTCCGGCCGACATCTCGCATACAGTCCTCTTCCAGATACCGCTTCGTCGCCGGGATCGCTGAACGTAATTGCGCGTCTGTATGACGCTTAACTAACTGCACAATAGGGGCGGTGGCGCAGTGGCTCGACCTACTCCCCCGTTCCCGGTTGATCGTTGCAGCGAACGGTGAAACCTGTTGCAACCGACTAAAACGACCCAATGTTCTTCTCTCCTCTCCTCTCGAATCCGTTTACTTTTCCACCGTTTTCTCGGCTTCGTTTCTTTTCCGCTGAACGACCGGGAATCAATTCGTCGTGTCCCGCCGACTTGGATTTATCACCGGCCACGCCAGAGTTCCACCGAGTACGTATCGTTGAAATCGTTTCAGCCATCGGAACGTTTCCATTTTCCATCGATATTTTCGCCTTTCATTGAACGCACTTCAGCTGTACGGGCGAAGGTATGCGTTGCGAACAGTTCGAATCGAAACGCAGCGATTGGTTTAGTTTATAATTGAGAACCCTTCGGTTACATTTTACTGGCTTGTCTATTGCGAACTTTTATTTCGCGGAATTGAAGAAATTCGTTCGAGATCAGCATTAACGGGTTCGTTATTAATTCGGGGGTTCGATGAATTCTGCGACGATTCAAACGAATAAAATGTGGAGTAAAATGAGGACCGCCGGAAGTGTCGTATCAGGATTAGCGGCTTGATTGTTTCTAAACCGGAATTAGTGCGCAGAGTTAGTGGCGTGTTTGGTTGTATGAGATTTAACAGCGGGTCACCGCGAAATAATTATTATTGGAACGATGGTATCGCAATGACGTTCGCTAAACTAATTTCGTGAGTTCATCGTGTGTCGCGACAGAGCAGGCGCAACAGAAATTTCGTAGCAACTCTAGGATCCGTTCATTCTGTGCTTCCAATGGTCGAACGAAGAACCCGAGCGCAGCTTCGAGACTTCCGGAAAACTGTAAATCGTCGGACAACGATCGCCGGGAAGAATTCGCGGAAGGGATGAGAACAAGCGTCGCGTCTGCTTGATCGCGTTGTCAGTCGTTGGAACTTGAAATTCGCAGGAAGTGCGCCACGGGCACGAACAGGAATGCAATTGACTGGGTAACTTCCGGGCGCACGGCCGGGACAGAAACAACTCCGTTCTTCCCTCGAGTTGTGATTATTAGGTTCGCGTGCGGAACAGAAAAGCTCCGTTCAAAAGTTCGCCAGGAGAATCGATGATCCGTCGAGCGAAGCTTTCCGTCAGACGATGCGGTTTTCTGCAACGATTGCACAGACCGACCCTGTATTTTCGTACACGTAATCAAAGGCGCGCTTCATCGAATTGCATTCTGTTAACAATCTCGTATTAATTACGTCGTTTCAAGGCCTCAACGTGGACCTCGAGCAATTTTTACTATTACTATTTAATTCATTGTGCATTGAGATAATTCGAGACTTGGTGTTTAGAGTCGTCGCGAACGATAATGAAAGTCTATTTACTCCGAATTTGCATACAAATTTTTGCATACCGTTGCATACAACGTGTAATAAAATTGGCAAAACTCCGAGCAAAACGCGAGATCCGTCTGTCTGTAGTTGAAATTTGCAATCAGCATTATCAAGTTTCGTATTCGTCCGGTAATAGAATTTGGCGGAATACACGGACTTGAAATTGATCATCATTGTCAACGTCACGTAACGCAATTGAACATCGCGATGACACAGCCGTGTAGGCTGTCAGCGGTCGATTCCCCTTCGGATATAGTCGTTTTCCATGTCAATCACACTTCGTTTGCTTAGTTATGAATGCATAATTAAACAAAGCCAGAAGTAACGAAGTTAATGGCACGCGAGAGCAGGATCGATAATCACTATCCACGCTAGTTTTATACTATGACCAAGATATTACATTTGCAATTTTAATCGCGTCCCTGGATTCGTCCTATTCGGCGTCCCGTTGAACTGCGAGCTTAGATAAGTACCCAGATAAATAATTTTGGAGCCGACAGCACCGAGATGCAATAGAATTGTTGCTCGACGCCTCGCGTCAGTAATCTCGACGCATAACAAAATCACACGAAGCCGAGCTAGCTGTTTCGAACTCGCATACCTTTCACACGAGCCAAGCTATTTCGAAATGAAATTTTCCCATCCAGCCGCTGGTGTTTCTGGCGAAGTGTCGTTAATTCTCGCGATTCTCCCAGTGGGGACAAAAATTTCCCACGCGCCCATAAACGATTCGCTAATGACAGGAAAAACGGTAACGCGACGTTAATTTCCCTCCGCTTGAATTCGCGTCCGCGAGCTTTTCCATCGTCAACGGTCCCGTGCGAAACAACGTTGCGCGTTAAAATTCTCCACCGACGTTTCTTTCCGCCGCGTTCGTCGTTCCTCGAATTATCGTCGAGTTAACTAAATTCCGCGCGAATGTGCCGTCAGAAAATTTCACGAATTCCTCCACGGTCTCGTGAATCGTATCAGACGCGCGCTGTACCGCCAGGAAAACAACCTGCGACGTTCTTAAACTACGCATATTACGTAGACGGGACGACGACGCAATACGTTGTAACGTCGACGACGCGTTTCCCCTTTGCGACGCGTCGTTGCCATTGAATAACGCCGCGCGTACGCGCATCGAGCGACGGGGTTGCAATTGCAATGAAACGTCGGAGTAACGTGTAAAATATCCTTCCCTCTCGGTACCTGGTGATGATAACTATTCCGGAATATCAGCGAAATTTTAAAACCCTTCGATCGACGGAACGGCAGATGCTTTCGCACGAGAATATTACTGCGAACGGTGCGTTAAAAGATGCGAAAAAACTCTGCTAACAGTGTACACAGTGTGTACAAATTGAAATTAACAGAAATATTATACATTCCTGATCAGTGAGGTGTACGGTCTCGAAGCAGTGTATTATATAGATATTCCGCGCACGTGAGCCACATTCGGAAAATTAATTGACACTTGGCGCGGTTGTATCGTGCAAGTTTCCGGAAATGGGTCGTCGTTAAGTCGAACGTAGAGTCTGCTCGCGAGCCGGGTTAACGAAGCTTGACAAGTCGTTCCTCGCGGAAATTTAGCGAAAGGATACTTGGCGCCGGCGAAAGTTTCCAGTTAATATTGATGGGGGCGCACCGTGCGCCGACCTGGCTGTATTTGACGAAAGGAGGGGGAGGCGATTTAATAAAACTGAAAGCGAGGACAGACGACGGCGTACCGATCCCGCGAATTGGAGCGTGAAAAAGGTAGCCCCGAAGACCGGAAAACAACCGCGGGCATGCGGCACGCTGTCGCGATTGGCGGATATCCGAATGCGAAGCAAAAGAGCATTTCCATTCCCTGAATATTCCGCGCGCGTTGGCTAAATGACAACTCCCCTCGATGAAAGTTGCATCAAATTAAGGGGGGGACAAAAGGACGAGAAACGGGAGCAAGGGGACGAACGAAACAGAAGAATAGTAAATCCAAATACATTATATATTTTACATTGTTCACGGGCAACACGATTAATACAGAAACGATAACATCCGCGTTCGAGTCCGTTTTCCACCACTTAAATTCGCCTCGCCATTGATGAATAAAAGATCGCCCCCCCCCCCAAACACGACCATTATCTTACACAAGCTTCCAAGAAGCCGAAGCTTCCAGGCCGAGGTGAACCTATTTCGTGATCGATTATTACATAATACGGTGGTCATTAACTCGCGGCACCGATGCCACCCCATTACGAAACGCGAACGCGCTCGTAAACAAATTGTTTACCGCGTTCCACGGCTAAACTCAAGTGCGACTCGTCGGGGCGCGCTAATTAAATTCAATTCAACCGACAGAGGGATCGCGGGCATGACGCAAGTGTATTTGTTCGATTGCCCGTGGCCAGGCGCGAAGTCACCGGGCTCGAAATTTTCCTGCGAAGCCGCCGGGTTCCGCAGACGAGAGGGTGGATTACGCTTAGATTTACGGGACAATCACGGATTTGCGGCGCCCGCTCGGAATTCCCATCTGGCCCCGCGGCAAATTATCCCCGCGTGGCTGGCTTCGACGCACCGTTGCCTCCGCGTTCTTACCTGGAATTATTGATAAGCAAACGCCCGAACGTTGGCCCCCGATTCAACCGTTTCACGGTTCTCGTTCGACCGCTGCGTCGCGATCCATCGATTCCCTGGAAAAAATGGAAATCGAACAGGGCTTTAACGCGCCTATAGTGAAAGCGATATCGAGTGATGCCTGTTCTGAAAGCAGATTGTTCTTTCGTATCAATGTCTCTCTTCTATAGGGTATCCTCCCATTGCGTATAGGGTATCCACGTAGCTAGACGCGAATTTATTCATCGTACTTTCTGGCCGTTTATAAATTTCGCTTTGTTCGTAGATAATTTGGGTTCAATTTCGTTCAGCTCCTGCGGACGACTGTAGCCTTGTCGTTTTAGATTCATCCTGGCGAAAAAGTCGTCGCCGGAGGATAGAGTGCGCGGCAGGAAAACTCGCATTCCACCCGAGAGCCAATAGGGAAGACAGGTCTTCGTGGCACGTTGTCGCGAATCGTGTCACAAACTCGTTAGAAATTCATGAAGCTGGCTGCGCGACTGCATACGTATATAGGTATGCAGTACACTTTTATGCGAACGCGTGCATAAATGTTGACATAACGGATACATGCATCTATGAATACGTGCGACTGCGAGATCGCCCTCTCCGACGACCGTAACAAGGGATCCTTTTTATTATTCGGCACACAAAAATATCTTGTTTTGTTTTCTCTTCTTGCGCGCAGTAAAATATTATGTGAAACGAAATAGTTGTTTCTTTTTTATAAGAAAAACGATAACATCTTCGAGGGATCTTATACCTTTGCAAATTAATCAATATTTGGTAGAATTATCGACGAGAACGTTCGTTTCGTTAATTTCGATCGCATCCGAAGGGGAATTGCCCGCGGAAGGGCCGCGGAATCGTTCATTTCGAACGTGTCGCTGCGAAGTACCAAGTTCGTTCTCGCATGCTGAAAACACACTGGCCTACTTCGAACTTTGTCATGACTAATACCTGCACGGTTCCGAAGCTGCGGCAATTTCCCTTCCTGTTTACAGTGTCCTTAACGCTTGTGTTTCGTGTCTCAACTTTTAATTCGCTGTTCGCCAATTACCAGCGAACACCTCTACACCCGACACCCAGCACCTTCATTAATTACAAAACCGTGAGACGTGCTGTTCGCCTTGATGAATAGCTACGGACACCTCTTTTCTCGCGAAGTCCATCGGTTACGACTGCGATGGAACCATCCCTTCCCCCGGGCGGATGGAAATCGAGCTGGTAAGGGACATCGTTATTACGAGAACGAATTGCTCGCGGGGCCGAATCGCAAGATTTATCGCGGGACCCGTTCTCTCGGACCGTTGTACACGAATTAATCTTCCTCGAGGAGTAATGCGGTGCCGTGTCGCGCCGGCCAGACAAACAGAAACTCCTTGGAGAACCTACACGGGGAAACGTAAATGTTCCTCTTGTGTTAAGCAAGAAGGACCATCGAGTTGACGATAACTCCAACGGAGACACGGGCGAAGAAACTTTTGCGTCTCGGCCATGGTTAGGCGTGCTCTTTTGGTCCCGCTGCCCGAGAGAAACTCGCTTTCCTGTACCTTCAACCTTTTGATCCCAGCACCGCTTCCGAAATCGTTCGAGCGTCGCAGTGCAGCGATCTCGTGGCCCTCAGACTGCATTTTCTGCCGCGATGTCGGCGCTATCGCGTTTAAACGTCTCCCAAGCATATTTCTGTACGCGTCACCCCGAAGGGGGATTTCATTTTCCATGGAGAGCGAATCGTACCTGCGTGCTGCGCGCTTGGATTTATTATTCGATCACTTTTCGTGCCGTTCAGAGTTGTGTTTGTAAAATGTGAAACGCGTTTGAGTTCGGTTTAACAAATGATACACCTCGCGTGGTATCTTGGGGAGGGGGATTAATATTAATTTATTCTTTTTTCCGAATGCAAATGGAACCCGTTTCTTCGACGCTTTTTTCTATGTCTGGCAATCGTTTCTGCTGCAATGGAACGTGACGTATGACTGACGAAAATCTTTTACTCTTTCGCCTGCGTTAATATTAATATTGCGTCTCGTCAGTTCATTTACAATGTCTTTGCTGGCGTTTCGGTAGTTCCTTACGAATTCAGGGCTCTCCAGCCTCGCCATTCGAAAAGTTTTCCAATTTTCTCCTACCGTAATAATGCTCAAACCCTCGAAGCAGATGGTAATCTCCTTGGACAGTGACTACAGAATAAAGTTGCCGAGGCAGACATACGTACAACCAGAGTAGACCGATCCTTCGTTCCAAAGTAAAAAAAAACCGACAAATTTCTTCCTCCCTGATTTCCATCTTTCAGAACGATATTTCGTACTCCGTCTCCGTTGAGCGTAAAAGTATTGAAGTTACTAAACGTATCCATAAATTTACTTACCCCTTGTCCTCCGGAGATACATTGACCGCTTCGCGCGTTAGAAATACGCATAAGTATCTTGCGTTCAACCCTTGAACATCCACTTCGCTCGATTCTATTGATTGACACTTTCGATTGAAGTGTGCGCGAAGCGAAGTGCGATTCAGCGTGAAAAATTTGTGCGAAGTGAACGCGATTGAATGGACTTTCCAAGGGTGAGATTCGCGAATGAAATATTATTTTTCTCAACTAAGGTGGCGTCACGCAAATTGCTACCGAACCAACCGGATCTTTTTCCTTTTTTAACGTAACAAGCGTTTCGCGTGGGCGGTTAATTAATAATTAGCGGATCTCCGGTAGAAACGAGCCGTCAAAACGGCGAACCATTAGCGCGCGTTCAGTAAACTGGCAAAGTGATGCGCGTGCATGGCGGTTCGCTGAATTAATAGATACCGTGATACACGTCAGCCTGTTAGCGCGATATACGTGCATGCGTAACGGCCGGTCGCATATATCCGTCGCTTTCGTGCGTGTGCAGGATCGCGTCCGCGACCGTGACAACACGGTGACGCGGAAGTTTTGGTTGAATGGAAATCTCAAAGATCGTTGTTTCGAACGCCCGCTCGAAGCACATAATCTTTCGCGGAAAATACTGGAGCGACGTCTAAAAATTGCTCGCGGATAATAAACCGAGGGGAACCTCGCACGAATCTTCGAGAAGGTTTCTTATTTGTGATTCATTTGAAATATTTGTACCGATCGAAAGATATCCCGAGGAAAGAATTATTTCCAATTTTGTCCACTTTACAATTCCTCAATTTTAGCGCAATATCGCTGTGATTAGCTTCCCCGCTTATTCGTACCCGCGGCGATGCAATACGTCCATCGGTAAAAATGTGTTCCGAGGACGAGGTCGCGTAATTTATCGGCGCATCGAGGGCCGCGATTAAAGCCGGATTTCGTCCTAAGTACCTCGTAAAGCTGATACATGGAGACCGGACGCGACGTGGGAACGCGTTCCCGATATTCCGCGCGACCATCGTACCCCCGACATTTCGCCAAAGAAACGAACGGTCCTCGATCACTCCGTTCGCCGTGTAACGTCGCAGTGTTGAGATCCATATTCGTCTCGCAACGGCGTTCCCCGGGACGCGCTTTCAACGACGCGTCCGGTTGCCACGGAATCGGGAAATTTCATTAGGAAGCCAGCACTTGACGCTCCTCGGGAACGGACAACAGCGCATACCGAGTATTCGATTCCACGAGCGTCCGAACGCTGGGCGTCTCGCAATGCATCGATGCAGCTCGAAGGAGAGTTACGCACAAGCCGTTGCGTTCTGCGCGAGAACAGAGAACGAGCTTTTCTAAACGCGTTTCGTGGTAGCCTCAATGGGAGTACCTTTTTGTCCCCCCGAGATCCTTGCCGAGTCTCGTAAAATACGACGTACAATGGAAACGCGTCTAAGCGTCGATCCCCTGTCACGCGGCAGGGAACATGAAAGAATGGGGCCTGAAAGCTTTTTTCAATGTTCCGCCGCCCACTGTTTCCGCGATGTATCAGGCGGAGTGGTCTGTCGTCGATTTCGCGCGACAACGTTGTTTCACCGCCGTGGATGGATCTCGAATGGAACGGCAAACGACGAACTGGTACGCTTCCGTTTCGATAGTTCCGACGGCTGCGTATCTTCGAGGACGACGTCGGACTCGCGTGAAACCTGCGTGAAACCTGCGTGACACCTGCGTGCATGCGGCCCGCTTACGGAACCAATGAAGGCCAATTAATAGACGCTAATACGGTGTCGCCGCGGAAAAACAACCGGCCCCGATTCAAGCTCGTGGCTGGAAGCTTCGTAAATCAGAGTTATCGCGAATCGACGGCCGATTCAATGCGCAATTAATCATCCCCCGCGACGATATGAACAACGAGGACGCGAAATTTCGCGTACACGCCGCACCCCGGAGGTGGCTACAATCAGCGCTATTCAGTCGTCGAGAGATTTATTGGACGCCGACGGAAATTCATTGAAAACCGACACCGTGGACGTGTTGGTGCGCGCGGAAGTCCTACTTTACGGGATGGCCCCGCTGTATTTATTAACATTGCACAATCGGCCGACACTTACCTCTCGGGTGGCAGGGTCGCGTTAACGTTCGCCAATACGGCGGACGGTATTTTTCGTTTGCCTCTTCGGCGGCAGCGACGTTCGAGGAGAATTTAGCGGCCGTGTTTCTAACGGGCGTTAACGCGTTCCGCGGTGGGTGTAATGAAACATAGAGGGAAACGCGTTTAATGGAATTTCAGAGCGACGGCGAGTGAAAGGTCCCTGCGTTGTAGCGCATGCATTTTCCTCGATGGTTGAAAAAGGTCACGGGCAGACATGCTCCTGCGACGGAAATACTTTGCCAACGGGAGAGTCGGAACAGGGTATGCCGCTCTTATGGGAATATTTGATTTCGCTGGCTAGATTATATTTAAGCTGATTAGATATGAACGCGAGCAGACCGAGAATGGAATCCGTCGCGCTGGCATACGTGTAATATAAAAAATAATATGCGGAGAATGTTGAAAAGTTTGTCGCACGCTTGACACGAATATTTGTTTAACATCGCATATTTTCCGTGCCACGGTTTTAACGCGATACCCACGACGCAGGAGTTACCGCCAGGACCGGGACACGGGTGTCCGAACAATTTTTCTACGACCGCGCCTCTCGATATTGTATTCCTTGGAACTTGCCCGGAATCGGCGACGCACGGGGGCAGAATTTCTTTACGGTTCTCTTGAAATTTTGTGGAACGCGCCGCAGCGAAGCGGCGCCCGGTCAGAATATTCTGCAGAGTGGTTATTTCGAGTTTCGCACCGCAAGGGGGTGGTAACTGGTGACGCGAGAAAATCAGCGGGCAAGAAACTTATTGAAACGAAAAAGCGGGACGTATTTCGCGCTCTGTTTTCCGCCGGTTCGTGCACGATGGCTCAGAAACGACATTCCGGTTACGGCCGGCTAAGGAAACGCAGGATATCAACGAAATTCCGCTGCCGGAAAATAATATCCTTCGACATAAATTAACCTTTTTGCTCGTTAGCCGGATAGCGCCAGGGGATGGTGCACATCGACCTCTCGTCTTCGAATAAATCCAAAGTTTCGTGGCAAGGGTTTCGCCTGACGGGGGGTGGCACGTTTAAAAGAACCCCCTTTCCTACTCTCAGCCCATCCACGTCACGCTGATTACCACAACAATAAGAAACTTCCCCTTTGTTTCGGAACAAGCCGAGTTAACCCCGGCACCGACACCGAACCTTTCGCTTCCGATCGATCTTCCCCGCTACTGCAGAAGAAACACTTACGAGCTCCCTTCGTTAATCGCACCACGAACCGGTTACAATAGTCACGGAATGTTCAATCGTATCTGGAACGCTCGAGGAAACCAGCGGCGCGGGTTAACGCCGGCGCGGGCTCGAACAATTTCGATTGGCTCAAGTTTTTAATAGATGAGTATAAGTGCGAGGTAACCAGGGGTACCGCGAAGAAACAAATAGGATAAGAAACTTCGAGCCGACACGATACGTCGAATAAATCGAGGAAGTTTCGTGGAGCAAGGGTTACGAGATATGATACAATTGTACAGTAATTTTGTGCAAACATCCACGAGTTTATAAAACGTCCAACAGCTTCGCAGACAGGCGAAAAAGAATGGGAACAAATAGAAATGCCGTTAAGGGATCCACGGGTGCGACCACAAACTACATCGTGAAGCATCGCGACACGCAGTTGTTTCTCATCGTTAGACAGAGGGCGAGAATTGCGAGTTTCCAGGGCCGCCGTGGATGGAAAGGGTCGGGAAGGGATGGAAGGGGGTGAAACGGAGCATTTAATCACGATTCTCGCGCATCGAAATGGACGTGCTCCTTCCGCGGCGAAACCATCGAAAGATGGATACAGCAATCGCGTGCTTCGAGCTCGACGAATCAAATTATCCCGCCGAAATAGGATCCCGGCTGAATTGCTGGTCTACGTAATCCGCGAGAATCGAACGGTGATCGATCGGAACGCGGTTTCTCTCGTGGTCAGAAACGTCATGCCTCTTCCTCTCGGTTAACGCTCGTATCAACGAAACCTTACCGCGGACTGTCATTTTCTATTAAACCGAGGAATGTCGGCGAATTTCTTCGTTTCTTCGTAACTGCCGCCGACGGTTGACACTTTTATTGAACTGCGCCCCGGCTGGTTTACAGTTTACCCGAACTGGATCGGGTGCTACGCGTCCGAAAGAGGGCCGCGAGTGGAACACGCGGACACAGTCGACGGTCGTGTCGCTTAGGCGAAATAGAATTTTATTAGAAACGCTCTCGCGACGATCGATCAGACCGCCTGCGAAGCGATCGAGGACAGCCACCATATTTTCCAAGCGTTGTTCAACGTACGCCTTCGCAGCCGCAATTTACGAGCCGCTCGGGGACTAAATAAGATACGAAGAGGTAACCGATTAAGCACGGCCGTGCCACAACTCGCGCGTAGACCTTTCGGCGAATTTACATCGACAGGCGCGTCGCCCGGTCGTAACGGAAAATAATCGCCGCGTTCGAAGTAAACGGTTACACCGTCTGAAACCGGAGAACGGCCCACCGAAATCGGTCCACGATAATACGGTCCCATCGGCGAGAACGCCCGCGACGATTTGTCGTCGCAATCGTTCGGAACGAACACGCGAAACAGCCGCGACCGTTTCTCGCGATTCATCTCCGCCGCTGAACAGATTTATTTGCGAAACCCGAACGAAAGCGTTGCGTCGCGCGGGTGGAGCAAATAAATAATTGTATCCGGACGCAATTCGTCCGTTCTTCGAGCGGTTCTCTTTGCTGCAATCGTTACTGTTCTTGGATACTTCGATCGGCTTCTTCAAGAACGTCGGGGAGCGACGAAGAAGGACAACTTATGACGACGGTGTTTCGATGAACGTAGAACGGAGAAAAACGGAAGAGAGTCGTGAAACAGTGACTCCGTCCGGATGACTTCCCCGACGATTATCACGCAGCTTCGTCCTTCGAGGAGAAGGCAGGATTCTCGCGAGACTCCCTCGCCCCGTAGGCTAATTTCGAACCGTTCGACTTTCGTAGCTCGTCCTTGCTCGTCCCGTTTCTGCAGATCACGTCGCTGGTCCCGTCTGGCACGCTGATCACTTCCGTCAGCTGCATCGCCGCGGAGAATCTCATGGCCTGCAAGCAGAATTCCGGTGTAGTCGGCGATCATGAAACCGGAAAAGCTGTCGCGCGACTTCCGCGATCAATCTTGTCACGCGGAGAGGATCGTTTCGAAGACACTGGCGATGGTTCGTTGAAATCGCGCGGACGGAACGGCGGTTTCACCTGCACGATTTTCGCACTCCCGTACGGCTCGTTTGCAACATCCGGTGTTCCCGCAAATCGAGAGTACGAACGAATTGAGAGGACAATTTGCGCGCGTGAGAGCTCGTCGAGTACGGAAACCGCCCATCGGAATCGCTGAATTATTTTTAACGCCAGACGGGTCGTGCGCATTTCAATTTCCGCCCATTGGGCCCAGCCAGCGTGGAAAAATTTGTCACCGCCTGGGCAAACCCCCGGAAAATCGCCGCTTCGTCGTCGCATGCAGACGAATCGATTCGCTCGAAACGTATTCGGTGGTTCTGTCGCGCGTCTGACCGAAGGATCAACCGCTTGCAATCGCATCGATGCGCCGTGAAATGAAGAGTATCGTTTCGCGGATCCCCCGGAGAAAGATAAACAGCCGCGCCGGTGTCTACCGTTTGGAAGTGGCGATACGCGTTATACTTTCGAACGGGCCGACGCACACGATTGCAGCTCTCGCGTGCACCGATGCACAATTCGATCGCAATTTATTGGAATTCCCGCGGCTTGGGATCTGCAGGGTACGCCAAACAATACACCGTTTCTCGAAAGACGATCGACCGTCGACTACTTCCGGAGCAATTCGATTACCTTTCGCGCCATCGGGCGCTGCGGTCGGGACGTGACTTATTACGAGATTAAAAGTGACCCCGAGAACGGAAAAAGTTGCCCGATTCGAGACAGCCGGCTGTGAAAATCGCCGCCTCTAATTCGCAAACCTCGTATCGTGGCTTTTTTTTTACTCTGCGCCCCCGAAACGACGTTTATTTCCGAACTCGATTGCGCAATTCGCTCGTGCCTTTTGCGGAATCCTTTGCAGTGTCCGATCTATAGCGCGACTTTTCGCGAAAATTGAACGGAAATTCGCCAGCGAACCGCTGCCTTCTGTGCGCTGCATGAATAGTGTTAAGGGCGAAGGGGAAGTGAAAGTAGCTACAATAGTGCTGTTTCTCACTGCTCTTCTTCTTGTATTTTAATAAAAAAAATTGCGTTGTTCCTGAAAGTGTCGCCGCTGCCAGAGAATCGAGAAAGGAACAATTATGAATATGAAAATTTGCTGTGGAAGCTAATTATTGAAACCGTGTCAGTTGCATGATACAAACGAGAAGGGATATCTAGAAAATGTTAATGAGTCCGTGTATATTACTCCTTAATGGAAGAAAAGTTGCACTATTAAAGGATACAGCTTCTTAGGAACGGAGCGGTAATAAAAGTTTCAGATTCAACGAGAATTCGGGCAAGTTAAGGCAGAGCGAAAGAAAAAAAATCGTGTCTCTTTATGAAAAAGCGGCGAACTTTTATCACGAGAGGCAAACGACTGTGAGAGGAAGCTCGAGAGCTTCTGGTGTTCCGTTCACTTCGATATTCCAGAACGTTTTCTTCAAAATAGAACTGAACTTTGCTTGAACACAAGCGATTCTTAAACTTGTTTCTTCTTTCTGTAAATTAACGACGTACAATAAAGAAAATCACAATATTCCGCGGCTCAAAGATGGAAATTTATCCTAATCACAGAATCTTTTTCCCTTTAATCTCAATACAAAGGGATATTTGCAGTTTCAACGTAATGTTCAAGCCTTTCCGAGAAATTGCTTCGAAACAAATATCTTCGACATTTCTAACCCCTTCGTCTACAAATTTCCCCCTCAGACTTATCCAATTGTAAATCGCAAACAAAAATTAGGAAAAAAATCGCACGAAGAACAAGCGTGTTCGAGTACACCGCAAACTCCGCCCCGGTACTCGACCGAGGATTCTATAAACATTTAACAAAGGCGTTGGCAGCGGTCCAGTTTCAAGAAAGACGAGCACGCTTCAGACCGTATGCGGCTATTGTGCGGCCGTGATTCGATGCTCGTTACCTTTCGTCTGTCACGATGGGCGGAATACAAGATCCAGACGATGTAGAACACCATTATTATGGCCGGGATGCAGACACCAGTTATGGTGGACGTGTCCCGCAAGAGTGCATGGTGCACAGCCAGTAGCATGATTGCCAACACGGCCCCACCGGCGACGTATCTTCCGGTACGACGTCGTTCGTCCTGTCAACAAATGACAAATGTCCAGTCGGTGAATTTCCAACACAGCCGGAATTTCTGACGGCCGAAATTCCGCGAAGGGTGGGGATTACCTTTCGGTAACTTGTGCAAAGTAAGCGCCTTTTATTGGGGTCTCGGGCGTACGGCGTGGAATTTTTATGAACGTTCGTAGGAAAAAAGGGAGGAATGTTATATACGGCTTGTAAAAGCCGTAAGGAAGATGATACCTTTAACGTTGACGCGCGTAAATCGACAACTAATGCTCCATGGAAACGGGTAATTCAACGCGGCAATTCTATCTTGTCGCGAATAAAGAATTTAAACAACGCTTTGGTGAAGAAGGAAAATGGAACGAGTCAAACGCTTGACGAAGCGCAACAACAATACAATTGTGAACTACGTTGGTAGTATAGTAAACGGTATAGAAATTATTCTGTTAATAAATGTTATGCAATATTAGAACGAAAGCGGATGGTAAAATTCGTCGTTCTCCAAAAATGCAACAAAGAACAAGTGAATCACTCACTGCATTGCGGGGGTGAACGGCGGAATGAAGGGGATGGTGAACGAAATTCGGTATTTCGGGTTGCATTAAATTTGAACAGCGATCGAGGCGGAAGTGACAGCTCCATTTCCATTCGCAGGACTCCGATGCAATTTGACCTGTCGCGTGCTGCTTTGCATTCTGGCCGCAATACGCGTCTAGAAACGCAATCACTGATACCTGCGCGTTTTCCTATTATTATCGTATTCAAATTGAGGCAACGCCGGATGTGTGCAGATAGTCTGGTTACTTCACCGCCGATCTATTTTACCAGCAAAACCGCGACCGAGCGGAGGCGTGCGTCGCAAATACGCCAGCGGCCGTAACGTGTGCAGATCCTGACATCTGCTTGGAGAATCGCGTTACGATTATTTTTTCCCATTCCATGGATTTCGAGTGAAACTTAAATTCTGGTTGAAAAAATGCCAGCTAAAATTGCAATCCGCCGCTGCGATCAATTCGTGAAGAAGAAGAATGATTATAAATTGCACGAAGAATGTTTTGCAGGATGTACTGTCAGTTTGTCAGCTGCGACTTTTTAAATCAATCTAAGGAACTCTTTTTCGAAGATCGTCCCTTCCGAAGGGAGAGGACAATGCTTCGAGCGACGCGTATTTTTTACGAGCTTGTTGCCTTTCAGTGATCGGAATGATATTAATGGAGCGATATTATTGCAATTCGGCGCGTTCATGCAAAGGACAAAGCGCGTACCTTAATTAGTGTAATTGCTTTACTATTTAATTCAATCACTAGCATTGTTTTGCCACGGCACAAACGAAACCCGACCGACCTGGAAATTATTCAAGCTAATTTAAATATTAGATTGCATTGTTTCATAAGTAATTGAAACTCTCTGAATGGGGGGGGGGGGGCGTAAAGACTCTCTAAATTAAATAGAATAGTCTTGTGGACACTGTTTTTCCATTTCGACGCAGTGTATGATCCGCTTCCGTACGTATATAGAATCGCGCGCCGCGAAAACAAAGGATTACCATTAACAACGCCTGGCTCCCCTTGTACTTTTGAAAAATGTGCGTTACGTCTGTATAGACGCGAGAGGCACTTTATGTTGTGTATACATACGATGATATCGCGGTAGAAAGCTACTTTTTCACCGGCACCATTTTTGCAACACCTTTCGTACATTTTCCTTCAGTTCGAATAACAAATAACGCCGCTAATGTGCCGGATAGAAAAACTCCTTTATCGTTAAGACAAAAGTATTCCTCGAGCGAAGCTGTTTTCATATTTACAATTTCACGAGGTCGAGGGCGAAGGATAATTTTAGAAAAGACGAGTTCAAATCGTTTCCCATTCGTCTTTGATCTTTCGGCGAGAAAGCTTGCAGAAGTTGGAAACATTCGAGCAAGTTAAATGCCAAACGCACCAGCTACGGAAAAGCACTGTGCCTTCCGTCAGGTGCCAAAAGGTTCGAACGCCCTAAAAATTTCCGACGCTTTACATAAGCATTAAGCTGCTCATAATTTCGGATGAACACGTTGAGACACATTAATCGATAACGTCTGAAAATAACGTCGAAACTAACCGAGGTCGTAACAGTGTTAAGGGTGTCCCTCGAAGAGGAGGCTTCAGATCTGAGTGGCATGGCCCTGACAATGACATATATCAACTTCCTCGATGGATTTAAGTAACTCTCAGCGATAGGAACGTCTCGCTGTATTCGAGTTTCCTGCTCCTGCCAATATAGATCATCGATACACTCGTTTTGATTCAATCCTCCACTCCCCCCCCCCCTCTCTCTCTCTCTCTAGTTTCGATTCAAAGGGACGATATGAATCGCTCGCCGCACCCGATGAATATTCCCTTGGAGTGCATTTTATGGCGCACAGTATCTCTGTGGAATCACAGCTGCTTTCGTTCCTCTTTCTCTCTTCCGGCAATGCGTGTGGTGCTCTTCTGGAAAACTTTCACGATACGCGGGCGTGCCGCAGGAGGCACGCGATACCAGAAATTCCGCGGCGAAATTTACGAGCACGGTCGGCGTTAAATTAAACGTCGCGCATTTCGCGACAGATCTGGTTTAATTAGAAACACTGGCGCTGGACGGACGTGCGGGAAAAACTCAGGACGCGCGACGATCGTCGACGTTTCACGCAGGTGGCAACAGAACAAACAAATTGCCGTGCTAGCCTCCTGCCTGGCCGCGGGAACGTCCGCTATTATTTTTTCGCCGCTCCTCCTCCGGATAGATAATCCTTTGAACTCCGACCAGTCAGCTGGGACAAAAACACTGAGGATCGTGCACTCGTGATAACGTCAAACGTAGTCACACGCGAGGAACATTATTGCACGACGAACGGCACAACGTCGATTGTAATTCATAGACATTCGGCGAGTTCGCGACAGACGATTGCGAGTGGCGTATCGATCGCGCGGTTGCGATCGTCTTCGCGAATCGATCTCGATTCATTGGCGCGAGACAGCCTTCGAATATGGTGACTGAGAGTCGATCGAGGGTGGACGTATCGGCCGTGGTCTTCGAGAACAGTGCCAGCAGCGCATTTACAACGCCGCCCAGCACAATATAAGCCGGGCAAGCCGGCTAGGATAATAAACGAATAACATGACGGATCAACACACCCACGTAGATAGAAGATCGCAGCCTCTCAAACATGGTGCGTTGCGTTGCGTTGCGTTGCGTTCCGGAACGGATGGAGGATCGAAGGTGGCGGCTGGCTTTGCCAAAATTAGACGTTCCTTTCCTCCGGTGCTTCGCGGGATCGCGGCGAAACGACTTTCATAAAATTCTTTGGATGAAAACCCGTCGGTTTTATGGGATAGAAGTAACGCGTTTCTTTGGATTGACTATTTTTGTGCGGCGGCTTTAACGGGACTGCGGATATAATGTCTGAGACGGAGTCTGTAAGACGACGGAGGTTGTAGGTTATTGGTATTGAAATAATAGCACGTAGTACAGCAAGTACTGTTCGTTTAACAAATATTTTTATATCGAAATGCGGCGTAGTAATTAGTTTCTGGCGGTTGTTTTAATTCGGCGAAAATTCGTTCCTATTGAACATGACCCCGTGCGATTATTGTCCTCGATTGTTATTATTTTAAATATCATCGCAACAGAAAGGAAATATTGATCGTCTTCTTCGTTGCCGATGATTTCCCAGAAAGTCGTAGCCAGCTGTGCGCCCGATACGTATCCAGCGATATTGATAAATGGTATTCGTTATTTCGAAGGACCGGAGCGAAATTGACAGTAAACTGCGCCACGGTGAAATGAAATTAGCCTTGTTCTTGTGGTCCAAGAGAGTTTGCAGCGGAATGTTGACTCCCGTGCTTCTGATTGGAGTTGCCCCAGAAATTGAATGCCACTCCCGCGAACGGTTCCACCGTGAATTCTATTCAACCCGGTCTACGATGCGATAGGAAATCTCTCCCCCGTTGATTAATCTCACCGCCGCGCTGCTATTCTCCACAGATCTTGAAATTTTTAAGTCCTGAAACCTACACCTTGGCCTGTTAATTATCCACGGCATAATAATTGTCTGTCCAGATGGATCAGGAAGTAGTTGTTACGTCCAACAAGAAATCCTTTTTCTTTCTTCTTTTTATTGGGAAACAGAACTACATATCTTTCATTACCTCGTTGCATGTAACCCGGAATCGGATTCAAGGAAGTACGGCGAGGTAACCACGCAATTACCCCAAGGTATACAAATAAATGTTGGACAAAACATAGCTGAACAATAGAGTCAACTTTTCTTGCATAACAAATTGTCGACAATTTCTCTCGAATAGGCACGAATAGACTTTCAGTTGCCTTAAAATAGAACAAAATTCCGCCCGAAATCTCCGTTTCGAAATTCCGTATAAGCCCCTCGTTTCCCATCGTGTCGAGCGGAATTTTTGAGCCGGCTGAAACGGAGAATCGGACAAATTGAACGCCCTCGTAGAACGATCGTAACGCTGGCCATTCGGCTAAACCATCGTTCCCTCGAATACTGGCCATCGCGGCTGCCCGTTGTTTCCAACCCCTTGGACCGTTCTAATGAAGAAATAAAAGGGGGTCCCCGTCCAAGCCGGGCCCCCGCAAAATGCTTCACGATCAAATAAAGGACTCCACGTGCCGTTTCATCGGGACGTGGCAATAAGGCCGGGGAATATTCGATCAGTTTCGTTCGTCTACGGCCGGCTTACGGCATCATCCCCGGCGCGATGATTACGCGATTATATTTCCGTGTGTCCCGTGTCCCGTGCCCGCTCTTACGGGGAGGGAAGACAAAAATGGCAAGAGTGGCCTATACGACACCGGACAACCCTTCGCGGCACGTAACGCGACCGTTTCGTGCCCGGCATACAAATCGCGCCACTTAAGGCGAAAACAATTCTATGGCGGATTCGCGACACGTACTCTGCACTTTTCAATTGTACGAGCGACCGAGCCGTTTCGAAGGTAAATCGCGACCGAACCGTCTTCTGTTTACGCGTAATCGAGCTTCCGCCGAGAATCTTTTTCGTAATGAAAATGTGTCGCCGCGACAGGTGAACGTCGCGCGTCGATTGTATCGACATCTGTTCTTATCTCCGACGGTGCGCCGAAGTGCTTCACTCGAGAAGCTGGCATACAAAATAAGGTGAAACATTTCGTAGCGTGTGTTACAAATGGCGCGGGCAAAATTTTTATTTTCGCCCGAAGAACGCACGGAGGTTCTGCTCTTTGTTTGTCCACCCACTGTGAGATCGTAGTTCATCGCGCGAAAGGTAGCTCGCAGAAGAATCTATCCAGACGTCTTCTTTTTGCTCCCTCGAAAGTTGATGTTCAACTTCGTCGAATTAACCCGCTCCTACAATGGAGGATCGAGTTGGCTCGCGAATACGAAGATCGTATCTGGTCCAGCGATTCCGAAACTTTTCGAAATGTTTGCCCCCTTTTTCATCCCCTTCTTCGTGCCGCGCGACCCAATTGTCGTCCTTCGGAAAATTCGAAAATTACACGCAGCACCCGACGATCTTCGAATTCGCGACTTTTCTTATCGGCCACTGTGCCACTTTCCACCGCGAGCATCGTCAGCTTCGCGATGAAAGGGGCTATGTAAGCATAGGGTTGTTCGAACGCGATCGAAACGGTTGTAGCACTCGCGGCCAGTGGTCCCGCAACATTGGAAACTTCGCGCGCCATGGTGTTGGATTCCTCGTTTTCGCGAACTCGTGAATCAGAATGGTTGATTCGTCGATATCGTGGGTGTTACTATAAATAGGGTCCAATGTAACTGGGTCTGTATCGAATTCACTCGTCGCCGTGACGTCGATAATCGAATCTGCGTTGCTTAAATGAATGCCTCCTCGTTGCGCACAAGACATTTTAATAATTCGTGTCTCAATAGGGTAGGGGATGGAGCGCGAAGAAGAAAGCGGCGATAGAACCGCAGGGGAGGAGAAAACTTTTAATTGCACGACGCCCCTCCCGCGCAACAAGGATTTATGGGGAGCAAAAAACATTGCGATGCACCTCGCCTTTGCACGGACGGTTTATTTTTACCGGGGACGTTATTAAATCGGAAGCGTGAAGTTTTACCAGTTCGAAATTCACCGACTTCGCTCACGGTTCACGGAAATACGCGCACCGTCAAAATCAGCCCTCGACGAGAGTATGGCTCGTGGGCGTCGGCGACGCATATAACCCGCACCCCCTTCGATCTGCCATAATCTTGCGGAGCTAATGATCTAATCGCTCGAGGGTGGGTTCGGATATTAATAACGCAAAATCGTGCGACGGTTAACATCGTAGTTGTCTGTGAGCGCGACGCAACGAAACGGCGGGGCAGCCTCGGTGTTTCGTAAAATCGATGGAAATTCGTTAACAACCCTGCGGTGGCGTGGCTGTCCTTTTTTTTTTTTTTTTTTTGGAACGGGGTGACGCAACTACGCAATCGTCGCGGTTGTTTCATTTCCGTTTGCGTTCCTACGGAGCGTCGTCGGGAATACGTAAATATCGAGTGGTTTTCTTCGCGACAATTGATTCCCGGCGACCGCCGCGTCGCGTAGAGCGAGAAGGGAACGACAGAGAATTGAACGAGAATGGAAAACGAAGAAAACGCACCGCCCCCATTCGATTATCGGGGGCAACGATTGAAACACGCCGGCGTGTCATTTTGAATTTTAATGCGCCGACTAATCGCGATTCTAAAATTCTCGGCCACGCATCGAGAAGAACTTCGACGACCGATGAAAAGTCGTTCTTCCCCCGCTTCCTTTTTATATTTCTCTTTCCTTGCGGCAGCCAGGCTCGGGAATAATTACCGTCGAGCCCCGTTTATCTTGATCGTTACTCGCTTCCAGGATACACGAGGGAGGAAGCGAATGTTTTTTGTCAGTCGACGCATCGTAAAACCGACACGGCTAGCAAAATTGCTGTGTAAGCCGGATATTCGGGTAAACGACGTCTCGACGGTCCATGAGTCACGGACCTTTTCGTAGGATCATCGCAGGAAATACGATTTTGATAGGTCGATTCAGAATTTCTGTCGGATCGGTTGAAAATTTGGAACGACGTAGACTCGCTGCTTTACGTACGTGCATTCGTTTCTAACGCGGTTACGCGTGTGTATGTTTGTTTGGAATCGACGGCACATTTTTTCTATGGGTGTGCACGTTAACAATATTAGTTTAACGCGCGTACGGTTCCGTTTGCGCGAGGTATACATGGCAGGGTAATTCAAGACCGAATGAATGGATCGTATAGTTTGCTTGTGGAAGGCGACTATAGGGTGCGCCACTTCGTTGGCGAGTAATAAGTCTGTCGATAATTTTATTGAAAAAATTTGTTGCTCGGTTTCGTGCAATATCATTGCAAGCGTGCGGGATTTATTTTTGGCGAATTTCTTGTCGCGGAATTATTCGAATTGCGCTTTGGATGTGGAGGGCTATAGTTTCCTATATTATCTTCCATCTCCAAGGCAGAAAATATTTTCCAGGAGACTAATTTCATTTGAAACAAGCATTAACGCTGTAATAGAAATTGGCTTCTCGAACGAACGTGTAATTTTGAAGGAAGAAAAATATAACCACCCTATGATAAATCGCCCTATGGACTTCCTTCGCCCATCGTGACTACCCTACCCTATCGACTTAGAAACTCGACGCTGATTTTAGCGTCCTCTGCTCGTCACTTGATAAAGTACTTATTGAAGAGGTGATTCAAATAGAGAGAAAGTAATAAATATTTTATCGCGACTCATTTTTGATGATTCCAAATCTTTTGGGTTCGATGTTCATCGACGATAAAGATAAACGTTTTGACATTCCACAATTTTTTCAAATTTGTCTATACAATGTGTGCACAGTCTCCAATTAACTGCCTGAGATTCCACTTTCTAAAGATACGTACACCCTTATAGAATCAGAACCCGCAGAAGTCCGGCAGGCACGACCCCCAGAGTCGTTCAGGTCCAGCCAGTTTTTGACTTTTCGCCTTTCTGATCCCCCATCTCTCCCGACTCTTTTTCATTCGATTTCCATTTGCACGGTTCTTTCCTCGGCAAAAGGAACAACACGTACATCGTTGATCCTCGTTTAATTCGAAACCACGAGAAACTCGACTCCGCTTCATTCCGCTAGCAAATTCTGAAGTTCTCCGCAACCGTCCCCTCCTCTGCAGGGGATCGGTTAACAGATTCCAAGCGCAGCTACGATCACGATATTCCAGATATTCGAACAACGACTATTCGAGCGCTGCAAGAAAAGAACCCACTTCCCCTCTGCGGCTCGAGCGCGTAGCCTTCAATTAACGAGGTTTGTCGAGTGCTCGAAAATCGGCATCCAGCGTCGAGAACTCGATATCCTTGAGGCAGCGCAGCATCAGCAGCGTATCGTTACTCTCGCTGTAACGATGACGATAATTATTTTCTTTGCTCGATTTCCGCCTCCAGTCTCTATACACGAGAAACTCCGTGATCATAGATCAAAGAGACCATCGGGATCAAAGCTGCATAGGCGTCATCGTTCGTTGATCACATCCTTCTCCTCGTTTCCCTTCCCCGTTTCCCCGTCCCCCAGTTCCTTTGGAAAACTTGGAAACTTAGTTTCACCGGTTCGGTTCTTCTCGTCGATGGATTACCGCGCAAGAATTGCACAGACGTGTCCTGTTTATCACGAGCATCGAAATTAACGTTTCCACCGTTAACAGTCTTATCGTTCGATCCGGACTGGAATCGCGTGTCGGAATTCGTTGGCGACGCTGCGAAACGATTTTCAAAATGACTTTCGCGCAACCGTTTTCTTTCTCTTCGATTATCATTGCACACGGCCTCTCTATTTACACAATCATCCCTCAATTATTCCGTCACACTTGCCTCGCCTGTTCGCAATAAAGAGGACCCCCCCCCCCCCTCTTGTATGCGTATCGATTGGCAGGCTCGTCAAACATTCCGGATAAAATCAATTAACGATGCCGGTTTCGGAATTTAATGGAATGAAAAAAAATATAGACAGCGAGGGAAATGCAATTATGAGGGGTTCGACGCAACGTACACCATCCCGAGAGGAAGGGACGGGGGTTGGGGGGGGGGGGGGAGAAAAATTACCCGTCACCGTCGATTCGATTCAAAGTTAATAACCTGCACGAATCTGACCGGCAGAAAGCGACGCGCGTCACGCGTTACCGATGCAATCGCGATCATCAATCTTTCCCGACGATCTTCGCGCGACTCGATGAAATATCATCAGCCCGGCAGAAGCTCGTCCCGATCTTTGCGCGTCCCCCTGTTTCTCGTTTCCTTCGCCTCGACGTTCCTTTATTTATTTACCTCTTCTCCTCTTCTTTCTCCTTTGCACGCGCCCCGCGTGGAAACGGCCAACATCGGCCGAACGACACGAGCTGTCGCTTCCGCTGCTCGCTCTCGCCTGTACAAGCACGAAGCGTACTCGACACTGTCGACGCGTATCCATCCGGCGGCCGGTTAACTCGTTCGTACGGGCCATAAAAAATTACGAGATTCCCCCGACATATTTCGTCGAGGGGCACGTTCGCGGCGCCGCGACCCACTTTCGAGAACGTGGCGCGGTTCCTGGAAGGGGCGACCGCAAACGCCCCGGGCGCTCGAGCGAAATCTACGAACGAAATATTTCCGGAAGAAAACGTGCACGATACGCGTGCCCCGATCGGTAGCAATATTCGTTCAACGGGCAAAACGAATTGTCCAACGAGAAGGATTAAACAAAACTGTTGCACGCGCACGCGACACGGATTGAAACATATATTCTTACGAACTTTGTCCCATTTATCGCGAAACGGAGGTAAAGTATCTACCCTCCGCTATTTTAATCCCTATTCTAAGATCAGCGATATTAATCGCTCGCGGCTCCAAAATATCCACGACAACCGCCGAGCTCCGATACCGTTTCAATAATCACCGCTCATCAACCCGGACCGAAAGAAGTACCATTTGGTTCCCCAACGAGATACACCCGGACACCCCCCCAATCACTGTCACGCGATCTTAATTAACAATGTACTCCAATTTGCTGGTTAGAAAGGCGGCGTCGAACGGTCCCCGGCGGGTGGCGCGAATTTATAGGGCCGTCTGCGCTCAACTTCAAAAGCCTTCCCCGCGATATAAATCAGCCCGGCCCGGCGGCGGCGGCGGCGGTGGAGGTGGAGGAGGAGGGCCGCGACTCCAAAGGAACGACCCCGAGGAAGAACGAAGATGTACGGGCGTCATTGTTTCGGCGTTTCATGGCGCAAGGTTGAATAGATGCCCGCCAGCGGCTGAATGAAGGTTTAATCCGTATTCATAATCGGCGACGCGACGCGCTCGCGACCACGCGCACGTACAACCTTAAAGGACCGTGGGTCCCCCTATTCACTCGTTAATTCTCTTTTTCTTCTGCCTTCTGATACCTGAATGCGGCCGGAAGCCCTTTCACGCGTCCCGATTTCCTTTGGCCCCACGAGATCGCCAGCACTCCCGGTGGTTCCCCGCCTGTTCAAACGCACGGCTCCTCGCGGGTCACGATTCGCCAGCTGAGACACGTATGCGCATTTCAATGCCGCGACTAGACGTCTCGATCCGTGCTTCGATCCATGCGCGATATCAGCGCGAGGGGAACCAGAGACAAACGGTGATCGAGGGATTTCGATGTTCACGGGGATTATCGCTAAGGGTGAACGTTGATCGGTCGTTTCTGAAGCTTGTTACGATTTAAACGGGACAACGATTCTATTATCCCGACGTTCCATTATACGAACGTATTTCTTTGTCGATGGTGGATGTTAACCGAATGGTTTTCCTTTGTACGGTATTGTAGTACTGCGTGTATAGCGTAGTGGGCGAAGTAGAAGTTCCACGTGGATCTGTTTATGAAACGAGCGCAACGCATACAGGCCCGTGTGAATCGAGTGAATTTATAGTTCGGCGATCTTCAGCTCGAAGTTGCCCGTTTGAATGCCGCGCTGTTCGAATATTTCGTTCGCGAGTACGGCGTTCCCGTTGCAAACTTTGTCTCGAGGCCCAAATGCCCCGACCTACATCTCGCTCCAGGTTTCAAATACCTCGGTGTGCACGCGGACTAAAAATATGGCACCGATTCTAGACGCCGATGGTCGTGGCGAATGTCGAACCAGCGCGCTGCGATGGAAGCGATCGATGCGTTCTACGTTGGAATGTTGCATTCAATCACCCGCGAAGAATACGGCCGCATCCGTATGTATGCACGGCGCCGTGGTTGTGCGCGTCCCGCGATGACAGGTGTCGGTCAGTTTCATCGAAGGTCCTCCTGCGGGAAATCTGGAGCAAGAGCAATCGCGACCGTGTGCCAAAACACGCGATTCAGCACTCGATACATAAGAGACGCTTCTACTTACTTCTCTCGGTTTACGTTTCCAGAACGCGTAGAATGAACTTCGTTTCTTAGATCGCTGCACTCAGCAGTCGCGTAAACACCGGCCTGCAGCTGCGATCCTTTCTTCGCAGCCTCGTAACCGTATCGCGTGCACACCTTTTGTCCTCGCGTTTCCCTCGGCAGAGAAACGCGACACCGTCGGCGATGTTTCGCCGCGTTGGCCACGGTTTTCCACGGGCAGGGACAAATTCTCACCCACGTACGCGGATGTCCCGGTTGAATCGTTCTAATTATACGAACGGTCGTGATCGATGGTTGATATTGGGCCGCCTCGACAAACACGGGAAACGTTCGTCAATAAACAGTTATCGCGCGGCCGTTTCCATACACCCTCGTCAGACTTTAAAATAACTTCGACGCGCCGCGACCAGGCATAATACGTAATGCCGCGTCGACGCACAATCGTGTCCATTGTCCATGGGAAACGCGTTCATCCGTCGTCGTTCGGAGTGCTCGCGGCTTTAATTAGCAGGTAAAGCGCGATTTTCAGCCTGAAACGAATCGTTGTCGACTCGTTGCCGTAGTCGTCGACGAACCGATGGCGTACGATAGCCGAGTGAGTTACCGTGACCCCGTCGTGTCTCGTTTTACCGTCGATTGATAGTCGCAGGCGTGTGGAACGCGTAGTCGAACAACCGACGGTACTGTTCGGTGCATCCTACTTGACGCGGATAATTGGAAGTAAGACAGAGACTCGGAGGCTGTCGCGGCGATGATATCTCCATCGATTTGATATTAAATCGTACGATGCAAAAGTAACGACTGCTTCGCGCGCGTTGAAATCGATGTTTAGGATATCTTTTTCACCTCGTCCTCAGAAACACTGTTCATCTTATGTATAGCTGCGGGCAATCGAAGAATTCCTTCGAATTATTTCATGCCGTAAAATCGATTGTAAATCAACGGATATTTATCGGAGTTGAAACAATCGATATCATTGGACGAAAGAAATATAAGCGAGAGATCAACGCGGGAGAAAGTCTCCCGGAAACTTTCTAAATGGAAATATGACTTCGATGTTTCATAACTCGTGGCCTCGTGCGGGGACAAAATTTATTTGGGCCGATACTTTTTGTTCGCCGTCATCCTCGACGATGGGCCCGATTCGATACGCGTCCGGGGAATCGTCTGAAATAATTAATTAAAGAAACGCTACGAGACGCGGCTGTTGACGTTGACGGGCTACAGATAAATCTACGTTACATCGATCTGTTTGCGATACGAACGCTATCGGTATCGATGCACGTGGTGTAAATAGATAACAAAAGCGGAGGAAAAATATCCGGGATAGGCGACTGTCCGGCGCGACGTTGAGTATGACTGCAGCCCGCGCGGTTTATCTTCTGTCAACTACCTACCGATAGGAGAGCTTGCATTGCGCTTCAAAGTCTCATAGCGGCGGCCCGAAAACAACCGAGGTACTTTCTCCGTGCGTTCGCTTTAGAGCCGCTGCAAGCGTCTTTTTCTAATCCGCGGCACGGCGATCGAACAATGATCCAAAGACTGCAATCCATCCCTCTTTGTCTCCGATGTGCACATATATGTATATATGTATATGTATATACTTAAGAAGAATGAGTATGAAATCAATGAAGATGAAATAAACAGCGCATTCCCCGAATGTTTTCCCGGCAATCGGAATACTTCTATTTCACGAGCAGTACAACCGGAATTGAAAACGGCTAAATTGTTGGTGCCAGAAATAGCCATAAAAAGAGCCCCCGTAGCCGGAGAACAAGCCGAAGGAGCAAGCTGTCAGGGCCCGACACGGTATCCTGTTGGCGTTAGGGGCCCGAACAGGCGTCGCTATCTTGTTCGACGCCCACCACTGTTATTTCCTCTCTCCCACATGTCAATTAGTGTCCCACAAGATTTTCGTTATTCCGTATTTTTTCACGGATCTCGATGTCCGTGTACGAGTGGATGGACAAGCATGGGCGTAGAAACCTTGGAAACGCGCGTTCCCTGTACGCCGCGGGTGGTGTTGAAAAAAATAACAAATTTATACAAACACAGAGAAGCTGAAAACAAGAATTTCTGTAGACCCGTTGAAAATAAACGCGGCGGTGGGCGAATCAAAGAGAGTTAAGTGAATCAGACAAATCGATACGGAATCGGGAAAATTGATTGAGGAAAATGTATTAAAAGTAAATCGTTTTATATACATGGAACACTGTTTCTCGATGTCTTCGGGGAGAAAGAAACATTCGTGTTATTTGTAGCATATCTGATACGCTCGAGTTCTGAAGGAAAATAATTGTTTGCCGATGAGACGTCGCTGCGAGCACGATGGAGTTTATTATTGCGCGACAAATACAAGGGCGTCGGCAAAACGTGAGGCACGAAAACGTTAGTCATAGAGGGAAAGCCGTGGGACATCGTGGCCAATGAAAATCGCAATAAACGAGACGCGCCCCGCTGTTATTCCCCGTCCCAGATCGAGTGAACCCTGTAACCCTGTATTATAGTATTTCCCATAGATCACCGCGTAACTTATGACTGCCTTAGTATACGTAATCCATCGTTAAACAGAGCGATATTTTCGTTTAAGGAGCCACTGCAAACGAACGACGCTTGATAATTAATTGTTGGAAACGTTATTTTCACCACCGACGAAGCGGCACCGCCAAGATCTCTGTCAATATTTGCCCTCAAAGGGTGGCTCTTAACGCTACATTGTATTTCTGTGCACTTGGGAACGCAATTACCTGCAAAAATTATAGAATAATTCCACGGTGTGAGTTCATAGGCTAAATATACATATATATATTTCACGGGCAATGATGAAGGGACTGCGTTAAACAGTCATTGTTTATCTTAGGGAAAATATTTCATCTCGAAATCAATTTTAATTCCCCAATACACTTATTAATCAACGTGCAATATTATTCGTCCACAATGCTTGTCGTCGTCGAGATATTACTATAAATACAAATATGAGTTAACGTTAAAAACACAAGTCAAATTAAGTTTCGACCCTGACCATCCTTTCATCGAACTGTCCTCTTCCCAGGAAAATCACCCCCGACTTCGTTAACGTAACAAACTGCGCATAAACAACTCCCCTTCCTCTCCGACAAACTGAAAATCACAAACACAGCGTTGAAATTTACCTTTCGTGCCTCTTCCGGTACGACTCTTTATCCTCCGCTCTTCGACCGTTTTTTTTCTCTTTCCTCCTTTCGTCGCGAAGCATTCGCAGCTCGACGCGGAGGGAAAGACGCGTAAATACTAGACGAGATTCCGCGTCGGGAAGTCGAGCACGTTGCCATCTGTTTCTGGGAGATCGACGCGCGGCCAGCCGAGGGGTAAACAGCCCCACGAGGCTCCGACTAACCCCCGTGGCTCGTAACATTACGCGTGCCCCACGAATCGTTCATCCCACGAAATTGCAAGAGTAATCCCCGCCCGGCACCGCTCGGCATTTACATAAAAATAATTAAACGCCTCGTTGTACGTTCACCCCCGCCTGACCCCTGCCCCCATGGCATTGGAACATCCGTTCGTCGGAATTCACAGGAGTCGTAAGGTTTGCCCGCGATCGAGCCATGCAAATCCGCCGTTCGGGGACTTTTATAAAATTGTAATGTATGTAGATGCAGCTGCGCCGGCTTTTGGCATTCCACCGCCATGAATTTTAACCACCTCCGCCGGTGGACCGGGAGCGATCCCGTGGAAAGACGGGTCGCGATACCTGATTTGCTTGATTGGAGGGCATTAAAGAATTGCACGTGCGCGCGGAGCGATCTCAGGGCAAAGGCGATGTTCATTTAGAGATAAATTATATGTCCGAATAGATTTGCAAGTTCGTTCGATCGCCCGCGATATACATTGTCGTGAGTCGGAAAGTTAGAACTGTCGTCGTGACGAAAATTTCACTCGTCGAACACCGATTGCAGTGAAACGCTGATTAGCTGAAGAATTCGTCGACACTTGTTACAAGCGCCGATATTTTTCTAACGAGACGTTTTCTGATACGAACTCCCTGGTCTCCCATTCTTACCTGCTTTAACGACTATTTCTTCGATCGGGGGGATATGAATATCATTAATAATTCATGCCGCACACTCGATGCATCTCTGTCATCGTGGCCAGAGATACGGTCGATCCGGTGGCAGAGCGTCGGCACAAAGGACCGCCGTATACGACGTTTTTATTCGGTCTCATCCGGCCCCAGTTGTCATTACTCCCGAAGCCTTATTACGGGGGTGGTCGGCTCGATTGGTTCCCTCGAACGATATCATCGAGATGAAAGGGAAGGAAAGAAAATATCGAGAAGACCGTTTCGCCTGTGGGACTCGTGACAGCTTCCCTTCGCCGCGACTGAACCGTGTGACTCTTTATCAAAAACAAGTGGAAGAAGGGGCCGTCGGTCCTTCTCATCGAACCTGCAGGGGATGTTATATATATGCGTCTATACATACGCACACATGTATACATATACAAAAATATAGAGACGGGAGACAAAATTTCGTCCGGTTCGTGGAGGAAAGAAGGTTGAATGAATAGGTGGAGAATATCGTGGCCGCGCGAAATGGGCCCCAGGGCGGTATAGGAGCCTTCCCCCTGCACCCCCATAGACACGTGTAACATGGCGGAGACGCGTGAAAGCATCCATCAGGACCAGCATGGTGCACCGCGAGCATGGTACGCAGCTGCCGGCCTTCGTTCTACCGTGTCGAAGCCCGTTTCGCTGGCTAGGCAAGCTGCTGGTGAATTCGACGTGGCCAACGACGAGGGTGGATGTTCGCGACGGGACAAACGCGCGAGGGTCGCCTCGAAGACGAGGGACAAAGGGACAGGGAGGAACGAAGGAGCGTCGGTATTCCGCCGGATAACGTTCGATCGCGTTAGGCGAACTCGATCGGGGTGGCCACGCAGCCGGAACCGATCCATGGGGATGGAGACTTCTCAGTCACCCGCGACAGCCATGTTTCCGTGACCCCTCGATGCCGCGGTTTTTGATCGATTGTTTTAATTTTTGCCGGGACGACCTTCTCTGCCGGGATACGCCGCTAAGACGAATATCTTGCCGGATGTGATTTCGATTCGATTAAAGTGCCGCGGGAAATCACGAGGTTCAGAATAATATGATATACACGACGACGAAGAGTTGTGCAACGTACGGTAATGATTGTAAGCGTGGAATATTTCGTGATCCACGAGCAGCGTGTTTAAAAATCGAAGTGGAAGTAGAAAAAATGTGCCGCCGTCCATTTTCGCTTCCGCGCGATATTTTTTATTTCATCAAAGGTCGTGAACATCTTTACGGCGTCGTTACGAGTATCGAAATGGCCGGGGACTGGAAATAATCCGGACAGCCGTCGAATCTTCACGTCGAGTATTTGTCTGTCGCGTAAATCAACGCGCGTTTACGTTCCTATTTTACGAGTATTTTTCTTCTTCTTCTTCGTCTTCTTCCTCGTGTTCGACTACTCCTTCCGCCCCGCGAAAATCGCGACCACGGTCTTGCCGCGTCGCACCCAATCTCCCTGCCATCTTCTTTATCTGCCGGTTAAACTTTCATATTTCTATGCATCTTGTAACGAGCCGAAACACCAACTTTATTCCCCGTGACTGTGCACCTTGTTGCAGCCAGACACGCCAGAAAAACGATGCTATTAATATTAACGCGGCGCGAGCAGGCCCCGGTGTTCTGCAGCAAGTTTCGAAGTTCCGCCGACAGTGAGGAGCACGAAGCGTTTTGTTGCCCGGGCGAATTTGCCGCTTGTCTCCCGAAATTATATCACGCGAGCGGGCTTAATTCTGTTTCACGTTCGAGCAATTACCCTGATCGATTCCGTCGCAGATACGAATAACGATCATTCGAATTCTCAAGTATACGACGTCGCTCTACACATTGGCCAGATAAACCGTAAGAATTTAGATCACCCTCCCTCCCCATACTCTCGCACGTACTCGTCCAGTCTGTACTTTTGCCCGATAGTAATAACAAGGTTTGCCCCGTTTCCACGCCACTTTTGCCACTCCTTAAATGCTAATTTTGTACGCGAAAGACCGCCAGGCATTTTAATGGCCAGACACGCGAGAATATCGTCCGGATATTTCGGAAAATTTCAAGGCCCGCCACGGCGGATCAGATAATCCTTTATCTAAGCATCGTGCAAGGGTGCATTGTGCGCATCGTGCACGAGGGTGTATTAAGTGCACGTCCCTATATAGCTCATTCGACGCAATCACGATCGTAGATAAAGCCTGTCACGACCTCGCGATGGGGAACCCGACGGCCATTCGTTTTCCTCCGTTCGTTATACAAACGGCGATGGTTTACGTCCGGAACTCGCTTAGAGTCTGTTCCGTCTTTACGACGGACGATCAACGCGTCCCGACGATAGGTAGAAGGATTACACTCTCCTGTTCGTCGTCCGTCGATATGATTCGTAACGATACCTGCGATTCATCTTTCACCGAACACCGTTCGGGAAAGTTGCCCGAACCGTTTCGATAAAAAAAAGAAAGATCCTCGTTGAGGAGCGAACGATAATATTTGTGCGGCACTTCGCGCGTCGTACCCGATGCGCCGATATAGAAACATGCAATGATAAACGGGCTATAAAAACGGTGAAAAATCGTTGCTCCCGTTGTCGAGCATAGTCAGCGTGTTTCATTGAACGTTTCTGCTGCGAGACAATTAAGGCGTCGGAGGATTGTAGACTCGAGCGTTATCGTCGGGGTCGCGAAACGACGGAGAACTTGCCTATCGATCAAATTATTCGTCTATCGTCCCCGTCGATCGTTAATCTTCCGTGTACACGTAGTCGTTTCTAACGTCGGTATAACTGTTCGACGCAGGGGCGCAGAACGGAAAACTCCGTCGACGTGCAGCGGGTCGATTCCGGGAAGCAAATGGTGTTTCAATGGGAGCATAGCCGGCCAATGTTTTCGACACATTCACGTGGCTGCACGAGGCTCGTGCGAATATCGCCCGACGAAACGACCGCTTCCCGGAACAAGCCGTTTCGGAGTGCTTGGCAAACGTTGCAGAAATCATCTCGCACCTGAGATTCCCGTGTTGTTGGTAATCCTCTGCTTCTATCTGCCAAGCGTTCTACATTCCTGGCCGTATCGACGAACGTGCACGGAGACGATCACGTATCGTAGAAAAACATCACGGTGTATTGTGCCCACGATGAGTCCACAGTGACGAACGAGCACGGCGAATGGCAGTTTAACGCTCGTGATAATACGTCGAATGACGGGGCAGTCTCGTAGGACAATCGTACAAGCCTCTGTCGGGCGTTGAAACGCGATTCATCGTGTTCCTCGCCCCCAAAGTACGGCGGGGTAATGGCGAAAGAACGAACGGCGGGCGAGGGGAGCACGGAAAATGGGAACCGGCGAGGGAAAACAGAGGAAGAGCGCGGTGCCAAGAACGCGTGAAATAAGAAGACGAAGAAGATGGAGAGGGGAAGGGTAGAAAAAGAGTGGAACGAGAAGAACCGTGGGGTCCGTGTATATAGGTACCCTTGCACGCACTCGACGCATCAATCTTCTTCGCCAACAATGTTCGCGTAAATTACCCTCATCGATATCAAAGTGACGAGGGTGACAGCGGCGTCGGTGTTGCCAGGCCACGGTGCCGGCGGAAGAGACCAGCCCTTATCTTGCGCCAGTCAGAAAATTGAGTTTACAAAGATCCCTACGCGGGTAAGGGCCGGGAGGCTTTCACAGTCTGGTTATATGTCACGAGCACGATACCGGATCCGTAATTGCGACTTCCTGCGCTCGTTTATGGATTCGTAGCGCGTCCAAAACCCTACGCGTCGTTGCATTTCGAAGCTGAACATCGCCGCCGTGATCCGCGACTAAATGTACGAATATTTCATTTAACGACGAGAGAGGTGTGACACGCGTATACGCTGCCGGCTTAAACTTCCGTTTCGTATCGAGCAATCAATTTATTTCAAAGGAAATATAGTATCATTTTAATTTGTCGATTCAACAGCGGCGAAGTATCGATCGGAAACGAATAAGTGCAAGTGCAATAATGGCGTCCGCTTTTTCGCTGCACGACCGTTGCCAGCGAAAAGTCAAACGTCCGGATCGGGGAACAATGCGAAGAGATATCGCGTCATTGCACACGTTCAGCCGTGGCCCGTAAAATCGCGGCTTTACGATTCCCGCTTCTACGGATCATACTTTCGTGGGCTAGGCTTAATAGCCAATTCGGGGTCCAGCCGACGATACCTGCGTCAATTATCGCCTGGTTAGAAATTCCACGGGGGTCCAACACCGCGTGTAACCAATCTACCCAGCCTCGTAAACCCAACGAATTGCAATCGGCCGTGCCGACTTTCTACTGCGCAACCGTTTCGACTGCCGTACACCTCCGGTCCCTTTTCGTTCTCTTTCACCTTTTCTTTTTACACGCGAACCGCGTAACACGACGGGATCCGCGTAATGCCTATCGCCGTCGTTCAACGAGCCTTCGCTTCGCGTGTCTCTTCGCACTTTAAAGCCCCTGCGAATTACCCCGGGGATAATCTTGTACCTGCCACTTTACCCGGAAGCCGACGATTTTCATATCGAAACCGTCGATAAAAGTCGCCTGGCGCGGCCGTCGAATTTCCGTCGAAAGGAAATTCGCGAGAAATACGCGTTAGGGGAAAAGATCGCTGAAAACGGACAACACCACGGCCACGGTATGTATATCGAATGGACGCGTATACGCGAGCTGACCAACGGACGCGTAGTCCTAACGGACGGCGCAATCGGACCATAAATTATCAGTGATACCGTGCAACAGTGGCAGGAGCCTAGCTCGTACGTGCTCCCGATATGTACGGCCAGGTTCGGTCCGAAGCACGGTCTTAAATTTTCTTCGGACGCCTTTAAACAAGCCTGGGCGAAAGGAAGAAGACTGCACGGGGCGGGGTTCTCGCAGAGATTAGAGCACGCGAAAGTTTCGTCTGGCATCGACGGTACCGCGGTTTAATGTACCGTTATGATCTTTATGGGGTGGCGTTTATAGACCATTACGATTGAGTTTTCGCGAGGAAACGGCGGTTCTTCTTTCGTTTCTTATTCTTTTCTTCTCGTTTCGTTTCGCACGGTGCTGGAATATTTTCCTCGCCTCTGTCACGACTGACAACACTCGGTCCCATTGGGAATCCGCGGGGTCGTAATTATCGAACAGTGCCTCGAACAGTGCCTCGAACAGTTTCATGCATAATCGATGCGTTGTTCGGGGAGATATCGAAAAAGTGTGAGAGAAAGGCGAGAGCAGGCGCTCGTTAATCGTAGTTGCCCTCTTTCGAGCTTCGGTGCCTTTCCACGTTTAATTGCAGCAGCGTAATTTCCACTTACGTTGGTTCCTCTCGACGACTGCGTAATGAAAATCCCCGACTAACAGGATCATCAGAGACGAATTAAGCGAATTTGCAGTAATCGCGAAGGCGGTCCCGCGGCACGGCCAGGATCTCTAATTAACGAAGCTTATTTTAATCATCCCCGATCGGCCGCGAGCCGGGCTCCTCTCGTTATAATCGCGTTCGCTTGGAAAAACTTCTGTCTATATCCCCGACACGACTTTCGCGGGACGTTCCGATGGATTTCAACCTTTGTGCACGGCCGATGGATCGACGCGGAACAAAATCAAGCAGGTTGCTTGCCGCTGCTAAGAGAACCGAGCAAAGTATTGTGAACTTATCGTTAAATTTCTTTATTGACAACGATCCATAAAAGTGTAGCCCGAAATTAATGTCGGGATTATAAGAATAATGTGAACTGTGCAATCAAGCACACGCAACTCAAATCGTGTTGAGCTCTGCGTCAGTTTTCAGAGACGTCAACCAATTATTCTGAAACAGTGGCCGACTAACAATAAGCGAGCCGTTCCTTCGACGAGAAGCGCGTTAATTTTCCCCGGTCGCCTCTAGTTTCGGGATCGCCATGATCGACGACGTTGCCCCCATGGGGCCTCGTATTTATGTGCCTCGAGATTAGCTCGCGAGAACCCCGTGCAACCTTTGCACGAGCGACGGGGAAGAGACTTTTACGGCATCACGACGTAATCGAACGGTGTTATCGTGGAGCCTGCCGCATGAGTAACTTTATTGCCCGACGTTTACCCCTTTTCTGGACGCAGTCCCCTGTACGTGTTTTGCATCCTTATTATGTTCGAACTACGGCCAGAGTTTCTTCGGGCAACGCTTCCCCTTGCGCGGAGAAAGTGGTACACGAGGATTTGTTTATAGCGGCGATACGACAGACTTCGTACTTCCCTCGTTTCCCGTGCTTCGTTCTATTTTCAGCTAATTGAAAAGTATTGCTCGTTCTTGGCCTCTGAAGGAAGTACGGGATGACAGTGGGAGACGACAAAGAAATTGTATAAATGTAAAGCTCCATATACATAAATACTTTCTGTATACGTCCGCTAAAAGTCATCGAGCCCCCGGACAACCCATTAACCAGCCATAACGATCGTCATCGCCAATGCACGCAGGGCTCCCAAATATTATATTCGGTGAAACAACAGATACACCTTGTTCGCACCGTTTCATTACTTCGCCGTTCAATTAGCGAAACAAAACCGGTGCGCGTTCGGTCGCTTTTGCAATTCATAAACCGGATAAAGGGCGGGGAGAGCGTGTGAGGGGGTAGATGCATTATCGTGCAGCCCCCCAGAGCGCATTATTTTCGAGATACGATCATTGGCACAGCCTCGATTCCCTTAATGAGTAACGCTCGATCGAGCAATGATTTTGCCGGATTTCGAAATCGTCCGGGCAGCGTTGGATCAAACCGTCTGGTCTCTGCCCTTCTCCCCTGTAGACGACCAGAAACCACGGGGGTAGATAAAATCTGTATTACGATTAGGGACGTACGTATATATGGCCGTGCGGACACACATATATATATATACACGCGCGCGTTCCCGTGCAAACCGATTAACGTGTGTGCACGCGTTGTGTCGCGACAGACAGGAACATAGAGCACAGGGAGAGATCGTCCTGGATCCACGTGATTTACGCGTCCCGACGCTGCTTCGAATTCCAAAAGCTTCCTATTAACCGAAGGGTGCCACGGCGGGTATCCGGTTGCGTTTCGCAACGGAATTTTGAAAAACGATTTTTATCGGACGCGCCCGATTGCCCGGGCGATTGCTTCGAGTGCGTTGCCCGCGATATCTCAACCGTCGCTGGACAGCCGTGTAATTGCGGCATACATCTCCGCCACCTAATTTCGCTATAAGCTTCGCATTAGGGCGAGGGAAAGGAGAAAAGAGACGAGCCGGCGAGCCAACTCTGGTCCAGCGACAAACAATTCACCTCCCTTTTTCTCGATTTTTTGTTTCTCCCTTTTCGTTCGTTCTCGCGCTTCGACCGCCCTCGTTTCTTCTCCCCTCTTCCCGGTTCCGGGACGCTAAGGACACTTTAATTGACAAAATTTCGCAGACCAGCCGCGGCGCCGCGGCGCGGCCCCGACATAAATTCCCAATTTTCGCCGCGCAGAAATGGCGAAGAAGTTTAATTGACGCCGTCCGAAACTTTTAAAGCGTTTCCGCCCGTCGATCTGGAACAGCGTCCCGTTCGTCCCTCTGAACGGGTAAAAAGTCCACCGTCCAAGATTCTCAAGCTTTCACGGGGAACCGATGAACCACGGACGAAGGCGGTGGAAATCAATTTTCGATCTCGCTAAAGTGAACCGTTCGCGAAACGTCTGCAGGCACCGATGCTTGGTGTCGTATAATATTTCTTTTCCAAACGCGGTTGCCTGTTTCCCCGTCGATCGATGTTCAACGAACGACCGGCGCGTTTGGACCCGGTCTTGTTTATCTTTAGCTTTTCCCGCGGACTCGTGGAAATTTGGGAAGCGGGGCAACGAGATGGTGACGAGTTCGCAAAACGATTCTCAGCACACCATTCGCTGATCGTACTGACTCCGTAGAACGGGATCGAACTATAAATTACGTGAACGGACTGGCGAGCAGTACGCGGAAAGTATCCTCCGTTCCGACGGCAGACCTTTGCGGGCGGCCTCGAAGATGGTTTATGAACTTCATCTCGCACGCTGTTACCTTGATTCTCGGTCATTATCGTCGGCGATCTGCACGCGATCAAGAGTTACGCCGACGCGCACCAGCCAGGAAGTTCGAGGTCTGAAAACACTAGTGGCGGCGATGGTCATTTCGCGGTACCACCGTCGTGCAGAATTTATTCCGTCGATAATAATACGCGCGTAACCCGTTGCTGTTTATTTTCGCAAAGATTCCTGGAAGGCGTGCAAGACAGTTCGCGAATCCTAGATCTGCCCGAGCGATCTTTCGGATTCTTGGATGCGGACGACTTGGAGCATTCAAGTACCAGATGGACATCTATATCATTTTATTTTATCCGCGCGTCTGCTATTGTGCCAAGCGATCTCCGGCGAAATCCGACTTTCTACGTCCTGGAATCACGCGGAGTACTCTGTCCGTGAATAACTGCCGTGCGAACCGAATGACGGAAACAGTGAACGAGACCGAAAAGAATAATTGTAGGAAGGAAGAGCTGGCATTCTCAAGGGGGGGGGGAGGAGAGAGAGAAATCCACGCAAGGTACCGTTGCATTTCCGGCGAAGGAAGCCGGCAGTGGAAGCGTGTGCACGTGGTTGCCGAGAACTCACCCCCCCGGGACACGAGGAGCTCCGTCGCGAAGAAACAAGAATGCTAGGTGGTTGAATAAGGGCGGGAGCGGCGAAAGGTTGCGTGCGCAGCTACGGAGCACGCTGCCGCCGGTGGCTCGAGTGGCAGCCGCGTGGTCGGCCTGTTTCAGTAACTCCGAAACCTTCGGGCGAGTGAGTCACGTTCGATTTCGAGTCCGACTGTCCGCCGAGACGCGCCAAAACTTCGTGTTCCGCAATTATTTCTCGAACATTTCCGCGAATAACACGGTTACCTCCGTTATTGTTGTTCGCACGATCAGTAGAACGGGAAGGAACATTCGTTTCCGCTGTTAAATTTACTACAGTGAACGTGGAATATCGTAGTGCGCGACTGTTTATAAACAGGTTGAGCGTGTGACCCAGGAGCCAGCAGTACATACACGGTTTCCGATAGAAAATTTCGCGAGCATTCGTGGACGAACGGGGTGCAAAAGAGTCCGTGCTCGAGTTGTATACGAATACGCGAGTTCGAGGACCAGCGACTCGGGCGGCTCGCCAGTTTCGAAACGGCTGTTATTGTATTAATTGTTATCCTGGTTACTGAATGCTGCGCGTGATGTGCTGAAATTGAATTACTTTGCCCTCTGTTATTCGACGCGTCCCTTTCAATCGCAAACTTCGCCATGAGGGCGATTTGTGTCCTCGCGGTCCTCTCGGTGATGTTGGTCCTCGGCTCCTTCGAGCCCGTCAGCGAATCCTCGAGAGCCAGGGTGCAGGTCCTGAAGTGCTGTCGTTACCAGGAGGAGCTCGTGAAAGAATCGGACAGCGAGGTGGACACGAGGACCCGTTGCGAGGCCACGAAGAAAGACTGGAAGCCTTACATCTATTCGCCGTCGTTGAAAACGTTTCTGGGTGGCCCTCCGGAGGAATGGATCATCGTACAGGAAAGAAAACCCCAATGCGAGGAGAACACGGTGCTGACCTACGTCCCGTACAGAATCACGAATCCATTCGTGCTACTGGACGACGGCAGCGCGATTCCAGAAATTAACACGGACGACAAATTCAACGCGAACGAGTACTGCGTCGATTCGAATGCTCTTCTTGCTTGTGTGGCGAAGAAAATGGAGGGAAATCATGCGGCTGCCACCATGAGGCCACGGGTCAGGAAGTGTTGCGGCGAAGACGCCGTTTTCTCCGAGGAATTGTAAGTTTCGTTCGCTTCAGTTTCCCCGTGGTCGTGTTTAGACATGCACTTTATGGTATACACCGTCGATAAGATCGACAGCACGAACACGTATTTGCAAGGTTATTGGGAAAAGCGACGCGCTGGAATTTTTGTTTTGGAGTCGGAGGATCGGGGAGTCATCCGGTGTATTGGCCGAACGAGTTTGTAAATAGTACTTGCTTGCGAGGCAATCGTTTTCTGTGGACAGAAGATAATTCGGTCAGCTTCGATGGCATCGTTAGACTCGTGCGAAATACCGTCTCCAGAGCTCCATAATCCTTGGACCGTAGAACGATACGATTCTTTTGTCGCCGGTCGAGTGCGAAAATAGTTGACAACGGGTACGGTTGAAAAAGGACTACAAAGGCCCGTGAATCTATTGTACGGTACGGATTCAGTAGGCAAACGTTATTGTGACAAATTCATTGGGAAATGCCAACAGTGAGCCTAATTCGTGTTCTGCCATTTTGTATTCCAACGGCGGGCCAAGAGTTCGAAGAAAACGCCGGCTAGCTTTTTCGTGGGCAACTATAATCGTCGGGTCGGTTACACGAAATTTATCGGTGCGGCTGGCGCACGGTGTATTTTTATCGAGAGGCGCCGGTTGACGCCAACCCTCGAAAAAAAAATAAATGCTCGAAACGTTGTGCCGCGAGATTTTTCCCCCGGAAACTCCGGTGTTTGCGATGCAACCGTGATGCTCGTGCAAACAATGAAAGAAAGAAAGAAAAAGGACAATAAACGCCGGGGCCTGTTTCAATCGCACTCGAAATCGGGCTCAGACTTGGACGTTCCGTGGACTTTGTTGGCATTCTGTGTAACCAACGCGCGTGTTTCCTAGATAAATTCCTGCGATACGATATACGCACACCTTCTCTACTTCTCTGTTTCTCTCGTGACGCCTAACAGCGGCCTAAATTATCTCGCTACGCGTTTATTGCTCCTATTGCTCTGATAGTTTAGATCGAGCATTGCGCACGATCCCTTAGATAATTATTAGTGAGAATTATTTGCCCGCTATCGTGCCTCGGTTAACTGTAATCTGTAACCTGGCTTGGTTCTTACGAATTCTGTGGTCCAATGTGTACCGAGAGGAATGTAAATAAGGCCGTTGCTAGTTTTTAGTGTACACGTATCCACGGACCCTCTGTACAAAGAATAAACGTGGACAAGAGAGGGAAATAAATTGACTGACGCTTGACGGCGTTTAGCGGTCTCTTGTATAATAATATATTCTAATGTCTTTTGTATATTTTGGTAACGCGCGACTCAAATGCTTGTTACGATAAAAGGTGCACATAAATATAGTTTGAAGTGCCGGGTGTAAGAACGATGGATAAATAATGGTAAGATGGGAATGCGGTAGGCGATTTTCACCGGTATATTGTAACTGGTCCGTTCCTTTTGATGACACCGCTTTGTACGAAGTTGAGAGGCCTACCCACAAAGAATGGGCCTGCACAACATGGATCCATGAGACTGGCCTGTCGTGCATTCTGGACTTTCATTCAGAAACTTTCTCTAGCGAAGATAGAAAGATCGGGGAAAATTTCACGCGCGATTTTCAGGAGAAAGACCCCGCTCGCATAAGCATTAGGAGGGTAATGGTGTTTTGAACTTTGAAAAATCACTTTATTTTACTTTCACGATTTTCTTGAACTGCGTGCGTTCGAGAATATCTGTGCCAAAGGATACGCCGGAGTACGTTTCCATAAGATTATCTTGAGTGACGCGTACCTGCTACGCGTTCAGGTATTTCGACTTGAAAAAATATATATATAATGTAGCTATATAATGTAACAAGGCAGGGCTCCGATTTAAAAGAAAAAAATTCCCAAAGACCCACAAACGACGCTAATAACACAAACATCGCCTTAAAGAATTTTAATGTTTAGTTTCGAAGGATTATGTGCGACACATAATCCCCTCTGCGAATTTCAATTAATTGAGCTTAGAATCGCCCCTACAGAATGCCGGTCGCCTACAAAAATTCCCCAGTCAACGGTTTCACCTTCGATATCAGTTTACTTCGACATTTCCACATGTCGCGGCATCAATCAATCTGTAGCAACGTCCACCAGTTCTCTTTTCCCCGGCCGCACGCTACTCCGCCAGTTAATCTATTAGAACCGCTGCTCCCGTAATAAAACAGAAATCGTGACAAACGAAACATGTTACAGGCGCACGTGTGTGCATTTGTTGGAACCCACGAATTCGACGCCTCTGCTACCGAATGCGTCCTCCGTTGTGGAGATCGTTCCCGGATTCCCTAATTGTCCACGTACGGACAACTTTACAAATTTGGGAGACACGAAGGATGCAGTGCTGTTGCCCGACGGCGGCCTACAAATCGACGGGGTCGCCTTACCTGCGGGCCAGTTTTGCGTCGAGAGGATCAAAGAACTGAACCAGGTGGCCAAGGTCTTCGCGTGCTCGGAGCACGCGTCTCAAAGGTGAGCCTCTTTTTCTTTATCCTCTACTACCAGGTAGTTCGTGGACCTGCGTCGACTGTGCTCGGTACAGAGAAATGTAAATTGTGTATTACCATTGGATAACTGGGGATATAATCGGGGAGAAATTAAATAAAAAAACGATGGCAACGATAATAATAAAGCTGACAGAAATTTAGATTGCTGGCACTCTGGAACTCCGATCGTAGGATATCAAAAAATTAGTACGATATACGCTTTCCACCATTGGCAAATCTAGATTACATATCCCGTTTACGTAAACTATCCGGGCCGATTTTTTTTCTACCGGTTTCCCGACGTTGCAGTCTTAATCCCTCTCGTTAACGTCGCCGTTTCTCCTATACATCACTTCTCAAACGCGCAGCAACCAGCGTTCTAGTCAACGCGAGTTCCACCCTACACACGCTTTTTCCGTGTTTTCTCGCGAAACGAAATTAACGTAACGAACGCGATGCCGTTAGAACCGTAAACGTATCCCATACGTCTTCCTGGTATCTCCAGGTTGAGTCGTAGGAAGACGATCGAGCTCCGTTCCGCAATAAACGACCAAATGAAAAACCGTCGCGTAAATTTCGCGACCTACAAGCTCCGTTCGACGTTGAATCCAGCGCATGCTTGGTTCTCTTTCTTTTTCAATTTACTTCCCCGCCGATGGACAATCGTTCAATTCAGTATTCACACTTTGAAGGGGGAGGGGGGGGGGCGAGCTGAATCGAACCGCGTGTACCAATTGGAATCTCGAGGCACGAATCGACTTTTTGCCCGACGGAGTATCGGCTGTCTCGATCGCCGATTTATCGGTACGGCTTAATTGCATGCCCGATGGTTGACCTACGTTCGGTTGGCCGGTTCTCGGCTTCGCGCGGCCCGAGAAAAAGCCCGATTCCCTCACTTTCACTCCTCTCACGAAGAATTTCTAGGTCACATCTGCGAGCGCTGCGCGCCGCGTCATCCAGGAACACGTTTCCGTACGAGATGATCCGTCTGACGCTTGAAACTAACTCGGATCGATGACGAAAGGAAAAGTGTACCTGGATGTTTCGCCGCTAATTGGTTTAATTTCAGATATGAGCTCAGCACATCGTTCCGGTAAAAGGGAACGGCTATCCGTGTTGATTACAAAACTTCGATTCCTGTTTAACCGATCGTTCGAGAGTTACACGCCGCGTGTATTTGAGGGAATAATTTGGAGAATTGATGCAGCGGCATATAATAACGGTGCATCCCGTCGTAAATAAATCAGCTCGTCCAGATCTATAATTGAAGGTACAATTAAAGTCTGAAACTCGCTGTCGAGCACGAACGGAGTAGAAATCGCGCGGACGTTCGTAGCGTCGAAACGCACGGCGATGTGGCGACGCGGGCCAAAAAACGTGATGCGTCTCGCGGATAAATTAGAAAATCTCTACTTTCGTTTTTAATCCATTTCCCTGCCGGAGAACGCAGGCGACGTATCGAGGGTTCGACCGCCTCGCAATAGGAGAAACGATTTCTCCGACACTTTCACGCTCGTGCGACCGTGGTCGGACGAGAACGGGTCAGGGATCTGATACAAAATTCGTGAATAGAGACACCGATGCCCAGCCCGTGGAACGGACAGGACACACGCTTGGAATTCTAAAATATTCCTGGAATGCTGGAAAAGTGATTAAGCCTTTCGACGTCACAGATGTTTAAATGATTCACCAAACCAGTGCCTTTAATTATCCTTACTATTCCCCCGATTTCTCAATCCGATCCATAACCAGATTCACCGATTTCCAATTCTCCGTCGGTACTCCGTCCGCGCGATCGCGACGCTCGAGAGCTAAGCGAAAACTGTCACTCCTGTACCCCCAGCAACGAACGACGAGACGAGTAACGTTTTTCTGGGAAACTTTCAGACCGATAATGCAGGCGGCCGACATCAGGTTCACCCTGTACCCCGTGGGCTTCATCATTAGCGCAGTGTTTCTGGCAGCCACGTTAGCCGCTGGTTGGCTGCTGCCAGCCTCTCATCACGTTCTGCACTGGCGATGCCAGACTCATCATGTCGCCTGCCTGATGCTCGGCGATGTTCTCATGGCCATCATTCAACTCGCCGGAGATTCCCTGCACGGCGGAAGCTGCAAGGCGCTCGGTGAGTCATTGTGTTTTATCGTTTTTTCCTTTTCCTCCGCGTCGCGACACCCCCTGATACGTCGACCGTGTCGACGCTGTCTCCGTCACCCCCCCGCCCCTTTCTCACCCCCGTGGGACAGTCGACTTTATCAGGGAGATTAAATCGAAACGAACCACCGAGATAGGGATTCCTGGAATCTCGAAGGCAACGGCTTACAAAATTGTCTTGCGATTCGGGACGACGGGTCGGGGGACCCGTGCACGCGTGTATATGCTGAATAGGGGAGGAGAGTCCGGTTTGATCGACGGAAATTAGGTGGCACGGTTTATTAACCGGATCGGTCCTGTTTTCTGCTCCATTTGGTTTATCCGCCGCGACAGAAAGATCCAACGGGATCATGGGCAATTATTTAGAGACCGATCGGGCAGTACGTCCGATCTCGAAGGAGATTAATCGCGAAACGTATCATTTATATTTGTTGGATTTCGTTCACTTTCGCGCTTCGTTTTGTTCCACGGATTATCCGCCCTCTGTCCTGGGCATTCGTACCTAAATGAAGGCTCGCCGACAAATGCGTAGCATCGGCCGGAGCGGTTAAAAGAAATCGGGTATGCGCGAAATGAAACGCGGTACACGCCACAGTCCTCGATATACCGTAAAACAATCGATCCGGTCCAATTATCCGCGATTCAGCGCGCTATTGAATTAATCGTTCGAAATTAATCCATGCCCGATCCGGGAACGGCTTCGTTTCGATCATCCCGCCCGACGTATTTTTTCGTCCACTTTCATCCGCGGAACAATGGCCCGGATAGACCGCGCGTAACGCGCGACAGCTATGCGAGCAAATATACACCGATGGAATTCGAATCGTCCTGGGCGAAGCTTTATTTGCCGCGCCGTCCCCGGGACACCGGGCTAATTATTCGGATAATCGTGCTAATCCCACCCCCGCCACCACCTGGCAAAGCTTCGCTTCTCTGCTCCCGTTTCGATCGCGGGGATCGATTACACCGCGCACCTGCGATCGTCTGCGCCCGGTGCACCAGCGACTCCCATTTGCATCTCTGCCCGTTTCCGGCATTATCGCTTTTGTAGCTGGCCTTTTTAGCGCCGTTCCGTTCCCCCCGGCCATCAGATTTAACTCCGCCCGTTACGCGGGGGTAATTATGTTTCACCGGGAAACCAGGAAATTTGCATGGAACGTATTTCTTTCCGCGCGTGACGCCGTGGTGTCCCTTTTCTCGCCGGAACCCGCGTGCCCGCCGGCCATTTCCGGACACCGACCCCGGCGTTCTGAACTTTCCAAGGAGGGACATCTGTTCGCAGATGACAGAGTTCGGCCGTCGCCGGTCTTCCGTCGTCTCACCTGTGGCTTCCGCTCGTTCCGTCGTGTATGAAAAAGTGTGGCCCGCGGCGGGGAATATTATTCTGTACGAGGATCCGAGGGGCAACGATTCGACGCGTACCCGCGAGAGCGTTCACGGAAACGCGGAGAAAGGAGAAAGTAGGTCGCCGGCTGACCCACAATTGAAACCGACTCTCCACGGATCGCTTCTCGCTCTTTTTCTCTTTCTTTTCGCTCCCCCTGCCCCGCCCTCCTTCACGAAAGTTTTTCGTTCTCGATGGTCTTATCGGTCTGTTCCGCGGGCCTTTTACGGCCGAAGTTTGTTGTACCGACGCGCGGTACGGCCGATAAATTTGTTTGGCTGGCTGGGAGCAAATGGCTGGAGCGATGTTACGGTAAGTTCATTTAGGGGAGGCTAATGGGTCGAACGTTGATGAGAATTGTCGGGGAGTTTACACGTGCACTGATAGTGACATCATGAACTGTTTCGGTTTGCCCAGACGCGGACGTTCAATGCAACTTCGAATATTGCTATCGTTTCCTTCCTTTCGCTCGATGTAAATTCTGTTTCCTCGTTCGCTTGCTCAATCGTGTTTTCCTCGTTAAGTGAATGGAAACCGAGGTCTCGCGCCCGAGGGAAAACTCTTCGAGGCACAGTTTCGTAAATCGTGATCTCTGAGAAAACTCCGAAAGCCCGAGCCCAAGAATCGAGTAACACCGATTCGAAATATGTACAATATCGCCTCGTTCGGCAATCGGCTCATTTCTACCGCAACGGGGTTATTCAAATTCACGAGCGTTTTTAATTCGATCGCTTCGGTCGTCTTCCACGAGCCAGCAGGCGGCGACAGTGGCCGGTTGAAAATTCAACTCGATTATGTTCGGCCGGCGAAATCTCGTTTCCTCCCCCCGTCGAACGGTGTTAACTTCTTTCCCCGCCGGAGGCTTTTCCTCCAGGTGCTTCGCGGCCAGCACAAGTCGCAGCCGGGAAATTTCTTCCCTCCGTAAATCGTCGAGCGTGCTCCGACTTCGCGTCGTGCTCGCGACTCCGTTTCGCAATGAAATCCACCGTGCTCGTTGCGTCCGGTGGACCAAAGCCGCGGCCAAAACGTTCGTCCGCGCGCCGCTCCTCTCGTTGGCTCGAATCGAATGCCTGGATTTATTTCTCCGTCGTTACGAGTACCGGGAAGTTCGTCTCTCCTACCTGTTTCCACGCTGAAATACCGCTCGGCTCCTGCTCGTTTCGCGGCGCGAGTGCCAGCTTATGCAATTTTACGTAACACGATCAGCCTTGACGACGCGACCGAGCGGACAGAGGAAGAAGAAAAATAAGACTCGCACTTTTGCTCATCGCCCCGGGGACACGCAGCGATCGCGGATCCCGCGGTTTCCTGCGCGACCGTGTTCAACCGCGCGTTCGAGTTCCAAAGCGTGCGTATGCACGCGGGACCGAGTGTCCGGTTACGGGGTCTTGCACGCGGCAGAAATCAACGCTACCGTGACGCGGCTAATGTCGAGGCAGGAATTTCATCGCGACGCTAACGGTACACCGTGGCTGTGCGCGCCTTTCTTTTCGCGCGTTCCTCTTCGACCGTTGAAAAACGCCGATGTCGGCATTCATTGTTCGCGGAATCGTTGTCCCGCGTATCGTCGGCCTTGCCGCGATGCAACCGGGAGTAACGGGTCGAACGGTGCTCGTCGCGATTGCGGCACTTTTTGCGACGTTACAGACGCGTGCGATCCGGTACGCGATCGAACCGATCGAGACGTCGAATCGAACGTGAAATCCGCGAGGACTGCAATTACAGCAATGCCGACCGAGGAGGTGCACGTTTGCATTGCTCGCATTGCAACCGAGATCGTTTAAACATCTCTCCGTACATCCGGACCGGTCGACGGCAAAGGTTTCTATTGGAAATGGTGTGTTAAATAAAATAATTATTATATTTTTCTCAATCAATGTATTTTAAAATAGCTTAGGTAGGAATGTTCTTTCACTCTGAAATGTTCTCTTGGACTGAATTGAAACGCCCAGAAGAACTGGGTGCTTATACCTACCAATGCGCATCGTCTCATTTTACAACCCGGGCCCTTTTTGACTCCCCAAGTAGAGCCCCATCTGGTTCTCTTACTATCTTTATTAGTAAGCCATTTCTAAGAACGTTGAGACAGTTTTGCTCTAGCATATTTTATATTCGCTATCAATAGCAAATATCCAACAGTTTCTCCAGTGAAACGCGCAAACAATTTCGTTTCATCGAAACGCTCGGTGCGTGAGAAAATACTTCATCTCGTAACGCTTTAATTGCGCTCGCCCGCAAGTACTCGCGTTCCCGTGTTTCTCCTCTAACTCTCTCTCCCTCTTTCTCTCTCTCTCCCTCTCTCCTTCGCGGCTCTTGCATAGCTCGATTCACTTTTAATTACTTTCGACCTCGCGAATAGCTGTCGCGTCTGGTGCCGGATGACTTCATAGAAGCTCCTCTTCCGGCGTGCGGCTGCGAGGCGCGACTCGACCTTCCCCAACGAATCGCTGCTCCCTGTCGTAACTCCTTTCTAATCGATTCGCGATCCACGATCTCCATGGGATTAATTGCTCGTTGCGTATCCGAGCCGCGGCCTCCGTCGCGCGCAACGCCCATGGAAATCACCGGAGGCTACGTCATCGCCGCGGTTCTTCCTTCGGAACGAATTATCGAGAACGCACGAGGCGCGTTCGTTTCGGCTTTTCCCGATCGCTTCCAACGAAGCACGATGTTTTCCGAGAAAACACCGTGACCCAGCGGCGTGGTCTCACCGTGACTTTGGCCTACGCGCCAACTGCCCGCGCCCTTTTATGGGGAACGCTCGTCGACAGTGCGCTACGAGCGGGGAAACTAGGGGAGGTCGAGGGCACCGGTTTCCATTCTTGCGTTACGATTAGTTCCATATTTCATCCAACTGCTTGCGCAACCTCGAACGAGTAATATAAATTGCTAACCCCCCAAGGATGAGATCATCCGATTTATACGGGTATAGGGTGGAACAATTCTTGACGGCAGCTTTGGCAATTTTGTTGCGCGCGTGGTGTGAAGTTTAACCGGGAACGGTGGAACATCACGCGACAGATGAAAGTTATCGAGGAGATATTCTCGCAACAGTTAATACGAGTGTAAACAATTGTATCGTCAGGATGAATTTAGTTTGTTTAAACTTGGATTCGATAGTATTTTATTCGCCCTATGGTAGCGAATACAATGGGCTACGACGCGATAGAATGTCGCCGAATAGAATGCCACAAAAGCAGACCCGAACGCGTCTAGATGTACCCAGTTTGAGCTTTACGAACAGAGGTAGAAAGAAGTCGCGCAAGAGGGGCAACAGGAGTCGTTCCAACTGTTTCCCCACCTTTGATTCCACCGTAGCTTCCTTGCCGATTCGCGCTGCATAATGTTACGGTGGGCATGTTTACGGGCGATCTCGTTCGGCCTGGACACGCTCGAACGGAAATCAGAACGTAACGATTGGAAAGTGATGCGCCGTAGAAACTGACGGACGAGAAGGTAGGGACAGCATCGAGCAGAACGCTTGAAGGAAATCTGGTTCCCTTTGACGCGCGTTCCGAGCTGAATGTCTAGATTTCCACTTGCTCTTTCCCTTCCAGAAGCTTCCAGATGCTTCCAGATACTTTATCTATACGATACATTTTCTGTTGCGCGAATTGATATTTGTTTTCCATGCACTCGAATGATTTATCCACGAAATTATATTGATCACAGTGCTCGACGGGGGCTACGGAATTTCTCAAGTTCCATTGTAATCCGGGCACTCTCGTTCATGAGAATCTTTCCGAGCGGCAGTCACGGTTGTGTTCTTTCCTTCTTCTTGCGGACCCTCTCGTCGGGAGCACGAGGTTCCGTAATCTCGGTTTCGTTCGCGGAGAGAAAGTCACCACCCGCGACGCTGACGATATCCCCGAAATGAATGACGGCAAAAACACGCGCGCTACCCCGTGCGAAAAGTCACGGAACTTCTCCCCCTTGTCCGCCACCGTCTTGCTGCTTCTTCCGCCCGTCTCGAGCCTGCTCGATTTTTCACCGGACACGGCGGTATTTATACCGACCGGACGACGAGCTCTAAAGAAACTTTTTACATCGCTGTTTTCATCCTTTCCGAGAATCTGGTACATTTAGCCGGCTCTTCCCCCTTTTTGCTCTCGGTTACGTTTCGTTACAGCCGCGGTCCTTCTTACGTCGCTGAGTCGTCGGGAAACGTTGCGCCGACAATTACATTCGATCTTTCGCACGCGGGCAATTAAACGATTAGATACGTCGTGAACGGCGGCGACACTTCGCGAAACCCTTTATCGCGGGTGGCTTTCTTTCGTTGTCGTGTTCACTTTCCCCGGTGGTTGATTAACGGCTCGACTAATTGGCTCGGAATAGCGTGGCGCGAGCGAACGGGACGGTTTTCGTGTTCCGTGACGGCGGAGCTCTTTTTTTTTTATCCCGCCCCAGCTCTCCGTACAAGCTGTTCGTTGGCGTTCGCTTATCGTCGCGTGTACCCTTCGGCCGCGGGTGAAGCAAAGGGAAACCCTTTCCGTGTTAGCTTGCCTCGAACGCTGGTCGCGTTTCGAAGTCGCGTGGGCGAGATAATCGGGCCGATTGTTTCGTCGACGATTTATAGGGCGATATTGAAAGACGGGTAGATAGAGTAAAAAGTACAGGGCCGTCATTGTGAACCTCTTCGGGTGTGATTCTCACGAAGCTGAAGATTCTGTCGGTTCTATTACGGTTCGTCGAAGGGCGATCGAAAGTTTACTCGGAATTCCGGGGCCCGACCGTGCGATAGAGACGGACGTGTATCGCGCCGTTTGCTGCGTGCACATTTTCCCGAATTTCGGGGGAACAAAATATTGCTGCCTCCATAGAATTGCCAAGAGCATGTCCTTCTTAATCTTGATACAGCGCCGCATTCGTGAATTCCGCGTGTATATAGGCAAATGGGAACGTCTAGAGCATTTCCAGGCCGGAGATTGCACGGTGCTTAAAAACTTTTATCGGAACGCTCGGCCGTTCCGATTGCCGACGAATGTCTCCGCCTCGCCTCTAAACGCGTGTCCGCTTTCGCCGCGGCGACGGAAAGAATCGAAAGAACTTTCGATTCGTCGGTTTTAATACAGTTTTTACGAGTCCACCGCAGAAATTGTCACGACGTCGCGGTATTATTATCTGTACGCGCGAAAACGGGACCGCGAATCCGCAGAGAGCCGAAAAATAGAGGATGCGGGATTTACGCGACGAGGGATTACGTCTCGTAAAAGCAGGCCGGCCGTTCCGCGATATTTATTTGTTTTTCGAGCACCGGCTGAACGTCTGGCCGGCGCGAGTAATTTTGGCAGTGTCGTGCAATTGAAAACTCGAACGACAGCGTTGCTGTGCGCTAATGCGACGGGGAACACGTTCGGACAGCAACGAGAGAAAGGTGCGCTAGCGCGTCGACTAGAGCTCGAACGGATACGATCGCGAAAGGAAAATACACGGTCGAGGATGTTTCTTTTAATCCGGCGGACATCTGCAGCTCTGTTTGCCCGTGCACCGATCCGTGAAGAATAAATACGGGACGTTAGGATTTCTTTCGCAGCTGCGGATTCTCGGTTTCTCCAGAACATTAAATTCTCTGCCCCCTCTCCTCGTTGCTCCCCGCGACACCTGCCTGGTGGGGAACTTTTGACCTAAGCGTAGAAAAAAATATTGTACATGCTCTGGGGCCTCTCCCCTGTTGCTCCGTCATTCTTTTTTCCTTACTTTTTCGTATTCCACTACGTGCGTGATTTTTCGTAGCCCTCCGCCAGGCACTGACTCATCGGACTGGTCATCTTACTCGGAAAAAGATTTCGGAACGGACGAAACAATGACACACGCCCGTTGGCAATGAATTGCCTGGAGTGTCCTGCGGTTTTTCGCGAAGTTTCGCCCGGCGCCAAATCGCGGCGTGCCATTTTTCTGTTCGCAGCGAGGGAGAGGGCAGAGAGGGGTGATTAAAGAGCGCCGAGGCGCTCTCGCAAGAAACGGGCCCGCGAGCAAAAAGGGGTCGAATCGTATGTCATATGCGGTGCTGGGTGCGAGCGCCGTATGGGGAGGGTGGTGCAATTGGGAACACATGGGCGCTCGACTTTTTTTCTCGTTCTTTTTCCTTCCCACCTTTCGTCCTCCCTTTTCTTTCGTTTCGCCGTACGGAACTATCGCGCCGCCGTTTTGCCAAACGAAAGTGAAATTTTGCGTGATATCGCGGCGAACGCCTTTCCAGTCGCGTTTGCAAGGGATGATTGCAGGATTCTTCAGATTCTACGGGACACCGAGAGTAATTTTTTCAGTTCGTATAGTTCTCTGTCAGAACTCACTTCATCTAAGAATTCAACTCGCCGAGGAAACGAATAATCGTTGGTAGAAACAGGACAGGGGAGAACTTTTGTCTGCGGATCAAACGGGGCAGCCCCTATTGTTCCTCGAAGTTAAAACGAAATATCGTGAATCTCGACTGGCACGATAAATACAATCTAATACAGCTTCCGCCGTCTATCCAGAAGCCCCGTCGACCGCTTCAACCGACCGACACAGAAGTGTGCCTGAATATTCGTCGATAACCGAGACGAATTTTTGTTTTTCCGTTTCACCGAAAGAGACGCCGCGATTGTCTGGCACGGATAGTCGCAAGGTCTCTTCGGACTGCAAACGTCGGCGGCTGGGACACGACGATTGGCAAATAATTGACCAATTTAAGGTTACGTGACTGGAACGTGTCTCGCCTCGACGGGACAGAGAGTCGTGAACGAGGGAAAAGGATGAGGGGAGAGTGAATCGCGGTGGCGGTCCCATGGCGCCACAGACTGTCCCTTTTCTCCCATCGTAGACTATTTCCTCCCCCTTTTTTTTCGGGCTCCCCGATTCGACTTCGCCCGGCCGATTCTTGTCGACAAGCAGATTACGTTTCTGTCGCACTGTAAATATGATCGATTCCTCCCGTTCGAACTGCAAAGGGGTGCGAACCGTGGCCGTTCGATTCGCGCCTCCGCGATTGGAAGTGTGTGTGTGTACAGTTCGAGCGGACTGATTGAGCCTGGATGGACGAACGAACGAGTACAGGAGGATCCCGAAGTGTTCCTTTACGGGAGGGACAAGCGTGGGATTCTCGTTAGCGTTCGTCGCGAAACTCGGATAGGGTAGATTGAAATTATTTCGTCGATTGCTTATTTTGCTCCGCGAGTTCGCGAATAGACAGCATCACCGCTGTAATATATATCGTATTATACAGTGTGCGATTAACCAGCGAGAATTGATCCGGCAACTCGAGGCCCCCCTCGAACAGGTGATTCGAAGTGCAGCGAAATTAATGAAACATTTCGCGTCGCTGCGTCGCATCGAACCGGCGTTGCAAGTAAGATAAATGAAGCTCGTTCATTTGCCCTTAAGGACTGGGAAGTACGTTACACGGCCGGCCGGCCGGTGTGAAAAATTGGCCAAGCTGCCATCGGCATGGAAATTTCATCTATGACGGAGCCGGGGCCATAAATCTGGGTAAACAGCGCGCGGGGACGAAGGAACTTTTTTTTTCCCCTCTTCTGCCCCTTTCTCTATCGCGCCCGTTCGAACCGCGCGACCAAAGAACAAAATACGCTTCCTATTTCTCCTCTTTTCCGCTTCCCGTTCTTTCCGACGAGCTTTTCGTTGGTTCCACGGCTCGGGCTTTGTTCCCCGTCGCATAAAAGCGAGCTCGGGAGGCCGGAACTCTGCGAAATCCGTGATAAATAAACCCGTCCCTCTATAGTGGCGATACGGCTCGCGAGTTGGACAATTTACTTTTTGCGAGGAACGCGGTGGGGAACCGGCGGCGATTCCTCCGGAATGAAAAATAAACGCCTCCCGAGATTTCGGGGGAGAATCGTGAAAAAATCGTTGCCAGGTAAACAGCTAGCGTCGCGATAATTCGCGACGGACAGCTCGGACAATGATGAACGTTCCATTGAATATGTTACTTGAACGTCGAGTATGTTCTCGTTCCGTTTTGCGAAGTGAACACAGCCGCGGGAAATCGTCGCACGTCCAGTTTAATAAAAACGACACCGCCGCGGTTGAATCTTGTCTCAATGGCGAGAGAATTATTTGTCGCGCAGCTTGCGCATTTACGTGTTCCCCGGTGGCAATCAATTTCGCCGGGGATAATCGGATCTCGCGGAACCGTAGATAACTCGAGTGTTACGGGCGCAAAATATTTTTTCTGGAAACGAGGGACCGAAGTAAATAGACCCTCCGTACGAGTGGTTTGCCTGTAAAAATATTTTTCCCGGGGAACGATCGAAGGTGCGTCTTAATATCCGAACGGCTTAATTCCGTGTCAATCTGTTTGTCTTTCGCCTCCAAGCGAATTCGGGTAGAAAGCAATTGCGCGTAATTTAATAGAGCGTCTGAAACAAACGCGAGAAGCAAGTTCCGCGTGAGGGGAAAAAAGGTGAGCGCCCGGTTGAAAAGGTTCTCCCCTCGATCGTGGAGGTGTTGCTCCGGTCCTCGAGAGGGTAGACGAACAGTCCGGGGATAAAGTAATCGCCCTCTGATTACGTTTCGCGCACTCCGCGCACGTAGTCCCTCCGGAGCACCCAGAGAGCAGCGTCTTCCTTCCAGAAGCCGGTTACTCCGGACTCGAAGCGTCGCGGTCGCCCCCCGACGCCCACCCCCTTTAATGCCACCACTTTATCGCGGGGACGGCTCTCTCCTTTGAAAGTTTCTCGAATTCACGCCAACGTGCTCGCCGCCGCTGCGCTTTCACCTGTCCGCCCGGGGCTGTGCGAGTCCCTCGGCCTTTTTCCTCCAGGATAAACACACCCCAACGGTGGATGATTTAGCGAAACGCATCAAGGAAAATATCGCGCCGTAGATCGTGGCTTGTAAGAGCTTTTCGCGGTACGTTAACGCGGAATAAAAATAAATAACGCCGCGATTTCGCGGAAAGCTGTGGCAATCAGTTTCCTCGCCGGAGCTTTTCCAGCCCCGGGCTGGGAATCCCGCTGGAAAAGTAAGCACGAGCCAGCAGAGGGTAAAACGTATATATATATATATGTTATATACGGTGCAACCCCCATGTCAGACACGTAGCTTTCTCTTACAAGTATCGCTATTAACGCGCCACAATTTCTCTACCTCCTACGGTTTTGGGAAGCCGAAGTCAAAGGTGCGATAAGGTTCCCTCCACTTTTTATTATTCGCGGCTGACGGATGAAAGAATGTCATCGAATTTACCCTGGGCGGGGTGAACGGAATATGGTGCTCACCGTATTCACCCCGTCGGCTATTGCCTCGAAGGGGCGAGACTCGCCGAGAAAATGCAGTTACACGCCCTATTCCACACGGTTTACCCCTAGACGCGTTCCCCCGTGGGTTTACGGCGCCGCGACATGCGTCGCCGCTTGATGACGATTACTTTATTTGCCGAACGCCGCGGCGCGGCGGAGAGAAAAGACGGGGACGCTTATGCCCGCGGGGAAAGTTGTGAAAATTCTGTCGTTCGTCCGCGCGAGAGAGCGAGCGCGTTCCCGATAATCTCGCGCGTCCCTTTCGACCCTGAACACCGAACGGCGCGTTACGTTCCTGCAATCTTGGCGCAATTCAAGAGCGATTGCGAAAACGGGAAGACAAACGCGCCTCCGGTTCGCTCGAAACGCTGCAACAGAAGTGGAAGGAGCAATTTACGATAGTGGGAGGAGAGTGGAAAACACCGAGCGCAAATTGAAAGCAAAGGAACGGGGGGTAGCAGCGAAAACGAGAATGGATGTCCTATCCCGATTGCCCGGCTCGTTTCTGAGCAGTGCCGGCGTCGCGACGCTGCCCGTTGTTTTACCGTCCGGCTTCTGGGGAAACTCGACGGCGAGACGGCTTCCTTCCGGGAAATGGACGCGCTCCAACCGGCCAAACTGCCGAGTGCACGCGATTCTTGTGCTCTCCCCGGACGCGACGATCCGCCCCGGCGTATTCGTCGGTCGAAAAGTCGGGCAAAGGGACGACGTTCACCCGGGTTTCTCCGCTCGAAATCGTGCGGCGACTCGCCGCACCGGCGTACCCGAACGGACGAGAAATGGATCCGCTGTAAAATTGCTCGGCTGTTTTCACGCATCTCGTTTCCTCCGCTTCGATCGGTTTCGATAATGGCAAAGTTGATTAAGGCAATTGCCGTTTGGTTTCGTTCTTACGATTGCAGCTGCGTTTGCATTCCTCAGATATTTGTCCTGACTCTTTATCGTTATAGGTCGACGCAGTCGGATCAATTTATCGAATAGCTGGCGCATTCGATATCGAACAGATCTTTTTCTTCCTGTCGATTCCCTTCGCCCTCGAGCTTCGGTTATATTATTCAATATTTTCTAAGACTACTACTCTTGTTTCATCTATCCATCTTGAGCGTATACGCTGACGTTAAATTTGTTGTCGTTGTTAACAATCGCAACAATTGATACGGTGCTTATCGTTGGTATGCAATTTATAGAACGCACGACCACCGAAGATTTCTTAATAACGATCCATTCGGTACATTCGGCTCTCTACGCAAAATAGCAACGAGCTACGGAGCCCTCCGATCGAACAATACAGAGAGAACTCTCTCTCTCGCGTCGTCCGCGTTCTTTCTCCATTTCCTGCTGCTCGGCAGGCCTACATTTATCCGACCGTAGCTCGCGGCGCATCTTCTTTGTCCGCCGACCCACTGCTTCAAATCCCGAAACTGCCAGTGCGTATCTTTTTCCCTTCTTTCTTCCTTTCTTTTTTTTTTTCTTTTGCCCTACGTGAAAGCCCGACCACCGACGGAAAGCCGGATGTAACTCGCGCCGCGTGTCTTGTCAATTTTTTAACATCCCCTTCGACAACCGTGATTTCCATTTACCAGCACTTTCCTTGCATTTCCCCGCGCCGTTACCAAATCACATCCCGCGTTCTATGTTTAGATCGCGCTTTAAACATGAACTGTAACTCGTCCCCCCCCCCCGTCCCGGGAACAAATAATCGTTCATATTCCCGAAAGCGAAGGCGGTTCGCCGTTCCCGGAACGGTGAAATTGCAGTTGTTAACGCTGAGACAACGAGACTTTTTAGAGTTTCCCGGTACGGTCTCTCCGATTGACAGCAAACTGGCCGTGGACGGTCGCAACGATGATTATGGGTGTGCGGCCAACACCGTGCATACGCGCGTACGTGTATCCGTGGAGTCGCGATAATAATGATAGCGGTAATAAATTGTCGTTGACCGCGACAGCGTCGACCATATTCACGATTATGACTGTAATAAATTGGTGGACAACCGCCCGGTAGGACCGATCGCTTATTATTATTAGAGCGAATGTAACAGCATCGCCGTCGATTACGGTGGCTCGGCCACTCTATCCCTCGCTCTCTCTCTCTCTCTCCCTCTCTCTTGTTCGCGCTCCCTGGGCCTCCCTTAAGTGAATTAACGCGGGGGGCCAAAATCCCGTGGAACGCGACGCGACAGTTCACTCCTCGCGACGATCCCGTTCCTGCTAGGCGACGCTGGTTTCGTACGCGCGAAAGTTTGCAAGAGAATAATCGCCCCCTCCCTTTCGCCCCCGCGCTTTCAAAGAACGCCGAACCGGCCGCGCAATTTTCAATTACAACGCGACCGATTTGATTTATCGCCGACCGGCAACCCGTTAACGTGATCAAAATTAGCAGAATGCCGGCGGGTTCGCGCGGGGTTGGGTTTTCGGGCGTCGCGACGACCCCGAGCCCGATGAAATATTTTTCAACGGTGCGCGCGTCCGATTAAATTCGCGCGGCGGCGTCGAGCAATAATTCACGGGTCGCGCGACGCCGTTGCCCTTCTCTCGTTTTTCCCGTCCCCCGTCTCTTCGTCCTTTTTTCTTCTCCCTCTTTGTTCCTTTTTTTCCTGTTTTTTGGCAACGTTTTTAAGGTTCCACGCGCGGCTAATAGGAAAAGATTGTGTCTCGCTAGGGTGACCGCGCGTCCAGCCCCCCACGAAAGCTCGTACTCCTCGCGCTCGATTTATCATCGTGACGTGTGCTCCGCGCTGGTTGCCGCATCCAACGGGCACCCTCTCTTTCCCCGCTGGGGTAGCTTTCTCCGGATCCTCTTATTCCCCAGACCCCTGATCCCGTGAAATTAAGGCGAACCGCGGAGTTTCGGATTTCAGCAAGCCGCCCTCCCCCGGTACGCGATTAAGTTTCCCCCGTGCCCCCCCCCCCCTACATAAATCCTTCGTTGGTTTCCGTAGAAATGTCGTTGGAGGGTTGCCTGATCGAACCCCGTGTCGCCTCGTCGATTCTTGCATTCGAAGTTTTCAGCGCGCTACGGAAACCGAACGATCCAATAACAATCACGATAATTGTAACGCTCGTGGTAGATTTTTAAGTCCGGCCCGACGTTTGAACGGAACTAAATTGTCTCCGGAGGACAGCGAAGTAAGGGGCAAACGCGTATATCCAATCTTCCTTCAAGCCACCGGAGTCCCTTCAATTATCGGGGGTAGCGGAGTGGCGCGATGAAATTCGACTTCGAGGAAATTCAACCCGTCGCGGCGGTCTGCCACCGATCCGGTGGGCGGGAAATTCGAAATAAAGGGAGGCCAAGTCGTCCGCCGGACCTTTGGAAATTTATTCACCGCGGCCCGGCGAAGTTAACGACAAAAGGGAGACGGGAAACCGGTCTGGCACTGTCCTACGCGAAACGGGGACCACCGTGAGCCGACTGTATTCCATTTTAATACATATTCAATCGAACGTGTACCGGCTCGCAACGTCTTCGCCTCTCTTCTCCTAGATATATGTATGCACATATGTACAATGTACTTGCTGCAGTCCAAGGATACGTGCAGGTTATTCCACGCGGGATAACCAACGAAACGGGACACGGATTTTACGTGGAATTTGCGGGATCGATGGTGGCCGCGTTTTGACCGGGATAAAGCGTATTCTTACGTCGCGTCGCGGATAGGAAGTTACGAATAAGGAAACGGAGGATCGTTTCGCGGCACGGATAGATTGATACCCGACCCGAATCGACGGTGCACCACGTTTTATAAAAATATTACGAAACCCGGCGGAAAACAATTGTCAGATTGCGAAACGCGCAACGAGGATATTTATTTAACGCGCGTTCTTCTTTCGAATTTATTGCGACAATTGTCGTGCAACGGTCGAAGCAATAATTTACGTTGCATTAATGCGGGCCGTCCGGTAATGCAAATATTAATAACAATAATAACGAGCGAACGTGATTCGCAGCGAACGACGGACGCGAATAATGATTACAACGATATTGAAATTGAATTCAACAAAATTCCCGAGCGTACCTCCCGTTACCGTGGAATTCGATGCGATCCCTTTCAACCCTCTCTGCGATAACAAATTTCGTTCCATTGTAACGGGGCGCGAAGAAGCAAAGGTGGCGAAAATGGTGAATCTCTCTCGCGTTCGTCGAAGAAGGATACCCTTCTCCCAACAAACCGTGGTCGTCCCTCTTCCCCTCTTTCCGTCTAGCGCCTGGCCATTCCGTTTCGTAAAAAGCCACCCCTATCCCACGCGTGGATGTCGCGCGCCGGGTAAGTTCGAAGCGATTTCCCGCCAGTGAAAAGCGCGTCGAGATCTTTCCTGGCACGGTGCATCCTGCTCCCTCTTCCTTTTTGCGGCGTCCTCCACTCGGATAACTCTCGCCCGAGTTTTCTCCCCTTTCGTCCTCGCTCGTCATGAATTTTCTCTCCGCCCCCGCGCAGACGTCTCCCCGACGGCTTTATTTACGTGTTTTCGGTCGAGCACGAGTGTCTCCGACTTGGCCGTGCAACATCCACCGACGGTTCGCAACGAGAATCATTGCCCGGTCGGTTGCTCGATTCCGGGAGCGCGTCCTGGCCGGCGTTTCCGTTGCTCTGGATGAAGAAAGAGAGGAATCCACTGTTTCGCTCGTTGAAAGGGAACGAGGAGGAGGCAAGCTGGCTCGCAGGCTCTTTGGATACGTGAATTCTTTCATTCGTCGAGAGTACCGCTTTGAGGCGGCCGCTTTTCACCGAATTCGGAGGAATGCGGCCGCGCGCGTCCTTCCATCGGAGTGCTCTTTATTTCAAGCTGGCGGGGGGTTGCACGGGATTTTCTCCGGTGTTTCGCGGATAGCAGACGGAAGGCGCGTTCCGCGAACGAAATGTTCCCAATTCCGATTCTTCGCGCGCCCAAGCATGCGCGACGCGGGTCCGCATACGTGTATGTAAAACAAACACCTGGGAGCGCGTTTTTATGCGCACAGGAGCGGACCGATTTTAAATGCCGAGGAGCCCCGACGGTTCGTTTCAATTTCTGCACGGATCCGTGCCCGATTTGCATATGTAAACTCGGGCCATTCGAATTTCCGTGTCGCACAATGATCCAGACGAAAGCGAATGATCGAGAGGCTGCCTCCAGTCGAAGCGCGACCGGCGCGCGCGTGGTCATTAAAATTGACACGGTGAAGGGGCGAGTCGAGGGGTGTATGAAATATGGGAGACGACGGGGACGCACAGCCGCGAAATTTCGCGTCGGGTACACGGGCCAAAGGTGGAAATCGCGCGTCGGCCTCGAGGAAATTGAATGCCATAAAACATAATGGCGAGCGACATTCCGAGGGATTTACGGGCCTCGTCATTTCCTATGACCGCCTCATTATTTCTCGGCCGCGCCGTTTCGTATTCCCGCGACTAGATACGTGTCTGGAATGCCGGCGGCATTGTCGACGATGGACAATCGTCGTTCTCGTCGGGCAGAGGGAAGGACTCGCGCCAGGTGTTGCTGTACGCCGTAAACCAGTGGGTTACCTGCGGTGCCATACGGTGGTGTTCAGTGCTGTATCGCCGACATTCGTACCCTTCGCCTGAGAATCGTTTACACGTGTTCCCGTCGATTTCTCGCCGCCACAGAGAAACGATAAGTGGGACTTCCCGTGTTCCATTTCGTTTCACGAAAACGAGTCCACGCAGCGCTGGACGTACGCGCGGAAAACTCGCAAGCAATCGTTACCACCACCGCGAGTGTCGTTGATATATCTTTCAGTATCATTGGTAACAACATTTGTCGCCCGAGTGCCACGCGAAAGGATAAAATACTAAATAACGCCATCCGACTTGCCCACCCCTACGGTGGTCAAAAAGCCCCTTCAAAAAGAACCCTCAGAAAGATACCCTTCGATCTACCCGAAGGATTGCCGCATCCAGGGTACGTGATAACTCGTTTCGCGAACCCGTACCGGAATCACCATTCCGCCACCGTGTCCTGTGACGCGTATCCCCCGTTCATTTACATCGAGCGTCGCCGGACGAGTCGTCGGCCTGCCATTGTTTCCTCGATCGAACGATCGATCAAGTGGATTCCGCCGTAGAAGGAGCGCGCGTACGCTCGGGAGGAACGCGGCCGCGTATTTACGATCCGGTTGTACCCGCGCGATGGCTCGCGGGTACTCGCGGTTGTTGCCGTGAAACCGGGAGAGAGACACGGTTTCCACGACGGTCGAAAGAGTCCCGGATGAAAAAGGTGGGGGCGCGGAGGCTCGGCCTTGCGCACGCGGGAGGTTAATCGCCGCGGCGAAAGTGCACGCCTGTGTGTACCTTGATGCACTTATCGTCGCCGGAGAGAGCCACCTTCGGAGGAACGCCTTCACCCGCCACTTACGAGTGCTGACCGACATACAAAGAAGCGCAGCGGTTCTCAGCCGGCCAGTTGGTCGTTGGAATGTCGCGAGCTGATGGAGACGAGATGTGCACGCCATATGTAAATATGTATTCGTACCTGCGGGACTGAAACCGTCACCGTAACGTTTGGGTACCGTGCCGTTGTCGGGTGGTACAATCGGCACCATTATGTTCGTTCCGGAGGCATGAAATCTGTGGCTCTGTTGTTCGAGGACGCGTTACGCTTTTATGAATATACATATGTACGTGTACGCGCGTCGGACGGTTCGATTCCATTGCGAGGCTCGTTTCCTCGTAATCGTGGCGTTCCTTGCCGACGATCGGAGCCGGAGGTTTCTTCGATGCTACGGTACTAATTAGACGCGGGTGCAATTCGTAACACGTGTAACAAGTGTAGCGTCGGTGTGTGGGGGTAGGTAATAAAAAATATCTCGAGCGTAAATGGCCGAAAATTTATCTTAAACGCTGGGACGCGTGAAACGATCGGAAACGACCGCCTCCTCCGCGCGGCATTTCCGCGTACGATCGTATCGAGGGCCCTTCAAACGTATCGCGTTCGACTCTTTTCGACGGCGTTTCGTGCCGCTGAAGGGTAACGGGGGAAAGTTCGAAAAAGGGATAAAAAAAATGATGAAGCGTACAGAATATCCGCCCCCTCGGTCGCGTTACGGCCAGCCGATAAATTGATGCCGCTTCTGAAGCACTTTTAGCGGCGCGCCCCGCGAGTCGCTATATAAAACGGGCGAAATTGCGTTTGCACGCTATTTTCGGTGGCCGATAATGCCGGGACGCGGTTTGATCGTGCAAAAAAGGGTGAACCAGAAGGGGCCTGCTCCGCGAATTTTTCGCCCCCTTTTTTTTTGTCCTTTATCGATCGACCGTAATTCGTCGATTTTTTTCCACGTGCGCCGGCGGCGGCGTCGGCGGCGGTCTTCGCGAACAATGCCGATGGAAAAATGACCGGCGCGGTGGAAAAACGCGTGTTTGGATTGTATTCGACAAAGGTCCTGGAACAAAAGAGGGGCGAGGGGCGAAGAATTGAAAGAGGAGACCGGCGTAAGGGAACGAATCGCGAGAGTGTACGAAACCGCGCGTAAGAGGCGCGACGAGGATTGTTTCGAAGGGGATGGCGAAGGCGGCGGAGGAATTTTCCGCTCGTTTCCGCGCGTTAACGAAACGGATTAAATGTTGCCACGAGGACGCGGTGGATTTTTCTTTTTATTCACGAATTCCATCGGGACGATAAAATCGTCGCCGTGCTCTACGGTCCTCGTCGAATTCCTGCGCGTAATTCCGCGACGGAGCGAGGCCGACGGCTGGCGGTAGAATCGCGCGGATTCCGCGCGCAACTGGCTCCGATCGTACCGTAAGGAGATATTTTAATAACCGTGCTCCAATTAAACGTCTTGACGACGCCCGATGGTCCGGCGTCGGGGTGGCCTCATCGATTTCTCCCGGCAAGTGCGTACTTCTTGCTCGTCCTGTTTCGATCCTCGGGTCTCGAGACAGCAGTGGAAAATTTAAGAGTATCCGAGGAGTAATCGCGAGCCGCGGAACGGCCGGTGTCAACCGGGGCAACTGGCGGAGCGGTTTCGAGCGAATGAAATTATGCAAGAGGTTCTTCCATTTGACACTCGATGCGTGTGCGCGTAACGCGCGGCACGTATTCGACTTATCCAGATCTCGATCTAAAAGTTCGCCGGTTCTGCGCGCTCGTGGCGGTCGTGGCGTTCAATACGGTTCAAACCGCGACCCATTTCCTCGCGTCTAAGAATATCACTGCGACGCTGCAGTCCGTCTCTGCAAATCGCGTGGCGGAAAGACTTGACAGATGTATATTGACCCATTCGCATACGGCCCGTACTCCACATTCTTCCTGCGCGATCAACCCGTGTCGCCCAGAATATCCTCGTCTAGAGATCAATAGGCCAGGACCGATGGAACTAGAAAAGCGCGCACAGCGCGGAACGACCGACAATAATACCAGTAATTCAACAAGAAAGCAACGGAATAGTGCTCGTCGCGAAATGGTCATCTATCCGAACTTGTATACGTCTGTCCCCTCGAAAGTTCCCCGACTGAAACGAAACGCTCCGTAATTCTTAGCCACGCGAATCGATGGTTCGATCTACTCAACAGGTCCTGGATTTTCCCCGATTCCCACGGGAATTACGCGTGGTGCTCGTTGCATACGCGGGACAATAGGAAGAAAGCGTAACCACGGCGACATCGCATTAATCTATTATGCCAAGGAAGGCCGGCGAAGGCAGCGGAGCGCAATCGCGATCGTTATTCAGCGGTCACGGAACGATCGCGTTGCACGATCGCCGGGCTAATAGCGCGAACTGGAACGCGCAACAAAGGCGAGCGCGGTCTCTGGCAAGAGGGAACTCCGGTTCTTGATAAGTAGAGCATGAAGCACGAGCAAGTAAGCGGCCGGAGAAAATGAAACGTTGCGGCTCGCAGCGGGCACTGCGCGCTCGCGAAAAAACAGGAACGCGGGTCGCGCGCGACTCGTGTGCAGGAACGTGCTTGTTTACACGTCCGGGCACTTCCGGCGGAAAGGAGGACGACAACCGCCGGTCGATTGTTCCCTCGGGAAATGGAAGGTCCGATCGAACGAGTCCTCGCGATCGCGAGACGGTTTCTATTGGGGTTTTGTAGTGGCTCCTCCTCGGTGGAGAATTTATTGCGGCATTGTTCTTCGACGGGAGTTCGAGCCAGGTGGAGGAAAAGCTATCCCAGGGATTCTGGGTTCGGGTGTGAGACGATTCGATGGACTCGGTATCGGGGACATTCGTGGAGGGAAGGGCGGACATTTCTTTTTTGTTTAAACGGCACGGTCCTGCGGACTTCGGATTCGTTCAGACTTCTAACTTGAGCGAGAAACCGTATCGCCAGTTTATCGATACGAACGAGAAACTGTCTCGTGGCGAGCGCCACGCATCTTTAACTTGCCACGGCCATCAATGCAATTCAAGCGAATTAGCAATGCCCCAAAGGTAATAGGGACTAATCGTCGCAGCCTAACAGGGATCACGACACCGTTCCCCCCCCCCCCCCACGTGCAATAAATCAGAAGAAAATCGACGATGCTCGTGACCGGGGCGACGATCGCGTCGGCGAATGCACGCGACGAGGTCGTTCGCATCGGTTCTCGGTTATTGAGCCACGAAATCGGAGCGGATGGCCGCGTTCCACGAAGCTGGCCACCAAGAGGCGGAGCGCGTTGGCGTGGATTAAAAGCCGCGGAATCGATAATGCGGTCGAGACGCGTGCCCGCGGCGTCCTTTGTGCCCGATTTAACGTCGCGCGGATGCCTCTTTAATACGGGCGTCGCACGAATAAAAACCGCGGATGATCACGCGGCCGAACGGGGATTAAAGCTGGCGAAAAATCGAACTGACGCGCCGCGTATTCGCTTTGACATTGCGTTCTAGTCCGCTAACTCGCTGCTTCTGTTGGGGATTTAATCCTGCGCGTTGGGTTTATAGAATACCGGAGCGACGCGACCCTTTCGATCCGCGATAACTCTGTCCCCGCTATTGGGGCCGACTGAAAAATAGCGCGGCTCACCTCCGTCTTCTTCCTCCTCGTTCCGCGCGAACCGTTACACTCGAACGCGAACCGGCTTTCTGTCATTCTACGAAGGAATGCGGCCTTCCGGATACGGTTCTTCGGCCCGAAGAACCGGGATTGATCTGGATTTTAGCGTCGCCACCGGTGGACGAGTAACTTAAGTGCGTCCGCGTTTAAGCGTCTTGCACAGCCGTGTTTTCAACTTCTTCGACAGAAGAATCGAGGAACCGCGTGATCGAACCGGGCGGTATTTAAAATCGAATCGAACGAGACTGGAAGACGGTGTATTATTTATTACGCGTTCCCGCGAACCGAAGATCCTGCGATGTCTAGAATGCGCGCGTAATCAAGCTCGATATTTAACAAGCCGACGAGATAATGATTTCGTTGGAATGAAACAGCCGGATGAAAATTACTTCTCGACCTCGCGTTGCATTAAACGTTTAACGCTCGATCTCGAGTACACCGATAGCTGCATTTACGCGAGATTCCGCGCCGCGGCTGCTCCGAGTATTCCAGATAAGAACGGCTGCTCGATCGGACGACTTCGAAAGGCCGGCAAAGAGAAAGAAATCAATGAAAAAGACCCATCGTCATCGGCGTCTATCGGTGAAATCACGACGGAGGTATGCATTAACCGCGGCGCTTGGTCTGCTCGGTATGCGAGCGTCGTCCGAAAGCGACGAGTGAATCAGAAACCGTCGGCCCGGTTTTTTGCCAAGCTAGTTCATTGGCATTCAGCGACGCCGTCGCTCTCGAAAATTAATATCGAATCTGGCCGATCGAGGGTTCTCCATTACCCGACGGCCGATCGCTCGCCGGAGAGCCGAAAGTACGTCGAATGGTGCTTCTTCCGGCTTCTAATTGGCTCACGTCATCCGCGAAATTTCCGGTCAAACGAAACGCTCGAGCGTCGCGCCGTCAGACGCGCGACGAGGAAATTCAGCGCCTCGCCGATAATTCGGAGAGAATACGCGGGTACGTGTTCGTCGAGAGTCTTGAAACGTCTCTTCCGCTGTTACGGAGATGTATCAGAGTAAAAGTACGGAAACGAGAAGAAATTAATTCTCCTCGGCGATACAGAGATATGTTTCCCTTCGTTCCCGTGCGCGTATTAGTTGTTCGTGTTACGGAAGCAAAGGACCGCAAAAATGAATAATAAGTTGAACGCGTCGAACGCGCTCGAATAAACATCGTTACATAATTCCTCGTTGCGCCGTTAGCGATCGCGTATTCGATTGTAACAATAATACGTACGCAAACCAGTTCGCCACTCAGCGAAATTAACTTCCATCCACCGTTCTGGTCAATAAGCGACGGTTCGCCGACACGCGTGAAACTTCCCCCCCTCGAAGACACCGCCTGGACGTATCCACCTGGAACGCGTTCGCCGTGGCGCATTAAAATAATAAGCAGGTACGCATTAAAGTGATTACGACGCGAAGCGCGGACGACCGCGCGATAGGGAGGTTGAAGTGTTTTCTCCGTTTGAAGAGGATCCGAAGCGGCGGTCGGCGGTCGGCCGGTCGGCCCAGTCGCTTTCGTCGCCATTGTTTCTCCTCTCGTTCTTTTAACGAGCTCGACGAGCGACCGCGACGTTTTCGCGAGGAAGCCAGGAGGGAAAGAATGCTCCACGTCTCGATGAACCGGCACAATCCGTCGGGCCTTCGTAGAAATTCCGTTCTCGCCCTCTTCCTCTAACTCCGGGGCTAGTTTGCCTACCTGAAGTCTCCCCGTCGAGCTTCTTCCCCCGTCCCCCGTTGTTTTGCCCTTATCGCGATCCTTTTTCCCCCCTCCTTCGACGGCCGGGCCGAGCTCGTTGGTTTTCCCGACCGTACCTTTTGTGTTTTCTGACCGATGCTTAAGACGAGCTCGAAGCCCGGCCACGTCGTTGCCCTCGAGGAAAATTCGTACAGTTGACGCCGCGTATCGGTTATGGAAGCGAGGGTGCACGCGACAGAGTCGTCTGTCGAGTTGCGTCGTAAAAGAAAAAGGTGCCGAGCTCGAAGGGGCGGGCAACGTTTTCGCCGGTCGAATTTCGTAATGGTCCCGGAACGCGGCGACAGAGTATCGTGGCGGGTCGAGGGTTCGAGGGTCGAGGAGGACGAATTTCGCATGGGCATGCGTGATATCCGAGGCGGAACACATGTCGGGCACACCTTCGTGAAACAGATGGCCCGCAGATTCTCGAACGGAAAGGGCCCAGGAGCCGCACGCCGGCAAAAATCGAGCGAGAGGAACAGGGCTCGCAGTGATTCGGCAGCTGTCGAACACGTTCGCCGCTCGTCCAGCTGCCGCGTTAACTTTCCTCGCCGCCCTCGCCGCGGGGCTTGCAATTACGTTCGCCTCGGTCCACGAGCAAACTAATCGGTGTACAATCTGTGAGGCGAATTTACAAGAACTCGCGGGGAACTTTGGAGAGGAAGCGCAGCCCCATCGGGTAATTGGAACGCCGGGCCATCCGGACACGAGGCGTCGCCCCCCTTAACGATACTTAATTTCCGTGTTTATCCGCTTACTCGAAAACAACGCCCGGCTGCTTTGTTTGGCGGAGGCTCGAGAATCTTTTGCTTGCTTTCGTTGGCAATCGCGTCGTGTCGGCCTTGCTCGCTCGCAGATACAAATATCGTTGCCGTTCGACGAGTATATTAAACTTGAACGCCGAACGGCACCGAACGTAACGAAGCACCGGCTGAATCATTTCTATATTTTTCTAGAACTGCAATCGGCGAAGATAATTTCACATGTGTACGTTGCACGCGTGCGACGATCAAGAGAGAGAGATGCGCGACACGATCAACGTTTTCAATCACTCCCGCGTTTCAACCGGATAGAACTCCGAGGCGGAAGAAATACGTATCCACGCAAATTTGCCGAAATGCTTTACGCCGACCCATTCGAGTCTACTCAAATTTCCGCGGAACGACCACTCGATCGTGCACGCTCGCCTGAGCCCCGAAAATCGCCGGCGAAAGTAGTCTCATCCCCCTCCGACCACTTCTATATAGTATTTCGCTTGGAGGGGTGCGTTTATCGTCGCGCAAGGATTCCGCGCGAAATCCAAGGAGTTTATTCGATATTCCGCTCGCGAACGAGCCTGCCCTTCCCTCTCGAATCGACCAGCCTCCTCCTCGCCCCTTCGCTTCTTTTTTTTTCACGCTTCATCCTCCGACACGTCCCGTCCCGGATCCTCCTAACTCTGACTCGAATTTTTTATTAAATCCCTCGTCACTCGATAATGTCGACTTCTCGCGTGTACCGAAATGAAATGCAATTTTCATTGGCCACCTGAACGAACCCCTCGCGCGCCTACGGCGGTTTATTTACCCCTATTTCCGCGTCTTCCAATTGGATGCACCGAACAACCCGCTCTTCTGGCTTCCCCGTCCCAGACCCTCGAGTCGGAAACAAAATTATTTCGCTCCTTTCGCGCGGTTCCCGTCCCTTTCGGCGTGCACAGGTGTACGATGCACTCGGCGTTTGCACGGGGCAAGTACAATAACTCGCGGATCTTTCAACTGGAACGCACACCCCGGTGCGCTAATTAGTGTGCCGAATTGAAGGCGAGGGGGCAACGTGCGAGATCGCGCGAGACTTTCGACAAACGGATTTCGCGGGTATCGCAAGAGTTTTTTGTGCAGAACGCGCTTGGGGTCCAGCTTCTCCGAGACAGTGAACGGAAAAAGATTGGTATCCCGTTGGGGAAATCCGTGGAAAGTTATGTATGCCCCGAGGCACTCGCATGGGACGATTGCGCGCGTTTGTAACTTTGCCGGCGCGAAACAGCAACGCCCTCCGTCATCCGCGGCTTAATCCAGCGGGCATTGAAACACGAAACTTCATCGATCTCTGTAATGACCGGTTCGTACTAGCGCGTTGCCCGTCGCGAAAAGGAGAGACGCACGGGTTCCGAGTGGCTCGCGTGGAAGATTGAAGCACGCTCGTGATGCACGGACACGTTTCATAGGCGTGCTTCCCCGTGCGTTTGCAGGAAAACGAACACGTCCCTCCCGCGAATCGATTCACTGAGATAATAAAGATCGGAGAAACTCACTTTCGATTAATTCTGCCACGGCGCAAAATAATTCCGTCGGTCGACGCCGAACAAAAACGAAATACGTGCCCGTCCCTCTAGTATATCTTTGCGATATCGCTATAAAACTGAACCCCTCGCACTCGGCGCGTCCATTCATCCCCTTCAACGACAAAGAAAATTGCGACCCCGTTAGAATTGAGCCATCCCGGTTACGCGACTCGCGCGTCTCCACGAATTCCACGAAGATCGCTCGGGACGAGAATCTTGGCGAACCATTCGGGGGACGCGCGTATTTTTAAACGGGTTATCATTGTTGAAATAACAGATCGATCGATAGAGCAGCGATGGCAGGAAGGGCGAGGGGGATCGAGGGTGGAATGCCGCCCGTCGATGGTCGCACGATTTCGACCACGATCCACCGTTGTGTACATCGCGCGGCTCTCACCTTGATTACTCACCTGGGGTTCAGGGCAGCAGGTATGCATACCCGCATGTTTGCTCGAATAATTGGGAGGCTATACGTGTGCCCCGGGATAACCCCCAGCGCGGCTCGAAATTCAATCTGCCTCTCAGCGAACCGATCGCCCCGATAAAGATCTGCGTCGCCGATTTGTAGCTCGCAGCCGAAATCGTTTTTGCGATCGTGCGCCCCGATTCTGTTAACGTTATCGTTCCTGCAGCATCGAGCACGATCCTCTTTTTTCCCTTTTTTAGTTTTTAAATCGCGTTCACCCTTCGCCTTTCCGAGACGTCGATTTGCTCGGGCGAGATTGAAACCGCGGTCGAATCGCTTTGCGTTTCGATCGGGGCGTTCCTTGGGAAGTATCGGCGCGAAATGGAAGGATCGGTGATCCGTTTGACGCAGCAATTAATGGGTACTTCTGTCGTTGGATAACGATCGGACAAACATCAGACGAGTGACTATCGAAAATGTAACAAGGGTGCGTCGACGGAAAGTCCGTCGAATCCGCCGGGACTTTCGATGCCCGTCCATTACCAGCGTCACCACGCGAATGGATTTCCAGCGGGACACGGTCAATTAAAAGCGCCGGCGAAATCACTGCGACGCTTGGCTCGCCTACGGATGAAAATTGTTCTTGGCAGCCGCGAGGCGAACCGCGGCCAGCGTTTCCATCTCGATCGTTCGCTCCAGTTAACGAGCAAAGTTCCGAATTAATATCGGGAGTAAAATTTCGCGGAACGGTCGCCGGGGTGTCTAGCCGCGGACGACAAAGTGACGAACGATCATTGCGGCGTAATTAACGACGGAGCCGGGCAACGGGCGGCACTAATTTCGATCGCTGTCATAATTAAATAGGCGCGTGTCGAACGCACTCGCCGACGCACACTCGCGGCGAATCAACGGGCGGCGGAGGAGAGCCGCAATTTCGCGGCGGGCACTAATAATCGATTCGCGAGCGGGCGCGTGCCGCGGTGTAAAAGCTTCGGGAAATATTTCGAATGACGTGGAGAAGGTTTGGGGGATGAACGTGCGGCGGGAAATTTCGATTAATTCCAGATAGGGAGAGATTGGTTCCGACGGAGGCGCGGATATTTTTCGCGTGCGGAAAAGGCCAGCCGGCGGTGGAAATCAGCGACAAAGGAGGCCGCGTCCGCGGATTTCTCTCCTCTCCCGTGAACTCTCGTGAAAGAGTTTTAAAACTCGAGCAGCGTTGAAACGCAACCGGCGAGGATTGGTTCTCGCGGCAAAGCCCCGGAGGAACGGAGCTGCGATCCTGCGCGAGGTCTTAGACGAAAAAGGAGACGGTGAAAGAGGTTGAAGAGGAGGAAGAAAAAGACGCGGAGGAATGATGGCGCTCTGAAGAGTCTTCCCTTCGTACACTTTTCTCGGTATTACGACCGCTTATTTTCCTCGTTCGCGATCTTTTTCTCGTTCCTCCGCTTCTTTCCCTGTCCGCCTCTCCGTCTCTCCCTTCGACGGCCACTGTACTCGAGAAACACTCGACGCAAGAAGGCGGAAAGGGCCGCTCGAGAGAATGGCTCAATTCCCGCTGGTAAATTAATTTCCGCCGATGAGGGCGGAGGAGAATTAAAATTTCCTCGCCGAGTAGTGTGCTTTCCCCGACCTCGTCGGGCAAGGCAACTGTGCACCCGGAGAGCGGCCACCGTCCTGGATAATCGTTACGGACGCAATTCCGTGGCGAATTAATTGAGGTTCCAAACGACGCTGTCGGATCACCTTGATCCCGATCGAACCGCGGGGAATTTGGCGTTGCTTCTGCCCGCTACGCGGAGACAGGGATACGCGGTTTAGCGGATGGAGCGAACAGGAAGGAACGGGAAATCTCGTTTCTGTAAACGCGAACGCGGATGATGTCGTGGATAATTCGTAAACGGGGGACCGCGAACGACAATTTAGTCGCGATAATACGGAACGACGATCAGAATCGGGGTGGGTGCCAGGCGTTTCGGATTTTCCGTGTAAACACGTGGACGCGGCGCGTGCACGCGCTCGTTTCCACTGTGCACGGGTATTGTGCGTGCGTCGGAAGCGGCTTTTCAGCCATCGCCAAAGCCGAACAATGCCGAAGAAAGGTACGGCAGTGCATGGCTAGTACGTGCCCGTCGAACTGCATACAGGGTGTTCCGCGGGAACCTTTCTCGCACGATCTCATACGAACCGCGCACTGGTATTTGTTGGACATAGTTTGCTTGCGGCGACGTCAACTTTTCTAATCCATTTTGTCATTGCTTTTCCCCGTAATGGAGCAGCCACACTTGAAGCAATCGATGATCAAATCGAACGCGTACTATCGGACGCGCTATTTTGTTAACTGTTCTCTGGCCGACGCGATACTACACGGATCACGACCGAGCGTTTGATTGACTCGCCAATCGCCAAGCCATTGCGTAGCGAGATAAGAAAGGAGAAGGAAAGTCAGCGCTGTTAGAAAAATGTATCGTTTCGATGGCACGAGAATCAGTTGCGAGCAGGAAGCCCCTCCGTTTATCGAACACCCTGTGCGATTCGAGCAAAAAGTGGCAACCAGAGAGGGATTCCGTATACGCACGCGAATAGCGCCTATATGCCTCTGCCATACGAGAGCTGCTGCAAACCGTGCAAAACCAAACGCGGCTTTGCCGCATACCGAAGCGAGTCTGGAAAAAAGCGAGACGTAAAAAGTCGATCGATCCGGAATAAAAATATAGCCGAATTTTCGTTCGGGATGAGCCGCACGCTTTGTCGTTTCTCAAAGGAAAACCACCGGCGGACATTGATCATTCTGCAATATTGATATTATTCCTCGCGTTCGCCAGCTCCTGTCCTCCCATTCCGCGTTCCTCGTTTCTGCTTTTCGATCCGTCCATTCGGCTGCACGTCGCCTTCTCTGTAATCGTTCTTAAGCATTGCGCGAATTACTCCGATCAACGAAACGGGAATATTAATGGTAGGTCGAATTTCGTTTTTGTATTCCTTTTACGTGTCACACGAATAATTTTCTACTAATAATATGGTTTGATACAAATTCGAAGCTATTCTCCCCGAGCGATAAATAGCAATCGTCGAATTAACAATGATAATTGGCAGCTTTAATGCAGCATAATGCGATAAGGCTTGAATGGCTGGTTACGGACTGTAATTGCAGTATACGTTCGGGCGTAGATGGAATGTGTAAACACTTGTGAGTCATGATTTACCAGTTAGCACGAGGAGGAATTCTTTCAGAGTCCTCCCCGTGTCGTATTCATAAAAGCATACGTACGATACTATCGTTGAATTACAGTTTCCCTGTCGTTCGACAATTGTGCGCTGCTCTGTCGAGTCGACGGTGTAATTTCAACGGAGAATTAGCATCGTATCTTCGATTACGGGTCCTCAAACATCCATAGCAATCCGACCAAATATATCGCAATTGTTGATGAAGAGCGTAACGCGCAGACCACTGACAGTGTCTCATTCATCGCTCCAGAAGTATCCAACGGAATCGTGCTTTCCTGTACCACAGGGTTGATCATTTCCAGACGCGAGCAACTCTGTGCACCGAAAAATAAGCTGCAACAGAAACGAAGGATTAAGTTTAGTTTTTCTTCTTCGACGGTACATCGACGTCCGAATTGGGTAACGTATTGCGAAGGTAGTTGCATTCCGGCATCGTATCGAACACGTACGACAAACTAGATATTTCTCATCCGCTCGATGCTTGCGTCGAGTTGAATCTCGTTCTGGTTTTGACGAAATTCGATCGTTCACGTCGTCTGTCAGTGCTCTAGCTCCGTCGCGTGTGTTACGCCGAATAAAACAGACCGTCGAGGATCGTGGCGAACACGATCGACGTGGTCACTATTCAACGTCGCCCTTGTTAATTATAGCGGCCAATTAACCATGGCTTCATTTGCTCTCTCTCTCTCTCTCTTTCTCTCTGACTCGCGTTCGTCCATCAGGAACAGGCAATGCTGTTTCCCTCGGTTGTCGTGCACTGAGGTCGACCTGAGTCACTCGTATTCCCCGTCACGCGCATTTTTCGTAGCTGCGCCGATGTTAACGAAACTCGGGAACGGACTGTGCTCATTCAATTAATCGTAGCCCCGTGCTGCTTGAACGACGCGAACGATACCCGTCCAATGGAAATCGATCGATCGATTGTTCGCGTTTCCTTTTGGAGCTCGATACGCGAACAACGGAAACGATTTGCGCCGGAAGTATTTTCCAATGAAATAACTGAGGCCACTTTTTCGAAACTTCGTTCGATCGAGTTCCATTTTAATAAAAAGTTGAGGATTAGAATTTTGTTATTTTTCAACTGAATCCTTCGTACGTCTCGTTTAAATGTGTATGCATGCATGTATCTTAATCTGTGATTGAAACGCAGATTAAGCAACGCGTAGCGATTTTAAATGAAACTTTTTAAATTCTTATTCGAATATCCTATACGAATTGCAGATCAATTTGCAGAGAAGATTCAGTTTTGTCTCGAACGGCGTGATAGAATCGAAGATGATTTCGGATGATCCGAACGGACCACCGATCGAACAATTGATTTGCCCCGCGTTGTAACGGAGTTTCGAGTGTCACGTGTGTCAAGGCCCGTCCGCATGTCGGTCGCATCCTTTGGCACGCGTAAATGCACATGCAGCTAACGCACGCGACACGTTCGCGCGACAGGTAATCGATACTCGGCCAAGCATCGATGATTCCTGTCATTAGCCAGTTCCGCTCTTCCGATCCGAAATTCGCTGCAATTTGCCGTCGCACGATTTCCATCGCGGCGACGCGATTAATCACTCGTCCGCGAGGCAAGCGACAAAAGAAGGAGCGACAACGACGAAAGAAAAAAAACAAAAAACAAAATGAAAAACGAGGTCCACCGTTGGAAAGTGCGGTTTCTAATGAACATCCTTCGCGTTTCTCCGGCAATATTTTCCCCAGAAGAATACCGGCAAACGATTAGAAAGATTAGAAACTCTGCGCTCGACCATTTTTAACATTTCGCTCGCCGCTCCGATGAAACGTTACCTCCACGCTTTCACCGGTGGTCCCACATTCGTTCGACTCGCTCCTGCGACGAGCGGATCATTACGAACCTCGTAGGAATATAATTTTCACACGCAATGATACCTGCCACGAATTAATTACACCGTGTCCACGAAATCCTTCTGTTCCTCTATGGAAAATCTATCGCCACGGTTGATCGCGCTCTCCAATTATCCGACCGCGAGGGGCGGAGGAGGGAGCAGAGAAATGCATCCCGTTGCGAGTGAAAAACGCAGAAGCAGAAGTCTGGAACGCCCGTTAGGAAATCGAACGATTTTCGAAATCGAATCAAACCAAAGCGGAAATTGCGTAATCGTGCGAGCTCCCGTGGGGCGTGAGATGGAAGGAGAGGGTGAGAGAACGCGGCGGGACGGTTTCTGCGGACGAATGTACACGAGGTTCGGACGAAAAGCTCCATCGGGAGCGTCCGGTTCTCCCTCCCTTAACGCTCCTGCGGCTGGCAGGTCCAGAGAGCACGTCGGATTCGGTTTGCATTCGAAGCGTGTCCACCGACAGAACGCGACTCGAATTCGCCGTCGATGGGACGCGCGTGTTCGGGCCTCGAAGCGTCGCGACGCGTCGTTCTCGAACGACGTGAAGCGTCCACCGGCCCGGCTGCGTCGCGATTATTAGAGATTCACCGCGCCAACTTTTCTGCCGACCAGCGGTTGACAAGTGAGCCGCCTGTTTGCTTAGGACTCCGCTGACACCAAGCATTCGGATGGACAATGCCGGCACCCTTGAAACTTGGCACGGCAACTTTCTCGACCGGTCGATCTATAAGCTGGATCGTTGAGTCAAGATTTTTATCAGCCCTCGATAATAATAATAATAAAAGCAACAAAAATAATGCCAGCGCAATCCAATTATTGTTAATGGAAAGGGAACCATGGTGAAACGCGCGGAAAGCAAAAAGCAACGATTGCACCGCATGGATTGCCGTGATAAACGGGGCAGCATTTTTCATACCATTAAACACACCGGTGCTCGTAACTGCACGCTGAATATGTGTGCACAGGGACTCATTAATATATAACGCGGGGGGCAATGTTCATCGACGTGTAAACCCGTCATTATAAAGTTTCTATTACAATGGGCGCATTACGTAGTTTTCTTTAGTAGGCAATAACGGCGAAGTAGCAGAGGTGAACGCGGCATCGCGGGCAACGGCAGAACGACATTTCTGTTTCCCTTTTCCCGTACGGTTTCGTTCCGTTCCGCGATTTTAACGAGTCGAAGCGGCATGCACGGTCGGGGGGCGGGAGTTTTTCACGAGTCCGTCAGTTTAATAGCCCCGCTGTGTACTGCGTGCTCGAGCAACATTGGAAAGCGGCTTAACCCTCGAGGACCCTCGACTCCGTACGATCGACCGGTATGTCGACGTGTGTGCACCACACACAAACATAGGCACACACATGCATACATACGTAATATCCACAGCCACCACGTGGATCAGGAATACGGCTTCGTAAACGTCCGCGTACAGAAACCAGGCAGTCTAAAGCCACTCTCGTATCTCCTCCTATTTCTATCTATCGTTCTTTCCCGCTTCATCACGCTCCCCGAAGGGGCTCTAGAGAGAAAGAGAGAGGGAGAGAGGGAGAGGGAGACGGTCTGTGGAATTCCTAAGGCAGACACGCGTTATTATATCGCGGCGGAACGAAAATTCGAACTTTGGCCCGCTACCTGGCCCCTTGCCAGAACGACAATCTTCGCGTAAGCCGTTGTGCAATCGTGCGTGCTTTTCGTGATACATATTTTCCCTGGCAGCCCTTTGTCTCCCCGACTTTTTTCACCCCTGCTGCCCCCGCCGTTCCAACCCCTCTAACCCCGTTGAACCACTCCCCGCGTCGTTTTCATTCCGCGTGCGAGATTTCATCGCCGCCCGCCTCGCGCGCGTCACTTACCTCTCTCCCGTTTAACCTCCTCCCTGTTTCCCGTTTCCCGTCCGTCTCTCACTTGTTGCGAGACCGGTCGAGAGGTCCTGACCCCGCTAATTCCGCGCGGAACCCGCTCGTCCCCCCTTTCCTTCGTTTATTTTCGTTTCGCGGCGCTCGATCGTCGTCGTTCTTAATTTATTGGGCACGACTGCGCGGCGTGCGTCCGCGACTAAAGGGTCGTCGTCCACTTTAGTCCACGAATAAAACGGCACGCGCCCGTGCGTTTCGCGAATTCTTTTCCGCCGATTTGTGCGACCGTCGCGTCGACGGACATCGGGGCGCGCGCGACGTCTTCGACGATTCGCAAGTGTACGCGGCTGTCTCGGTTCTTCCTCCTCCTTTGTTCCCTATCCGGCGCGGGCCCGATAAATGGGTGGAATGACTGCTGGCCCGGGGAACAGCAACCGGAAACGATGTTTCCTCGCGCGAAAACAGCGGTACGCGCGCTTCCTATACAGACCGTTCCACGTAAGGCAGTCCGGCGTTCCTGCCAGGCCTTGGCCGGCGCGTTTCTGTATTTTTGGCTGCTCCTCGTCCATTATTCAACGCGGTGCCCGACGTCTGTGGCAATCCTGGAGAACACGGGCGCCCCCCCCCCTCCTAGAAATTCCACCGGGGAGGGGAACCGAAGAAGAACGAAATAGGAAAGAAAGAGGGAAAAAACGTGCGACGAACCCGCTAATTGACGTCCCTCGAGAGAGGAGACGTTGTTTCCCTTTGGTAACAACGACGGGCCAGGTTGGGCCTCGTTAATTATCCCGGCGCAAAAAGGAGCCCGATGTGTCGTCGTTTCGGGTCGGTAGAAAAAGGAGGCGGTGTCGAAGTTGCCCACGACTGGGGAAATTAATTAGACGGGGGGGGAAACGGCGCGAGATTTCCAGCGAAGTCGCAGGAAGATGCCGCTTGTTACACGAGTCTGACGCGAAAGCACGCCAAACCTTGTTCGAGGAGAGATTGACTATGATCGGAATGTCGTTCGTCGTTAGTTACGAGCGTTGTCATTCGGAGGCTCTGAAGGTGCGTCTAATTGAAGCAGAAGAATTTTCGCGAAAGAATCGGAAACTTTCTGTGCATGTTCCGTATTCCACGCGGATAATTCGTCGCCTCGCCGTTTACTCCAAATGTGGTGGAGGTCCGTGCTTGTTCTCCCGGATGGTCGACAAGCTCCTTCAGGAACTGGCTCCGTCGTGCCGCTGCAATTTCAGCAACACTCGAGACGCAGAAGCTGTGATTTTCCGGCGTGCCGTGCGAGCAGCCGTAAGTGGAAATCTCGAGTGGCCGCGCCCCCGTATCTCTCTGTCGTTGTTCTGTCCTCTTTCGATTGGCTCGTTACGTCTAAATATAACAGAATTTCGAGACATCGCTCGTTGATTGCCCCTCGAGGAACGTGCGTCGATTAGAGTCGCGAAGAGCGCCACGATGAATCGGTTCGGGGAAAAGTTGCCGCGATTTTCGGGGCTAATCGGAAGCAATCGAGACCCGCGATGATGGTCGTCGCTCAGCCGGGACTTTGGAGAACATCTCGAGTCGGGCTGGAAGCTCGTTTGCATATTGCTTGTCCGTTTGTGGCGCGGGGAACAATGGGGTACGTCGAAAATTATTGGCGGAACTTGGCATTGCACGGATTAACGGGGTTCGTGTAACTCGCTTTCCCTATCTCTGTCTCGATCCGCGAAAACAAAAATTATCCCGCTTCTCGCTTAACGTAACAGTTTGATTCCTACAAATTGTTAACACGGCGTACGCGATGCTAATGGGGTTGGTGGGAAAATAATTTTTCTCCGAACTTAAGTGAAACAAGCCCGACCATGCGAATTTAATTGCTCCATTGTGGATCGTCGTTCTTCCCGACAGAACAAAAACAAGATCGCACGGTGCACGAAACGAGAAAAGTATCGATCGCGCCCGCGGTCCGCGGATTCGCAAACACGATCCATCTGGAACGCCGCAGAACGATCGCCTCGCGAATGTTTTTCTCGACAGGAGAAAGCCAGCGGGAGAATTTACAGGCTCGTCGGAGTTTCTTTCAAACATCGCTAACGCTCCGTTGCGAAACATCTCTGTTTCTTTTGGCAACAAGGAAGTGCGCCCACCCCCGTCGACGGATGATTCGAAACGGTGCGCCCATTACGCGACAATGTGGCGATTACGTCAGGACGTCTGCAAGTGCACCGGGCATTGTTCCCTGCCCGGTCACTCGATCTCCCTCGTTCTCTCTCTCGCTGCATCCCCGCGTCTCTTTCTCTGTTAAAGTCGTGCGCCCGTAAAAACGGATAAATTATGCTCACCGGTTGGCCTGTCCGGCGACGATTGTGCCGTGGATTCGCTTTGGGCGGTCTCCACGGCGGTGTTCCACGGAAACCACCCGAAGGGATACTCCGAGTGTATTTATACACCCGGTACGCTGATTCACCGTGCGTTTCATCAGCGCTCCGTTCCGCGGATCCTCGGTTTCCATCGTGCGAACCCGCTCCGACCGAAAGCGACCCGAATATGGGCCAACGACGCGGCTCTCAACGAGATCAATCTTTTTTTTTTCTCCCATATGGCCTAGAAAGAGTTTTGCTTCGAAATTTTCTCGGACAGTCCTCCGCGCGTCGGCGTCAAACACCGTGGAAATATCGACGAGGGGGACAATCGATTTCGTGTCTCATTTCTTTCTTATACGTTCTTTCCTCGACCCGCGAGAATGTAGAATGGTAACGACAGTAGTTGTTGCAGAATTCGGAAGACGGAAGGAAACGCGTCCGATTGGAGATGCGGAAAATTCTCGTTTCGCGTGCATTCCCATAAATATCGATAACCTGTAAATTAGGGCAAACCGGCGGGCCTGGCAGACGCAGAAACGACGTACAACCGAAGATTTGTTTTCTTTGGCCCCGGGACCGACGGTGCCGCGTGTGCACTCGGTATACACTGCATAATGCATCCTTTCACCAACTTTGCATTATCGTTGCCCTTCGTGGCGCGAGCTCGTCCAAATAACGACCACCTCGTGTTCCTCGTTTGGCTCCGATTTCACACCGCGTGCACGGGTCGGGAAACAGACTCCCAAACCCAATACGCTGGATAAAACAAAACGCCAAAACGGTTGACGAACGTTACCGAATTTCGTCGATCGAGCGCACGAATATCGGGATGGACGTTTCTTCCCCCTTTTTTCCCCCCAAAGCATCGTGTCACTGCAGCCCACTGCGAATTCCCTGTACACCCTGGATTATAGCCGCGACACCCTTCCCCCATATTTCCTCTGGTTTGTTTTTTTGTTGCTCGTTTCCGTTTTGTATTTCGCAGTCCATAGGTTTCACGGCGGCGTTCGTATATCACGAGGGATTTATACTGGCAATCCATTTCGGAATCTAATATTCGTCGCATCAGTTTTATCGCGGGCTTGATTAAATTGGTTTACAGGCACTCGCCCGTTGTTTGTCCACGGTATACAGGGCGGCCCGTTTGTAAACTACAGTCTGGACCGGCTAATACGAGAATCGAACCGAAATGATAACCGACGTTATAATCCTCTCCTGTATCGCAGCTAATTATTAATATCGTAACGTACACGCCGTCGTTACAGTTCTCGTCCGACCTTTCCATACAATCCTACAGCAGTTTAACCGGAATGCATGCCAGCTGTTGCATTCGGGTACACCCCTCGGAACGTAAAAACAGTTCGCCCTGGGAAAAAGAAAGCCACTTCAACCCTCGAAAAATCTCAAGCCGGACGCATCTGCACTCCGTCCAGGTCGAGTTCGTTGATCGTACATAATTGGAGTCTCGAACGTCGAAACGTTTACACCGATTCGTTTCCTGACGTTCATTAATCACTCGTGGTTCTCGTTGTAAATAAATTTCTCTCCCCCAACGATCGCACGCCTCTCGCCCGTTGCGTTTGTTTGCTACGCGTTTGGGATCGTTCACACCAACGGGCTATCGTGTCTCCTCCGCGACACGAAATGATTTCCCTCCGCCCTCGATACTCGACGCCAATTAATCCCGGCCGGAATTATCGATGTAAAGCACGGATCGGCGATGCGCTGCCCGCTGTTCTCGAAATACACACGGCCGTTGCCGTTAAATCCCCGGACACGGCCGATAACTCGTAAAAATGCCGATCGTAATTCGCCGGGAAATGCGTACCGACTTTTATTAATCCGGGCGAATTTATCCGCTCGCTTACGCCTGTAATTCTCGCCAAGGCGACCGTGTATTTTCGTTCCCGGTCCCTTGGACCGCCTCGAGTCCGTTCCACGGTTACGGGGCGGTCGAGGAAATTTTTAGAGGCGCGTTGTCAACGACGCGCGAACGGTGTGTGTTCGCGGTGTGTTTAACACGGGCCGTTGCAATATCAGTCGTGTCGGTGGAGTGTAAAGTAAATTGAGGTAACGACGGTATCTTATCGATTGCACCTGCAGTGTTTCCAACGTCTTGCCACCTGTACAAATAACGGCGTGTACGCCCCGTCGAATCGGCGTGCATACGTGGAACACCGTGCTCGAAATTAATCGCCCGACCGCCGGGTTTCGGGTGAAACTTTTATCGGCGCGTTGGCCGCTCGAATATTAAAGATATTAAAAGCGTGTCGAGCTTTCAGCGTTTCTGTACCTCGCGCCATGAATATTTGACACAGATCGAACGGTTCGATCGATAACCGGAGACGATTCACGCTCATTCTTCGCGGTGGAAATATGAATTTTGATTAACAGGTTTCCGTAATCGCGCGGGGTAAACAAATCGAAAGTTGCTCATTTTACACGCTCCCTCGTTCACCCGAAGATTACAGTTGCGATTAATTAGCGAACGCTCGCTTCTATCCGCCTCTCGCGGTGCAACTCAATATTCGATCCGACGTTCCGAACGGAAAGGTCCTCCGGTGACTTACCAAGTGCGCGTGCAAATTAATCCGCAACGTGTCGGACCGTCGAAACTATTTCGATATTTCGCCAGGACTGATCGTCGATCCGTGTTCCGGGTAGGGCAGGTCCCGGCCCCGGTGTTGCGCGAACCAGACCCCGCGTGTGTCGTTCTTTTCCGGCTTAATATTTCAACTGACCGATCGTGCGTCCCCACGGGGCCTGTCGCTAACTTTCATAATTCATCGCTGCGTAACAACCCTTCCGCGTCGACGAGGGCGGCAGCAACGCGGCGCGGGGAGCGTCGAGTCAAACTCTAATCCCGTCCAAATCGGGGGCAGCGCGATAAATCCAGTGCGATTCGATTAGGAGTCGCCGCGGTGCCGTTCTGAAGTATTCAATCGAATCACCGATGCTAATGCCCCGGTATTAATCTCGGAAGTTGTTGTTGTCGCTGCGGGCTCGCGGCCCGTTCAACCGTGATCCAGTGTTCCAACTATGCGCACAGTTTCTTCCGCTTCGCGCGAGACGGTAGTTCACCGATAGATTTCGTGTACCAATTAAACGGGAATGAAATTAACAGCACGAACGGCGAACGTTTGTTCTTGCGTTGCGCCGGGGGTAGCGGGACTCGATTAATTTTCTGATTGGGCGTCTCGAGGAAACTTGGAATTGAAATGGGATTCCACCAGGTGGGTAGTTCAACGCGATTTTTATTATTACCGCGGTAGAGTAAGATCATTGACGTCCAAGATCGCGAACCGTTCCTTGAGAACGAGATCGTACTCCAGGCTCCAAAGCAGATATATGCATATTACACACACACAAACACACAGAGATATATACATTTTACCCCGAAATCTGCTGAATATCCGAGAGTAATCAGCCACCGGGAGATGATAAATCAGGCAGCGATTCCGCGAGTAGCACTCAGGTATTCTTAGGCTGCATTATTCACGTACCCGGCGGAAACAAACTTTCCGCCAAGTTCGGAGCCCGATCCGACAGATCAAACAGCATCCGACCCGCCTGATGTCTCGAAGCGAAAACGTTTCTCTTTCGTGCGTAAACTCCTGCCGAATCGATACTGTTTACGGGGCGAAAGGGGCTCGGGCATCGGGTCCCGCGGCAATTAGACGGTCGCGCGAACGAGGAAAAGGACAAAACGACGGGTCAAGGCGGCGCGCAATCTAATTCCGACCCCCCATGCAAATCGTACGCCCTTAACTGACTGTCGTTCGCAACCCTTGACACTGGCCCTCGCGGCACCGTAGGGCAGCAGCGCAACCATCCGGTTCCTTCGACTCTCCCCGTGACTTAAATTAACCCCCGGACCGCTTTCCAGCCCTGTCTCTCCTGTGTCACTCGTTATTTCCCTGTTTCCTATCCCGGGGTCCCCCTTCCCGTTGGGGTCGATTTCAACGGCCGGGGCGAAATTGCTGGGCGCAATAATGGAAAACATTGAGGCGTCGATGATTACAAGGGGGGAGGAGGACAGCGTCGAGTTTCCACGTACATAGTTTCGCCCACATTCTTTCCCCCTTCGTGACCGTCTGAATTATAATGATTAGCTTTGCGGAACGGGGAAAGTGGTTGCTTGGATTCACGCCTGGAAAACGTGACTTCCGAGATGTTTCGTTCAGATTAGAAATTTCATTCACTGGTGCAAACCAGGGCTGGGGGGCGCGCCGCGGCGTTAACCAGAGCCTGACTGACGCTTTCGCGGTGTTCGCAGAACAGCGATTCAATTGGATTCCTCTTCGCAGTGGCGTTACAATGGCGCACGCGAAGTTGCCGCGCGAAGAATGGGAACGACTGATCGCGATGAAACTTCGTTACCGCGTCGAAGGGGACGCGATACAGCGAGACTCGGAATTTTCGATCCCCGGCGGGTTTCAAAGTGGTCGCCGCTCTCCTCGGTTTTCGTCGAGTCGTAAACTACGGCAAACAAGCCTCGTCCGAACGGGCGGGCGTTGGAAAATTGGTGCTGTTTGTCCCAGGCGGTCCGCGTCCCTCTGCCCGAACAACGAAACGCCGCGTAAATTTGGAAAGAAGGGCGAAAAGGGTGGAGAGGCGCGGAAGCGATTCCGGTGGCAGGTTAAGCCGACCGGTCGCGAGGGTCTGCTCGCGGATGAACGTCGCCGGAGTTGTAATTGCAACGTGGCGTAATTAGTTTTGGAAATTTAATTATTTCGCGGCGCGCCCGCGCGATAAACGCCGCCGGCGGGACAGCCTTTCGACGAAGAATTATCGGGAGGACTTTGCCGCGGTGGCAGTCATGTTAATCCGTGCTCCGAGCAACCGCGAACCAATGGAAAACCGGCGTGACGCGAAACGCTTGGCTTTTCTGCGCCGCGTAATCCGTCGGCAAGCGTCAGGCTCGTCGCTCCGTTAATCAACCCCGAACGCCTAAGGACACGACTAATTTGCAGCTGCTTACGCGCCTCGCGAGCGTGCAATTTTCTCAACGGTCGATTGTCGCTGGTCGACGTGTCGTCGGTACACGATGTTGCGGTGCTCCGTCGATTCTGTTCGAGCAATGCCGGCAACATTGATTTCATAAATTCTCATTCGCCGCGGAGTAAATTTTGGACGCTCTGCTCGCTGGGAAATGGAACACCGTAGCGACTCCGGGAAAGGTGATCCCGTTGTTTGTAAAAATATATAAATTCCCGTAACCTCGCGGAACCACGGTCCCGTTTCCTACGGAGAACCACGAAGATCCCGATAACGCGGGTAGAGTGACGCGTCCGAGGACGCACCTCTAGTTACTCGCACTCCACGCTTTCCCCACATTTTTACCTTGAATGAAACGATCGCGCGCGAACGGGTTTTAACAGCGCGGTCACTGGTTGCGGCATGTTCTACCGTTCCACGTGGAAAGTAAAAAAAAAGTCGGCGATCGTGAACGCCTCCTCGCCGGTTGCGTTCGACGACGTGCAACCTGAGTGAATGCAAATCGCAGAAGCGGTTACAAAAGTTCCACGTGCGTCATTGACGTTCCTTGAAATGTAGGCTTCCGTGCCTCGCTGGTGAGACGTGCGAATTACGAGGCACACCGATTGCGAGATCGAGCGCAAGCTGGAACGCCGTTATCGTTGCGAACTAGACTCTTTTTTGCTCCCCGTCGTTGGAATAATCCCTTTTGTCACGATTCACCGGCAAAGACACGTTCAATTGGCGAACCTTAATTAATAAATCGAAGCGAGTGTAATCGGAATCCGTTCGGAGGCAATATTTGCATCGAGGTTCCGCGATGAAATGCAATTACTACATATCGCGGCTCTCTGCGACCCGTTTTATATACTCGTAGCACTCGAATCGATAGCTTCTGTACAGCCACTCCACGCTCGAGTTACAACAACCCCCCATTTATTGGAAAATAAACCCGTCAGCCGACATTGATCCCGTGAATGGCGTAAAACAATCGCCATATCGCGCGCAACAATACCGTCCACGATTAAATATGTACCTCCGCGACGGTTCGATTCTATTAATTTAGACGCCAGTAACTACCCCCTCCCCCTATTTATCAAAACCCGCGCCCCACGAGTCAGCCGGCTACAGGCGTGCCGCCAGCAAGCCAGCTCTCAGCTTTTTGTCCGCGTATCGGCATTATGTAAACGCGTCGATTGCGTTTTTAGATATTCATGCGTCGAAAGCCCGCGGCAACGTTTCTGAAACTGCTCCGAGGAACGAGTGTTCTTCAGCCCCTCGACTGCGACTTTGCCGCCCCTTCTACCAACGAGCCGGCCTCTTCGCTACGCGACACCGTGGCATTCTTCTCTGAAGAGTGTGGAAGGGATATGGATAAGAGAGGAAAAGCACCCTTGCGTTGCGGGGACCGCTGCCCGATCGAAAACGAGTGGTTTTCATTGGACGCGCGGCCGCCCCACGATTGCATTTTCAGAAATTAATGGCCGGTAGCTGGGTGGATCGCCACGCGAATTTCTAAGAACGAATGCGGACGACAGGATGAAAAATTTATCGCGGCCGACCGGTGTTACACCGCCGAGTTCCTCCCAGTCAACCAGCCGTCTTTTCAAACGGATCTTTACAAAAGCTGTCTCTCCCCGGAGCTTTGTCTGCCCCCTCGCCCCTTCTCCCTCCTTCTATGTCTCTCTCTCTCTCTCTCTCTCTCTATAAACCACAGAACCCAGCAAACTACGTCCCATCCCCGTTCATGAATCTTTGAGAGTTCGTCGCGAACCTGGGAATCGGCGGTGTCTCCTTTTGTTTCGATGGCTTCGACGTGCAGTCAGCTGGTAGAACGCGTTTGGCAAACGATCGATGGGATCTTTTGTACGCGGCTCGTTGATTAGGCGAATCTCTGCGGTCCCCAAGGGGAGGGGGGGGGTTCGAGGCTTGCACGATTCGAGATATATCCGTGTTCGATCACCTTTTCTGATTTTGTTCGTGTCTCTTCGACGAGGGGCGAAGATTTTTTTCGGCGAGAAACGAGATTGGACCGCGAGGAGGCATGAGTAACAAGGGCGAACGATTTCGAGGCGCGCGTAAGCTGTTGGAAAAACGGGGAAACAGCGACACCGGCGTGCGCGCGGATTCTTCCGTCTCGTTGGTATCGACAGGTTTGTCGTAGCGGTCGTCCGCGGGGAAAAATGATTCTCCCGGGGGTTAAGAAAAACGACGGAGCGTAAGCGCCTTAACCGACGGCGAAGAAGTTTTGTAACGAAGCCCATTTTTCTCGTTCTGTTTCAGCAATCATGGCGCACTTCTTCTTCCTGGCGGCGTTCTTCTGGCTGAACACGATGTGCTTCAACATCTGGTGGACGTTCAGGTGAGTCTCGTTCCCCTTTTCTCTGATCATCGGGCGGGTACAGCGAACGGGGGCACGGAACGGGGACGGATTTGCGGCGAAAGATTTCGTCGCGTGTGTACTGTTCCGTGCGGCTGCCCGCGAACCGAATCTACGACCGATTGTGCTCGGGCTCGAGATTTATTTGATCGCGCCTGTTTGCTTTTCCATTCGTTCCGTCTTATTCTTCTCTTCCTCAATTTTCGAAGGACCGTCGTCTTTCGCGCGGCGGGGCGGGGGGGGGGGTCAGGAACGGTTCAAACGTAACGCACGCCTCGTCGTTCGTGCGAACATTCTCGTAGAGAAGAGAACCGGGGTCGAAGAAGAGTAGACCGTCGTCGTCACGTAGCAATTAAGCTCGCGTTTTGGCGAACGAGTCGCGGCGGGGTAAAAAAGATTATGAAAATTCGCCGAGCATAATTTCAGAGGCGTGACGAGACCGGTAACGGGTTGGCCAGGCGAGTCACGCCTGGTCCCGAAGCGAGAACCGACAAGAAGAGAGCGAACCCCGGGTGCCGGTTCGTGTGTACGTCGTTAATTACCACCGGGACCGCGGGTTATCGACCTGGCCGAGTTTCGCGTCGGCCGCGTAGCGTCGCGTCTTCGATCGGAAGGCCAGCACTCGTTGCCTCGCAATTACGCCATTGACGTGCAATTACGCGAACGCGACGCCGTTGCCCGGCGATTAATTCATCGCGTACGCGGTTAAATCGCGTGCGAAGACACCGAAACGATGATAACGGTCGTTACGAAACTGTTGCTCCGATAGTGTACCGCGCTGGAAACGGTCCTCCGTTACCCGTTACTCTCACGATTTTTCTCTTCCCGCGGTCATATTTCAATCGCGCGATCGCAGGAAATTGCTGCTGCTCGCGCAGATCCGCCGCGAACACTTGATGAACCGTAACCGTTGCAACCGCTCGAGTCCACGGGAAGTTGCGTCGAACGCGCGGCTCCACGGATTATCGCGTATTCATTACTATCCGGCAATAATGGTTAACGGTCGCTTGCGTTGGGGAAGAACCGCGATCGACCTTTTATTATCCCAGCGCGATCGAACACCTGCGAGAGATTGCTCCCGGCGATGCGTTTTCGCGGCCAGCATTCGTTACCGCAGAGAGTTCGCGCATAGTTGGCCGGACAACGCGATCGCGATGGACGAGAGATGTTGCTGCGGCGGCAAGGTGCAACGACGATGATCGTTAGTGGCCGGATCACGTTTGAGTCCCTAGATCGAAAGGGGAAGAAGAAGCAGGGCACCGTCGACGGTGAGAGATGGGATCAAGATCACTCGGTCGACTGGTTAATGCGATGCAACACGGTCGCCCGTAACGGGCCCTCTCCTTCTTCCTCCACCTTCCTCGTCGTCCTCCTCTCGTACGATTTCTTCTCCGCTCCGAACCGCTCACGGCCGGCGGCTCGTTTCTCACCTTTTTCGATCGGCGCTTTCAGTTTCTTTGCTTCGTTCCATCGTTCGTCGACGTCTTACTTCCCTTACGTCACGGTGCTCGCTCTATTTCAATCCCTTCGCCGCTTTTTCGCTCTCCCACGTTCGTCCGGCTCGCTCGTTCCTCGAGGAGCTCGTTGCCTATGGTTGATCTTGAACGCGCAAGAGCGTGCCCCCTTTCGAGTTCGAAGCGAGTGGCATTCAATTAAGCGTTGCAATTCCTGGACGATACCTGGCCCGTTTATCGCCAAGTCCTTTCGTCGCTTCGGTCGTCCGCGGATCGACGTGGGTTCGAGGAAGGAAGGTGCACGAAGTTCGGCAACGTCAACTTCGAAAGCTCACGGTTCAAACGGAACATTCAAATTGAAATGGAAATATTTTACGCGCTCACGGTGATTCCAGCTTCGAAGTGGAAACTAAAATTGAAAATTCTCGGCCTCGAAAGTGTTTCGATTCGCCGCGTCCGCAACGATTGCCCCGACTTTGCTCCGTTTCCACATCCGTACACTTTTATCGGCGATTTTCGCGTATCGCGCGCGCACACAGTTGAAACGCGTCAACGACACGCGCTCGCGCACGTTGTATCCACTTGTTGAGGTGTCACCGACACGTTGCGCCCACGCTAACTGCTCGGCTCCGTGATTTTCCAACCGGAAAATTAGCCCGGTGTCATTTGCGGCTGAGCAACCGCATTTTCCACGACGCACCCTTGCGAATAAACCGTTTCTCCAACTATCTCCTCCCGCGGGGAAAGAATTCTCCGCGGCGCGTTACCCTCCGCGAGATTCGAAAGGAACTTTTGACAAAAACGCGTGACGCAACTGACAGCGACCTATCGAATTTAATTAGCAGCGTTATGACAGCCTTTATAATTGGACGCGTTGTGTAATAGCTAAGAGACACCGTGATTGTTCACGGCTGGAAAACGATTGCGTCACTGAACAACGCGACTCGCATTGGCCATTAACTCCGTTTTTTCGTTTCTGCGAAATTATTTGTTCAAAATTAGCGGCCCGCGCGACGTGGTTCCTATCAATCGTCGATAACGCACACTTAAATGTTTCACCCGTTGAAAAAGATTTCTTTCCAATTATTCCACCTCCAGCGGTTTAACATAATCAATTAACAGCATCCGTGATATCTTAACGCGGACGGAGTAATCGACTCCGCCTCGCCACCCTTAATTGCCAGCCAAGGCAACGCTCCGCCATCATCCGCGAACCATCTCCTCTTCCTTGCACCAGAGATCATCTCCTCGAACTTGCTCCGCGAGTCTTGACGCGCGTGCGCCTATTTTCTGAGAAATTCTTCAATTACCTAACATCTAGCTGCTTCCCACGGTCAGCGAAGTCGTCGCACAGACGTATACACACACAGGCACACACACGCACGCACGCACACACACGCGTGTCCCACGAGGGCTGACCTCGCCGTTCGCGATTCCTGGCTGCCTCTTTTGCTGCCCGCGCTCTGGACGCCGCGTGCACTCGGCGAGAACGTTTCTCCTCTAAACGAATTTGCATTCTGGAAGATGGCTGACTCGGTCGCGCTAAAGTTTGCCATCTGTGCCGACGGTGCTCCGCGGCCTCTTTTCCTATACCTGTCCGCGAGCTCCTTGGAGGAGCCAGGCATCCGGATTTACGCCAGGACGAAATTCCTCTGAAGCGGTGGAACCGTCGGGGATATTGCTCGTGGAAATACTCCGCGCTGCTCTTTAAGGGGGACCAAAACGGGACGATCGTGCACGCAGACACGCGAAGGCATTTGAAAGGAAGACACGGGTCACGAAGAGCTCGGTCGCGAAGCCCGACGCGCACCACGTTCTCGTCACAGCCAAATGCGAGTTTCGCGGTGGTAAAAGACGAGGGTTCCTCCCCAAATTTCGATCGGTCATTGTCGAACGGAGAAGCCGCGTCCCGATCTCGATGCCGCGCTTCGAAACAATGGCCAGAACCGGGGACAAAGGCGGAGAATGTGTACGTTGGTGAATCGTGGTCAAGTGTGCATTGGCCTGTGACGGTGCTCGCGGATCGTGTACGTGTCGGTCGTTAGGGCCTCCGCTGTTCTCGAAGAGTGGCTCATTAACTTCGTTTATCTCGTCCCCGATACCGGCGTCGAGGGTCTCGGGCTTCTTTGGCTACGCAAGAACGTGCTCTGCCCCGCCCCGCGTCGCAGAGTTAATCGCATCGAGAAAAGCGCCGTTTGGTCTTGGCGAGATCCTCGGCCGTGTACAAGGATTCGCGCGTCGAACGACTTTGGCGACTGATGCTGCCGCTGTTCCTCGAGTTCCGCTCGCTGGAGGACCGGGGTGGCGTATCCGTTGGAGTAGGTAGATTAGATGCCGGATTTGTTTTACGGCGCTCGTTTGAACTGCGGTAGTCTGGTGTCTGTCTTGAGCGGCGGGTCTGGAGTAATTCAGATTGCTCCAAGAGTCCCGAATGTACTCAAAATTTCATGCGGAAAATTCGAAAAGTTGAAGCGGCTGGCGCAAGTTCGACCCGCGAGCATCTTGTAAGCTCGCGTCGGACGCGATGACTCTTCCGCTCGAAGAAAATCGACGGGATCGTCGATTCGTGAATGGAGTTTAACCGTAGATCTGAGAAACGTCGTGATTCTGTCCAAACGAAAGCGTACACGCGTCGAACCTCGTACACCTTGATACTTTCTTTTAATAGCTGGACGATTTACCGTGGTAGATGAAAAAAGAGAGAACGTAGATCGTGTCGCAGCTGGGTCAAAGATCTGGCGTACCGTAAATAATACGCGAACGGTAGCGGGCAAGTAAACGGATAGAAACGCGCTGAATGTATAATCGTTCGGTACCCGGTGCCAAGATTTCCTTCATAACGAGAAAGTTTACTTACGTCGACAGTGTGTAACGCCATCGCCGCGGGCGGTACTGGCGTAGTTGGCAAGATTGGCGAAAAAAAAAAGAAAAAAAGGGGAAAAGGCGCAGAGAAAATTGGAAGTTTCAGAGACGCTCCGGAGACGTGATCAAGAACACCGGCCTTCTGTCGTGGCGTGCATCCCAACGAAGCTTGATTAAGGTCCCTTCTGTTCTCGAACACAGCAGCTCATTAATTCCGTTATCTCATTTTCCGCAACGACCGGATCTCTTGACCAGCGGATCGAATCAATTGCCCCCGTATTGTCGACGGGCCGGAACGTTGAAAAATCGCTGAACAACGCACGAATGCTGTCGTTCGTGGAAACGAACGAAAAATCGAACGTTCCTTTAGCAGGGATAGAAAGGCAATCTGACAGCCTGCTTGTTATAAATAGATTAATTCTCGTTCATCGACAATTTGCCGAGCGACGAGCCGATGCCAAGAGGAGCGTGACCCACATACACCGTGGATCAGCTGCACCGTATTTCTCGGCGAATATCGAAACGAGAATATTTTCTTAGCGCGAGCGCACGCGGCCCTATTGGAAACGGTGAACGGAATCATGTCGCGAAATAATGGACTCGAAAAATATAATAGAACGATCACCATCCCTTGTCTCTCGAAATCGATTGGACAGACGGACGAGGGAGTCGGTGTACTTCGATTGGTAAACGACTTTATCGCAAAACGAAACGATTATTAAGTTATTTGGATTAAGGGGGACAGCTGCGTTTTGGCAAATATATGCATCAAACGTGTACTCGTAATCATAGAAAATTGATCGAACCTTGCGTACAAAATCGCGATAATAAACAGCGGATTGGTAATTCCTGCCGCGCATTAGACACACGTAGCAGACCGTTCTCGCGCCTCGAACCGTACGTTCACATTCAATTCGGTCGGACATCCGACTAATTAATCGAATTAGACAGTTTCCGTTGCGCCCCCGTGCCTCCGCGCCGGAAGTAGCCCCTCCTCCTCGACGGGTCTGCCGTTTTGCGGAAACGCGTAACGCCGGGCGAACAGTACGGATTACCAGAGGATCTTGAGGAGATTTCTAGTTCGATGGCTTTTCAAGGGGAGAATTGCCCGAGCGCCGGTAAATTAGTTTAACCCGACGAGTAGGAGCGTTGTCCAGGCCTCGGACCCGACAAACTTCTTCGAGGGTTCCTCGAGACCGTGGACGCGCCAGCAACAAGATATCTCGCTGGCCGTCACGTTTGCGGTCGCCGTTGTCGGCTTTATCCCCCCCGCGTCACCCTGGGAGAGAGCTCGCAGACACCGCCGTAGCGACGCAAAGTCGTTGGCCAAGGGGAGTCGAGTTCCAGGTTGATGAAGTTTCGTGTACTCTCGGTGTTCGCCCGCCGGACTGGACGTTCGCTGGGCTCTGTTGACACATCTCGATCCGAGCGAAGGCAAATATTGCTCTAGAACGACCGACGAACCGGTGTCGGGATGCCGGGCCACGTGCTCGCCGCGGACAGGTATCGAATTTGTCCGCGGGACGCTTCGGAGCGTCCCGTACCGTTTGACGGACCCGTGAGAAATATCAGAGGGGTGCGTTGGAAAAATGGTGCGCGTGGGGCAGGATGGCGATGGAATGCGGCGCGACGTTGTTCGAGGAATATCGGAGAGCAAATATGTATTAACGATGAAATCGGTGTGGACGCGGAGTGGAGGGGCGGTTCTGAAGAGGAGTATCGGGAGAATGAATAAACGGTCCACGGTTTCCTTCGAAAAGTGGCGCTCTCCGTGACGAAACAGCTTGCTGGTTGAAAAATGGTATTTTTAAATTGTCCGTTGAACTCTTCGGGGGAGGGGGACGCTACACCGCGACGAGAACAGAGGTGTCCTCCGGAACGGCGTTAGAAAAACTTCGAGGGGCAATTAAACGACGACGATCGTTTCGATCGACGTGGGCGTGGTTCGAGTAAAATTGAAAGTAGGTGAACCGGGGGATGAGCCGGGGATTTACGGGGAATCGCGGTGAAAGTGTTTATAATCCATCAGCTCGGACGGGGCAGCGTCTATTTCTGTTCGCGGTGGCGAACGGACAGCTCTCGGTCGCGGTGAAAAAAATATCTTGGCACGAGCCACGAGATTCGACGGAATCGGTATCGCGATACTCGACGTGTATATTCGTGGGGACACCGAAACGCGTGTACCGTTTCGTCGAAGATCATAAATACGACGGCCGCGACACGGTAATCCCCTGGACACGCCGAGATTGTCTTCCACGAAACAGCCGCGAGACACCTTACCATCAGGGCTGTCGAGATACACCGACAAAAATCGAGGCCGGACCGATTCGACGGGAGACGAATATAATCGCCGTACTGTCTCCGATTCGGTCCCGATGCGCAGCATTCGAGCGTAATCGAATTATCGCGAGTTACCCGTTACGGGACGATCCGTCGACAGGCAAAAGAAAATCGAGAGTGTGGCGTGTTAGCGGAAAATCGACAGGATAATCACGAAGGCGTGACCGGACGTCCATCGATGTCGTCCCGACATTTTCCATTAGGTTTCCCCCCCCCCGTCCGGGATTATCGAGCCCGGGGTTAACGACTTGGTCCGTTCGCTTCTTCTTTTCCATCGTTCGCGGGACCGCTCGTTACGCGTTAGATAATGCATGCAAATTGCGTTAACTCAACGTGACTACCGGTTCTGGAGGCCGCGACGAGAGTATCGTCGTTCAGCTGTGTCCGTTTCTGTCTCGCCCATCCAACGACCCAACGTCCATGCAAAGTTAGAGGAGTCGTCGGCTCGTTTACCGTTGCAGTTTCCCGGCCAATCTATCGGCACGGTCTCTCTGCTTGTTCGAATGCGTTATGGGCGTCCAGGGGAGGCAGCCATTGACACACCGGCGACGTTTAAAAACTTCGAGGACGGTCCCCTTTGAACGAGGCAGACTTGGACGTCGCAAACGCGTACACGGTATGCAGTACCGTCGAATCTTCGCTCGCGGTGCGGCTTCTTCGCTTCTGTGCGTCCACTCGTCGTCGACCCTTCCACGGGGTATCCGTGCAACGGAACGAACTCGCCGCTATTGCAGGCTTAATTACTCCGGAGTCAGAGATCCGACGTCGGCCTCCCGTAGTCCTGCCGCCTCGTTTGAGACGGGAGTTCTCTCGTTTTAATGCGAGGCAATTAGGGATGCTTCGGGCTCTCGGGCTAGATAAATTGCCGAGTATTAGCCGGGTAAATTGCATACATTTCGTTATTGCCGCGTAATAATGATAATCCGCGATAATTGACAGTCCCCGGTGAATGAGTTATCGTGCGCCGATGCGTTTACGCGCTCGATCGTTTTTTCGCGTTTCTCTAATTATTCCCTTTAATTATCCCGGCGGGCGACAGCAGCCGGTCCGACGGCGTTCCGCGTCGACGTGCAGTTCGCGGCGGTGCACGGAAAACTTTGAAAGTGCGACCTGCCCGCTGGGCGTACAAATACACGCACGAGCAAACGAATTCGACGGCGCGACGATGCGCTGCACGTACACGCGGGCGATTTTCGTTGCGTGTGTTAATAGCTATTGCCCGTGCTTATTCGCGCGGCACGTTCCGATCGTGGCTCTCGCAGCCCCTTTTCTGGAGAAACTCGACGGTGGACACCGTTGTCACGCACGGCCGTTAATCGACACCGCGCGATCGGAATTGCTTGACCGAGTCACGCACGCACGACTCCGACAGACACGACGAAGAACCGGCTTCCTTTCGAGGGCTCGCGTCCGCCCCGGATCCCGCTCCGATTATTCTATTGACGGGATTTCAATTTCTGCGCGTTTAATACGCGGCCCGATCCGATCGTCGTCCCCCCGGGTTATTTGCATTTTATCCGGCGTCGATCCGCGACTTATCGATCCCCACAGTCACCGTGGGCGTAGATCGAAGCACCGAGATAACCGCGAGGACGGCTTGAGACGTTGTTGAAACAGGGCGTCGATGATCCACGATTAGGTAAAGAGGAGCGCTGGTATCGTCGCAGTTTTTCGCGCGTCCCAGAGCGAACCGAGAATCCCGCAGACTATTAACCAGTAGTGGCGACTGGAATTATGGAAATTGAAGCTGTCCGCGGTGATGTTCATCGATCTTTGGTGGTCACCGATGGGTCAACGCCGCTGACATATCTCGATCTCCTCGAACGAGGAAATGATGAACTTGAAGCACAGCATAACCATATCCAGCATTCAAATACCCTTCGTAACAAACTCCGCCCTTTAGACAACTCTTCCTCGACTCAGCTCGACCCATAATTACCGCAATATTTGTTGCATCATTACATGCACGCAGGTGCCGAATACAGTTCCAAGCCAGACGGGCTTAGTCTACTTAAAGGGTGCACGGCCCGACAAGATCGTAAGTCATACAGAAAGGGAGATACGTATCTGTCACAAAGACGTTCTACGGCAGTTAACCTAACCGAGATCCTGTCCCCTCAGCAAATGCATACATTATTTCTCGAAACGGAACAGCAGCCCTGTTTCGCCGAACGAAAGGCGCGACTTGGCGACTGCAGGAGTCGGCCGTGGGTAAGGGTGCGCATAGCCATACGGCCGAAGAAATTGTTCGCGATCGAGACAGGGAGCTGCATCGCCAGCGTCGCGGTTGTTACCACGGCTGGAGTAAATCATGAACGGTCGTTAGGATTTGGAGCATGGTTTCCCTCGGGAGTTTCTCCGGAATCGGTGCCAAGGAGTTGCGCCCAAGTTCGTGCAGCGTTCAGGACCTCGCCTCGTCGCTCCCGTCGCTGTGCGCTCGCGCGATACGTCTTTGTCCTCGTTCGAGGACTACGTAATACAACGCCTCTCGTTCTCCGGATCCGTATTTTCGGTCGCCAAAATTTCTTGCTGGATGCGCGTCGCGTGGTCCTTTTTTATTGGCCGCCGTCGCGTCTCGGATGGAGCCGCGCCACGTGCGTTAACTCGACGGCTGTTCGACTCTGTTCGATACGCGTGTTCCATATTCGTTTGCGAATATGCTCCGGTCGCGATGGAACGCTCGACGACGAAGAAGATGTCCCTATGCCTGTTTTATATAATTCTGTTTTAACATTGTATAATTTTTCGTCGTTCGTCGGCTCGGAATAATCTTAGAAACGGAACTGATGCGCGTACGCACCGTCGCGTTTAATCAACGGATTAAATCTCTGTTTGCACACTTCCAGTCGGTATTCGATTAGTCAGCTTTGCCCTCCGATATCGCTGTATCCGTTTACCACACGTGCCGACAACCAGGCCCCTGCAGAGTGCGCGAGAGTTGCCACGGAGACGCTTCTTGCGCCACTTTTCTGCCTCCGAAAGTGTTATAATGACCGAGTGCTGATATATTCAGGCGATCCTCGCCACTGGTCCTCCGTTAATCTCCAATTCGCCTCGCTCCATCTCGTTTGCATACGTCGGGGCACCGGCTAATTAACCGTTCACGGTTACGCAGTTTCGCCGTTTTGGTATAGGAAACCGGCCGAAAGGTCTGCCGAAATTTCTCCTTGTTATCTCTTTCGCGCCGTTCACGTCGTTATCCCGGCCACCCTGCCAGAACGGCCGTACTCGTTCGTGCATGGCCCTCTCGTTACACGCATGATTTGCACGATCGCGAACGCGCGTAGGAGAAACCGGTGGCGAGTTTCGCATCCTCGGATCGTCGCCACGTTTCTTCGATCCTCCGGTCCGCGTCTAGATCCTTGCGAATTCGACAGACTACGCTCGCCGAGTTTCTAGTCGCCTGTCTCGTTGCTCCGAAGAATGTAGAAGCCGATTGAACGAAGCGAACAGGAATAAAGCGTTCGATTCAACCGTTTATATGTTTGCGCAATCGGAAACTCCACGAAAATAGAGTGCACGTGGAATTAATAGAGATAATCCAGTTTGGTTCCAATCGTCGTCGACGTAAATTGGGCAGCGCGTTGCTAAGAATATCTGAGAGAATCAGTTATTGAATTCACGGTAATGGCGATCTCTGCAGAGTTTCTATCTAAAGAGAAACCGACAGGACTAGTCTCCGTGAACCTCGCGGAAGAATAGGCCGAACGCAAATTATAGTTAGACCGGTTTACAGTGCCTAAGCCGGCTACCTGCTCTGGCCTGCTATAAATCGCATGGGAGTAATCGAGTTAATTATTGTTTCGCGATCGGCAATCGCGTGCACGCTGTGCGCGAAACGAGCCAGTCCTCTGTTCGGGTTCGACAAGCTCAGGGTAACAGCGAGTTTCGATGATCGAAGAAAAAGAAAAGAAAAAGAAAGAGAGCAGCCAAAGGAATTAGGAAAAATCGTGCGTTAAAAACACTCGGGGCTTTTCCATGAAATCGCACACCGGTCGCCTCCTCCGTGCCGCTTCTCTCCGCGCGACAATGATCCCCCTCGGAGCGTGACATCGTCACGGACTGCGCTGCACCGATACGCACCACGATCTTTCCTAATCGCGCGATCAACCTGGAATGTTCACCTGGAATCGTGTGCGCGATAGGCGCGCGTTCACGATGGCGCAACAAATTTTCCATAACCGGCCGTAAGTGCGCGGAACCTATTCGCTCGTCCGCGGTTCCCTGCCAATTTTTCCCGAGTGACTTTCGAAGGGAGGTCGAGCGTCCCTTAACCTACTGACGCCTCGTAACTTCTTGCCAGGCGGAGGCTTCTTGCCGGCCGCGAACTCGGTAACACGGTAACGCGGAGCCGGCACGAGGAAGCCAGAAAGTGGGATGAAAGTGCGGCGAAACGTTGGTGGAAGAGAGGGGCGTGTCGATGACCCCGGCCCGAGGCTGCACCTGCATCACCTGCGGCCACAGGCAACCACATAGACGGTACCTCGAGGATGGTCGCCGTTCGACCGTGCGCTGAACTTGCTCTTAACCGTGAAAAAGTTGCCCGGCCATCTGCGCCGGCCAAGAGAGGAAGAATCCCGAGTGTCGCGTGCAGTCGCGAAAGACGATCGAGCAGCAGGACGCAACGCGGAATTGCCGGATTCGCGTCGATCGTCTGGTTGCACGCGACCTTTGCGTCGGGTTCGCGGTTTCGATTCGTCGATGCGATTTATTCGATCGATGCGGCTGGGGGGCGGTACGAAAGTTCATTTGGGGGGTGAATTATCGGTTGGAAATTTATTCGGTTGTCTCTAAAAGGTTTTTGGTGATAGTATTGTCGCGCGAATGTTACGAAACGTTTCTTTCATGTCGATTTACGGCGATTAAGTGCGAAACGAATTTTATTAATGGTATTTTTTTTTAGGGGAAGATTGATTTCTCTGCTGGCTTTATCGTTTTCGCGATTCATGCAAATTAATAGATTGACACACCGCGGGAGAAACTTCTGTCGATATTTTCGAATAAGAAGTGAGCAACCGAGGTACAACCTCGACGAATTCCCGACCACTGCCGCAGAACGGTCTCCCTCGAAGACGATTAATGCCACTAACGGTGGCCATTTAGAATATCGCCCAAGTTCTCTGTCGATGTCTCTCGGACTCGACGAATAGCCGAGAGTAGCGGTTCTGGCCGACAGATCCTTTCGAACCGTGCGAACCCATCTTCGTCGATCGCCAATACAGTATTTGATGAAAATTCCTCACATCCACAAAACGTTTCGCATCGTCACAAGGGTTTCAATTTCCCCGTTGATCAAATCTCTTGCCCTCTCCGCCGTCTAATTACGTTTGCGCGGCTCTCGCGTCGCGCATTTACGATTCGACCCGGCGCATTCGTTAACCATCGCGCTCGAATCCGTTCCACTTTTCGTCCATTCATAATTTACATTCCGTATTCGCACTTGCTCCAAAGAATAAAGACAAGGCGCTCGTTCCCCTGCGGTATTGCGTCCCTGTTTCCCGTCCGTTGTAACGGTAATGGCGTACACAATTCTCCGCGGTACAACCTGGGCCTAAGCACGCAGATCTTATCGATGCAGCCCCGAGTCGTGCACAAGCCGCGTTTCCGATCCGATCTCGGGTCGGTTTTCATTGTTTCGTCGTAGAAACTGTGCCCGGGCTAATGCCGGTCGCGAGAACGCCAGCTACGTACGTACTACTCCGTACCGTTATGCCACGCGCTGTCAGGACTTTATTAAAGCACCGGTAACGCAGGCATTGTCCTCCGTTTCGAGACTTTCCTAGGCAGTGAGACGTGGAAAGGGGCTGCCGTTGGACGCGGCGGAACGGAGTCCCGTTTCGAATCGAACGCAACGGCTAAAAGCAGCCGCGATTTATTTATCGAAGTCTCCAGTTCCGACGGGGGCCGCGGTTTATTTGCCGAAGACAGTGGCAAACGAGATTTACTTGGCTGTGCGGGATACCTGCGCGAACGGTGAATTGGAAAATAGGAACGGCAAGCTGCGCGCGATACACTTCGATTTCTGTCTCCTCGTGTTTCACGTTCGCGCGACACCGTTGTTGCGGCGTTTCGTTTCGCAGGAACTAAAGACGCGTCCGGCTGTTTGCCCGATACTCTATGCTAATTTATTATTTTTTGTTGCTGCCGATATTGTCGAGCGCGGCCGTATAAATATTATTGCGATTTACAATAATGAAATGTCGACGAGGTATTCCGTTCTCTCTTATATCTCGTATCGTTGCATTATTGAAGATAGGTAAACGAATACGGACTGTAGGAGGGAAATTACTGCAACACAGTAAACGACAGGTTTTTAATACAACATTCACGTAATAAATAGTTATGATGCGAGGGTCACTTGTTTGAAAAGTTGACGCTTCACTTTCACGTTGCCCAACGGGGAAATTAAAATAAAAAAAAACTGGAATGCTCGCTGAGAGAGCCATTTACGAGGATCACAAATAATTTCACACGAAGCAGTATAACTGCTGGTGAAATTACGTAGTTGCCTAATTGTTCGTCTAGCGGAGTTGGGGGTCATTGCGATCTCACGTTGGTAGCTTCCACGAGGAAACGGGGAAACTAGTAAAGGTGGCGGGCAATTTCCACAGACCGCCATCGGTCGATCCTCTCGATTTGTTTATGCGCTTCGATAATTAACCACGGTAATTAGCTACGTGCCGGGCATGCGTGACTCGCTCGGTGGCTTTCGTTCTTCTTCATCTAGGAGCGTTTCGAATATCGTTAATATCGTCGATGCCCTCCGTAACAAGCTGCAAAGCGGCGACTTTTGTTCACGCGGCCGTTTCAATTACCATCAAGTAGCGGCGTATAATTTATTTCACGTATCCCAGCCTTTTTTTCGAGGCGGCGTAACGGCAATCTTTCCCAAAATGATCGACACAGTATACAAGAAACACGATTTCACGAACAAGCACGAAGTTCGAGACACCGAGTGTACCGTGGTCTTCCCGACTCACGCAAATTTCTTCTACGAAAAAGGGGTCGGCCAAATTCGTAGCTCGACTCTCTTCTTCTGGTCGTGGACCCTTCCTGCAGCCCTCGTTTCCGCGAAGAAGTCCGGGTTCCCGTGGAATTTCACTGAAAGCCATTCAACGCCCGGTGCATTCCGCACACGTAAATGCACTTCGTATGCGAGTATCGTAAGCTCGGGCCCCGAGAGCTTCTTTATTTCGAAAATTCCACATTCCGCGGCGGAAATAATGGCTGGCCGTCGTTTCGACGATTCATCCGCGAACAATCTCGCGTTCGTCGCCGCGACAGCCGGTCACGAGCCTTTAGGAACGACGCGAGGAATGCCCGCCCCTTCTCGGCCCGGTCAGCGTTTTAATAAACTCGTGCAAGTTCCTCCCTTGGTAAACGGCCCCCTGACCCCTTGCTCGTAACGGAACGGGGAATTGGGAGGAGGCATGGAAGTCGCAGCGACGCGGGACGTTCAGAAAGGATCGATCAAAGGACAACGTCGAACGTTAATTGACGGCTGCGAGCGCCGCGACGATTGCCGTAATTTGTTGGCCCATTGTTTCTGTCCGTTAAATTGCATGGGTCAGAAACTGTGTATTGTGTACCGTGATTCTTGGATTGCTGCTGGATTTAATAGTGCCCGAATACGGGTCTACCATTAGGCCCGGGCAACTGTTTGGAACGGATCGTAAACGATTCCGAAATCCTCCGCAGCAAATTACGTTAATACCCCAATGATACAAAAATTACTCTTCCAGTAATAATCGGATAGGCCGCTGCGTGCGATCCGCGACCCTCGTTTTACTATAACCGAAGAGGCAATAATCGTCTCTGCGACGGATTACGTCTGCCGGCAAGCGGATCATCCCGCGGTTATGACACGATAATGAATAGGTTTTGCGTCTCGCTCTTAGAAGAGATGAACGTTTCCGAATGGCCGTCGCGTGGTCTTGAATGGAGCACAGGCTCCGCGTCGCCCCTTTAGATCGTGTCAATTTTCAGTTCCGATACTCGAAGCGCGTGTAATTCGACGCTTTCCTGTTTTTACTATCTGGTTCTACCGCGAAGGCTACCGGTCTTGCGTGTTTATCCGTTTCATTCTTAAAATACGAGATTCTTCAATGGACATGGCGCGTTTTCGTCGGAATGGGACACGAACCCCGTAATTTCCCCCCTTGAACGTTACACGTATCGAGTTTCCTCTCCTATCCTCGAAACGTGGGTATTTTAACGCTTCGACGGCCTTACGATCCCGTGTGTGTCATTGACATTTTCTTCTCCGGGTATAGACCTCGAAACTTTCGGACACGCGTAATTCGACTCGGCGTTGCGTTTTCTGTGCATCGCGTTTCATTCGTACTACGCTCTCTCGTCAGAAAAATTCTTATTCTTGTTACGACGATTTGAATATTACAAGGCGCAGCGTTTAAATTACGCTTCAGATTTTGAATGTCGAATGGGAACTTTTATTAGAATTTACGCATTAATTAACAAATGAGATTCTGACTGAAAAAGGTACGTTTCTTTAAGTACGTGTCTTCGAAAATATTTTGATAAACCCCGAGATCTTTCGTCGCTTCTAATAGGGGCCGTAACCACGTTCATGTCAAAGGAAATGGCAGCTCACTTTTTTTCTAACGATCCACTACAAAGTCCGGAATCGTGTCAGCCAGCGTGACATATTTTCACAAAACTACCCTCTCCTTTCGATTTCGACTCGAAAAGAAATGCGTAATGTAGTTGAAATATTGGCAACCAACCATTCGTGCGGAAGGTCTAACATGGTCTAAAAAAAGAATAACGTTAAAAACGTAAATAACCCGCTTATCTGAACTGCCGCTCCGACTAACGCATTCCAGTCAACAAGTATCTATTTCCTACTCCAATTTTGCGCTGCCGAAAAATGACTACGCAAACTCGCGTCGCGATATTAGATTGCAAAACGTGGCCTCTGCAACGCGAGTCGGCCCAGCTGACAGGGCAATCTTTCAGCGAGAATACTATTTGATTTCGCGTCGCGGATCTCTTTCCCCTCGCGGAATCACGGTATTATCGTTAGACAGGACACGATGCCGTACAGAAAGTCGTCGCGTCTCCCCCCCGTGGATCACGCTTGCCAGCCAAGCGCGCACCCTCGAGCGAAATAATTGAATAATTCAGACAGAGCCGCGTGGTGCGCCGGTTTTGCGGAGTGTCAGCCTCTGCGCTACGTCGGCGAACTGGGATATTCCGGTCGTATAACCGGCTGTTTCGGTGTCGCTTTTCGCGTCCGCTTGATACCGAAACCCTTCTTCCTGGCCCTGCGACGAAACCCGCAGGTTCCTCGCGCTAAAAGGACACCCGATACGCGGGGGCTCGTTTAAAAGGACACTTAATACGGCCGGACAGATGGCGCGGCCGCAATTTCGGAGCCGTTCTTTGCAATTCTTGGACGCGACGACCCGGCCGGCGCGGGTTCCACGAGCTGGAACGGCAATTTGTTTCCCTCGATGCTGATGGGTCGGTCGTGAACGACGTGATTGAACGTTACTCGAAACCGTCATTTACTTTGCGCGCGGGCGCCTAATTGAACGCGCAATAATCGCGTCCGACAATAAATCCAGCGGGGAATTTCCATTTCGTTCGTAAAATAATGCAAGACAAGCCGGCGAGCAGGAAGGCAAGGAAGGTTTCCACGACGAAACGGGGATTCCTTTCAACCCCTGGTGATTACGGGATCGTCCGAGCGCCGGTAAATGACCGTTCGACGGTGGAAACGTCTCGCCGCGAATCTATGCATTCGATTCGATAAGGATCACCGGGACGGTTAGAGGGACGTCCACCTGCCAATTAGAAAGGCCGACGCGAATACCTTCGTTAGGTCTGTGTACGTGGCGAATGTATAATGGCACGCTGTGTACCAGCGGGCTGATAAAACTTGAATCGTCACGATACTCGCGCGCACGATCCGTCGTGCATTAATTCGCAACGGCTGGCGTGAACCGATGCACCGCGATGGCAGGATCGTTGAACGATCCACGGTCGTTGGATCCGCGTAGCCTGTGTGGCACTTATCAAAGGGCAGGGGTGGTCCGCCACGGAGGATGTGTCACTCGCGGCACCACTCAAATCAGATTTTCTTCGCTTAACGCCCTGTCAGTTCTCGCTTTGCAAGCGCGTTGCGAACGCGTTGCTCGCTTCAGGAATCACGTCGGCGTCCGTCAGGTCGGTTTATTGCATTTCCAGCGGGTTTCGTCTCGTTTTCACGGTTTGTTTCGCCCTTCATTTCCCGCCGCCCGCCGCGACGGGATTGGAGGCCGTCGACGACGTTCCTTCGGCGTACGCCTCGGCGAAGACGCCGTTCTTGCAGCTTCTGACACTTTTCGTCGGCACCGCGTCACCCTTCTCTATCTTCCTTCGCGTTTTACCTCCGCACAGTCTTCCATTCTCCTCCCGTCCCACGTTCCACGCCTTTCTTCGTTCCCGCTCCCGTCCCGTTTTGCTTCCTTCCTTCCTTCCTTCCGCCGCGTCAACCCCGATACAAAGAATTCGTCTACTTTGGCCCCGTCAAACCCTCAGCGCCGCCCTCCCTCTTTTCATATTCAGCTTTCCAACGGGAATCGGATCAATCCGCGGCGCAGGGAAATTCGTAAGCGTACAAAGGGTGTATCGCGTTGGATCCTGTACCGCGTAGTACCTATACTATGTACGTATACATATTTCGCGACGCTGTGGTACACGAATCGAGGCGCGGTGTGACGCGTTCTCGTTCGTCGTTTTTATTTCGCGTGATACTCGAATCGGACGGTATCTTCGAATCGACAGAACCGCGACTGCCACTTCTTCCGTGTCAACCTTAGACGTTGAAATTCTGTCACTGCAAATCAAGCGCTCCTTTATCCGCCCGCCCCGTTCGCCACGCCAGCGCGATTAAATCCAGTCTAAATGAGAATAGAACGCGAAGAGGTCGTTAACGCTGCTACGTTTGTTTGGACATTTTTATTCCGTCGGCTGTGTCTCTATCGGCGAGCGGGAGCCGCGCGGAATACTTTTCGTTTCTCCTCTCGTGCAAGATACGAGCGGATATATCCGTTTTCCTCTCCCGAGGATCCGTCTGTTGTCGAGAGCGCGTTCTCTCGCCGAATCGAATCAGCCTGGTGGCGCAACGATCCGTCGTTCCATCGCGGTCGCGAAATGCGTAGACCAGGCGTGACTGTGCCGTGTACCACGCATATGAAATTCTCGCGTAGGTCGAGCTCAGACCGGCGAAAAAGGAAGCCGAGTTGCCGATGGAATGCGACGCTGGAATGCGTGGCTCGGCCCGACGTCGCTTTATTTGCCTATACTCTTGGCTCCTAATTAAATACGCCCCCCCCCCCCCCCACACACACACAGAGAGCGAGAGAGAGAGAGAGAGACACCTCTCTATAAAGCAAAGAAATTCGATAGTCTGACTTCGCAACGCAGGCACCTCTAAAACGTTTGGACAATCGGGCGAAAAAAGAAGAGCATGAATTATTCACGACGGTTGGCTATATCTAGATGCTCGTTAACGGTCGGGCTTGATCTTAGCCTAAAAACATTATCCCAGAAAAGGCCGAAAAAGTCGCGCTCAAAAACTCAGATAACAGCTTTATCTACACCGTCGCTCGGACATTTTATTCTCAAAAATAGAATACGCAGCCCAATGCTCGCCGCAATTAAATTCCGCCCGGCGTTGCATAGGTAATTCAAGTTCCACTCTCCCCCGAGGAGTTGTTCCATTAATAATCTTCAGCCGGCCCGAAGGTCCATTTTTCTTCGTCCGTCGAGAAGTTTGGCGGTCTCGTTAAGACCACGGCCGTGAGTTTCTAATCGAGAAACGAGGGAGACGTTCGAACGAGACGACGGGGGCCTCGTTTATCTCGTATTTGGCGCTTGCGTCCCCGCGTAGGTTCGTCCCCCGGTATATGAACGAAGCGGAAAGGCGTTGTTCGAGGAGCTCGCGAGGGCCACCAGGCCCCTTCGTGCTCGACGAGCAAACATGCGGGATTATTAAACCGTCTACTGTGCGCCAGGAGACGTTTCATCTTTGATTGGCCCCGGCGTAATGGGAATTGCCGGTCGATCCGAAGTTTACGAAGGGTGGTGATACAGGGGACCCGGCTTCCGACCGTGTACGTACACACCGGGTCCCGATCTTTCCCTCGCGTGTATACGCGTCGCTTCCCTTTACCTTGCACCGTTGTGTTCGATGCCGATGCCGGGCTTAATTGTGTAATTCGAATGGCTGCCGGATTGTACAGGGCACGTGTATTCACGAGAAATCAGGGTGACCGCCGGGACCCGTTTTTCATCCGTGGAAAAGCAGCGTCGATAAATCCGTGCGCGCATTGTGTACCGTATATACCGGTAGGGGGGGGAGCAAAGTTATTCCATGATTAAAGGCAAAAATTGAATACTTTGTACCCGCGTGTCCCCGAACTGTCCACGGTGAAAACGAAAAATGAAACCACGCTCCGTATCACGGCGATCGATTAATTCCGGGACTATTAAAACGACCGCAATTATCGGTCACTCCGTTCGTGCAAGCAAGGCAAATTCCCGGGTGTTTGTTTCCAGCGTGTACCACCCCGCAGCGGCAAATTACCCCGACAGAATTCGTAATTGACCCACTGAGCAACCAATAAATCGATAACGGTAAACAGAAAGCGGTTCGCCGCACGGGTTTCCGTGCCTGTATCTCCTCCCGCCTGTCCTCCACCTCAGCCCGCCCCCTTTTCCTTAATCTCGAGGGTGATTTTAACGCGAGCGCGTTGCATCGCAACGCAATGTCGCCCGGCTTCCGTGCACGATCGTCGCGAAGTTGCTCCTCGCGTTGTCGCGATTCAGTTGTACGCCGGTTTCGGAGTCGGTTTCCCCAGCGGGGATACCACGCGCGACGTCTCGCGCGCGAGGTACGAGGAGTGAAGAGGAATGTCGCGCGCCACGGGGGTCCGTCGTTTCGCCGGGCAGATTTATGTGGCAAATATTTGCGAAGCGAGCAGCAGCCCTCTGTCGCCTCTCCTCTAATGGATTGGACGCCCCTTGTCTATCGTACTCCGGTGGCTCGTCGTTCCTCGCGACACCCGGCTCGTCTGCGTATCGGTAGGTAGCTCCAATTCCCTTGAAAGCGCCGTTGCTCCTTTCGCCGGCTCGACCTCTTTCGCCGTGACCCGCGATGATGTACGACGCCCCCCCCCCCCCCCTCTCTGGAGAGGACTGAGAAATCGGGGCGGAGAGAAGGACGAGGCGTTTGGGCGAAACCTGTCCGCGAGTTCGAGCTTGGAATATCGGGTACAGCGGTGGTTACTGTCGTGGGTGGGGCTGGATCTGTTTCATTTTATTTCGAACTCCAGCTGATCGATCACGCGTCCAATACCCGTGGAGATTCCCGCGAGAACGTTCAACCGAACCTCTGGCAATCGTACGCACACCGCAACCTATTTACAGTAGAGTGAATTTAATTGCCTTACGAACAAACGGACGAATCATTCGTGGAAAAATAGCGTGGCTACGGCGGAACCGGGGAAGGGAGCTACCGGATCCTCGCGAAATCGATTGGCAGACCGTCAGGCATCCCATAACCGGTCCAGGAATCGGACGGGCGCAATTAAGTTCGAAATTAATTTAGCCCCGGCTGAGCATCCGCGCGGCTCGTCCTTCCTGATTCCGCGTGCAATTACCAGGCGTTTTGTAGCTGTTAGCAACCGTGTCGCCGTTTAGGCGACTCGGGCGCCACGTGTATCGTACACCGGGGCTCGTTCGCCGGAAATTGAAGGTCGGCTCCGCCGTCTGCCGGCCCAGACGGGACGTCGGACGAAGAGGGAAGCTGTTGAAAAGCGACGGAGGGAAGTTAAGGGGGTTGGCGAATGATTTTCTTTCTCCATTCGTTCGTTCTTGTTACGGTTCTGGCTACGCACAATGGGCCGTTCGGTCGTTTGACGTGTAAATTTGGAAGCAACACCGAATTCCTCGCATTATTCTGTTACCAAAAGAGGATATTTCCTTCTTCAAATATTAATGAAGAATACCGAAGGGTTGGGGGGAGGGGAGACGTAAAAGGGAAGGATGGGAGCAAGGCCCACGGTTTGTTCGAATTAATGAGAAACAGGTAGAAAAGCAGAAATCACCCAGGAATTAACACAGGAATAAGTTGGCGTAAACAAGAAATGGGCGGGGAGGAGAAGCGACGGGCAAAGGAGGACGGAAAAATTAAAAGTCCACGGATAGACAAAAGTAAACGAGACGATGGCGGAAGAAAGGAAGACACGCGGCAGAGAGGGGCAAAAAAAACGAAATGAAAGAGACAGGAATCGGCGAATGCTGGGGCGGAAGGGAGGAAAGGCAAAAAGCTCCTTCCAGTCGGCGGCGTGGAGAGGGATAGAGGGATAGAGGGATAGAGGGATAGAGAGAGGGATAGAAGAGGACGGACGCTTGTGCCTGGCAGTGCGTCGAAAAAGAGGGTCGGGATAAATGAGTTAAGTTGGAGCGACAGAAAGGGGCCAAGCTCTGCCAGGCGCCACGTCCGTTCAGATTGCTTGCCCGTGGACGGAAGAGGAAGACAGCGAAACGAATCACGGAACAATAGTGCTTCGAGCGCCACGGCAAGGCCGCGATTAAAGTATTTCCTCTTTACACCGGGACAAGTACGCGGAGCCTCTTTTTTCCGCGGCGCGGCACGGCCGGTAATTCGATTTCGAAAATGAAAAGACTCGACACCGGGGCCCGGCCCCGAATCGGACCGAGCTTGCTCCGATATTTCGCGTCGGGGATACTCTTTCGCCGATATCGCTCTGGCCAAATCTCGTTTCGCAGTTGTATCCTTTAAAGCGAGGACGGCTCGCTTTTTCTTATTTCCCCTCCTTCGGCGACGGGGAAATTAAATAATTCGCCCGTAGATCAAAGAACGCGTTTAACCCTAGAACCACTCAAAGACTTGCTGAAGTAATGCTCAACGAGAGGAACTTCCGACGGGGAAACGTTTCGGGCTACATAATTCCTTGCTCGCGATCGTTCCGTCCCAGTCCACCTTGCAGACGAGCCTCCTCTAAAATATCCTCGCCGAACTCGCCTTTTTACTTCTCCTCTTCTACTTTTTCTTTTTCTCTTGCTCCGCCGGCGAAATGTATCAGCGAAATGGTTTAAAAGCGTGTCACTTACAAGGGAAGAGGTTGCTCCGGACAAATGACGGTCGTGCTTCCGTCGTTTCCGGGTCGACGGGAATCTGACTTTAAAATGAAGACGTTTCCGCGGCTCGTGCTTCGCCCGGAGATTCGCCGGCGAGCGCGACACTTTTCGTACCGGCTCGTCCCTCGAATAATGAGACACAGAAACGGAACGGGCGGCAGACGTTTCGCTTGGCGTCCATTGTTTTTACGTCGACGCACGATGGAAAGCAGAAAAACGAACCCGGGGCGAACCTCCGCTTTGTACTCTCCTCTCTCTCTCTCTCTCTCTATCTCGCAGTCTTCTCGTTGTCTGTGACCCGTTTACCTCCCTCCCCTTTCTAATCCGATTTCGAGCTGCGACGAAACCGTTCTTCCTCTTCCTCCTCGGCTCGTCGTTTCTCTACGCGTGCTCCTCCGCACGCCGCGGATTCCTCGCGCTCCTTCGAATTCGCATTCCTCGTCGCCGCTACTCGGACGCACTCGCATCCCTCTCATCGTTGGCCAACCAGTCACGCGTTTCCCTCCCGTGCGATTCTTCGACGCGTGAAAAATTCTGCTTCGCCCGCGGCACGACGTTTCAATCCGCTCGATTATCTTTCCGGCGGGAGCCCGATTGTCGCGCGGAATAGACGCGCGACCTAGATACTCGTGAAACGCAAATCGGGGCCAGGAGCTAAGCCAAGTGCGATCGGGCTTCAGTATCGCCTAAGTTTAGTGCAGGTGAGGTAATCTTTGTCCAGCGCCGTGGCGGCGACGAGCGTAGATTTAACTGCGATCCGTATTACGTATTTCGGTGTGCCCGGTCGTTAGAAGTCTTGGCCCGTTCAAGTTCAACGCGATCTGTAGATATAGAACTAGGTGTAGCTTGAACGTCTCGCTGTATGGATTCAATACTGCTTGCGTTTAAGATACAATAGAGGTAGAGACGTAATCGAGGTTCATGTTGGGACAGGGTTTCACAGATTCGGTTAAATTTAGCTCAAAGAGTTCCGAAATTTGTCGGGGCTGACGTTACTTGGGATTAACACATTCCGAATTGAATAGAATGTCAATTTTATAATTAATTATAATATCTCTGATCCCACGCGCGATAATACCGATTGCAAATTCGACGAATAACGAAAGGTTCCCCGTAACCCAATTAAATTCGTGCAGTTGCATTGGAATCGATGATTAATAGACACCCTGGTCTCCCCGTTGTATCTTCGTAAAATTACGCCGGGAACGTATATACTTTCGCCCCTAATTGCGAGTTCCGTCATTGAATAGACGATCGTGACTCATCTGGAAAGGGCCACGTTCGCGCGTGTGCGCGCACATTTTAATTCGTCTTTTGGTTAGAACATCGGCGCCTATTATGCGCGCGGGCGAGGTACGAAAAAAGTGCGTGGAAGATTTCAGCCCTGCGACGAACAGGGGAAACGGCGAACGCGACGATGGCACGGTATCACGCGAACACGGGAACGCGACGACGGCGAGAAACTTATGAAAAGTTCCCTAACGAACTCGTCCGGGACGTGAGATCTCGTAGACAGCGGTTTCCCTGTCGCCAGTGCCGGCAACGCTTAATAAACCGTGGTCCAGGAGCGGCGAATAATTACAGGGATAATTGGCAGATAAAACTCTGGCCGAGGTTGGATGGTCTCGACGCGAGTGATGAATAGGTGGTAATTATTCAAAAACTTTTTCGTCCTCGACGATGCTCCCGCCTGTGTTTCGCATTGGTCGTTTATCGTCCGCGCGGAAGCTGCATTGATACACGGATCCTTAAGAAATAATGTTTATTCCATTCCTTGGGGGTTTGCATTTGCAGCGAAGTTGGCGCTGCGCGTAGAAACATTACGGTCGCGTTCAAGGTGTAAACGGTTGCACGTCATCTCTATACGGCGATCGATCGAATGCGCAACGGGGCAAACATCGGTGTGCAAATACAGACTTTCGTACGCGTATACAGGCCACGTATTAATCCCATAATGGAAAGACCCGTAATTAATACGGTGACGGCGTGCGCTCGGTACGCGACGGAGAATAAGTCGAAGCCACGCGCAACGATCGTCCGTCGTCGTTGGAACGCTTTGCAAACAACAGCGGTGATAACGACCGACGAATTTCTCCATGGGAAATCTGGCCTCGGTCCTGTTTACGCTTGGGATAATGACAATTATCGATTAGCGGGTGCGTTGCGCAGAAAAATATTCGACAGTTACGGAATAGCAGAGAGGGGTACAAATTCGTACCGTTAATATTTTGATAGAACTACGCAACGATAGTTTTTTATATTTATCAGAGAACACCCAAGTATTAGGTGTCTAAAAATTCTTGTTACTTGTTACGCCATCCCGATGATATTGCAAACGACGCGGGAAAAAAGGAAACAAACTGTTCCGTGGCTAGAATAAATAACGATTCCGAAACGATCAGTACGGGGAATATGACGGCTCGCCGACGATTATCTTGCATCATCGGACATCGATGAGCAAGTAGATGTCGGAGGAACGAAGGAAAATGCGTGCACGTCAAGCTTCCATGATCGATCACCGTCTAATCTGTCTCGAGGAGATAGCGACTTACATTGATAACGAGATCCCTTTGCTAAATCCTGCATCGTTACCAGGCAAACGTTTAACCGCGCTGTCAATCTCGGAAAATGGGACGGAAAAAGTAACCTCGTCGAATAAGTGTTCCTCCTTCCACAAACAATAAACGTAACGCGCCGTCGGCTTAAAATATACGCGAACCACCGAAATTCGTCGACATCGACCGGGTTTCGTTACGTTCACGCGATACTGACAGCAACGTGGAAATGTTACCTCGAAATTCTGAGCCGGAAGCGCGGGGTTCGATTCGGTCGTCGGCCCAAGCAAACGGCCGCGAAAATCGGACGACAGAAACGGGGTACGCGATCCGAACGTCTATTCCTCTCCCCGTTCGTGTACCTTTCCGCTGAAAATTCCCGTGAAAATTAAAATTATATTTACACTGAACGACGGGGACGAGGAACGCGATCGATTCCAGCGCGACTTTTCCCGTCCTGTGTACACACTTTTCCACCCTTCGCCGTGCGACGAGTCCTCGACGTTATCTCGTGAAGAGATCCGACCGTCCAGAAAAGCGTTCGAGATCGAATCGGGAATCGGGGATCGGTGCAGGCGTTGAGAGTGCCCGTCCCGGGCGTCTAAGGACGGTTTCGAATCCCGGGTGAATCCCTCAAGGGGTCCATAAATCATACGTTCATAAGTTCCAGGGGAATGGTCATTAGAAACGACCCGTGTTATCTGCTCGGTCCTGGCGCAAATACCACTCGCCTGTCCGATTTCGGGGAAGTGCGTGGCCTTAAAAAAAATATTACGCCGAAGTTATGTTCGTTGTTTCGTTGAAACGGTCGCGTATAAATAGTAAATCCTGCGGATCGTTAATGGCGCTGCTAAACCGGGGAAACCCCCCCGGTCGGTCGACTTAGAAAAGTCGTTTGGGAAAACAGGTCGATGCCAATCCACGGCATATTCATTTCCAAACCAATTTCCAACCCATCGAATCGCGCGCACCGGCCCGGTAAACATCCGAACCCCGAAAACATGGAACGCAAACAGCGTACCCGGCGAGCAACGACCATCGTAACCCGGCGAGCCCGGGTGCACGTTTAGATTGGCCAGGGGCGTCTCGAAAGAAGCATCAACAGTATCGAGCAGCTATTCCATGGTGCAGCGGAAACGCGACTGCCGCACGGCAGAAAACGGCGATTAAGCGAGGACAGAGTCCTTTTGATGTGGGATAAACAAACAACGACGAGGCTCCATCGCCGCAGCATATTGGGCTGCCGTTAATAAACAGAGACGCAGCCGCTTCCTTCCTTTCGGGCCGACCACGTACGGATTAATTAAACGTTATGCGAGCCGGGGGCCGGAGGGGGAGGGGCGGTGGTGCATCGATCGATCGATCGGGCCCACAGCATTAATCGAATTCCGTGGGTGTACCGCGCGTTTGCACCAGGTGCCCCTCCTCCCCGTCGCCCGCGACGCCATAATCTGTGCATCTGATCGCGAACGGGGCGAGGGGGTTGCGCACGGTGTCGTTAACCCTTAACCGGTACATCGAGCGACCGAACGACGGTGCATGCTCCGTTGCGTTGATACCTGCGAACGGCTTTCGCGGAATGCGGCGGATGCGAGAGAGTGCACCCGCCGGAGTGCGACTGGACGAAAGGCCAAGGGTTAACTAGCTTCTTCGTCGAGAGCTCGTCGCGAGCTCGTCGATGGTTCGCGTCGACGGACGCGTTAGACGCCATATGACTTTCACTCGAGTCTATGAATTCAGCGTGAAGACCGTGACGTACGTGTTCCGTGTCGATTGGCGTTGATCGCGCGCTGGATGCACGGAATTTGATATGCCGTGGGATGTTTCGGTATTGGCAGGAAGTTTTACCGCCGGTGTTTCGTTCGACGAATGTCAGCCGATGTTTTATTAGCGGGAACAGCGTTCTGTTGTATTCATTTCCGAGCAGAAACTCGCGAGCTCGAATTAGGCGGACGTATAGTGAAATTGATTATTATTCGGGGCGTAACCAAGGCGGCGCCGTTACTGTTATTTTAAATGTTGTTTATCGCGCATCGCCGCAGCGTATGGATTTATTACGTGGAAATAGAAAAGCAGGATTTATTGTAGCGCACGGTGGTGCTGTTTTGATTAAGCTGCACGGTGAAAGCTCGCGACGATTTAAACGCGAATTTAATCATTTCGGCGCTGCGCCGAAACTGTTACCGAGTTGATAAGAGAGCCGCGGATGGTACGATATTGAGATCGGAGAAGCTTCGTGGAAAGTTCGAGCGGCTTAATTGCGAACCCAGCTTTCGGCCCAGTAACAAGAAACGTTCGGGTACCCAGTGGTACGGAATTGGCTCGGTAATTCACTCACTGACCGAATTCTGTCCTTGTAATTCACTCTGGAAAGAGCACCCCGTTTCTGACACGGTTATTTTCGCCCGCCATCTACCCTACTCCGCTTTGACATCCGATCAAACTATTGTCGGCCGACGTATACACACCGCTGCCCCCGTTCCGTAAAAGTTCAACAAGATCGCCTAGACTCGCTTGCTTAAAAATTAACGTCCGACAGGAATTAATTATGCCGCGCGCAGGCAGCGCAGCCGAAATAATTGCGCCCGTCGAAAAGCCTTCGGTCGACGGTTCGTTCGCTTCGGCTCGGGTCATTAATTAAAAATTATCCGGGTTCGCAATTAGCTCGAGCCGAACGGTTCGATCGAGGAAATACCGTGAATTAATTAAAATGGCGCGCGGGCGAGCGATCTGTGCGCTTACCAGCGTGCACGTATATAATATATGACCCGTGGCCCGTTGCACCGATCGAAATTACCCCTTGCTCGTTTCGCGAGCACATTAAAGTTAGCGAAAGCACTTTTCGAGCGCGACGTCTTCAATGAGCTGGTCACAGGATCTCGCCGTCAGCTAATTATCCGTCCCTCCTCTTCCACTCGTTCGTTCCTCCCGTCCACTATTCAACGTCGCGTCGTCGTCTTCTTCCGGCTTTTCGTCGCAAACGCGTTACCCCGCCTGCCCCGATGCACCGTGAAAACTCGTGGCTCGCCCGTAAGATTTCCCGCTCGACGTAACGTTATAGTTCAATGAGCCGACGTCTTAACGGATAGCGGATACTATCGAGGGAAAAATGAGGGGAGGCGAAGCTCGACGGCGAGGCGACCGACCGTAGGAGAGATTCACGTCGTTGGCAGCGAGAGGTTTAGTGGTTGTTTGCTTAGGTATATCATAGGTCTTGAGAGCTTCTACCTGGGATGCGGTGAAATTTGTACAGAGGACGCTTCTGCTCTTTTGTTGGATTTATTTCGTCGAGTGGTCATGGTTAAGTGGCAGGGGGGGTGGGTAAATGAATTTCGTGGCCTGCTACTGATTGGGCACTGGGAAGAACCAGGAAGGGACCGTTTGAAAGGTTAGCCCAGAAACGCTGACCCAAGAATCCCTCGGGCTCGAAGTGTTTTAAATAGCCTGTTTAGCCTGTCGACGAATTCCTGTCCCACTTAACATTACCGAGCGATCCATTCTCCACGAACTCGTCCTCTCGCGCGCGACAATATTGGAAATACGGTTACACACCGTGGACCCTTGTAGTTCACGGTGCGGCGTGTTCGCGCGCCGGTAAAAGACCCAATAGAGGCAGGAATCCGTAAATGAATTTTCGCTAATTTTAGCGCTAATGTTCTGCCCGGCATCGTCCGCCAAGCGCCATTTCCTAGATGGATTATATCGAAGACCGCAGGCGGCCGGGGCTAAATATTCGCGGAGGACGCGCAAAGCACCGGTCCAATTATAATTGCAGCGTAATAAGTCCCGTGACACGTAATGAGTCTTTTGACGGGGCGGTAATTAGAGTTATCCGCGTGAACATCAAAGGGGAGAACGCGCGCCGGCTTTTCGGGTTAATGTCCAGCCCGCGTGGACACTTGCCGTTGCAGATTGACGCCAACTGTCCTACCGGAAGCGGACACGGAAACCGCGTCAGGAGCACAGTTAGTAACGGTACCATCGGGGTAACGCCACAGTTCAGGAAACTTTTCAAACGAATTTTCGAGCGGGGCGGCCGACGATGCCGCGACCGTCCTTCCGGCGCTTCCTGGTCGTAGTCGTCGTCGTAAGAGTCGCTCGAATAAGTCAGGACGGTATCGGGAATCGCGTTTGAGCGATCCGCAACGATAACGGCACAGCGACCGTTCGCGAGCGTCGAAATCGCGTTTAATCGATCCTGTCGAGGACCGGGGAACGCTCGAACGATTCCTCGAAGCGTCGAGATCGCCCCCTATCGAACCCAAGTCCGCAGATTTATCGTCCGTTACGCGTCGACGGAGTCGCTGCCCGATGGCAATCGAACGCGACTTTTGACAGAACGATTTTTTTCCAGCCGACGGGATTAATCGGTCCACGAGTATCGCCTGTCTATTTCGTTCTGTCCTATTAACGGAGATCGAGCACCCTTGGGCGAGCTTATTGCCGTTTGCTGGGATATACGGAGGTTCGATAGATCGAAATTGAGTAAGATCAGAAATTCGTCTCGGGGAAGGAAGTTCACGGCCGTTTCGCTTGCTTTTAATAGAATTTCTTGATCTCGGCGACGGACATAATGAATAGAGGGGATCATGAATACAAGCCGGTGTACGAAGGAAGAAAAATTTAGGTAGCCCGCGTTCCAACGTTTATTTCCTCGCGATCGATCGCGAGGAACGGTGGACGTCGACCAGCGGCGGATTAACGAGGAAAATTAGCGTCCCCGGTAAGAGACGTCCACGGTGATGGATCGTTCTTCGCGACGAAACGAGGCGTCTCGCCGGGCGAATTCGTCGCGACGTGCATGCACACGCTTCCGGGTGTCGGCGAAATGGAAACCGCGGCCAATTGCTTAATTGCGCTCACGATGCGCCGCGTAATCAGGATGCCGTCGTTTAATGCATTTACCGCGCACCTACGCTAATTCGTCGGCCCGTCGCTCTTGCGTCCATTTCGATTCCTTAGCTTTCGCTTGGCTGAAAAACGACCGTGAACAGCGGGCCTCGTGAAACCGAAACTTTCCACGCGAAAATTGGTCTCGAACCGCGGGCGCATTTCGTCTCAGTCGATCTGGTGTACGATTTGCGTATCAATTTAATAGAATCGACCGCGGTGCCAAGTGTTCGTCGACGAGATCGAGCGAGCACTCGATGTCGAGTGACACTCTGCAGAATCAGAATAGAAGTGCGCTGGTACCGTGATGCCATCGACCAGCCGAATGTCGCAACAAGTTTCATCCTACGGCATTTAAACGCGGCCTCGCGAATTCACCCTGGAATACCGCCGCGCGGATTCCACGGGTGTCTCCTTCGAGAATAGGACACCGGGGGGCGGCCATAAAGTGGCGACAACGCGAGGAATTCCTCGCGACCGGGCCGCCAGACAGTAGGGAGTCCACCATCTTTTCCCGAAGCTGTGTACACGCTACTTATTTCTGGAAGACGTCCGGAGAATCGACTTGTTCGCGTATTCTTAGACCGTGTTCCCGCTGCCGGTTACCCGCCCCTTTCGCGTCCGACCACCTGAACAAAGCCACTGTTCTACCTAGCAAGCGCGTCGTTTCGGCAAACCGTCCCTGCCGGAAACGATGTAGTCGCGGCGTGTACCACTGGTTCACGGAAGGATCAAAGCGGAATAGGAATGGAAACCGCTCGACGGGGAGCGTACGTGTTGCTGGTCGATTAGCAAACTTGACGGGCCGAATCGATCGACCGTTTTGCCATTTCCGGCGACAAGTGTCGCCGTCGGTGGCAATTTGCCAAAATTTCGAGCGCCAGGTCGGGCAATCGACGCGGGGCAATCGGTCGCTAATGGATTTATGATTTCGGCTCGCGACCCCGGGAACACGTTTACGTCGCCGGTTACTCGATTCCGTCTCTTTGCGACTTCCTCCCGGTCGCGGAGGCGTAATCCGACGAATATGGTAAAGTTTAGGCAGCTCGGATGAGACTGGAACAAATTGGTATCTGTACTTGGCATTAATCTTCCTCGATGCGTGGCGTATTTATTGCCCCAAACAAAAATAATCAATTGCTCGTCGATTAAAAAACTCCCGAAACGTACAGGACGCTGCGGAAGAAATCTTAAACACAGCCAAGAACATCGCGAAGCAAATTCGAACGTGCGGCAACAAAAATTGTCAACCCGTTCCCCACAACCCTACAGATCTCTGGGAAAGCTTCCCCATCGGGGCGACAGATACCCGATACTAATACTCCACTGTTCATCCCGAAGAATCGCGACCCCACGTCCTCCAATGCAACCGCGCTATTAAAAGATAACCGCGGAGTAGAAAGAAATTTCCGCAGCGTCGAAATTGCAAGGCGGACAGGTTAGTTAGGTTCCGTTGGCACGTGCCGTAACTTCCTGTCGTGGCCAGCCAGGAGAAAACGAGCCAATGGCTTGCCGGTGACAGATCGAAGGGGCGCAGCAGTTGAAACCAATCGGTCGACCCCGGAAAACGGAGATTTCTCCACTGGGCCACGGTCTTCTCGCGATAAGGCTTCGATAACGCGTCGACGCGACACAAAAGGGGCCGGCTGATCGCAGGGGTCAGCTGCGAAATCGGAAAAGGGGCGGCCGTGTTGACAGACCTGTCCCGCTGGTATTTTCTCCCGTGGAAAAACACGTGGAAAGGGGAATCCGGTTAACAATGCGTAATGGACGGTGTTGCGTGCTCCTGTGCAATAGAACGTACCGACGCGAACGCGTCGCGTGTCCGTTTACTCGCACGTTTTTAATGCCTCGTTGTTGCAGCGGCGTTGTTTGAAGAAGATTGGATTGTACGGGGTCGGCGAAATTGCTGGTAATAACCGGGGGATAATTTGCGGGCCGTTCGCGGCCGCGATTAGTGCTTCAAGTTTGGTAGTATAATATTCCATGAAGTTGGAATTTAGCGGGGATATCGATGTTTTAACAATATTTACGCGTATCGAGTATGGTTACGTGGTAACGGACTGTGGTGGGAGAGAAATATATATTGTCCGGTTTTCCCATGAGTATTTTAAATACTGCCAATCCATTAACTCGGCTCGGCGGAACCTCTTTAAAATGTCCTGAAGAATTGAACGAACGGCCGAAAGCCCTAGTACACGAGGCACGAAGTTGCAACGGCCCGCCCACGCGATCTCGGCTCCTCTTAGTTTATTTACAACGAAATCCCGTCGCACGACCGAAGAACAGACGGATGTTGGAATTATGCAAACGCCTCTGACGTACGGAACACGCGTAGACATTGGTACGCCCACGGGCTTGAATTTTCACGAAATTAAGCAATTCGCACGCGAGCTCCGCGGAAACACCGCGAAATTGCGAAACGTCTATTCGACGCTTCGCGATCGATTCGCGAGCTGTCTGATGGCTGTAGTCACGAAACGCTTACAAGAGACGAGATTGCTCCGAAGAACACAGCCTTTTGCACGCATGATTACTAATATTGGAACTGCATTATATATTTTATTCGAGTCGAAGTACACGAAATTGTGCGCGTATTTTTTTCGATATTTTCTTGTTTGCTCCTTCCATAGTAAATAATTAGAAACACAGCTTCGAGAAGCAATCCATTCTAATAACTTGATAATAAGCAATGACAGTAATAATAGTAGTAATCCGAGTTCATTTAAAACAATAATGAACGTCAACAATTCTAGCACGCCGGATATAAGACAAAGTGAAATTTAAATTAAACCATTTCTATCCCTTTATTTCGCCGGGCCCTATTTAAAATTCCCCTCTCTATTGTTTTTTTCGGTTTACACGGCTGGTATCCGCAACGGTGCGCCGTTGCAGCGGTGTAAAGCGCGAGTCGCATAAACTGTTACGGCCGTGTGCCGCCCGCTCATTTTTATTCGAAACCGGCCGGAGATATATCGCCCGGCGTACAATCGGTATACGCGATCGATACACCGCGGGACCGGTCGAACCGCGTCATCGATTGTACGCAATGGAACGAAACAGAAAGGACGGGAACGAAAGGGAAGAAAAGAAAGAAAGAAAAAAAATAGAAACAAATGGAAAACAAGCGCCGAAGCGAAATGAAACTGCGGTTCGCGTTGCTTTTTTTTCGTCGCTTTTCACTCGTTCGCGCGCCCATTGAACTATCGTGCGCATAGTTCCGCCAGTAAGTAGATCGCGGTGTTCTGAATCGTAACGCGATACGTTTACGAAATTGTGAGCCGCGACGTCCGGTACCGGCGAAGTCAAACGCCGAGCACACGCGACCCGACGAGCCTCGTCGTCCCACCGTGTGTGGTCCGTCGCGATTCCAATCTCGTGTTCCGCAGAACGATAATCGCGTTGGACGAACGACGGGTCAATTTCGTCTTTCGCGCGGCGGCGGTTCGAATGTGCGCATGGATGCCGCGACCCTCGACGACTTCCTTCCGGAGGTATCTTTTATTCAATTGCATCGAAGTCGGCTGTGTCGCGGTTGGTATCGTTTCGGTGCGTTCTTTCGCTCTTTCAAGAGAGTGACTGTCACGCGTTTCGATACCGTGGCGCAGCGACAAATTATTCGTTCGATACGATTCGTTATACGAATAGAAATTCCGTAGACGATTGTAGAAAAATGGGGCAACACCTGTAGATCGACTGGCAAGCGAAGACGACGTGGCACGCGAATCATAGCCAATCGTGGACGCATTTTGTGTAGCGCAAGCGTTCATTGAAATCACGCGTATTGTATTCCTAATTAAGGGCACGGTTCGCTTATTTCCTGCCAGCGAACAAAGATAAGGATGTTAACCCCTTGACCAGGCCAGACAAGTTAACCGGTCCTTGCACCGTGAACAGTACGCAGATCGACGTCTTTGATGTCGCCGGGACAAACCTCGCATTGTGCACAAAGATACATTGTACTCGCCGTCGTGTTTTTCCACGGTCTTCGCGGAGCGCAAGTATTGGCCCCCCTCGAGGAGCACGAAGACAGGTGACCCTTGTTTCGCCTCGAGCCGAATAACTCGAGCTACACGACGCATGCCTCTTCTAACAAGTTGCGTCTCATATTTCTACTTCGTTGAGACAAAGCAACATCTTCGAGTTTCCCCGGAAAAAGGGAAATAAGAAAACCGTGCGCTCCGTTCCACACGGAATATCAGATCGTGCGTTAAGCGACGCAGGAATGCGAGGGTCTAGTGGAACGAAGGTGCGAAGCCACTTACGGGGAGAGTCACCGGGTCGGCAAGGACCAGTCGGCGCGGTGAACGTTTTTTCCCCCCATTCGATCGAGGAATCGTGATTTACGAAGGGCACAGCAATACCGCCCGATTAGATAAGGAATACCGGTCGACGAGAGTCGAGGGAGACCACGGTACCACCGGGGATAATATTTGTTTCGCGAATATTCACGGCGCGCCGCGTTTCGCGATTACCGATCAAACTCTCGGGAGGCTCATGGGTAAGATCGATCGCGCGGCACGTCGGATAATCGTCGATTTCTGCTTGCAGCTACTTTCCAGAGTTTTGCTCTCATTGCGAACATCGTTTGTTCCCATATTTACTAATCAATCTGCATTTCGCGATTCACTGACACACGCGTATGCAAAATAGCGCTCGCGCTTGCACTTGTTTGCACACGGCGAGAAATTCTAAAATCGTTTCGACAACTCGCATATTCCGCCTGGCACACTGCACCCTCTGTTCTTCTTTCCGTAACGATCCATTTAATTGCATTGCCTCTCGCTAAACTCCTCGCAATCGTCGCGTGCAATCGTATATGATTGGTTCCGCGGGAACGTATCGATTTCCCGTATCCGTGGGATGCGAGATGGGGAGCAAAACCGCGCAAGGGTGGCACCCGTGTGGTCACCGTCGATCTAGATATCCCAATTGCTCGGATTCCCGAGCCGGTAGACGAAAGATCCGGACACGAATCACGCTGGAACCGACCGATCCATCCTTCGCCCTTATCTCAACGTGTTCATCCTTCCCGCGTCTGTCCTTTCGCCCCTTTCCCACCCCTCCAAACCCTAAAAAATATATCTCTGACCCGGATAAAATTCTGCCCGTTATCGCAACGCAGTTCAGCTTAGTCCTATCGTCGATTTCTGCCCGCGGGCCACCGGGAGATCGCTCGTCGGCGTCGAGGGGGCTCGGGGAAACACGCTTGCTTCGCGGCGCGTCGGGGGTAAACAGTTCGGATGGCTGCGCGACGCTCGGCCCATTCGGCCCGGGTATCGTCCCGGGTATCGTCCCGGTCGTGCGTTTCTTGCCGCGGAACGACGGGCACGGGGTCGTCGACACGACCGGAGAAAACATTGCACCGAGCGGCTCCAGTCGCAATTGGCGAGCCGGGACGCGAGAGAAGCCCGTAGGACAGCGTCGCTTGATTATAGCCTTCGCGTGGGTCGCGCTTCTTTCGAGATGCCGCCGCTCGCGCGGCCGTCCTTCTGCAACGTAGGAGAATAATGCACCGCGCGAACGACGGCCGCAATGACGACTACGATTACGACGATCGTTCGGGATACACCCGTATAACCGCGAACGTTATCTTGATTGCCGGTCAAAGCATCCGCTGCACGATCGTGGGCGCCGTTTCCTGCACACGTATGCACCGCCCGGCGAGCTGAAACCCATCGCCGATTGTCGACGTGACGAGGATTCCGGGCTTTCGGTTGGAACATCGGTTAATAATCGGCAAGAACGATTCCCGTGCGACGTTTCATCGCTGTTTCATCGCTCGGTGGAATTTTTCGTTAAAAGTAGGCTTTTAATAAAACCGCGAAGGGCGTCACCGCCTCTCGGACGAGACGCGAGGCGTCGTCTATTATCGTTGCAACTTTCAGCAACTCTTGCGAACCGGTAGCCCGTCCCGTCCCGGTTTTTCGGCCGGGCTTCTGCTTGCCCCCCACCCAAGGCGAGTAATCGCTTAACGATTAGCGCCGCGAAAGTCTGGGCAGGAGGCTCGTTTTGCGGGGCGGATACCAGGCTGGCCCCGGCGTCGGGAAAACATGCGACGCGTCTGGCGAGCACGCGGGGACACCTTTTTCTCGGAGTCGGAGGTCTGACCATCTGCCGCCAGCGTTTCGCGACAAGCGGACAGTGCCGTACAGAAATGCGGGTTACTGATTTGAATATCGGAACGGAGAGAGACGGCGGAACGGACGGCCGCGGGTTTAATTAAAACCGCTGTTTCGCTCGAAGTGCCGCTACGTGTCGTGTCTAAATGAAAATCGAAATATCGCGGGGCGTGCCCGTGCCGCCTATGACCGTCTCTCACTTTTCCCTTTCTGTCTGTGCGAGTTTCCAACCCCCCAAAACCCCCGTCGTAGACCCTTCTGTCCTCGTCCGCCGCCAGCCTACTGCCCCTTCCTGTCAAAATCGACCTGGCCTGATCGGTCCTGATCGGGCCAACCGAGTTATTCGTCATTCGCGAAATTGGAAAGCTCTCCGCGAACGGATATTGGATCAGGCGGAGCAGACTGATGTCGACCGATCGACTAAAGGAGCCGGAGTTTGCACGAAGGCTGTATTAGACGAGCATCCAGAGACGTTTCGTGGTTGGGGAGTGGTTATTGTAACGCACCGGGGTCGTTCGTGGAACGGGGGCATCTTTGATACCGTTCTCGTGTATCCAGCGCGGGGATAGACGGGTTTCGTGCAGTTCGCGAATGAATTACGAACGCTGCGATTTCAAGCTCGAATTATTTAGATATTTTCCATGAATTCGGCGACTGAATTACTTCGCAACGTCAACTCGTGGTGCATACATCGCTGGTGTAATTACTAATTCTCGTCGGGACCTCCGAGTAAAGAGGTCCACCGGTTCACGCTCCCTGGAACAATAGAAGGCGAAGAAGAATAGCCTGCGCGGATCAAAGGAATTCCACACGGTTTCCTCGCCACTGAGAATCAATCGGCGTCCAATGAAGCCGGCTCTACCGTGAAGCTCCTCCGAGTCTTTCTCCCGGCGAACACGTTTTTCCTTCGCGGTTTACGGCCCGCGGTGAAAAGAATTATACGAATGGCTAGACCCGTGGCTTCTTCCCGTCGGTCGGAATACTCATTGAGAACTTAATTACGCCCGAACGAGCTCGTCCGCCCTATACAGAAGCTCCAGGAACCGATTCGCGCGAGGCACGGGGAGCAACATATGCGGGCGCGTAGGAGGCAGGGATATTAATCCAGCACGAATTCGCGCAATGATCGCACGAAAATTTATGGGGCGTCGTTTAATCGCGCGGAACACGACCGAGGCGGGCCCGAAAAGTTCGAAGACATCGATCCCTCTGCTCGTTATTGCCCTTCCCGAGGAATTCTCGCATGTGTCACGCTTCGCGGAAGATTATCCTCGCGTCATTTCCTTCTCCCCGCTATCCTCGTACTGTGGCAATAAAAAAAAAGACACCGCTCCCCCACCTCTCGTTCTTGTCAACTTTCTTCGTTAACTTACTTCGTCTAATGTTCCCCAACGGCAAGAGCACGATGTTTACTCGTTACGGGGGAAGAAGCAAAACACAGTTGCTCAGCAAGTTCGCCAAAGTGCTTCTCCCGTTTCCCTCTCTCTCGCTCTCCCTCTCTCTCTCTCTCTCCACCCCGCCAAAGAACAGCGAAAAATATTTTCGGACCCGGTGTTGCAAGCAAACAATAATCCCGCGAGCGTTGCATCAGGGCCGCCCACGCGATAGATTCATCATCCTAGTTGTTCGTTTCCAGCTCACGTGTCGGCCACATGTTCATTCTCCTATTTCTTCCTTCCTGTTTCCTTTCTTCTGCGGCGGAGTCGAGGGCGGCCAGCCCGGGCTTCCAGCACGACCGAAACCGGACTGATGGGACCTCGTTCTTCCCCGATAAATGATCGCGCGCTTCTTCAGCGATTTTCATCCGGCCCGACGAGCAGCTTCGCCGTCGCGCCCCATCCTTCCTCCACCCCCCTACCCCGGTGCAATGTCTCTCCTCTCGCCGAAAGAATCCTTGATAAATGATCGTGGCTAGCCGCCGTGCACTTTCCCCGGGCCGATTCGATCTGTTCGTGCGAGGCACCGGTTTTGCTGCCCTTTGCAAGTAAATTAGTGCTCCTCTCCAGCCGTTTTATCGATCGTTCCGTTCTTGGTTCTCGACGCTTCGGGCCGGCCGAGTGCAGGTGTCGAAACGATTGATTTCGTTCCGTTCGACTCGTTCGTTTAACACGACGCCCGACGATTTATCGCATCGCGGATTCGAAGAGGGAAATAAGCCGCAGGGGCATCGTATGCATTCGTGTTCGCGGTTCGAAGCGGAATTTACAGATGAACAGCGAGATGAAATCATTGACGGCATTTTCTCGGCGAGGTCACGGCCGAACGATATTTGCCACTACGTATTTTCCTCGTTCTAAATCGATTGTACGTCTCGAGTGTCTTGCGTCGCCCTTTCGACCGAGCTTCCACGCGTGTACACGGAATTCCATTTCGATCTTGGAAAAAATCGCGCCGCCTCGAACACACTCGAGGGCGGATTCGAAGTTCGTTCAGGCCAAGCCGGCGCGGTCCGCGTTCAGCAAGCCAAGGTTAATCCGGTGGAATGACCGGTCCCTTTTTGCGCACGATCCCGAGGTTATCGGCGTAACCTCTGAAGAAGGTGCTCGACCCTAATTACGGAGCGGCGGCAAGACCGCAGCAATGCGTTTTCCACTCGACTCGCACCCGCACTTGACGCACGTCCAGATTAGAGACGCGAAATCGACCGCAGAAACTTAAAAAAGAAAAGTTTGCGTACGTTCCTGTTCCTTGAACCAATTAGTCATCGGTCTGGTCCGATATGTATTCCCTTTTTCTCTCTCTCTCTCTCTCTCTCGCTTCCTTGAACGTCGAGTCGGTCCCTTCGTTCCTCGAATTCCGTGTTATCTGCGCGAAACGGAAATAGGGCGATGCCTCCCGTCGTTTCGGCGTTCGGTTAAAAATAACCGAGAAGAAAAACCGAATGCAGACGAGCCAATCGGCCGATCGAGGTGAACGAAGCCGCTGCAGTCTCGCGCAGGAGATTTTTCTGCCAAAGCCAGACACGAGGCCCGAGCCGTGCTCCGTTCTCTTCTTGTTTCGTCTGACTCTCCCCCCATCTGGATTCGGCGTTCCTGCGCTAGTTGGGGAAGAAGATTCCACGGGATTTGGTGGAGAAAAGCGTGCATTCGATTCGCGGGGCGATCTTGAGGGAACGTCGGCAGGCAGATCCTTGGGATTCAGATTCCTGAATAGATTCGGGATCTGTCAATTGGACGTGCTCCAAGTCACATAATTGGCTACTTTCCCCGGCGTACCTAAATCCGCCCCCCCGAGGGGGGGGGGGAGTTCTTCGATATCCGGTCAATTAAGAATAACACCATCGTCCAGGCCGGCGCGACGATATCTCCGCGCACAATTTCTCCCCCAGCAGGCAGAAAGAAAGCTTCGGATGAAATCAAAGGGCTCGGGAGCAACAGGCCCGGCGCAATCTTCTGCATCGCCATTATCTCGCGGACGTCGCGTAACGAGACGCGTCTTTGAATGAATACGCGAAGGGTGAAACGGTGGCTGAGGGTGGAAGGAAAAAAAATGGCCGATCGCGAGTAACACCGCGGGCAAACTGTGGAGGGTCCGCGGCAAGAATGGCTCCTTTGTTGGCTTCCGTGGGTGACCGTACTTCCGCTCCGGGAAGAAGAGACCTCCCTCTCGCGTCCCTTCGACGTCCCTTCGGCGTCCCTTCGGCGTCTTTCAGACGACGCGCGACCCGCCTGCCCATAATGGGGGGTCGCATGAATGCGTAACGAGGCGGTGCGCTGCCGGTTCGATCTTCGCGCGGAATAATTCCGCCGATAAATAATTCCCACCCGCCTCGGGTTCTCCGCGTCTTTTCCCGGCGTGGACCGGTGCGCAACGAGCGAACGGACGGGACGACGAAGGGAGACACGGAACTTGGCCGGAGAAATCGTCGCTTAAGCCGGATTCGGGCCTAATGGGCCGAGCAGTTATTCCGCTGCCGAACGAGCGACCGGGCCGAAGCTTTCAGCCTCGCCAGACGTTTCGCTAATGGCAGCCGAACTTCGACGGCGAGGCTCGCGTCTGCGAAACGCGGCCGGACGTTAATCTGGTTTCCCCGGTGCCGAGGATATCGCCTCTACCTCGGGGGCGGGGAGGTGGGGGGACATCGCGATTAGAGGCTCGTCTTTTTATCGTCGGGACCACCGTGCTCGAGTTGCACGGCGACGCGATCGCGTCGGACCTTTGAAATCCTGCCGTAAAACGGGGGCTTAAGCTTCGCCGCGGATTTGCATTCTTCCATTGCGATCCGTTTGACGGTGCCAGCCGTTCCGACGAGTTCTCCGCTTCCGAACAGAGCGATGCTGTTTTTCTGCGGGCACCGTGAGGGCGAATCTCAGTCGAATCGTTTTCGAGCGGCGCCGCGATGGATCACGGGGAACCGGTTGAACGAGCTTGCAATCGCGCGATATCCGACACATTTTGATTGTGCCTCGTAGAATTATTGGAACACCGGAATCGGACGGCAGCGCGATCTGCATATTTTCGTATCACACAGCCCGCGGTTACTAATCATCCGACGAAATGGATCGAAGACGAAGACGGACACGCGATTAAGAGCGCCGAAGGCGACACCACATGCCATTCCCATTTGACATCGAAACGATCGCCGCGCTCGACGAGCGTGTAAAAGACGCGGGCGGGACAGAAGGCATTCGCAACGATGGATCCGTGCAAGAAACGGAAGGGAAGCACGCTAAACAGCTGGTCGCACGCGAGTTTTTTTATCGTTCGATCCATTATGGTGCATTTGTCAGCGCGTTAACGGCGCAACCCCCGGTGCGTGTCGGCCGGCTCACCGACGCGGGGCGGAAAGATCGAGAACGCGACGCGTTCGCAGACAGTGTTATCGTTGCGTTCCGTTTTATCGCGGAGTTAATGCGTTTCTTGCAGCCGAGATCCCGCGATGTCTCTGTCTGCGAGCTGCCCCCGGATGCATCGAACTCTTTGTGCGCGGGTGTCTGCTGCGCCGCCAGTCGAAGATCAAGAAGGCTGTTTACGATCGAGTCAATGGCTCGCGCTGTGCAGCGACCGACCGTATGAATGGAAGCGAATTAATCCGGAGACCTTTCGCAACTGCCGTGGGGTTATTTGCGCTTCGCCGTGGCTCGGCCGCGACGTTAAAATCAGCGAACTCATCGGCCGGAGATGTTTTACATTTCGCCGTTTAAAATTCGCCAGAGCGAAACGTTTTTTCGCGGAACACCATGGCAATGCGTTTAAAGATTGTCGAGCAGAAACGTTGGGAAATCAGCTGCGCTAATAGTTCGCCGTAAATTGAACAACTTCCCAAGCAATCCAAAGTGTGTACATATATATATATATATTCGAAACGCGAGCAACTCTAGGAACGGGGTTACGAAGGCGATGAACAGTTGTACGCCTCTCCACTTTATTATTTCATAGTAGTTCACCGCAGGGTGGCCAACGAGGGTGAGACAATCCGGTGGTCCATTCGAAGGCGCCAACAATGAGAGCCGCGAAGGAAAAAGAAAAGAAAAAAGATCGTCGAGAAAGCCGCGAAATACACGGTCCGCGGACCCCGAACTCCCGTGGCGGTTTTATCGCCCGTAAAACTCGAGTTCTCGTGGTCACGGTGGCTCCTATAAACTCCCTCTCCTTGGATGGCTTTCTCGTTCGCCCTCGTAACTCCTCAGGATCGCGGTTCTACTCCCTTTTCTAACTGGGACGCCTCTCCCGAACGGGCGAGCCACTCCGGCTGTCGCGGGAAGAGCGTTGACACCGGACTTTTAGACCGCTTCGAGCGCGGATAGGAAATGGGCAAACCGGCGGAACGAGAAAGGGCGAAAAGGAGGAAAAAGATGCAGCTCTCGCGTCTTTCAGGCGAGCGCGTACACGGAAGCGTGTAATAAAATAGATACAGGCTGTAAACGCGACGCAGTAAACGGCACGCGGAGAAGATTGCCGTGGATGACGGGCGTTAAACGTGCATGCGGCTGTAGAACTTGTTAGAATTGGTTACAATGGCGGGCGTGAAAGGCGCAGAGAATACGCTTTCATTGTGGACAATTAAATCGTAGCTTAGGATGCAGCGTCGTGTTCATTTTTTTAGGGGTGAGGGGAGGGGAGGCGATCTTTAAGCAAGAAATCTGGATCTCAATACTCGTGGAGGTGTACTGGTGAACTGCATAGAGAATCGTTGAGGGAAACCCCTTCGCTCGTAACGGCACCCTTTTATTTATTTTATTTATCGCGGCAGCCACGCCGCTGACCAAAAACACGCCGCTTTCTGAAACGACGCGTATTAACTGGACAAGCCTCCTCGAGGTCGATTAAATTGTGCCCTCTTCGGTCCCGTAGCAGGGTCTGCTCTTTTCGCCGGATTTTTATTCGATACGCGTGTTGCCGCGCGTCCGGGTCCGGCACGCGCTTGAAGTTGCTTTGTCGAATCGGGAGTCGATCGAACGCGGAGGATTTTCCCCCGTCGGGGACTTGCGGTGTTCGGGTTTAACTACCGGGGAAAATCGGCTTCCGGTCTATCAATGGCAGGCGTGCATTTCGGTTTTGCGGGTGAACATGGCGGGCTAATGGCCATTTATCGACGCTGGCGCCTCGGTAAATGGTGCCGAGGGGGGCAGGTTGGACATTGAATGCCGCTTCCGTACACAGTTCGACGTCAAAGAGCTTCCTTCGCCGCCGTCCGATTCGGACTACGTCGGTCTTGCGGATTTGCGGTTTCAGTCCATCGTCGCTCTGACCAGAATTCGATTGACAGTTCCCCAAGTATCGATCGGCTTGCGTAGCTTCGCGTCTCGGGCGGACGCGTTCAGGTTTCGTACGGCTGCCGGTTAATTGTGTTGCAAAATGTTGCATCGGTTTGTCCGAAATTTGCAGAAAGAGAGAGCGGACAACCGAGTTGAAATGTTACGGTTCGCGATAGTTTCGGAATTCCGAATTCTTGCGAATTACTACTTCCGTGTATCCTCGGTGCGCGAGCGCGTTACTCTTCCGAGCATCGGCCTCCGTTCCAGACAAATTGCCCTCGGATATCCTCGTAGGTCAATCGTACCCCGCGCAGACAGGGATTACCTTGATAAATTCGCCGCGTTATTAACACGACGAATCGTCTATCGGATTTCGTAGAACGGAGAGGATTCGGATCGCGAAGGTACAGATTTGACGCATGGACTTCCGGCGACGGTTCCGAGCTCTTTCCCTAGGAAAATCAGTACGGAGAGAGGAAACGCGAGGGCCGTTTCTCTCCGGGACGTTGTGAGAAATTGTAGCGTGCGAAACTATCGCCCGACACTCTGTATAAACGATCGTGAAAAATTTCCGCGGTATCTAGACCGTATCTAGATATCGAGGGGTTTCGAAGTTTCGAGCATAACGATCCCGGCGTACGTCGTTCAATCTCGAAGTGGAATCACTCCGTCGCAGCCAGACAGTCGGGAATTTGTTTCGAGCGGAGCGGCCCGGCCGGCCGTTCGCTCGAAAATTGAACGCGCAGTTTTATACATTGAATATTTCCCGTCCCGGCAGCCACTCGATCTCATCCCTTATCTTGCCTCTAATTCCGCCGGCATTAAGTACGAATTTACGAACGATGCCATCAAATTTACCGCTCCCTCGGTCTCCCAGTCGGTCGTAAAACAGCTTCTAAAGACTTCCGCAGATTCGATATGGCAGGAAACCTCCTGCGATCCATCGATCCGACCGCGGATTTCGGTCGGTGCTCGGTTACCAAATGGAACGTTTCCTTTTCGTCGTTCCGCGTTTCGCATCCGGCGAATCATCGTTTCGCGAGGGGGGAACAACAGAAAGCAGACAGGCCAATCCCATGGAAGAAGTCTGCTGGGACAACAATTCCCCGCTGGTGATCGAATTATACGCGAACAAACTGCTGCATACCCACCAGCCACCGCGGCGACGATCTCCTACCGACACCGTCACCATTCTTCCTTCTGACCCACTCCAACCATCCCTTCTCCCCCCCTTTCTTCCGCCATAAACTCCAACGTCCCTGCAATTTCTCTTGGCCGCCCCGCGCGCAGACTTCTCTACTGTTCCGCATTTGTGGCCCTTCATTTGCAGATAACCACTCGTGGAACCACCAAACAATCAGCAGGACCCTCGAGTGCATCCCACCATTCATTTCCTTCCTTCCTTCCTTCCTTCCTTCCTTCCTTCCTGCTCACCCGCTCGCCATCCCACCGACCAGCTCCTTTTACGCGCGACAACGTTTAAACAGCTAACACCTGGAAAGGATTCGCAACGCGGGCGAACGAAAGGGAAAACAGAGCGAAAGGAGGGGGAACGATGGTAGGGTGGAGACGGGGAGCGACCGGAATCGTCTCGAGAGAGGCTTTGAAAAAAAAAAAGAAGAGAAAGGGGTGTCTGGGGTCGAAAATGCGAGCAGAAAGTCCCCCACCCTTTCTCCTTCTGGAATTATACCGTGGCACGTCGGGATCGCGCGGCGCAACGACAAACGTTGTCCTTTTACGCGCACGGGTGAATGGTGTATGAAAGATTTCTGTATTTTTTCGTCCTCCCCTTTTCTTTTATTGTTCCCCGCGGCAACGACCGCCAGCCACGGACGAACGTGGCAAGGAAACGGGAATTAATTAACGCGGCGAGAGTGAATTACGGAAAGTTATCGGCCGGCTTGTTATTTCGTAACACGTATCACGGGAATAGAGAATTTCGAGATATTAAGTTTCCGCTTAGCATTATCGGCTCCCCGGCTCGCCGTTACGCGTGCGCGTAATTCAGCACGCGTAGAACCGCGCCGGCCGATCGGGAAAATTTGATTTATAATGACGCCGCTTTATTGAAAACTGCGGCGGATACGCGCGACACAATAAATACCGAGGACGCATTGTGGTATTAATTAAATCCTCGCGTTGTTTATACGCGCCCGGAGATCTGTTAATGAATTAATTGAAATATCTGCCTGCGAGTCGGGATAATCCGACAATTATCGGAAACCCGTCCAATTTTCATTAACGGCCAGAGAGAGAAAAAAAACACGATACCCTGTATTAGCTTGACCGTGAGGGGGAAAAAAAAAAAAAAAAAAAAATGCGTGGTACAAAGTGAACGAAACGATGCCGCGTCCAATTTTTCCCCCGACAGTACCATTCGTGACGCCATTGGACGCCGTGTATTCAATTCCATTCGATTCGCCAGAAATTGTCGCGCCGCGATCCATTTCTCCGGGATCCTTCAACGAGAAAATGACATCGAATCGATTCTCACCGCCGCACTCCCCGCAACATAGATTACAAGGGATGACATCTTGGTCTCTCGCCCCCGCAGTCATACGACATCCAATACCGAACGCGTAGTCATCGTATATTTTTTTGCCCCCCCCCCCCGCCCGCGACGTCTGTCTGCGCAAGCTTTTCTCTAAACCGCTAAGTGGATCGATATCGCCGCCGCTTCTGTTTTGAATATCAACCCCCGGGTGGTTTAGGCTCGGCGACGTTTCGTCATCGTCGACGAAGTGCGCGCCGGAAGAAGAAGTCAGTCCTCGTTACCGCTCGAGGGCCAAGGTCTCGAAGAGACGTGTCACGATAGCTTGTCCTCCTCGCTACCCTCCTGTTTGTTTTCCTTCTGGTACTCGCCCCCCACCCTCCCTGTTTTTTCTCCATTAGCAACCTCGCCGCCCTCTTCTGCACTTACGTGCAGCCGTCTCCTACGGTCCCTCTGTCTGTTCTGTTGTCGCTCGGTTATCCGCCTCGACAAACACCTGACAACTTCTCACGACCGTCCTCGTCGCCGGAACTCGCCTTCGTCAACGCGACATTAGCAGAAGCGACGATTCGTTGCGACGCGTATGCGAGATATCTTTTTCTACGTACATGCACACCGAAACCAGTGTCCGGTGCAAACTTCAAGGATACCAACTGTCTCCCGATTGAGCCACACGAGCGTCCGCGTCAATCCTTCCACCTCTGCGGTGGCCGCTTCTCGATTATGCAACAGCATTCCACGAACCAGTTACGTCAAGGCCGTGCATAACCACTCGGACGAACGCTTCGGCTGGCCCGCGAGACGCCGCGCGATCCGCTCGATCGTTGCGACCGTCGTCGAACGGTGTCGCGATTAAGAGAATCGAGGGTGGCCGCGATTCGAAACTCGGTTTGAAACGCGCCCGCGTGCCACTTGCGCCAATGAAATTGGAGACGAGGCGAACGGTCGAAAGATACGGGATGCGCGCGGAATCAGCGGGTGAAAATTGTCGAACGAAATTTCGCAGTCATCGAGGACGCCTCCCGTTCGCGGCTAATGAAAGTTCTCGCGATGGACGAGTTCCGGCACGCCTCCTCCTTGTCGCGGCAATTGCCCCGGCACCCGGAGGAGATCGAACGCCGACCGTTTTCCACGAGGAGAGGAACTTGCACTTCGTTCGTGCCGCACGCGAGAACCCGATAACAGTGCGCGAACTCTCCGGCCATCGTTGTTTCCCTCGGCGAGCCTCGCGATAACGCGCCCCGTAAGCGCACCAGAACTCGACTTTATCGCGGGCACGAAAAGATCCTGACACTTTCAATTTCCAGCCTGTCCGGTGAACGGGGTATCCGAGCCAGATCCGACCTAGACCTGGCGCAACGTGTGCTTCGGGATAGAGTTGCTGTTGTTCGGCACAAAAGGCGAAGATACCTTTGATCGTTACCGTGGCCCCTGAATGGAGTAATTAACTTAGATGTAATCTAGACTTGGCAGTGTAACCTAGCCTGAGCGGGGCGTAATTTGATTCGGCGACGGGGGTGGAATTCGGCGTGAACAGGGTGGACGACGAGACAGGCTTCCGGGGAAATGCTTCAGTTAATATCGACGGGACGATTTTATAGGGACCAGGATATATCCGTTGCTTCATCGATCCTTTCTTTTTTCTTTATACCTCAGGCGAACGCAAAGAAGCGCGGTAAATTTGTTTATGAATATTCATAGGACCGGCGCAGCTATTATCTGGCAATTATTGAACGTTTCGCGGAACCCTCGGCAATTTTCAAAAGTCACCGGAATAACAACGGAATAACCGTGAAGGAGAAAACGTCGGAGCTTAATATCGATGATCCGCCATGAAACCGACCCCTATGTTATTATAATGCACCCGTCTTTCTCCGTCTCGGGGTCTCCTTCTCTTTCCTTTATTTGAAACGAGATAAAGTTAACGTGAAAATAGGAAAGACCCCGCAGTCAATACCGCGTGTATAGTCGGAAGTGATAGGGCCGAGGGGAAAAAAAAAACTTTTCCATTATAGGGTTTCCGATGGTCTAAGCTGGCTCCATCGGGGAAACTTCCCCAAGAATTCCGTGTGAGAGGGCCACGTGTGTCGCATGAATTATTTCCCCGTGCTTTCTTCCGTCTGCGGTGCAACCCTTCCGCTCTCTAATTGCCGTAATCGCTTCGGCGACGTAACGGCGGAATATTGAAAATTCTGCGCGGAACCGGGCGTCATTGCCCTCTGCGCTGTGCTCGCCTCGAATTACCCCGTTAAGCCGACCGAGCCCCGTTCGCGAAAGGGGCGAAAACAGAGTCGAATAGGGGTTCGGAAAGGACAGCGGGAATATCGTGGGTGTCGTTCCGCGACGATGGTGAACCGTCGGGTCGTTACGCTCCGACTTCTAATCGACGTTCGATTCGATAATTCCGAGTGCGATATCGATTACGCGAGAAACGGCGGATATTCCGTCTTCGGATACGAACGTCTTCGCGGCGCTGAAATTCGCGTGAAAATTTATGGGTCGCCGTCGAAGCTGCACCGAGATGAACGGGGACCGTTCAAGGAAAGACGGGCCACCCTGTAATTGTCGCGATCGTCGGTTATTGCGGCTAATTAACGTTCGTTCGTTAAGCTGCTGTTTCCACGGCTTGCTCCACGCCTCTGTTCGCTTCACTTCAACGTCCTTCCGTCGGTCTACTTGCTCTTAGCTCTACGGAGCAGTCGGGAATATGGAAAACATGAATCCTGAAGCGGTGAATTCGGTGAATGTAACTTTGAAGCGATATAAAATTATGCGTACCGCGTCGGTGGTCGTATCGACCGTTGCGGATAATATCGTAATCGTAGTCGCGTATAGTTAATTGCATGATCGATGGAGTACTCGAGTAGTGCAATTTGTCGTGGAACTGGTCCCCGGGCTGTCATCTAATCGGACGACCTAACACATTAATGATATGGCCGCGCGTTTTATTTCCTTTGCGACTAATTAGCAAGGATATTAGCTTTTCTTTTAATTGTACAACGTGAATGACGACGGGACGATCGAGGGGGCATTGCAACGTAAACGGGCACGATTGCAGAGACGGACGAACGGGTCGATTCGAGATAAATCGAAATTGTGCGCGCGGAACGTTCGCGGATAGATAAATTGACAGGGTTGCATTGGAATGAGATAGTTCAGAAGTGGGAAATTCTCGCTGGTCGTCGACGCGAACTTCTCCCGCACTTAACCACGTCTGTCGAAACTTTTCAATAAAGCGCGGCTCGGTTTCCATACATTCTGCCGGGGAGGGCAAAGTTTCGGGGCACTATCGCTTCTACGCAACATTTGCCGGATTCCCCGCGTGACACACCCTCGAATCTCGCGGATTATCATTTCTGATCTTCTTTCCGGGGGCCACCCTTCCGGTTGTACGCCGCGTCCGCCGATTGAAAGTAAAATCAATCGCGGTTGGAAATTCGAAACGCGAATCGTTACGTTTATGGTTCTCGTAGTCAACGGCCGAAAGACTTTACGAAGTATAATAAATTCAGACGTACCCCCTCGCTGTTTCTATTGGGATACTTTCGTGTCCGTGATAAAATATCCAGGATTAAAGGTTCGCGTTCTGATCGCGGGAGAATAATTAAATTCCTTGGGAGTGACTTTCTTACTAGATAATTCAATGCTTCAAATTCTTATTCGTCTTTCATGAATTTTTATTACGGGGGTATTCGTGTTTCGGGCGTCATTTTTAAGGCCTCTTTTGGGATTTTTAAAAAGAATCAGATCACTTCTTCGTATTAACCTTTTGCGTACGTATATGGTTACCAATATTTTAACCGCATTATATATGTTTTTCAAGACAAAATACATAAACGCAGGTGCGCATTGAAGAAGGCAATCTTAGTAATTTTTCTTAATAATTCTTTTTTTGCTCCTTCCGTAAGAAAAAAGTAGAAGAAACTAATATTGCTTCAAGATTTCGGTACCTGCCATAGCGACTAAATTCCTCTAAATTCCGAGTCAATCGGATAACTTGATTTAGAAACAGCGTGTCAGCCGTGTCAGAAAACATGATTTTATGAAAACGCAAAATTTCTATATTGCTCTCTTTCGATCGTATTTATATTAAAAATATAATAACAGAAAGCTCCGACGATAATAATAATAATAATAATAATAACCGCAGAAAAGAGAACCGCGTCCGAGAACAAAAAAGTCGTCGTTTCGTAGGAAACTGTTGCTGACTCTTTTTACACGAACGAGATAAATAATATCTCTGGCTTCCATCGTGGCTGCGCGTAATGACTTCTCTCCTTCCCGTTCCGTATTCTCCGCGAACCAGCGCGATACCGTCGACCAGCGGAGCGCACCTCTAAGTAGAACCGCCGCTAATTGCCGTCCGTATAATTACCATATCGGCCAGATAAATAAAGGGCGCTGCGTTGCGGGCCACTAGACACCCAGCGACGTTTACCCTGTTCGCGTATAAAATCCTTGCCGGCGACGCGTTCTTCCGAGATGCAAGAACTGCGTGACAGCCGGCGGACAGATGGAAAAACAAGCGGGACGTTTGTAATTCAACCAATTTTCATTCTTCTGTCCGCGTTCGCGTTGCCTCCGACTTTCCGTTCCCGGGGAAATGAAGTGGTCCCGGTTGCCAACCAGCTAGAGAAACGAGATCTCGCTGATTGTGAACGCATTCACGATACAGTGAATCTGCGTCGATGTCCCTCGGATACATTTAATAACCTTAAGCCGTCCGCGGTTTAAACACTGCCACGGGGCAAGACGATGCGCGGCACAAAAGCTTAATGACTCCGCGGCCCTTTTACGACCGACCATCCCTGGTTCCTTCTTTTTCCTTTCGCAAATGCGAACGATAAATAGCCACGGTGACAGGATACAATTAAAAGAAGCTATTTCGACGAGTCCTTTGTCAGGATTAAGCTGCCCACCCCCTCAGCTCCACTCCTCGTGTCTCTCGCGCGATAATAGAATACGTATATTTCATCGGGAGCAACAGAGAGGAACGGGAGGAGCGGGTACAATCGTTCGTCCACCTCGAATTGAAACCCTTCTCGAATGGAATCCATTATTACAAAAATAACCTTTACCTGTTCCCCGTGCCCCGACAATGGGGTAATACTTCCCGGAGCACCGAAAGTGGAGCCGCAGCGGTAATCCTCTTCGCCGCGAAAGACGTCGTTCACAAATTGCCCGTCATCGTGCCACCGAGCCACCGCGACACAGCCATCCCCCGTCCACGGTAGATAACGAGACGAAGAAATACAGAAAAACATTTGCCATACGCGTTTAAATGGCGGTGGTTCGGGCCAGCGGAAGGGACGCGGGAGCAAGGCAAACGTGACCGTACCTACCGGCTCGTAACAGCTCCCTAATTTTCCCGACAGCAATATTTAATGCGCTTCCCCCCCTCGAATCCTTGGCAGCGGCCCGCTCCACGTCGTTTCATTTCCAGCGGGACACGACCGGCCGGGGTAGGAAAATTATCGTGGCGCCGCGGCGCCGCGACGTCGTAGAGGGACGCGAAAGCCCGCCGCAACCCTCTTCTTCCCACGCGGAAAACTTTCTCCGCGAGCCGGACGGCGTGCGGCTAATCGCTCGCGACGTACCACGGTGACGGCTAATTAGCGTTCCCGGAAATGAACCGCGCCATCAAGAATTATAATATCTCCAGCCTTCCGTGGCGCACTCGTTCCATCGCCCGGAGACATTGCTGGTCGTCTGCGCGTGGAACGCTTTGCGATTCTCGCGTCCCAGCGCGAGCGACTGTTTCTTAGCGTATGAGAAATCACTAATACTCGAATCGAAGTCTCGATTGGGTATTAGAATAATTGCGTTGGCGTGTATACATTAACAAGGTATTCCGTTTATTGATACGGTGCTCTCTCCACCGTAGTCTAGACAAGAATGCCTTCCTTTGGCAAAAGCGTCCGTCGCGAGGACGCCCACGTCACCATGGCCCTTTTTCACCATTTTCGCCAGGATTCGCCCCGAAAGAAAGCTACGCTAGGCAAAGCGTGCATCTGCGAAATGCACATGGCCGTTCCTGTACCTAGAATACTCTAACATTACGGACCCGGTTGCACAAATCGCTAGTGTTTAGTTCGCGCAGCATCGAACGATGCTTTGTTGCACCTTTAAGTGGTGTCATGTACGAATAGCTCGGTTTCATTAATCCTTATCGCGACGCTTATTGTAATTCTATCAATAATTCGCCGTTCAATACAGCATTGGAAACGTCTCCCGATTCGATTTTCTCGCCGACGCTGATAAAGCAAATACCGGAAGCGGCCTACAGCCGTCGGGCGGACGAAAATTTCGTCGCGGACAATGCGCAACGCCGATTCCGGTGCAATTAAATCGATCGTCAGACAAGAATCGCGTCGGTGAATTGGCGAAAGAACACGATTCAATCGCGACAGCTATTGCACGCAGTCGCGAGTTATGCCCGCGACTATCGCCGGCATTGCGTTCCATTTACGGGCCCGAGTAATTAAGTCGCCGCTATATCCAATGGCGAAACGCCTTGCTATCGGGTGTCGCCAGGGTAATCCGTAATCGAATGGACGCGTTTCGAATCGCAAAACCCGACTGGCGCCGGCATATACGTTCCGCTCGTTCTGTTTTATTTCGATTTTCACTTTTTGACAATAGAGCCCCCGCGTCGTTACGCCCGACATTTGCCATATCCGCAGTAACGTCACTTCGGATAGGGTGCGATTTACGAGTAGCAACCCTCCGCGCTAAAACCCACCCTATTCCCCTGCAAAGCGTGTATCCGAGGGATTGTTGTTATAGCGACGTTAAACTGGGCAGACAATGACTACTGACTCTGTAGCTCCATTGGACATTGGTATCGTGCCTCGAAATTTAACCATACCTTAGGCCTCCCGTTAGTGTGCTCATAATCGATAAAACGATCTCGCGCACCTTATTATTCTTGCTCCTTGATCGATTTGTCGCCCCTCGCGATAATGTCGGTACGGCAGTCGAGACTGTTCGGCGCTTCCGTGTCCCTTTTTGTCCCGGCTGGTCCAATGTAACCAGACTCCCGTTACGTCGCATCTAGGTACGACCGCAGAAAGGAAAGCCGGGGGGAAAAACTCGCCGGGCACCGTTGTTGTTTCCGTGAGAAACGATTAACTGCCGGCTAACGGGAAGAGGCCGCTCGTCTGACACGCGACAGTTAAAAATGTAGAACGCTAATGGTTGCCGGGCCGGTTGACCCTTTCCGCGGCGATCGAGACTCGGTTTTGCGTCGCTCGTCGCCGCCCCGTCACGGTTAATCAGTTCGTTATATCCGGCGAATTTCGTTCTCGGGTATTCCACCGGTGCAACATACTTTTTACCGCGCCTCCTCGTGCATCCCGTCGACTCTCATTTTTTCCCCCTGGAACACCGCCAACTGTACTCCACGCCTTATTACATTTCATCTCGCGGACTCTCGGTCCGGCTCCGCCCTGGCTGCTGCGAGCCGCGACACGGGTTTAAGCGAGACCCCTGACCGACGAGCGCGGGTCCGTTGTGCAACGTCGCCGCTGCAATTTCGGATTCCCCGACTGCTCGAGGAGGCAGCTTAGTTTAGAAACGGGGGGCAGCCGTCGATCTCTCGGAGTTGAACACGCCGGCGGTACACCGGAGCCTCTGTGAATTGCATAATAACAGCGAGGACACGGTCGCCGTCAGGGGGATGCTAATGGTCTTGAAACTTTCCGGCCAAACTTCCCCGTGGCAGTCGGGTACCAGGCTCGACGGGCCTTTGGAAAAAAAGAGCGTTCGACTCTGTGCTCGACGACTGGCGACGCGCCCTGTGCATTAATTGCGACCAGGGTAATGCTATCGACGGGCAAAAGCGCGAGAACCGACGACGGTAGTTTATTGTTTGCCGGACATGTAACCGCTTCTACGATTTTCACGTGCAATGGGTAACACGTGACAGCGGAGGGTAACTAATATCAGGCGTAAAGAGACGACAGAATAATGTACGGTAAACGAAAATCAAGTGACATCGGACGTCCTAGGATGTACGCCCAATTTGGATCTAAATTACCAAGTATACCAAGATACCAATAACTTTGCCGACTTAAATACCAAACAGGAAGTTGATCGTTCGTTCCTCCAGTACTTATTACGCAAAACGGCAGGCCATCGGACTACCGAAGGAGCGTTCCACGCTCTACCCTCGCTTCCACCAGATTCTAATGGAAGGCTCTCCGTTTCCCTCCACGCGAAACCTTACCGCGGTATATAGCCAGAGTGTTTTATTGTTCGCGTTCCGTTTAAGTGCACAGAACGATCTCGTGTCTCGCCGCTTCTGCGTCCCCCCGTTGACCGTTCGTTTTTCTCTTCTTGCAGGGACCTAAGGCCAGCGAGCTTGGAGAAAGGCCAAGAGACCCTTCGACTGCGAGTGTACGCCTGCTACGCTTGGGGTGGCCCCCTCTTGGTCGCCGGTTTGGCTGCTCTTCTGGATCATCTTCCGCCTCAACCGCAGTACACGTTCCTCAGGCCACGTTTCGGCGAGAAACAGTGCTGGTTCTACGGTAAGTTCCGTTTCCCTTTCATCCGCGCGGAAAAATCCTCGCGATCGCCCCGAAAGGGCTCTCGAATGTCTTCGGGCGCGGAAAGTTTGTCCCCGTCAAAGAAGTCGTTCGAAATCTGGACTTTAATCAAGGAACCAGGAAGATTGCCTTGCCTCTCTGCCGTGCGGCGAAGCACGGGCTAATTTCGCGCGGCGAATTCGACCGTGTCGGCAGTTTCAAGATTTCGAATCCAGTTTATCCGCGACTCTTGCCGAATACTTCCGAACGTTACGAAAGGGCAACGCTTCGGATGATTCTCAACGAGCAGCAAGGGGGATTGAGAAATTTTCAACGGCATTTTCGATCGTGAAGTTTGCGGTGGGCACACTGTGAAGTAAGTCGCAGCACGAGGCGATTCGATCGCGGCACACGCGATCTTATCGGCGAATTAATTTCCCGGCGCGTGTACACGGGCGCGCGGATCATTCCGGCGCCACCGTTGTTCTCCAACGACAGTCGTTCCGGACTTGCTGACATTAGTAACGGATCGGTAGCACGGCCGGTAATGGGGCCTATTATCGAAAGTAATACAGGCCGGGTGGAACACGGTTAACACGTAATTCCCTGTGATCCGATTATTCCGCTAATTAATAGGACTGGTCAGTCGTGTTCTGGTAGGCTGATTAAATCGGTTTCGTTAATCGACGGATCGATAGGCCAGCCGCGTATTAATTGCTAATCAAGCACAGCTCGCGGCGTCCTAGGCCGTGCGGTATCGCAAAGTCGGTCCGTTGAATTTTATTCGTACACTTTCGAACACGAATGCGCGTACGTATTCATCGATCAACGTAGAATCAAAAAATACAGTGCCTCGAATATTTCAATTGAAGCACGTATAAATCTGTGCAAACTGATCTACGATTTATAAAGTCCCAGAGGTCTCATCCGTGCAATATATACTATACATACGTACATACTCTTCCCCTCTGCCAAATCCATCATAATTGGCCGTCTTAACGACCGCGTCGCGAAGCGGCAGGAAAAATGAATCAGAACGGAACGAAACATGGGATAGCTAATAGCGAACATTTAGGTAAGAGGATTACTACTTGGCTCCCCAAATATCTCATTACGGCGTGTACCCGCGTCCTCCGTTTCCCTCCCACACATTTCGGTTACGTATGCGCAAGCATAATCAACTGCGATAAGAAACAATGGTACCCCGCTATCGGGATCCGCGTGCCGGGCAGGCGTACGAATACTCCGCTAAGAGGATTACAATAGCTCCCGAAAGATTGTATTTAAGTATGACGCAGGGCGGCCGAATAAGAAGATCGATACCCCAAAGTACGCTTAATACCTCGAATCCCTAATAATAACCTGGTGCAACCCCCCGCGGCAACCACGCCAACTGGGCTCCACGTACGCGTGTACGTACGTAGGACGGGGATAATAAGGAGGTGAACGGCGGTGTCGCGTCTTTATTCATAGCCCACGGTTGCAGGCTATTTAACGAGCAACCCCGTAATCCACATCCAGCGCAGCCCGTAATCCGACGGCCGCACTCTCCCTTTACGTAATATCTGCGGCGTCGCTGCAAAGTCTGAAGAACGGTGCGTTTTTGGTCTACGCGCGCGAGTAGCAATTTATCGATTCGTTGAAAGTCGAAATCGTTCCCGCGATAGAGTCACTTCGCTTCGTTTATTGCCGCTTCGTGCTGCTTCGAATAATCACCGCGAGTGATACCACGCCGCGCATGCTCCGTTTCGGAATTCTCCGGTGTTATTAGTTACCCCGGGCGTTATCTTGGGATTGTTGACGGTCTTTCTGCAATTCTTGTAATTCGTTTTCCTTGGTTTTTTCTTGCTTTTAAGCAAGTGCCGATACATCGATGGAGCTATTACTCGCAGCGCGCAATCTGCTCGAAACTCTCGTGGTTACTCGAATACTCGTTTCGAACGGGGCAACCGCGCCGCGTATTAATTTCCCGCGGTCGCAATATTTATTGTCGCCGTTCGCAGGAGTACACCCGCGATGATTAATATTTAGCTTTTATATCCTTTGACAAATATAAACGCCGCTGCACACTGACCAGTTTTGTGTATTTTCATTCGGATTTCCGGCGACTGGTTTTCGGCCACATCCCTCTCCCTCTCCCCCTTCGTCGCTTTCTCCCCGTTTATCGATCCACCCCGATTTCGTTCGCCATACTGTCCCCGGTTCGCGTAAATTTTCAAGCAAGAACGGAAGTGAAGGAACCTCTGCCGCGAATTAAGCTTCCGAATTAAGGTCAACGGTGCCTCGGTCCGTTCATAAAGACGACACCGTAAAACGGGATTCTTGGATCCACGCCATCGCGACCGCCCGGACTCTGACCGAGGTCCTCTAATCTCTCTGGTTTATTTGCCCGCTCTTCGCTCGATTCTCATTAGACTCGAAACAATTCGCGAAGCGGCAAATTGAAAGCAACCCGGCTGCCAAGATTCGTTCGTACCGCTGGACACCGATTCAATTAAACACCATTCGTTTCGCGCGCGTATAACCGACGCGGCGCCACTAGATTCAGCTCGAGGAGCTCGTTCAAACGCCGCAAACGGAACGCAACATTGTGGCGGCGCGCCGCGTCGTGCCACGGTTAGACGCCATTGAGAAACACAATCAGTCATCGAGCAAGGCGCCCATCCGAAACGCACTCGAGCAACCCCCTCGGGAACGCTTCTGTTTCGCGTTATTCGTAAATATACCGAGCTCGTTGAGCAACTGTCGAGGGCGCCTCTTTCGGGACCGTCTCTCGTACAATTAATTGCATCGCCGGCAACACGGAGGACACCGGAACATCCTGTTTACGCGCACACAAAATCTCCGCTTCAACCCCCCCACGACTCTGAAGAGTCTTCGTAAGTGCCGGACAAAAGTTACCGGCATCGGATCGTCGTCGTCCGGGTGTTCGTCCGAGGAGTAACCACGCCGGGACAGGCTCGGCGTCGTGTTTGCTGTCTCGTTCCGCGACTTCGTGTCGCGTAATTGCGTTTGACAAGACAGCGAGAGACGCGAGTGCTCTCGAACGCGTCGATTTTCCCGGTCGGTTTTCTTCCTTCCCTTTTTTCACGCGAATAAAGCTAAGCCGGACAAAGGGGAACGCGTCGGGCCGGTCGCCGCGTAGGAAATAGAGTCGTAACCGTGCCGCTAAATCAGGATAATGGCGCCCCGTGGGACGTCGCGCGGCTTCGTACCATCGCGAGTTGTTACGTTCTGACACAATGCACTCGCGCCGCGGCCAGATGAGGGGTTCAACGGTACAAGCGGAGTCTGCCCTCCAGCGGACGTTACCGTGGTCTGCGGCCTGTTTCGACCCTTTCCTCTGCCGTCTCTGTTCAGCTTCGACTCGGTCTCTGTCCCCCTTGCCCGGTCGTCCACTCCGTGGCCCTCCTCCAGGACGACCACTGCCTGCGGTTCCTCTTCTTCTCGCGGCTTCTTGCGGCTCAACCGTGCAATCGAATTCAACGTTTTTGCCACGCACACCGATCGATCGATCGATCGATCGATCGACCGGCAGCTAAGCTTCGTTACGACGGCCCCTGGTTTACTGGATAACGCGATGCGGATAATTCTTGCGGTTTTGCGAACGGCCACGTCCGACTGGTACGGACTGATACTTCTTGCAGTCGTAAACGGCACGCTTCGTTTAATATGCATCGTGTTACCGACGAACGACTGCCGCGTTTCGCAGACGCGCTACCGGCTTATTTAACACGCGGGGCAACGGAGTGTCGTGTCGTGTGAATGCTGCGACACGACGTACCGAATTTACGAAACCAACCCCTACAGTTTCCACGGTTTTCCGTCGCGTTTGATCGCCCTTCGCCTTGCTCTTCTCGCCTTCCGCCCTTCCGCGGCACTCTTTCGCTTCTCCTTTCGCGCCCTTCCGCATCCAAAGCTCCCCACCCCCCTTTGCCGTTTCCCTCCGTTTATTCCGCCGCCGATGTTCCCTCGCACTTCGTCCCCCCACTCTGTAACACTCGGGCAGAGCCCCATAACAACGTGGGCCGAGACGATGGGGTCGGGAGATAAACCTGGCGCCAGCCAGTCCAACCCCTTTCGCGAGCGAACCGTTCAAACTTCCACAACCCCTTTCAACCCCCCCCCGTCCACCCTTCTATACATCGCTGTGTAAATCAGCGACAGGTAATACCGACCGGCCTGTGCGTGAATGGTCGAGTGCGTTCGTTCGTTCGTGTGCGCAGCCTCGAACGTATAAACACGAACGGGCGAGCAAGTTTCTTGAAACGGCACGTGTCACGCCGAGTCTTTAATTCTCGTTTACCAGCGGGGAAACACCGCAACGAATTTTACGCCCCCCCCCCTGTCTGACAAGCAAGTTTCCAAACAGAAGAAGAAAGGGGCGAACTTCTGACACGACTACCACGCGATAAAGGGACCGGATGAATGAAAGAAGAAACGAAGGGACGGGCGAGAACGGGGGCCCTCGTCCCACGAGGCCGAAGCGAAGGGGGTGAATAAACGTGGACGTAAGAAAACTCATTTACCAGCACATCGAAAGGAGTAGCCGTGCTCGATGCCACGGACTGGTATACGAGTTCTCCGCGCCCGGTATATACGTGCTCGCATTCTGGCGTTCCGGTGTTCCACCGCGCCCCATAACAGCATAGGCCGAAACGATGGGGCAGAGAGATAAATCTGGTGCCAGCCAGTCCCAACCCCAGCGTGCGAAACCGGCGGAACTCGGTTTCCCCTCTCTCTAAGCCTATACTAACTATCGTTCTCGGCCCACTAAACTGCACACGTAAACGCGCACGACCGACCGTTTAAGTAGCTCCGGTACAGCCGAGCCGCCCGGTCTCTTTCGCGTTGATACGCGTTATTACTGCACCTGCAACGCGGATTCTCCTTTGCCAACCCCCGGGGACCGGGAACTACTATCGCCGGGGAACAACAAAATTGCCGGCTCGGTTCGCTCGAAACGTCATTTTCAGCGGAGAAGTTGCGCCGTTCGCTCCGCGATCTTTCCATAGACGATTCGCGAAGAAGGATCCTGGAAGACGCGGCAATAATTTCGGAGAACTTCGCGAGGTGCACGGTAAATTCAAGCCTGCTCAACGGGCGTGGAAAACAGCCTTCCTGTTGCAATTGATAATTGGCTACGTACATCGAAAAGAATATTAGCGTTTCCAAACTCTGACATGAAGTGGCAGAGTGTAAGGGGTTCCTTCTTTTTTTTTTAAATCTTCGCGCATATCGACGCCGTAATTGCCCGAGCGCCTTTCCAAACTTGCCAATATGTGACTGCGGTAGAAGCGGAGAAGAAAGATCTACGCGACCAGCGTGGCAAGGAGGGCCGAAGACAAGTTTCGGTGACGGTTGCCCGGCCGGAGCGGAATATTCAACTAACGCTCGCATACATTAGAATGGTAAATCTCTCGGCTATCCGCCGTATCTATGCAATCTCATGCCCCTGGAACTTCGGCGCAGGGTGGAACGGCGTGCACACGAAACGATAGGATTAGAGAGATAACCTGTCCGAGTCGACCGTGCGAGACCGGCGAAACGCTACCCCTGTCCCTGGACCCACTAACACCCGTCTGCGAAACGTGTATGACTGTCGTGTGCAGACTTGGCGCACGTGTATACCGCCCCGACGATATTTATTATCGCCTCGTTAGGGTCGCGAACTCTTATTGAATGGCTCGCCGCCGGATTTGTTCGTTTCGCTTGTGCTACTTTCGAGAGGGGCTCGATCGAGCCTCGATGAAGAACGAGGATACTTATTACGCGCCGGGGGAGATACGGAAGAGCGCGCCGTTGGATGTCGAAAATTATTTTTCTCCCGGTTCGAAGTGGATCCCGATGTCCGGATGTTGAAAAGAACGGACAGCGATCCGTCGAAGTTGACGAATGAAGGGCGTTAAGCATCGTCGAACGACAACGGCTCGAATGGAATGGGACTGCACAGATTTAATGTGGCTAACGGGCCACATCGTTCCACGGAAAATTAAACGAATCAGCGCGCTCCGTTTGGCGCGATTAACGAGCAAGGAAAAATGAAATCCTCTGTACGACCGACACGGGAGGAGGCGACTCGGCGGAAAATCCTATCAGCGGAGATTGATAGCGACCCACATTCGCGTTAATAATCGAAACCAATCCGATTGCGTTTCAACGATGCCAAACGGTCGAATTAAAAAGGGATAGATATCCAGGCTCGTACGAATTATCGGATTCGCATGGACGATCGGTTGCTCGGCCCGCTTTGACCACCTACACGGCTCGTTACGGCTTTTTAAACGCAAAGAACGAAATCGAGTGACCGATTTGTACGCGCGAGACGAGAAACGCCGTTGAAAATCCCTGTCAATTAATTGGGACGAATCGTGGTTGAATCGGGGTGTGGAAGAATGAGACGAACGAATACAGGTTCGTGGAACGATTCGATCGAGAAGGGGATGCTAGCAACGAAACGGGGCGGAGCGGGGCGGAAAATTAACGAATGCTAAAGAGCCGCGGCAAGTGGTTACTGCAACCCTCCGGCAGATCCTGCTTTATTTATCGCGCACTCTCGTTTTATTAGCTGCGCGTTAGCAATGAATCGGAGAACGGAGGGGTTGCAAAGGAATTCACTGATTGTATTTCTCGGGGGACGCGAACGCGATCCATGATCGATCTTGGACCGAAGACGGGGGAAATAATCGGCTCTCTCGGCTAATGCCACGAGTACCCTCTGATTTATTGGGGAATCCGCGAACGAGTCGGACAGTAATATTTTGAAACCGGCGTCGTTGAACGTGACGGAACGATTACACCGGACGTGTGCAATCTCTCAAGTTCCTATCCTGCTGCGACACATTTAAGCAGCCTCTTTATCGCAGCCTTTGCCGCGACCCGACGAATCGTAACACCGGGGGAAAACATTTTTCATGTGAATCGTGATATCGATCGGTCTGGTAGATCTAAGTTTCACTAAATTGAAAGGGAGGAAAAAAAACGACTAACGCATCGATGAAAATTCGTCCAATTTTGTTCCAATGCCACGTACGTAAATAAACCGGGCAAAGGTACCGCGGGGTAACAGTTTACGCAAATTCGTTTTCATTCTCGACTGGAAAATTTCCGTGGCGATCGGTTTTTCAGGGCGGACGTGGAAATTTGTTGGCAACGTGCTGGCCGGCCCCGATACGCTGATACAGGCTCGTGCAATCACTTTCGATTATCTGGAAAACCGTCGGTGATTAAAGTGACGCCGGCGATAAATCGCGATCCCGCGGAAAGAAACTGCGCGAGAGGTGAAATGGAAAATCGCGCCGGACAACGCCCCTGTCCGTTGCCTAATTATATTTGACGGGGATTCGCGTGGGTGAGTTTCAACGAGTTTTCCAAATTCCTGCGCGATTGATTTACGCGAGCACGTTTTCCGTCGCGTCGCGCGCCTCGTAATTGATCAGGCGGGGAAAGCTTGTTGTTGCGCCGAAAGCGCCGGCCGTAAATCCCGCCGTCGATGATTCGGAAAAACAGCGACGATCAGGATAATGTCGAGCGATATATCTTTGTCGGCCGGTCGAGAAGGAACGATACCATTAGCGCTGCGTTAGTCTGATGAAAGGTGCCTTGTCCCTTAAGCATTCTTGACTTTAATTCTGTCGAGGGCGCTCCGACGGTATTTTCATCTGCGGTTATTTCGTGAATAATGGTGGCCTCACTGTTCCTAAGAGATGCCTAATATCCCTTGCGAAACGGTTTTAATTCGGGGCAGGTGAAAAATAAGAATACCAGTTATTTTTACATTTTTAAATATATATATATATAGTGTATTGTAAAATATACGGGCGATGAATTTTTCGACGGGGCGAATTTTTGGCAAATTCAAAGGAATGTGTCTACTTCAGCATTTAATTTTCTGAAAATTACTTTCCCCTTGCTTGTAGCCTTTGCTCGATTCCTTAGATATTCTATTCGAGGTAGTATAATCATACTATTGGAACAGTCACCGCACAGTATACCCGTAACGATAATCGCTGAACGCATTAAACTGTTGCTACCCCATCGCCCCGGCACGCCCTGAATATTCATTAACGATTCGTTTCTCGTTACGCCCGCTGATCTATCATAATCCCGATTTGCATAGCGTGAAAAATCTGTTTGCCCTGCTGCGGCGTGCGATCGGGCGAAAAACCGGCTCCATATTAAACGGACGAACCGTCGAATGAGACAGAGGGGGGTGGGTTTATATCCGCGAGGGTACGGGATGACAGAAGGTGACAGGACGGCGCACGCGATTGATCTCGCGAAGCGTTTTCAACGCCGAACTAATCGGGTTTGACCGCGAGCCTACCGTAAAGTATCGAACGGCACGGGTCGACATAATTCACTTATGTTTGTTATGGGCTGCCATGGAGTGAGATACAACCTAGCCGAAACAGCTATTGTTGGCGACCCGCCAGCAACTAGCAAATATAGACGCCCGTTTGCTCTCTGTGCCCCCCAAGATTCGTAACTCGTTCATTACTCTCCGCTCCGTACGTTCCTTTTATTCCCCATCGGATCCGCGCTGCAGCTTCCGCCCGCCTCTGTTGCGGTTTTTATAATACCGCCCAGCTCGCTGCCCTCTGTCCGCCAGCCGACTGCCAGAAACGAAGTTGACCGACCAACAATTTGATTGAGAAGTTTTCGAGGATCGACGCGATCGTTTCAGCTTGCCGCGGCTTTAACGGGAACGCTGGATTCAAAGGTCGACGATAATTAACGAACGGTAATAATCGAAGGGTCTATACACGCGCGATCGAAGAGGATCTACACGGAAATGATGATTTAATCCTTACGCTTCTGGAGCGAATAACCCGCCTCGCCTGTGTCCACGAAACACCCACGTTCCTCAAAGAGCCGGGACCGGGACGAGGCTGATTAAAAACACGGTACGCGTACCCTGACGGGAAATATTATTTCTCCTCTCGGCGGGGCAAACAAAATCCATTTGGAGCCGCGGCGAAGGACGATAACGTTCATATCTCCGTTCCCTTCTCCGCGAACGTTCGAGCGAAGAGGCGATCTTGATAGAAAAAGTTTCCGCCGCGCGGCGCCGCACGGTCCGCGATGGAACAGGAGAGTGAGCGAGCGGCTCGGGGAAAAAAAGTTGTTGAATTTCGGCCCGGCACCGGGCGGACGGGCGCTGAATTTTGAGATGCCCCGATGAGCGGAGGCTGGATGAATAGCACGACGAGAAGAAGGGAGCACCGTGAAGGGGCATAACGCTCGATCCGGCCGAGCGTCCGCTTAATATTCCGGCGCGTGTTCGCGCGGAGCGCCGGTCCAGACGCAACTCGCCTCGGCCATCCGGCGGGGACGTACAGAAACTTTCGTGACAGCCCCTCGTCGAGTCTCACGGCGACCCCTACAGCCATCTCGGCGATCTCGCGGACTCCGCCCGTCTACGACGGTGTACCCGGGCCAACGGCGACCTCGTTAACCCCTCTCGCGACGCGGCCGAACCGCGTCTAAGGATCGTCTCGGGCTCGCGATCGTCGTCGGGGTCGTGGCGTTCGGTACTCCGGGTCGCAGCCGAGATCGAGTGATTTTATAAAACGTGCGACATTCGTACTCGGTTGCCGCTTCGGTGTCAACGAGATCGTCGGGAACGTAATTGAGGCGTAATTGTCCTTCCAATTCGTTCAACAACTCGGACCGGGGTTTCGCGTCGAGCGTGTACTCACAATAGCGTCCCCCGGACTAACCGCGCGGAAGTCAGCCTGAGAATTACGGGGCCGGGGTGGGGGGAGTGAAAAGTGTCCTTTCAGAGAAACTTCGGCGCCGGGAATAAATTTGAAAGATCGCGTTAAACGCCCCGGCACCGAGAAATTAACGCCGTAATAGGATTCGTTGGAACTTCACGGGTAACTCAACCGCCCCTTAAATATCGTTCCTATTCATAATTCCGTTTCGCCGATGGAACGAAAAGAATCGCCCCTGTACATCGTTGACAATAGCGCGATGCATTAAACATGCGTCGCGAACTTTTTAATTAAACATCTAAATCTTTCGTCAGGAAGCTTCTGCCGCGTCCGGCTGTACAATGTCCCTTCGTCCCGGAGTGCCGAGTTTCCGCCTGCGTGAAAAAAGAAAAAGAAAAGAAAGACGAACGTTCCGGAAGCTCGCGTTTATTTATCCCCGCGTGTCGTTGACGGTCGCTCGCGGAATCCACGGGGCGGCCTTTCAACGTCGACGACCGGATTTTAGCGTGGCAACTGGGTCAGCTGCAGCCCCGATGTCGCAACCGGCCCTCTTCCTCTAGCACCCTTCGATCGTGTGCATCGCTATCCATGAAAGTTGCGGCGCAAGGATTTTATTTATGAGTTTGTTTGCGGTCGAGCGCGACCCTCTCGCCGATAAGTGGCTATGGGGCCCTCGTGGAAGCGTGCTCCTGGCAGATTGCACCCGTGGTTATGGGGTAGCGGCGAGCACAGGCCGCTTAGCACCGGGGGAATTGGCCTGATAACGGGTCCGTGGCTCGAATGGTTCTTTATTTACCATAAAATTCGCCGGGCGCCCCGGTCGAGCGGTATAGATATCGCGACCGCGGCACAAAATTTGGTCACCTGTCATACGACAAACCGCCCAATTACTAACCATCGATGGGTTAATACAGTCGTTGAGCCTTGTATAAAAAAAAGAGGGGAAAAAGCGGGGTCCGTGAACGAACTGACAAAAAAAAGAGAGAATTGTATTCTTCATTCGATAAGCGACACAGTGTTCACCGGCTGACCGCAAAAAGGGGATGCATTTTTGTTCGCGTTCGTCGACGCGCGTTCGATAAAACCTCGACGATACCTGGGGCGGCAGCAGTGCGAACGAAAGAGCATTTACCGTTCGGATCGATCGGTTTTATCCTGTCGAAGCGCGGTTAATGATCGGGAAAATCGACCTCGCCGCCGTTTCCACCAATGATCATACTCCGGGGCTTCTCTCGACTCGTCCCCGTAAGGTAACGTGTCCGTCCGTCGAGTCAAACGGCGCGACAGCAAAGAAAAAACGATGGAGAAAAAAAAACGGAGAGAGAGAGAGAGAAAGAGAGGAAGAAAGTTTCTGCCTCGATGGTAGTTATAGAGGCTTGCACGACCCCCCGGCAAGGGCTGCAATTACTTATCGACCCAATAATTGTCCGGCTGGATTATAACTACCAAGGAGAAGGTCCCTGTTTCTCGACCCTCGCCGCGAAGGTACACGCGCATGAAAACATTATAAAAGGGAGGTAAAGGTGAACGGCAACGGCGTACCCGTCGCGACGTATCAATTTACTCCAGGAACTAGTTATCCGGGCTTCCCTCCGCGTATACTTAGCTGATTCGCCCGGTCGGCGGAACGTTCGCCTCTGTATTCACGAAAATCGGCCCCACTCCCTCATGATATTACGTCGGGACGAACGTATTCATATTCATAGGTGTTCGCTGAAATTCTCAGGATCTCGCGATCCCGCGAACGGATCGAGACACGCGCACCCGCTTTTGCTTCGTTCCCCGCGCCATTTCGATAAGTGCGCGTTCACGTGATTTACCGTCATTTCCGCGCGTGGATTCGTGCCTCGCGTGCTCGCGACGATCCGTCCGGCGATTTTTGGAGAACTTTGTTGCGCTCCGGAAAGTACCGAGAGAAAGAGAGAGAGATGGTGTTTGGACGATTAAGCCGAACGTTGGATGAAAATAAAGGAAGCGCGGGCACGTTTCGCGACCCTTCTGCGGTAGGTGGTTTTCTAATTAGAGACGTTTTCGTGGCGGTCCAGGGTTATGGGCGAGGACGAGGATTATTAGCCGCGATTGCTCCGCAGTGTCTTCGTTTACGGTGTAATGGGCTTCACGAGCGAATCGTTATTAATCTTTTTTTCGTGCGAAAGTCTATTTCGGAGGACAGGTGGAATTTCGTGACAGAAGTACAAACAGCGGTTGAAGTGAATGGAAGGGAGCGACCCGACGAAATCGACAGCTAGATGAAAGGCTGCGCGAACGTGAAATCTGATCCAGTGAATCCACCGGCACGGATGACCATCCAGTGCAAATCAACGGTAATCAAATCGCGGCGGAGGAGAAAACAATCGAAACGAAGGAAGGACGGTTCGAGCAGTATTACATTGGCTTCCGTGTAACAGATTCGGTTCCCGGAATCGGTTCGGATAACGGGCGCGAACGAATGGCCCAACGAGGCAATGGAAATTGCAGAGAGTAATGACACACGGGCCACGGCGGAAGTGTGACCGCGAGAAATAGCCGAAAACCCCGCGGGCCGCTCGTAATGGAATCTTGAAAGCGGAAACAAATGGATCCAATTAACAAATGTCGATGCGGGGAATATTGAAAATATCGAACGGAGTAATTAAAATACACAACCGCCCCGCGGTCCGCCGGGTCGTTTCAACAAATTCGTTCCGACATTATTATCATCCTTTCCTTGAACACGCGCGTCCGCGCGCCTCTAACGCTCGGGCATATATCATCGCCACCGCGCGAACGTTAAATGTAAACGCGATGAAGCAATATCGGGGAAAATGAATCGACACTAGCAGTTATTAGAATTTAGGCAGGCAGAGATGTAATGACAGCCGCGATACCCTCGAACGTATTTCTCTATGCGTTACAATTCGCAACGGTAGAAGAAAGAAAACCGATCCTGTCAACGAGCCTCGTTCCAACGATTTATATGTATCAGCCACCGTGAATTGTCGATCTATTTCTGGCATTCGCTAGATTTTCGCCACATTTTATTTCTGGCCGGTCGTCCTCGCGCTAACTCGCCTTCCCCCGGAAACGATTTCTCCCCTCCCCGGTATCATTCGCGACCGTTAAGTTAGCTACCTGCCCACGCAGCCGTGAAATTCAAACGATAAAATGTCTCGTATATTTTTCATCGGGAGATTATTTCTCCGCGGACGATCTCTATTGATAAACGACGCGGGCAGGCACGGCAGATTACTCCGTTCCTCGAAACGGTCTATAAAACCTGAGGCCAATTAAATCTGCGTTATGCGCGCGCTCGTCCTCCTTCAATTTGCCTCATTTAGAAACGCAAATAAAGCCGTCGGGTAGCGTATTAAAAATAGCACTTGCGTAACAAAAGGTCGACGAGAAATTGGTCGATCCGTGATCAGCGAATCAACGATTCCGTGAATAGAGCGGCGAGAATCGTAACGCGGATTCGTGAAATCGTAGACCACCGCTCGTCAGCCGTCGTCGGATTTATTTGTCTGTCGTCGATTATCGGTATTGGCCGACAAGTTATTCCCAGCCGAACCGAGTGCCGTGATCCGTTCGGCGGATTCGTTTCTTACACGCGTGGAAAACGGAACCGCCGTCCTGCGAAAAACTCGCCGCGAATCTCCGTTTCTTTCGCCGTGTTCGACGGAACCCGTCCTTGGAACTTGTTCCTCGTGGCTGGCCACCTACGCGCGATTGCGGACTGCTTTTACCCGCTGATAACATCTGTCGCCGATCCGTCGGGCGCAGCTGTACCCAACTTTTGGAATAGACGGCTCTAAAGCTCGAGTTAATAAATTGGCCCGACAATGACGCTTATAGTTGACGCAGAAATCGTCGTTGAAAAAGAGATCCAGGAGATGGTTCTCGGGGAAAAGAGATTTATCTCACTTTTTTACCTCGTTTAAGAACTTCGACGCCGTCCGGATCTCGAGGCTGTCCACGTTACACGTCCGCCGATGAACCGCTCGAAATACAATAAGCAAAGCGCGACAACTGGCCGGGCCAGCGAAGTCGTCAACCCGACGGCAGGCCAGCGTTTCGCGTAATAGTTTTAATCGTTAACGGTGGCCGTAGTGCACGACGGGCGGCGTTGCTCGACTTCCGGTTAACGAGCGGCCCGACCGGCCGATTCTCGCGTCCTTCCGAACCGATGAATCGTGGCGCACGTAGACGTTGAATCGAACGCCGTAAAGATAAACTGGTTCGCCATTCAAGCGATCCGAACGTTTATTATTGAACGGGCCGGCCTCAAGTCGGCCCGAGCATCCAGACATTTAGAGCCGTTTCCAGGTCCGACTTCTTCGACGGTCCAGCTGCTGCCGTCGGCAACGACCCGGTGTATACCAATAGAAACTCGTTCTTGTTTAACATTCCAACTTTTCATTATTATCGCAGTGGTTTACTGTAAACGTTGTTTCCCCCCTCCCCCCTCGACCCGGTCCTTGTACTCGACGTCGAATGAATTCAACTCGGTTGCAACAATGGAAAATGTTTATTTTACAGGCGACATGGAGATACTGGCGTACTTTTTCGGACCAATCGGAGTTCTACTCGCGGTGAATCTTCTGTTCTTCGCGGCGACCGCCCGCGAGCTGACATGCGGCCTCTGGAAGGGTGAATTCGTGAAGAGCACCACGGAACGGTAAAAGAAAATTCATCAAGTTCGATCGACCGACGGTCAAACGCCCCATCAATTCCCATGCAATTCCGCTCCGAGCCACGCCGATCGGCTTCCTCGAGACTCGCCGATCTCGCAAATCCAACGGATTACGAGCGTTCCACGCGAAATTCGCGAGAGCGTAAAAAAAATATTTATCGAGCCGCGTTCCGATGGATTCGTAAAGCGTATTTTGCGTTCGGCACGGCCACGCGGTCTTCGATTCGCGTAAATATTTGGAATATTTCTCCGCGGATGTTTAACAGCCACGATGTTGCCCCGCGATTTCTGTAGACACCGTTTCGGGAAAGGTGATCACGATCCTTTTCCACCAGGGAGAATTCCAGCGTCTTCTGTCGCGGTCTCCCGGAAAGTTCTCCCCTCGAGTTTTTCCACCCCTCCTCGGGAAAGGCCCAAAAAATTGCGTCAAGTACACAAGTAGCCCCCTTTTAAGCCACGACACGGTTATTTTCGGCCTAGAAGGTGCGCGAAGGATATACATATCGGTGCATCCGCGTCGATTCTATACGCGACGCCGAAAGTTTTCCGGTTACTTCGGATCAGAGATGTCACGCTCTTCGACCTCGCCCGGATTTAGCCAAAGTTCAATCTGGTTTACGTTATCCCGTCACTTTGGGCCGATTGTATCTCGTTGCCGGTTCCCCAGATAAGCGAAAATGGCCGGAGAGCGCTTTAAACCGCGCGTCCTTGCGATCATCGCGGGGGTTCGGCCGCGTTTCCACGAGATCACCGCGGAAACTTGAACGGGGAAACCATTACGCCGATCGTTGGCAACCTTGAGGAGCTTAAGCCAGAGTCGTAGCGATGTTGAAGAAGCCACGCGTTTATTTGCTCGAGAGTGGCGGTACGGTATGCAACGTTCAACAGGAGTTGGCGAAACGGAAACGGGGAACGGTTCGCCGTTTTATTGCCCCCGGTGAGAACGATGCTTTATTTCGGCGCGAAGGACGATGCTCGGGCGTCGATGAGTATCAAGGATAACTGGTTCTATCGCGAGCCACGCAGTCCCGCGGATAAACGAGATCGGCGAACGCTCAACCGCGGGACATTTGCCTCGAATTAAGGTACAGCCGGGGATGGCCTCCTCGGTCTTCCGCGGGATATCCATTTAACGCGCAATTACCTCGGGTGGGGTAATGAAGAAGGCGAGCCGACGTTCTGCTCGCCGCGAATCCGCCAGGAGTTCTCCGGGAAAGTCGCCGTTAGCCGGTTTCTTGTATCGATTGTTACTCTGCTCGGCGATTTAAGAGATGGTTGTTTTCTGTTGACTTGTTAGGAATCAACAAGTACAGCGGAAGAGTAGCATCGCCTCCAGGATGTTACGGATAACCGGAATTTTATATCGAAGCTACTCCCTACTGATAGATTCTCTCGTACGATTTAGAGAAATCGTTTGACGCGTTGTTCCGCGGGAAGCAAAATATTTTCGGTGAATTAGAGGTTCGTTACGTTTTTGTCGCATAACATTGTATTGCACCGTGGACGGAACAATTTACATTCGTGCAGTAATGCATCGGAAGCGCAAAGCGGAAGGAATTCTCGAAACTACACGCGTCCCGAAGAAACTGACCAACCGGACACGAAAATATCGTCGCCCCGTCGTTTCACTGTCGTCGCCGCGTCTGCACCCCATCGATCCCCGACGCAGGCGGACCAGCATCGTTTGACGAATCACATTTTTCACATATTTATGCCCGGCAGCCGGCAGCCTTTTCACAGGGCAGCCGGGCTCAAAGGAGAATTTATTTTATCACGGCCACGCCGACAGGTATCAGGCATTGAATCGTTATTTTCCATTCGTAACGCCGTCCCTTCGAACCACCTTTGCTCCCCCGTCCTGCGCGAAATTGATATTGACGATCTCAATTTGCGATTCTCTTTCGGCCGTGCCTCCCACCCTCGCTCTGTCTGCGAGTACAGAGAGGGACCGGGACACACCGTGGCCATAATGGCGAATAGAGATTCCCTCGTGCTCGCATCTGCACATCTTTTTTCTCCCCTGCGCGTAATTTCGAGAAGCTCGCTCTTTCTCGTTCGCGGCCAGGTACGCCAGTCATCAGGCTCGACACTTTGGCGTTACGCGAATCGCGCAGATTTAGACGACGGAACGATGACGGTTCATCCGTGTATTGCGATCGAAGCGATAATCTGTTCCTAATTGTACGCGGGGCGTTGAAGCTTTATGAAAGAACAGCCACGGGAAAACATTTTTCTACGAAGCACGATATTGCAATCTCTGTTTTTCGTTGTTTTTCCCCCGTTCGGACGAAGCGTACAATCTGGAAATCTAGGTCAAATTGTATATTTCCGTGCAGCCGTTGAAGAATCGGAGGAACCGTGGAAAGATTTTCGCTGACTTTGTATGTACTTGTTCGATCTGGTTTAACTTTCAACGAACTGCCGCTTCGAAGAATCGTAGCGGTAACGTTCGTTCAATTTTATGGGGTTATTTGTTAGCCGAACCTCCTTTTAGAACACTCCATGTAGCGTATTTAAAAAATATCTGATCAAACTTCGGTAAAAGCAAATAAAATACGGGTGTAAAAATAGATATCAAAGTATCGTTCAAAAGCCTTCCCGGCGGCGTCCTACATTTTCTAACAATAGACCGTGATCAGACTACACAATAACTACAGTTACTCTTATTAATGCTATTGCTATTCCTATTCCTATTCCTCATACCATTATTATTATTATTATTATTCTTACTACCGTGGACTACCGTTCCCCAAAATATCTCGATACATTACATTTGATATATAGGCGAATATAAAACCGAGAATTAAAATGCCGCAAAAAGATAATAAATGTCACCGCCTAACGAGACGATCCAGAAATATTCATCGATATCGTACCAGCGCCAAGCTCGCCGCGAACTAAAACAAAAAAAATCCATAAAGAACCCGTGTCTCGTTCATTCACAAAACCGCCCTTGAATGGCGCCTGTGGCTCTCGCGATTTAAAAGTCCAGCGTCGATGCCAAAATAAGCTCGTCGCAAATAAAGCTTGACTGGTATGTCAAGGGGCTCAAAGGATAGGAGCCCCCTCTGAATTATGTTCATTTCGCAAACGACAAGGTTAATAATCATCCGCCTTATCGTTCCCGCTTCTAAAAATACCCCACGCGCCGGATACTCTACCCGCTTCCTTCGCGTTTTTCCTTCGCGTTTCCAATATTCAGACACGAAGCAGAATTATGTCAGCCCCGGGGTGAAGTTCGAATGATACTCTTTCAATGCTCACACTTGTATCATTTTACATGTCGACGCAGCACGGCCTGCCGAAAATACTAACAATAGAACGCTGATAATAATAAAGATGGACATAGCGTGGTAGCGGTGAATGATGCGGGCAGATATAGTCCCCGTGGTATTATTATAGGTTTCATTTCTTGTTCCCCTTCGCTCTGCTTTCCACCTCGTCACTCTGTCGATCATCCTCGGAACGCTTCTTGCGTCGTAAAACGAGGATCTTCGTATTCGTCCGCTTCCGCGGGACAAAAGTGACAGTCAAGGGGTTAAACTCCGGCGGTGTTTGCAGCCGGCGTTATTTTAACGTCGCGCCTGTTACGCGCGCCGTATCGTTCAACCTGGACTGCGACCGCTAATCCCTTCTAGACCGTAATAAATGAATTTACTTTACGACGGCCGCCGTGTGCCGCTAGCGACCCTTTTTTCTCCGCCCTCAACATAGTTTTTCGCGTCCTATACGTCGGACGAGTCGGCGGCGAGGAAAAATCACGTTTCGTCCCTTGTCAGCGGTCCTCCCTCTTTTCTTTCTTCGTTTGTTGTTAGGCACTCGTCCAACGAATTCCCGTTAATCCATTAAGGCGAAACGGCAAGAAACGAATCGTCGAACGATAGTATTTCTGGACGCCGCAGTTTCCCACGTGGCCGGAAAGTTTCTTGCGAATCGCGGTGGCAATAGCCGGTACTTTGAGCATCGCTGTCGATCTAATGGCGATTATGCAAACAGTATCCGTTTGGTAATTGCCTGCGCCCAAAGGATATCATCCTCGTTAAGCGTATCTGTAATTGCAAAGGCAACGAACGATCGGAACAGGCGTGGATAATGTCGTTCGCAGATTTTTCAAACAAAGTTTTGTTACATCCTTTCTCCGTTTGTCATCTCTGTCCATATTTCCAGTCAGACTGACGATGGCGTATCCATATTCACCCTTCTGTCTCGTTACGTCAATTAACTCGCCGCTGGATCCGCGAATCCTGCCTCCTTTTCAAACGCGGCGAGTGGTATTAATTTGAAGCATCGACCAAAAAAGTAGGAACGGGGCTGTCTGTAACGAATGATCTTCCTTCGCTCTGTCCAGCTGTCCTCTGTTCGTTGGCCCCTCTCATTTCGGACGTCGTTCGATCGAATGGAAATTATCGGCGATGACACCTCGCCGTGGACGTTTTGCGTAACGCTTTGCGCGGCTCGATTAACAACGGACAGGTTGCGCGTAATTATTATTATCGTACGGGGTTCACCGACTATCCGTTCAGCGAACAACGAAGATCCGTCGACAAGAACATTTCAATCCCCCGCAGAGGTTAACGCAAAGTTCGACCACCGCCTCGTCCTCGCTTCTTCTTTGTTCTTTGTCGTTTCACGTTCTAAAAGCCGATTCCCCGTACTTTGAACCGTTGTCCTCGTTCTTGAAAAGTTTCTCCTTCGAGCTCGCCCTCGCTTCTCGGAGATCAGCGGTATCGGTGGTTCTTGGAGGCAGCTGTTCCCGCACAGGTGATCGACCGTTTCTTTGCATACCTCTGCGCTGATCGTGCCTCATGCTCATCACGCGTTACCTTGCCCATCGTCAGCCACGACGGGTTCAACCTGCGATCAGCGAATTCGCGTTCTGCTTTCTAGATCGTCGCGCGTCTAATTTCCTCTCCGCGTATATCATTAGACGCCGGGGATTTTCCCCGCTTATCGCGAACGCTCCTCTTCAGGTTCGTTGCTTATGATTCCCGCGAACAGCTGTATCGTGTCCGACGAATGAACATTTCGTAGTGCAGCCGATGTAATTTTCGGGCCACGTAATTACCAACAAAGCGATGCTGGATCGTAAAGGCGTTTTCATATGTTCCGTATCATCGCGATCTTTTGCTCGTCATTTTTACTTAAATCGACGTTAACCCGGTCGGAATGGTTGTTCGCATTGAGAGGTAAATATTGTTTAACGAGCACGAATGGGCAATTGATTTGCAAATAAGATGCCGCGGAAACGGCGCGTTATAATTTCGCTCGCCGTGCTTTTATCCTCGAACCGCATTAAAGCGTAATCGTCCTAACGCGTGTGCCACGTGGCCGCATCTCGCAACACCAGGACACGGGAATCTTCTATTTTCTCGGTGTCGCTAATCGTTACGAACGGCGTGCAAACGTACCGCGATTTCCAGCCCACCGCGACCAGAAATAACGTCGTGACCAACCCCGACGAAATCGCATAAAAATATCGCCGAAGCGTTAAAAAGAGTTCGAAAGACTGTACAATTCCAGTTCCCGAGAGCCGCGCGTGATTAATGTTTCGGAATGAAATTCGTAGTTCGTGCTATCGTCGTTTAAGTAGAGAAAATTAGGAACCCCCCCAAAAAAACAACAAGACACGGTGAAAACCTCCGAAAAGATTTTTCGTGTCCCAAGTAGGAAGCGTGGAGGAGCAAAGAGGACGCTATAACCTTTACAGCGCCATAATTTCGCGACACGGCACCGTAACGGGCATACGAATGCTCAGCCGGAACGAATTAATAATGCTTTGACTTCGACCACAATGCGATGCATACATTACCCGCTCTGTGCAACGTGTCACGGTGTACAAACGGATACGTTCGCGGCCTGATTTATGCTGGCCGTAATTGAACGCCGGGCTAATTGAATCGGGATGGTTTTTGTCAACGGGAATCCGACGCGATGGCCCGCGGTAACCGTGTGCGAGCGAAACACAAATGGAATCGCGGTCTTTGCGTAACGCTGAAAAAAGCAACGTTTTTATATTCCGCAGAAGCGAACGGTGGAACACAAACGTGCGTAGAATTTTCGGATAAGTCGCCGCCGTCACCGCGGATCCACGAATCCCTGCTTCTCGAGTCTTTCTGAATTCGAGGCGCGATAACCGACATAAATCCACCGGGTCTCAAAAAATTCCATTCAAGTCTCGAGCGATCGTCTGGAGCGACCGAGCCCGTATCTTCCGCCGCTTCTCAGACGACTACTTTAACCAATTAGGTTATCGAGACCATCGGCCGGGACCTTCTCCTCCCTAAACCCAATAAACCCTCCTCTTTGATTCTTCTCGCCTGAATAGATCATAATCCATTCTCCATCGGTCCTTTCTTTCGCGACGCGACCTTCGTTACTTACAACTTCCCCTTCTCGTATCTTCTCTGCGCTGCTGATAACAATAATCGTAATAATAATCGTTCTATTTCAGAGCCGCTCTGGGCCGCGTGTGCATGAAGCTGGTGGTCGTGATGGGCGTCACATGGGTGGCCGACGTTGTATCATGGGCGGTCGGTGGCCCCCAATACATCTGGTATTTCACCGACTTGATAAACGCCTTTCAAGGTGTGCTGATCTTCGCCGTGGTTGGCTGTCAGCCGCAGGTTCGCGCAGCCTTGAAGAGACTCTGCAACAGGAATCCGAGAACCAACGCTGGGAGGCAGGGAAATGGACTCAGCACCACCAGCCACGGAATGCCCAGCATGGGCGACAGCGTCACTCAGAATCCCAGTACCAAGACTGCTCCTCTGGAAACCATCTGCTAGGCGACTTCCATCTACAACCCCCTGCCTCCCAGGAAGTTCTCCGACAAGGCTGGCCCCGTTTCTGTTAAAGAACCGGACCGCGGTTGTCGTCGGCTGAAAAGCGAACAGGATCCGGCGGATAGATCGCGGACCGCAGTAGAAAGAACGCTGTACACGAGCCGAGGATAAATCGCTATTCGAGGCTCGATTATTCTCTGCTCGTATTGTGATACGTATGTAACTCGGTTCGACTCGGTTACCGTCGTATCCGAGGGAACGCGGAGGAGATCCGTTCCGCTGGCTGTACACCGCGAGATACCTGCGAATAGCAATACCGAAGACTATATTGTCCGACGGATCGCGGTGACGCGTAACGTTCCAACGGCACCGTCGAAGAGTCCGTCGGCGGAAAAACCGACCCGAGCCCCTCGGTATTTATACATCGCCCGACGCGACCCGTGTCGATTTTCGGTCGGTCAATCGTCCCGAACGGAGTAAACAGAGGGAGGGTCCACCGGTCGTCGACCTGCCAGGCCGTGAGTCCGAAGCGCGGTGCTCCGTGTAAACGGGAGGTTTTTCCACGACGAGCGTCCGCCGCGATATTCCTTTGACCCGGCCGCTGAAAGTTTTCTTCTCCTCGCGTCGTGGGTCGTCGACCTTGGAGACGCGGCGGAAGCGCAGCGGCCAAGAGTTGCACGCCTGCCTCGCCGCGGACGATCGCTCGTCCCCGTGGACCAGGCGCGGTATATACGCGAGCCTCGCCACCTTGAACAGTCCATTGTCCTCGTCGGGGAACGGGCACGTAGAACGGAGGAAACAACGCGATGCGACAAATATTCATAGAGTACCGTCCCGGTGCGAGTACCCCTCTCGAGGGAGAGTCAGCGTTTCCGTGACTCTCGGTTCGGCTCTGCCGCGTCAATCTCCCGTTATCGTCGTAATTTGCCGCTGGTATCGTCCTCCGGTTCGTCTGTCTTTTCTGTACCGCGATCGACATTGTCCGACAGGTGAATCTGGCGGCCGTTGCGATCGGGGAACGAGTCGCGCGTCGTTTGCGATCGCCGCGTTGCAGAGGCGGCCGTCATTTTCGATCGATTATTGCATATGAACCGAAGTTAATGGGATGACGTGTGGCCGATACGAGACAGCTTGGTATTAATAATAAATGGCGCCGGTCAACGACGGGCAACGGAGACGCGTACGCCTGGCGAATGCTCGTCGATCAGTCGCCCAGACGGTCCGCTTTATTTTACGTTCGCGACTCGGCGCTCGCACGTCGTAGTTCGTTTATCCGTTTGTCGTTCGTAGAGGCATTGGTTTCTCGCCGGGGGACGGGACACACTGGGCAGCAGGAATATTTGTGCAGCAGTCTGACCGAATAATCGGCCCCGGCACGCGGGTCACGAGGACGCCGAAAAGGGCGAACCATGGGTTCTGTGCCACGATCGATCGTTCTTCGATTGTTTCATTTAAACACAAACTTGCAAGATCAAGAGACTCGGATATGAATTTCGGTAGTCGGCCCATACCGTTCTCGTGAAACGGATCGGACGTTCAATTAAACGCGCGTGTGAGACTTTTATGTCACCTCGGTAACGAGCATGAAAACCGAGGGGGGGCTCGTAGGTGAAGTATCCGCACTGCCAATATCGATTTTTTTATTATTACAAGACTCGAAGCAACCGAATTTCTTCAACACCGTTGCCACAACTTTTGATAAGACTTTTACACTGGCGCGGGCCAGTTTCACCGGAAGCACAACGAAGCTACTGTAACCAATATTCTTTTGATACTTTTATTATCGCAAGCCGACTTCGTCGGAGACGATCTGCAGCATTAAAACGCTGTGCCGGATAAAACAAATGAAAAAGCAATGAAACTAGAGGACCGAACGAGAGAGACGTTCCTCCTTTCTTGTTCGTGTGAGTCACGCTTTCACGAAGTCATACGTAGGTAGGTCAGGGCATAATGGACGACAACTCGTGACAATACACACTAGGAATTCAATGCCTTCTGAAATGCCTTCCAAACGTGGTGTTCAACGTGCCGAATTGTATACAATGGGAAATCAGACGGAGACCGAGTGGAAGTCTCCTTGATTCTCGAATCGGGTGCGACCGCGCGAGATTACCATTTCTCCGCGCGATTTCCGGCGTGACTTCCGATGACAATCCCTCGACAGATTCATTCACCGTTGCGGCCATTAATTAATTATGATTACGCGTCGTCCGAGCGCCAGCTGACTCGCAGGCAGTTGCGAATGTCGGTTTTCGTTTTTCGCGATTCTCCGTTTTGTCGGTCCGACGCGAGACTCCTCGGATATTTAATATTTATTACGCGCAATGCATTAATTAATTGGCGACACTATACGCGGCTTGGATTTAAATTGAATGACAATATTAGGTTTTGGTCTTACTTGTTATCACGGAGTTAATTCAATTGTGCCAGGTTAACGTTTCTATGTATCTGTTTAATAACATTTTCAATAGACGTATTATTCGTTTAAGGACCCCGTGAAATCGGCACGAATTCCTGATATTTACTTGGCACAAAACTTGTTGAGGGAATCATTATGAACGTCATAGGAAGTCGCCGGTGCAATAACAAGCACCGCGTAAAAACCGTCTCACGTCTACGTAGAATTAGTACCTCGAGCTCGAGTTTGCTATTCTTTAGACCACACGTATGCGTAGTTCTCGTCGCGAGGACGGGTGTAGAGTAATCATCGTCATTGTTTCTTCAGGTGCATCCAAGAGACTGAGCTATGTACCGTTCGCTCATGTTAAGCGAAACTATCCGAGCTGCCTGCGAAGATACTCGAAACTGTTATTCGAAATAGGAGCTTTCTCCCCCGGAATGGTAGCGAGATTACATCCGCGTACACTCGACGCACGTAACGACGTTTGAAACGAAACGACGTTTGAAACGAAACGACGTTTCCGTTTAAGAAACAGCACGACGAGTCCGCGCAGGCGAACAGATAGTTTCGAACCACGTCAGTTCCTTTTCTTCTAAGTGTGAACGGGGCGTAGACCGAAGATCGCGAGAGATCACAAAAATCCAGACCACGAGATCCTCGATATTATTGTATTACCGATCCTATAGTCTACGCGGGGTGTATGTTCTGCTCGCGCGCAGATAGCGAGCAACAGCGTGACAATGGCCGTGTGAATGGAGCCGTGTAATTAGTGTATTAACAAGCAGCAACCTCGTTATAAATCCCTTGCTGTGTATAATTGCGGCCGAACGATTCGCGACGAGCCGCTGACAATCGTGTCGGCCTTTTCGTTTCGCGTTCGTATCGCGACGCGTGCTATAACTGGTCGCGTTATACCCCCTGTATCCGACACGACCGACGCGGATCGAGCCGCCCGTTCAGCGATCAATTAATCCCGTGCTCGGATCCAGAATCCAGAGTCGAGACACGACGATCATCGTCGGGGCGCTCGTTTCCGCGTCGATCGTCGCTCGTCATCGCATCACCTTGTAGATAACATTTCTCTCGTCATTATGTTACTTGTAATTGTAGCGAACGTTGCGCCGCGTCGATCGGACGACGCTGGCCCGAACGGGATCGCATTAGCGGTATAAGTCTGTTCGTGTTCGTTCTGCGCGATTAGCTTTCGCGAATTCGGCTGAAAGTAACGCTGCCCCGGGCAGTCCCCTTATTAGAGGGAGAGAGCTGGCCGCCGAACGAACTTCGGTGTACATTTAATTCAACATTCAACGTACTGGACGATAGTTCGTCAGATAGTTAGGGTATACTGCACATAGACGAGATAAGGAATACAGCGTAGCCTTAAATTAATTTATTCAGAGTAGTCGTTGTTGGCGTACGAACAATAAGAGGAGCGTAGCGTGTAACGCGCATAAAACTACGTACACGTGTAAACGTAAACGGTAGCTTGCCAGTATAGAGATGTAGAATTAAGAGGTAAAAGAATGGCGCGTGAATCACGACGGGGGCACACGGCGGAAAGGGAAAAGGAGAAAACAGAGAGATTAACCGACCGATTGTTCCGGGAGAAAATCCTGGCGATCGGTCGAGACGTGTAACGATTATCGAGGAGCGCGTGCCTTCGCGTAATTTACGTGCGCGTATTCCGCAGCGTGGAAAATCCAATGTTGAATTTAACATCGACGACATTCCTGGGCGCGATGAGACGCGCCTGGTATGTCAACCGCGGCGGGACTAAACGGGAATATCGCCGAGCAGAAATCGTTAAAAGTATGGAAATGGACAATTGAGTGTCGCAAATCGAATGTGTATTCGACAATGGATTTCACACGGGGCGGAATGTTTCGCGGATTGGCCAAAATAGTTCGTCACTTTTTGTATATTTTTTACCCACGATATATGAATAACGTAAAGTAGAATCGTTTCGTCGCGGGGATTGTTATATGTGAACAGAGATAATGCGGATTCTTCGGAAGACACGGAGGCTATTATAGAGAGACAATAGTATTAACTTCAAAGAGCGCATTGGAGACGAGCTTTGCACCGGCTCGTCTTCCCTCGATTAACAATGTAGAGAGAACAGCCGGATTACCATGGTAGAGAAATTTATCATTACAACGACCCTGTACTACGGCCGATCGTACACCATTCCTGTACAATGTATCGTAACAGTATTTACTATCGCACTAATGGTAATAAACGATAACTGTTAGTACATCTGCCGTTCCGGTTTCGAACTCCTAGATTTATTACCCAACCCCTTGACACTCCCGTACTCGCAATTCCATTCATTTCTCTAATAAAATGCGACTGAACGATTGACTTGGTGAATTTTTTGTTTAAAGAAAATACATAAACGTCAGAGCAACCCTCGCGGTCCCAATCGTAAAGAAATTCGTAAGCAACGTTTGGTTAATTCCAAGATTGTAAGCAACAGAAGGACACTGTCGCGCGTGCCTTCAGCTAGTAAATTGATTACGCCAGTAATCTCGTAACGACGTTTACTGTGGGTATGCTTCATCAATTCGGTAGTGAGAAGTTTGAAGCTGGACGAACCCTTCCTAATTCAATCAGGCAACTTCCCTGTCATGGACTCCCTGACATTAGATGCGTCTGTTCAAATGGAAACTTGGACCGTATTGTAACTTGGGCACAATTACTCCGGTCCCGTTAAACGAATGAATTTTCGAAGTAGCCGCAATTGAATTTCCTTCCTTTCGTGTAGAATTTCGCGATCCAATTGGACCATCTCGAAATCCGTGTAAATATAAAGGTTGTGTAAATGAGTGGCTGGTTTCGGTTTGAGGAAGATTTACTTTGATATTGGGGGGAATCGATGAGTGGCGCCTCGAAAAGTTGTTCCGATTCTGACATCGAGTCGACGTATTAGCGAATGCTTTCAATCATTCAATCCACAGATGTGGATAAGAAAAAGAAATATTTATTATTGGTACAATACGGGTGTATTATTTACTTGAAGCGATTTAATATTTCAATCCACTTGTATTATATACATTTGCTCTTATATGATACACTAATCGTGCAATTGCACACGGAGTGATGCCAGGAATTCGACTAGCTGCGGCGATCTGCAAAGCAAAAGCAGAATCATATGGGAAATGGGAAATTCAAAATAATAGAAAATTGAATAGTAAGTTATACTTACTGTACGCGGCTGCAGTCCAGCGAGCTTTTCTCTTTCTTCTATGGACAGGTTTAGTTGAGGTCTATGTTGATACAGAGAGGCAATCATTTAGAAGGACACTTGTTCTTGATAGATATCAGCAACTATCATTTCGCGTAATTAAACTTACATGTTATAATCTATGGATGGCGGTATGATCATCTGTTCGTTCTTGCGAATTTCATTGACCTCTTTCTGCTGTTCCTTGATTCCCCATGCATAAATACCTTCTGCCTGCAGGATCAATTGATTGGTCATAATAATCAACGTTAAAGCGGTACTGATTTGCAGACATTACTCGCGACGCGATATTACTGCTTCCGTCTAGAGATGGCAAAAAGCGAGCATACTATTTTCAATAATTTCCACAAACCTCGACTCTCCGTGAGAAATTTGGATCCTTAACGAGATGTCCCAAATGATCTGGAAGCGCCGGAAGCAACATGTCCATCGTTACATTATTACCACGTAGTGCATCGAAAGCTGATTTCAGCTGAGTGTTTTTGCACTCCGGCAGATTGAATAATTTGTTCCATTTTGAATTCGGGTATCGTACGTCTTTAAGTAGTTTTATAGTTTCCTTTAGCGTGGATAAAACGGAATCGGTTTTTTTCATCCTTTCCTCCGACACGCAACCACTTTCGTACCCTTTCCTGGTGAGCCGTTCATCTGCGTTATCTGGACGAAGGCTTAATCGAAATTCTGCACGACTGGTGAACATTCTGTACGGTTCATTCGTGCCTCGAACAATTAGGTCGTCAATGAGGACACCAATATAACCCTCGGTTCGGCTTATTATTAATGGTATTTTGTCAAGCACCTAATAAAAAATAAATGTTTGTTGCGAAAATGTAAAATAATTTCGCAACTGTTGGGATGCAGAGGTCATAGTAGGTGCAATACCTTGGCTGCCGCATTAACACCAGCTATTATTCCTTGAGCGGCTGCTTCTTCGTACCCGGTAGTGCCATTTATCTGTCCAGCAAGAAACAATCCTGGAATTCTTTTCGTTTCGAGGGTAGCATTTAATTCCCTCGGATCAATATAGTCATACTCAACACCGTAGCCTGGTTTCACTGTGCAGAAGATTAAAAACCTCATCATAGGCAATTCGAATTGTTGTATATTATGAAAAAATTCTAGTATAAGTCACACCTATTTTTGCATTTTCTAATGCTGTGATACATTTGATAAGTTCCTCTTGCTTTTCCGCCGGAAGTGTGCACGATAATCCACTGGGATATGTTAGGGGCGAATCTAGGCCTTCTGGTTCCAGCCAAACTGGATGTCTTATAGCTGTAAACTTAAGAACTTTGCTTTCTATACTCGGGCAATATCGTGGACCCGTTAATTCTTCTGTGACGTGTGCGTTGCAGTGTAAATTCTCTTTCACAATTTTTGCAACAGCATCGTTTGTGTATGTTAGATAACAGTTTAACTGTTTTTCCACGGGCAACCAGACAGTCTCGTTCATAAATGAAAATGGTGTCGATACATCGTCTGGCTGGCGTATACCACACTTAGAAAAATCAATGGTAGATGTTTCTAATCTTGGCGGTGTGCCTATAAAAGGATAATAGGAAAACGTTGTATATTCTGATCTTTTGGAACGCAGTATATTAAATACGAAATATTTACCGGTCTTCAATCTTCCCATTTTAAATCCTATTCTCTCTAATGTATTAGCTAAACCTATGCTGGGTTCATCTCCAAGTCTACCAGCGGGCCTCTTTTCTAAACCAATATTAATTTGACCCTTTAGGAAAGTGCCTGTTGTTATAACAACTGCATCACTGTATATTTTCGTTCCATCCCCTGTAGTAATACAATAATAAAAAATTCTTTCTCCTTTTAAAATTAATGGCATACTAAGTAATAAATAAGTGTGGCCGTACTAAGAATTATTCCATGGCAACTGGGCGAATCTCCTTGTACGAGTAAATCTTCCACAGAAGATTCACATATTTCCAACCCTGGTGTACTGAAAAGTTCAGCCTGAAGATGTTTCTTATATAAATCACGATCAATTTGAGCCCTGTAACCCCATACAGCTGGCCCCTTAGACCTATTTAATATTGTGTAATTGATTCCAGAAAGATCACATATACGACAACAAACTCCATCCAAAGCATCCACTTCTCGCATAAGGTTTCCCTTCCCAATTCCACCAAACGACGGATTACACGACATCTCCCCTGTAGAAGCAGTGGTATAACTTTTATACTATAACTTCTGATACTTAAAGATAATCAATGTTCATACCTATTGTGCTTTTTTTATGGGTAACTAACAATGTTTTGGCACCCATTCTAGCAGCAGCTGTACAAGCTTCTGTCCCAGCATGACCACCCCCAATAACAATCACATCAAATTTGTACTGATCATTGTTAGATGACAAATTTCTTATGGATTGAAGAAATCCTTGTTTGTAATGCTTGCCTATAGAAGGCAACCTGATTTTTTTTAAATGCATCTTACTGGTAAAGAATCCTAGGAAAGAAATAAAACAATCAATAAATCATGTATTCAATTATTTATTGCAGTAGTTTTCGCATACAGCGTGTCTGTACAAAACATATTTAATATATAAATTGGTAAACAACAATATAAAGGATATAAATAAATATATATATAATTCTGCTTATGATATTAAGAATTCATTAGTCTTCAACTTCTTAAATATTGAATTATATTTCAATGCATCATTCAGTTTTGGTAATATTAATTTCTCACATATGCTTTCTTTATTTACAAAGTTCATGTTCGTGTAATGCAAGTTGTTTACAAAGTCTATCACAAAGTTGAAACAATTCATTGATATATCATTGTAATTTTCGGACCTCCACTTTGGGTCATTTAGCATTGCTTTTAACAGTTCATTCCAATGATTGTCCCAAGACAAAGGAATTACATTTAACGCAATACAGTTTGTCCACTTTGAGCAATCATTTACTATCAAACCAGCCTTATCATATTCAAACACAATTCCTTCTGAATTGGTTATTGCTATATGTAAATCATTAATAATATTGTAGTCGTTTAAAAAATTGCCCTGAGATGGCCTTATAACTATAGCATTTGGCTCCTCTGCAGCATTAGCGTACGGATATGGAATAAGGAACGGTTCAATGTTATAATTTGCTATACGCGAATGGCAAATAGGACATATTTCTGGAACGGTTTTACAAAATATACTCTTTGTACAGCAGTGACGAAAACATATTATTTTCGTATCGGGAGCCATCATTTACTTTTAATAGGAATAAATGAGATGATGTAAAAAATATCATCTGCACATAAACTTTTAGGTTATGCTATTCAGATTAACCAGTAATAACATTATCTTTGAAACAAAAAATTAATGCTTTCTTCTTTTTTTAGAGAAATTCAAGCGATATTAGCTACAAAAGAGAAATAATACACTTGCATGAATAAAATATGCTTGACACTTGAATTATAAAAAGAGGAGTAGAGAAGTGTACATAAAACAGTACTTTACCTGCAGATTTTACAATCGCTTTATACAATTACAATGTCTGTATGCATAGCTTTAATGTTTGTATTTACATTCTTATAAGCGTAGGCACAAATTAAAGAATTTTAAATCCACGTATAAACTTGTTTCACAGATTTTAACCATGCATTAAATGCGCAGCCACCAAGTGTGCATTTAGTACATTATTCCATGAAATGACGGTACCCACGTGTTACTTACCGATAGCAAATTGCCATTTATTAATGGGACGCTGGAGTCCGTCTGGCAGTGACTAAAGTAATACGTGGCCCAGCAGAAGCCGAGATAATTGAATTTGTTTAAATATATTATAAACAAATGCGATTACTTCGATTTACCGACATGGTACAACAATAACCAACGGACATAAATTAAAGCTAGCAGTATAAGCTACCATCTGCAACAGGTGTGATCATCGTTCCATTTGCTGTTTATTTGTTATAAACAATTAAAGAATTGAAATTGTTATTGCGGCTAACTACATAGAGTTACAGCAACGGGGTATTTTTTTATCATGTAGCTTATTCGTTTCCCTTTTATTTGAGATGTCGTTGATTTAAATCGGCCAAGTAGAATGCGAGATAATAGTTTTTAAATATTTTGTCGGTAACGATATGTCGATAATCGTGTATATGGCGCAAATGCGAGATGGCGCCACATGTCTGGTAGGCGACATATCGTTACCAATAAAATATGAAGAGAATTGTTATCTGGGCTCCCGAATATTGTTTCATAATGAATGGGATGTCAAATGAAAGGGAAATGAATAAGCTACAGGATAAAAAAATACCCTGTTGCTGTAATAATATGCAGTTTGGCGTAATAACAATTTCAATTGTATAAGTGTTTATAACTAATGAGCAGCACATGGAATGACGATCGCTACCATTGGAAATGGTAGCTGATATTCACAGCTCTAATTTATGTCCACCGGTCATCGTTGTAGCTCGTCGGCAAGCCGATGTAATCGCATTTGTTTATAATACATTTAAACAAATTCAATTATCTCGGCTTCTGCTTGGCCGATTGGAATTAACGTCGTTTCAAATGAAAGGGAAACAAATCCCTTGATGTAACTATATGCAGTTGGCCGTAATGATAATTTTAAAAATATTTCGGATGCTGAGACACCTTGCGGTTTACAAACAATAATCTATATATATACATACATATCCACTTTGAATTCGAATAATATTAAACTTAACCTGCCTTCCCGCCCTTCCCCCACTTCTTAGTTCGGTCGCGTGCCGTGACGCGCGGCGGCGCTTCGATGCCAGCAGCTGATCCATAGAACGGTGTAAGGACAGTCGGGTCGTGTTCGTGCCGCGTTTCGTAGTGTGTTCTTACCGGTACGCTTAAACGACGTTTCACCTCGTCGTTTAGTTCTATCGTAGTGATTCTCGTGCATGGTACTCGTGACAAGTGACTGTACCGAACCTGGTATTCGACCGATTCAGCCGCTGACACGTTGCGAAACAGTGAAAGGCAAGGAGGACGTGCAGGCAGAATCCCCGTCACGACACGTACGTCACAAAAAAATCCTGGTGAGTCTTAACTCCACGTTTATTCGACATACACGGACAAGCGTTGTGGGAGATCGTGCCGCAGAAAATAGATGGAATCGTGCACACGTGTTTCGATATTGTACTCCAGGGTGGGCGTATATACACACGTGAGACTCGTGTACCCTTTCGAGGTGACTGACACCTGATGCGTCAATGACCATACCACGCGTATGAGTCGCGTGTACCTCGTCTTCTACTCCGCGATTCAAAGTCGCATGACATAGAAATACATAAATCGCATCCGTGAACGCGTGTCCACGTATCCGGTATACTAAATACAATACGACTGTCTCTCCTAGGGGACATAACGATGCCCGTGTGTTTTTGCTATCAATGTTACGACAGGCGGAGGGAAATAGGTTATGTCACAGATGCCAGGAGCATTTTTTTGTCGTGGGATACTCGGGAGTGGCGGGTCTCATCCCACGATAGATAATTCGAATGTGTATAATACGTATATACATACGTATACATGTGTTTAACGGGACGCATCTTAACTCATCGATGTGCAATCCAGTGGCGCTCACTCCGCGTTTTCCATCGTGCTTGCCTATAATTAAGATACGCATACCCCGCTTTCGCTGTCGACGTATAGAGTACATATGTTCAAGGTCACCTACTTTTATATGCACAGTAGAGATAGCGTAGCTCGTTTTGTACAGTGGAAATTCATTAAATAATTTAAGGCTGTAAAAACGTCTGCTATGTTGCGAGAAAGGGAAGAACGTTCCGCACACGTTTATTATTTACCATGTGCTTCCCGTATATCTATCTCTTTCGTGACCACTTTTCTAACGATTACTTTACTTTCAGAAGACCATATGCGATGCTCCTCGCTGAACCCCTCCATTTATTACTCCGATCCAATTGCTTAGTATAGCTGCCCCGTTTTAACGATTGATAACACGACTTCTGCTACCTGACCGTATTTACTCTTTCTAACAACAGCTGGCTATTTACCTACGACACCGGTATACAGTTTTAATTATAAATATTAACGCGTGTCCACCGTGGTATTCAACGATCGAGGTCGCTCTGTCTCCGTTAACTTATTGCACAACATTACGAACTACAGCTATTTCATATACCATAATAAATATTTTATTATTTCCTTTATTTAGCCATTCGTCCATTGTTTCTTTTCGTCGTATAAAATAAAACTGTTCCTTCGTACGAGAATCATTAAATGTTGAATGCCCGTAGTTATCCTATTGACATTTTACGGGTCATTCTTTTTCCAAGCGAAACGGAAGTGAAGGGGGCAGCAAAGAAAAAAAAAGAATAGCCGAAGAACTGGGAACGTGTTGCACTCTTGAATCCACAATAATTATTTTCCGACGTCGAACTTTTTTTTTTCACAATTTCGCACGCGTGCTACGACCGTGGTTCCTCCGGTGAAACTTTATGGAAATTTCGGAGCAACCGTGCTCATCCCTTCGTGCTTCGTTTAAATTTCATTATCTCGAACGCCGGTTAAACGGCACGTCTCCTGTTCTCAACGATGCGACCGAAACTTGCCCCCCGTCCCCGTTTAAAACGAATTAGGCGATAACAGTGATAACTCTACAGTACATTATTGTTCATAGACGAGCCACGGTACAAGAAGCACGATACAGTGCAAGGAAGGTATAAAACGGTGCACAAATATACGCGCAATAAAATATAATTTCACATTTCGCAGTTTTCCTTTGCTTTCATTCGTAATCTCTGCAACCAGCAGTTTAACATTTTCCCCCCGTTGATTAATTTCATTATCGAAGCGGAAGGCGTTCGTCGTAAATAATCACATAGCAAACAATATTCGCATCGGCGAGCTTCGAATCGTCAACGCGTGTACGTGTGCACAATGGGCCGATCTCCGATATTTGAACGCGATACACGCTGCGTGGCCGACGAGCTTGATCCATAAATCAGGAAGTGCACGCGAGTACACAGTTAGAATGGTTACACCCTCGTGATACTCGTGTGCTCGCTTGAAAAATCATAGCCGGCAGTAATAGCTTTCCACGGACGAACGGACGTTCTTGAGAATCGTGAATCGTCAGTGTCCCCGTGAGAGATCAGTTGGAAATTCTCCCGGAATCGTTCTAGACAGAGATTTTATTCTTAATAATCGGATCATTCATTTTCGTGCATTCATATCTTCGCTCGTAAAGAGATTCCCTCGTATCTGCGCTGATATTCTTCGCGAGAAATTACACCGCAGACGAACTCATCCCTGACTAGATAAATTGTGGTGGATCTATAGTGATTCGTTAATCGATTACCCCTATCGAAACACTCACGATCGCTCGAGCGGTGTCATTAAATACGAGGAGCGTATCGGATAATTCAGGAATGCGGTCGCGATAATATATATTTATATCACATTTGTTTACATATTATTCCTACTAGATAAGACCGAGCTCCGATCGATATTGCAACGTGGTATCAACTATTTCCGATCGAGAACTCGTCGAGTACTTTCCCGCCGCGGTTTAATCGAGTGTGAAACGTCGAACTGGTTTCGACGTTTGGCGCGATTCGAGACACGCGAAACTTGAATAAAAGGAGCGCGTCATTCGAAATTCTATTACGTTTTTCGCTGGACCGAAAGTCGCTTTAAAATCACCATTAACAGAGTCAAAGTGACAAATATCGTCGGCGATTGAAACGCGTAATCGATAAGACAAGTTTCTCCCCATTGGATTCCCCAAAAAAGTGCATTTTCAAGCGGGCGACCCTGTTCAATTCATAATTTCAACGAGTTTCGCTAACGAGTTTAACGAGTCCCCTGTCTCCCGTCCGAGATAGAGCTGTCTCATTACAGTTCTGGGATCTTTACGAGCGCCCTCGTGCGCGCATTCCTCTATGCTTATTGATAACAGATCAAATCGATAGAATCGAAAGAGATTAAAATCTGCCGCTTGAACGCGGGGTGTGGCCGACAATGGGTTTCGAGAAGTTGAACGGTGAAATTAGGGTAAGCTTGCGTGTCTCGCAGAGGGTGCATTACAAGATGTTTAACGACGCAAGAACGTCAACGATTGTTAATTTCATTCGACGCGTTCCAAAAGTCTCCCCCTCCGTTTCGTCGGTCATAACGCGGGCAAAATAGAAAACGATGCAGTTTAAAAGGGGGACGTACGAAAGTGGAGAATCCGTATTGGTTGAGTCGACATTGTTTCTGGGGAAACGCCGGGCCCGTACAATTGCCGGGGCTTCGAATAGACCTAGAACGGTTCCGCGTAATCGGTGCACCGATGATTTTAATTGAAATTTCGATAGTCAAATGAACATTCCGGGATTGAAAAGGCAATTAAGATCGGAGGGGGCGATATATCGGCGCCGGTGACGCAAGTTCGTAATCGAAATCGGTTTTGCCGCCGCGCTTCCGATCGTTCGTACGAGATCACGTATGAACGATTCGGAAAATTGAACGAAGATACTCGATCGAACTGCTGATATTATTGTTAATCACGGGAAACGTTTTTGTCGGGCGCGGTTTAACGATCCCCGCGACATATAGCGTGCAATGGCCGATCGAGAAAATGGATAGCTAGTCGACAATGGATCGAGGCATGCACGACGCCAGGAAGAGGAATTTTTTACATCGTTTACGCAAAATGCGAGCGCGGAATAGAAGCCGCGTAAGGAATAATGGAACGTTCGTTCCGTCTCGGGAATTTCTCCGTGTGGTAAAATGAATGGAGTCGGCGCATAATAAATGCATTAAAGGAGGTGCGCATAAAGTTGTTGCATAGTAAAAAGAAAAGCGAACAATAAATTGACTCAATAGCTGCGTAGAAATAGAGCATTTACCCTCGCCATCGTGCAAGTGTTTCAGCAATATCGTACTTACTTTCGGTATATTTTCTTCCATGAAAAGCTGAATATCCTATTATGGGCTCGATCAATGAGAAGCGCCCTTTCGCTGGGCCGAATTAATCTTCATACACGTTTCACTTACCTCACCTTACCTTTGGGCTCGCAATAAAACACGAAGGATGAAGACCTTTGCCGCCAGTTTAAATAATCGTGCAGAATATTGCGTTTCGGGCGCTGCGATAAGTTGCGCTGGATTATTAGCCCTTCGAATTTTCCGTCCACGAAAACATTCTATTTGGAAAATATGTAAATACGCAGGGAAGCAGACATCGTCCGAATGAAAGTTCTCTCTCGTGAAAGCAAGCAAAGAATATTGTATTCCGCGGCGGGGTCCGCGATTTAATTTTACAAACATCCTCGCCCGAGTATTTAGAAGATGCAAACCGCGACAACTGATTACGAGACAATATACGCGTTTCCTCGACGTTTTCCCGTAAACGATGGAAAAACGTCTCCGGTGAGAATTATTTAAATATCTGGCCAATGCGCGTCTCTCCTCTCGTAAATTACGCGCGCCGCGGCGCGTTGCATAAACGTCGCTGAATACACAAAACGTTGAATATTATTCCGCAAAAGTGTATAACCCGGTCGCAGTTCCACCTTGTAAATTTAATATCCACATCTCGTTTCAGCGTCTCGTTCTTTGCGCAGCAACTAACCACCCTTATCCATGTAGGGTCTCTCATAATCCTCGTACGAGCCTTCTTCTTCTTCTTGCCCGTCCACGCAGAGTCTCTTCTTTATTTTTGAACTCGTCTCCAACACTCGTCGGCGTATCCGTTCAACTTCCACCCAATAATGCCACTTCCATCGAACACGCTTATTCCATGTCTACCATGAATCCCAGCCACGTATCAAACCGTGAGTCTCAAACAAAGCAACGCTGAGACTTTCGGCAAGCTTCTGAACGATCGCGCTAGCTAAGCCAGCAAGCTTATCCGCATCATTCACCGTGCGGGACACGTGTTTGCGAAGCTTCTTTGTCGTTCAAGGCACATCTGCAGTGCGCGACCGCCTGAATAATAGGTCAAACAGCGTGGAAAAGGGATTAGGAGGCTCAACGCGAGATAGTCCGAAGTGAGGGATTCGCGCGGCCCAGCGAATTTCGGCTGGAAAACGAACTACATAATTGGATCGCGGTCCCCTTCACTGGGAAATCTGACTGGTCCTTTTAACCCGTTCGTGCCCGCGATGTCACATCGGAACGCGGAAACGCGTGGAATTCGGACGTCGACGCTACCGCAAACGCGTCCCGAATAGAGAGCGCCGGGACTGCCTTGTTTCGCGGACCAGTTTTTGATGTCCCGACATAATTGGGTTTATATTTCCACGCTAGGGCCGTAGAACGATCGACCACTCGTTGTATAATATAAATTGGCAAGAACGAACCAAGAAACCTGATTCATTTAGATGCGGTTTGTCCGACGAAGCGCTACTAACAATTTATTGAACGCGTTTCCCCTTGGTCGTCCGTCTGACCGAAATTCTATAGGAAAGTTTTCTCGCAAAAGTTTATTGAATTTCAATTTCCAAGTAAACACGGACTTTTATTCTATTGCCCAAGGAAACCGTAAAATTCGTGCTCGAATCTCGGAATTCGCGATCCGTTCGTCCACGAAATTTATCACCGTCGCTGCCCCCGCCCTTAACTTTCGCCCTGCACATTGTTCCGCGAGCTATCGATTCGGAAAATATCGAAGCGTCGCGTATTCGCGGAAAACGCCCGACGGCGCGATACAGGATGTATCCGAATGGCTTTGGTCGTTCGTGATCGACGAGGAACCCGGGCGTTCCCATGGAAAGAACAGTTCATGACGTGTAGGAAAGTGGCACTTCTGAACTCCGCCCAGCTTCCGTGACCCCCAGGCCGGAAATGGTCTTCTGATTCGGACGTCCAGTCCTCGATTCGATGTTTTCGTGCCGCTGGACGAATCGCTCGATTTACTTGCTCCAATTTTATTGCACTTCCATCTAGACTACATATTGCACGTCCACTCGTGATTTGAATACCCCGGGAACCCTGCGACGACACTGCTCGCAGAATTTTGATCCCCTGCAGTGCCAAGCGCGAGCATCCACCGATGTACTTCTCCGTTTTATCACCATCGAAATTTTCCTGCTCCGCGTGCATCTTTTCCTCGGCCGAGATTATCGCTTATTCATTAACCAGATTATCCCGCACGAGTTCACGAACAATACCCGACACGCTTATGCGTCGAACGAAGCCACGGAATCGCTTCGAGATTCCGCGGAATCGCGTGCACACGATTGCCCCGCGTCCCGCTGGCAGTTCGTTTCGCCCCTCAGTCACGGTGAAATCGCGAGATTGTTCCAAATATCCCTAAATTTCGCGCGAAACGCGTCGCAGCCATTCAGACGAACCCATTCCCCGTGTCGGCGCGGCGAGACGGCGAAACTGGAAATTTCCCAAAGTACACGGCGACAAAGTGGCTGCAACTGTGCGCCCACCAGTTCAGAAGCACCACGTCGCCCGATACAAACACCGTGCATTTGCAATATACACGCGAGAGCGCGAGGCGAAAGAACGGAGGCTGGTTCGCACGGTGCAACCACTTTCCTCTCCTCTTCTTCGTTCGCGTTTCTCTTTCGGCGCGTTTCCCTATCCGCGAGCAAGCAAGGCGCCAGACCTCCACGACGATGTTTCGCTTTTACGTTTCCCCTCTAACAACGACGAGGTGCACTCACGCCCCGTGTACACCGTGTTTCCCTCTGCCCGCTGCGACGTCTGCTCCTCGACCGCGCCGTTTCGACAAGTTTTGCGACCTCTTTTTCGGGCCGGGTTTCTCTCGAAACCGAATCGATTCGCGCGGATGTAATAAATGGAATTTGGAGATAAACGTGGAGCGGTTTTTTAATGTCCGTTGCTTTAAATATTTATTGAACGAAGTTTTCTCGCGCGAGGAACGCGTATCGGCCTTCTTTTTGCGCGGCACGAAAAATACGCGTCACGGGGGGACTTTGAAAAATCATCGAAACGTTTCGCGGTTTGTTTGAAAACATTCTTTCACAGTCCCGTGCCGCAACGAGGGTGGATACGTGCAATTTGGCCGGGGCGCGTCGGGCGCACAGGTTGAAACACGCGAGGCCAGGAATAAAGAGCGAAGAGGAAGAATAACAGGAAAACGAGGGGAACGAGCTCATAGTATCGCGGTGCTCTTATTTTCCGTGCATTTTTACTGACGTCCTCTCGTTCACCAGCGTCCACGTTGATGTGCACTCGCATGCTATCACAGGGGCGGAACTGGGAAAGGGGAATCGGAAATTTTCCGCGCTGAAACGAACGTTACCGAGGTAGGGAAAGAATTCGGATCAAACTGAAAACGGGGACGTTCGTTGGAAATTATTGAATATTCCTGGTTCCAGTCTGGCGACGTCATATTGACCCATATGCGAGTTCGGACAAAGCGTCTGTGCCTCGAGTGCTGTGTTACCCCTGTCGTCTTCAGTTTTATGCCACATTCGATGGTGTTTCATGCGAAATCTGACGCGAGAAAATTAGCCAATCGATACAGACTACTTTGCATCGCTTTATCACGCTGAAGGGGATATTTGTGTGACCGGTACTAGAATCGTTAAACGATCTTAATTTCTTCCAATTTTTTCGTTACGGTGAAGACAAGGAAACTTGTCGCCACTACGCACTTCCTATAATATAAAGTATTTTCTATAAAGAACGTGCTGAAACGCTTAAGCAATTTTCCACCTAATCGTTTAATCGACGTTTCGTCTTTACCCAGCGATCCATTCAGCTTCGACGCACCGTTTCGATCACGGGCTTTCCAAAACAACCGAACAACGGTGAAAACGGCGACTCCGAACGAAATAGAAGCAAGAAAGAATTGTATATCTAGACCGGCGGTTATATCAATCGTCTGTCATTGGGAAAACGAACGCACGCGAGCCGAACCCAGCCATCGTTCGATATTTTCATGCCGCGGCGAATTTTCCGTTTCGACAGCGGCCGATAAACTGTCGCCGCTGTATCGATGGCCGCGGCAGAGATATCTATATAGGGTTGCAGGACGGTCGCGTGCACGTAAGTCGCGGACCCGGCGACAGGCCAGGTGGAAAAAACGTTCTGGAACGCGTCCAATTTTCGCGGTTCTTCCCTGTCGCGTCGACCGATCCCCTTTGTCCGATACAATGGCGAGGTCGCTTTGTGCGAGCCGCTTAATTTCGACTCGTCTATTAGCCAGTCAACGAAGAAATAATTCACCGCGTGAATACCGGGGACGGTGGCGTCTCGTGTCGCGTGTCCCCGTGCTGATTCTAACGCGACCGCGTTCCCTTCTTTTGTAGTAGACGCTTTTTTGATTCGCGTTACCGCGTTTAATCACGCCCGTTCGGGTGTGTCCCGTTTCTCTTCCGGTTCTTCGTTTCTGTGTCGTCGCGACGGTGCGCCCGTCGGGACAATGAAAAGCTCCTTAACCAAAGTCACGTTGGTCCTAGGCGCGAAGCACCGAGCTTTGCGAGACACCGGGGAGTCATGGAGTTTAACATATTCATTATGACCTCCTCCTCCCGCCTCGCTACCCCCAGGTGCCGCACCCTCGCTAATGCATCGGTATTTCTGGGCCGGCTAAAAGCGGACCGGGAAGCTCTCATTGAATTTTCGGGGCGACCGACGCCGTTCGCCTTCTGGAAGCGAAACGAATTGAACTGTCAGCGTGGTCTCGGAAGCTCGGGGCTCTGTGATTGTTTTAGCCGGTGTTTAATTTTGCGGGCCGGAATCTCTGCGGAAAGGGGAGAATCAAGGGGCGCTGATTATTCTGGGGTGTTGCGGAGATAATGGGCCATCCCTCCGACAGAGAGATGGCCCGATTTTTCTCGCTAATTGCGTATCACTTGTACGTTTCAAATGTGGCAAGACATTATTCGACTTATCTGTCTGAATATCTCGCAAGGGAGACTCGACGATCCCCACGTGTATCCGTTATGGGGCTGCCATCGCCCTTGTCAGGATCCAAACGGTTACCCCAGAATTAAGAAGGGTTCGCTCCCAATGCAAACACCATTTCCGTGCTTGCCTGACCGACGCGAGACGTCCCGGGGTGTTCGCCAAGGCGTGTTTCGATTTACCGCACAATTCGAAACGTGCAATTAGTTTCCGATGATTCTCCGGAGACACTGCGTGTCCACTGGTCGGTAACGATCCTTAACCGAATGTCACAAGGTTACAGAACGTTGTGCGGAACGGTAGGTTCACAAGACGCCCGGGAGCAATGGGTTGTAACGCTCATTATATGTTGCGCGACGTTTCTGCAGCGCCAAGTTAAGGCGAGGCGTTGCCCGTGCATTCGGTGTTCTCTGCCTTTTCGGCAAAAATATGCTAATGGCCGCGCGAAGTTTAAAGTGGCGTCTTTAGTTTCGCGAGAACGTTGCGAAATTCGACGAGAAGTTTTTTCCCCGGGACGCCTCCCTTCGAGGGTCGAACATTACTTTTTAAATTCCCCCGGAAACTTCGCTTCGTTGAATTTGCCAACCGTTCGCGAATTCATTCGGCGTCGCGCATAGACTCGAATATTTACCGTCCCTGTTGTACTTCCTATTTAATATTTCACATTTTCTCCGACGACGTGACGATTTTTCACGCGTCCGCAAATCAAACTTTCCTACGCGATTGCGTGCCCCGAGGAAATTGTCGCGAACTCGATTTCCCAATGCGCATCGATATAATAATGGAGGAAGCCATGCATCACTGTATCTCTTGTATTATCTGCGCACACGTTGCACGAAGGAAATCGACTTGCACCGCCTGTCTTAGTAAATTGAAGCTGCTTCGCTGGCTGGTTACGTCAACTACAGACAGCCGCGACATGCATCACGGCGCCAGGCCACGGATTCGCGTCTGTTAAATACAACCTCATTCCACTGAATCGTTGAAGATTCTACGGTTTTCTGCCACCGCAATTTTTCCATCCTTCAATTTTTCGTCCGTCGATCTTTCATCGAGCACTTAAAAAACTTAACACGTAATTACGATCTCGTGTGTTCGAGCTTCTCGAGTAAGCCAATCCTAAAGATTGGATACTTTGTGCTTTACACGCATCGAGGATAAAAAACAGGGCCCTTGACGTGCAAAACACTGTTGGTTCCCGAGGTAACGCGGTCTTTTCCTCGCAACAGATTTTCATGAAAATTCCCGTCGGCAACATGGTCTCGACCCTAAAATTACCTCGGCAGCTTACCTTCGTTTTCAACAAATTTTAAAGCGGAATAGAGGCGGAGGAATGTTCAAAGGGGTGCTTTACGGCTAACGACAAGCCTCTCGTCTCACCGGCGGCATTTGGATATTGTCGCGCCCAAAACAGAAACCGACTTTTACCGTGATACAGTCTGTCGTAGCGTTCTGTCATTCTCGAGAGTCACCAAAGCTTTCGATAATCGTTATTAAAGGGACGCTATTCCATTTGACACGAATATTTATAGCAATTTAATCCACTTGCCGCGTTTACCACGAAGGCCGTCCCTTTCTGCGCGCACCTTTCCGTGTTCTTTAGCAAAGTTTTAATGCGTTTTTGGTACAACCGAGCGAGACACGCGAGAAGATCGAAGAATAACCATTTCCCATTGGCCGCGCTTGGAGATCGATAGAAATTATTCAGCATGAAAAACCCGTGGATTCTGGTTTTTGAAAAGCAATCGAAGCTTGCGCAAATACGCGTGGCGCGCTGCGAATATCGCGCGACAGCTTGATTGCTTTTTCGGAAACTGATTTTCGCGTGTTTATAGCCGCGGGTAATGCAAACATTTAACAACAACAAAACAAAGAGACGCCGATTTTCTGTTTTTCAGAAAACAAATAGTACGTGGGTTAAAAAATTGCAGCAAAACTTTGATTCGCAGGAAGATCCTTGGTCTAGAATCTTGTTAACAATAATTGATAAGATCGATGGATCCGTTGTTGACCTTACTGTATGTTCTGTAGCTTGTTAAATTCGCGTTTGCACGCGGCGCTGCTTCTTCTGAAACGGAGCACACGTGTTGACGCTTTCGACGAAACCCAGGCAGTTTTACAGCATAACGAGGGACCTCTAAACTGATATGACCGTGCAAAAAGTAGCTCGCCAGTTAGTGCAACGCTTTTCAGCCGACTGTCGGGAATAAATTGGCACAGCTAAACGCTTTGAACTCCCAAGTACATTATGTATACGGGCAGTATAATACCTCCTCTTCCATTTTCGATGAATATCATTAACTCCCTCTTCGCTCTAGAACATTCAACATTTGCATCATAAGTAATGCGCTATTTCTACCGCAATAAAGAAAGCTGTAAAACTAATACCGACTTGTTACGCACAGACTGCGTTTGCAGACATTAACTTCCAGCGATGCCTTCGAAATTCAAGCAGAGTTTAGTTATATCGTAATAATACTACTGACAATAATAATGATAATGATAATATCCCATTCACGGGCATATAATACCGTTGATTTGAAATACTACAGCCGTATAGAATCGCGTCAAATAGTAAAAATAAATGTCTCGATGCAGGATTGAGTACCGATATTTGTTGAATAAAATCCATATTCTCGTAGCATCCTGCGGTAGGGTAAAAACGGTTCATACGATTTATTGTGATCCCGCTGTCTTATACACACATAGTTTATAATACAGTGCAGCCAGTATATATACAATGTTGCGAGAAGTCCGACCCCGGCTGGATCGCAGCCACAGAAGCTCTTGAAATGGTCTCGTTCGAAGTGAAGCAACAGTTGCTGGGGCGAGATGTTCACGCGAATCCGTGCAAAGTGGTTCCGCGGAAAAGCATCCGCGTGTAGGTCGACCGCTTTCGAGGACGATTCGAGAGGGTTGAATGGGGGCGACTCGAACCCATTCGACGCCGTAAATTATAGACGGTCCCTCTTAAGCAAAATACGCCCGAAATTCGTGGCGGTTCGCGCACTTACGCTCCGGCGTGCCCGACTTTTAATGGAACGTCGTCCCCGTTCCTCGGCCGAACGATTTATTTATAAACTTCGCGATTCTACCGCCGGATATAGCCAACTTTTCTATCTTCTTATGGAGCCACTACCCTCGAGAACATTTATGGAACAATATATTTGAAACGAATATGCCGCTGTTTATGCAATCGATTGAAAGCGTCAGGTACAGCGGATAGATCGATAACGCTACGACGATGACACCCGTCGGGAAATCTAGCGGGGTCGATTCGACACAGTTTTTAATTACTCGGCGGCGACGCGGATTATTGGACCGCCGCGGAACTACCTTCCTATGGCTCGATTAACTGCATGCTTACTAACACACGGGCGAGCCTCTAATTGAATCTGACGTGAATCGACACGGGGGCAACTCGTGTTTACCGTTTCAACTTTTCTAATCACCCGGCTATTTGAACTTTAAACACCGCGAAATTGGATTTCGATGTTCCTCGGATTAGGAGCGGGACAATCAATTCGCCTGGCAATAATAATCGCAGTACGAAGGATAAGCTGCAGCTTCGCCGTGCGAAATTTGTTGACAGTCGTGTCTCTACATCGTCGAGGGTTCAATTCGTCCCTTGATAGCACCGGCGTGTCTTTAGGCGTACGATGATGTTCGCGAACGAACGTCGGCGGGTAACCGTGGCCTCTGATTCATTTCTGATTCAAATTAGCCTCGCCACAGCCATGCCAAATTTATCGAAAGTAAGCGATCGAACAAAGCTGCGCGCACGAGAAACCGCAAACAACAGCGTCGTCGAACAAAAAGTCCACTGCCGCGAAGCTTTCCTCTGCGAACGATCGGCAACGGTATCAATAGTTATTCGGCGCCAGTGTCGTTCTCGGTGAACGGTTTATCGAACTGATCCCGTCCAAAGGCGCCCCGTTCGTTGGAGAAAATTTGCAAACAGCTCGGTCCGCGTTTCTCTGTCAATACAGGGTGGTCCAGTGTGGATTCGCGGGCACGGAACCACCCAGTGTTTCCCTTGTTTCCCGGCGAAAGCGAGTCGAAAAAGCGGGGCCGGAATTAATCTGGAATGAAATTCAATTCGATTCGGTGGGTTGGGAGGGGGGAATTATTTATCGGGTCGGTCCGATCGCGTAGCCCTCGTTACAGATCGCACGGCGGCACGCGAGTTTGGTGTTACAATTAGCATCGCTACGTGGAACAGAGATCGATGCTGTAATTACGGGCACTCGGTTGGCTCGACCCCCCCAATCGACTTGAACTTGGCGCGGTGTAAATCTTGGTAAACGGCGCGCGTCTGCGGATGCCAATCGAGAGCGGAATCGGACTTCTTGACGAGGTGTATACGGACGCGGTATTCACCGATTTATTGGAGGCTCAATGACGTTTAGTTTAAAGTTCGCGCCCTGTACGTACTTTTTGGGGGGGGGGGGTGCCCCCCCCCGTGGAATTCGTAAAGTACGTTTCATATATTCGTATAGGCGTATTACCGATTTCATTGTATACCTTTTATAGCGCTTACTTTATTACTGCGATTTATTCTGTATTTTTAGTCTTGCGAGAACAGTAGGCCGCGTGTTAAACGGTTCGTTTGTTTCGAGAACGATTTGCGAAGTGCACTCGCGGTTCGCGTCTATTGCGCTTTATTTCCTCTTAAACGGTGACGCCAAAGGTCTAGCCAGTAACCCACTTATGGCTAAAATATTCCATGGATTCAGCGCGGGTAGCGTGCAACGTTTCCAACTAGCGCGCCGCCGGCTAACAGATTTCTTTTCATCCGATCGCGAAGCAACCTCGTCGACCCGGCATCCGCAATGCCGTTGCCGGAAACCCAGAAATTGTCCGAGCCCGTTCATAGATCCATGAATTGTTCCACGTGTTGCACGAGATACGTTTAGTTAACCCGGTTAGAACAGCTCGGCTAAACTAATAGGGCTAGATTGTTCAAATTGTTTGGAATTTAGTCGCTTCGCATCGAATCGCAAACGATTCGCCCTTCTTACGCGAGTCGACCCCTCGTTCGCGTGGCGACGTTCAATTCGAAACGACGCTGGAAACAGGCAAATGTTGGTTAATTGTTTCGAAAATTCCACTCTCGATGGTAGACGCCCTGGCAAACGTTGGAGCAGCGGCTAGTTCCTCGACGAGATCGACGACCCAACGTAGACCCCATAGAAACTCACGATTCGCGAATCGGGGAAGGCCGGTGTGCCTATCAAACGCACGGGCACCGCGTTCAGTAGCCCGTAGCTGGCAAATAACGATCGCAAACGCGGCTCTGTTTATGGTGCTTGCGTACAGAACGAACGAATTCGCAACGAAGCAGGGGTGGAACGAATTCGCAGTGGTCGGCTCGGTAACAGTGTACCGCGTCGTCGTTCATTGTTTCATTGAAGGTCGTTAACCATCGTTAGCGGTTGTTCGTCCGTTCGTCGACGTTGGTTTGCGGAGTGCCGCAGAGGCCGCGATACACGCGGTAAAATCGTCCCCGCGCGAGAACCACGACTGGCTATCGGTTACTGGTGTTCAACGATCGGCAGTTGAACGAAAGAAATGAAGTCTGCGCTAATTCGCCAAGAAATTGTCCACGAGCGAAGGAGTGCGACTGGTGTGGTTGAACGCGACGCGTTGCGTACGCGTCAGGAGGATCTATGAAACGATCGAAAGGCAGCATGATAAGTGTTCGACGGAGCGTTAACAGCGATCGACTGAAACGAGCTACGAATGGATATTTACGAAAATAAAAGATAAATAAAAAAAAAGGGGAATCTTTGCGCGCCAGTTTCCAGCATACCGGCGTTGTATTTTTGCACGGTTTATCGTGCGTTGAAATTTTCATGTGACACGCGATTCTATTATATTTGTTCGCAGGCTATTATATCCTCGTGCAATATCAATAGTTTTTATTTACGTGTATTACCCCAAATTCGAGCGTTCGCTCTGTTGAACGGCACCGCATCCCTTGCGCCGTATTCGTACGCTATGGGCGCGAACCTACGTTTCATATTAAAACTCGCACGGTCTTCCGTGAAACACACGACACCGACTCTCATCAGATCATATTTCCATAATGGAACAATTCGTTTAATAACGAACGCCGTCTAAGTGCACATTGATATCGCCGGTTTGCAGCTGCTCTGTCGATCGTACGATTCCCCTCGCAGTATCACCGCCTGAAATTTCATACTTGACGCTAAATTAACTTTTCTCCCAATTAATTTAACTACGCGGCTACGCCTCCGCGCGGACCACCCTCGCCGTAGAACCGCGCTTTTTTATCATCCTCAAAACGTTCCCGCTGTTAACGACTACTCGAGGGAACAAGATCGCCCGGACCTGCCGCAGCGTCGCTAATAACAGAGAGGAGCATTGTTTACAGACGTCCCCTGTTCAGAACTTGGAATCACCGTTCGCAAATTGGCCCGTGGAACCCGGTCCTCTTGCGGGAAACGACGGTCGACTCTGTAATCCCGCGGTTCGTGGGCGGGTCCACGGTAACACCTGCCGGAAAACCTGGAATAAAGCGACGGGACCGAGGAAATGGACAGCGTCGTCGCGTGCGATTCACCGAGAACACAATATTTCGGCAGCGGATACGTTTTCGGCGACGCTGAAACGCGGTCGAAACTAATTGGCTGCATTAGGGGCAATGCAGCGCGTTTATTTATTACCGCCGGGCGTGGCACGGCACAGCGACACATTTTGTGCATAATTCTTGCGGTGGAATTGCCGTGCCAGCCGCTGGTCACTGGAGACGGAATTAGCGATGATTTGTTCGCAGCACACACTGGGCAATCGCGGTACGAGACACGCGTCCCGTTAAGCTACGCATCGCTGGAGTGCCGTACTTTAAACGACACTCCCCAGAGTTCTGTCGCGCGGCCGGATTTGTATCTCAAGCATCGCCCCCATAATTAATCCAATAGCGCTTGAAACGTGTTACGTGCTTGCAACCTCGACACGAACCGCGGCAAAGATCAGCCGCCCCGCGTTTACCGCGGCGAATTGTCACGAGTTCGCGAGGATTTTCCCCGGAACTATCGCGCCGCGAGGAATCTCGTCGCGCGTACGTATTCACCCCGGAGCAACGTTCGTCAAAGTGCACCAGACGTCGCAAAGTTGCCCGAGGATGGCTGGCATCTCGTGGCAGAAAATTGCACGTGACACGGGAAGAAAGTCTCGCTCGTGACCCGCGCTCCGCCGAAAGTTACCCGGCCAACAATTCTGGACGTCCACCTCCGCGTATCTCCCTTGCCGTGGGATTAACATCACGCGGAAGCGTCGTGGAGCGAACGTGTCCCGAAAGGGGAAGGAAGTTGGCGATAGTGACGTGCTCGTAGGCGACGGAGTATCGTGGACGGGTAACGTCGATCGGCCCCGTCCGCCAACTAAATTCTGCTTGTCCGTCTCACGACGCGAAGCGTTCGCTGTCCAGATAACCGAAGTGAATCCGGGGGAACGATTTGGCAGAGGTCCAGACGCTTCCGGCGGAGGGTTGCAACCGCCCCCCGATGAACGCCACTCGGTTTCAACCGTCGTCATTATCATTTCGAACTGGCAACGGGCAGAATATCACGGGATCCGGCGGCCGTCGATCACGCCGATAAAAACCGTATCCGTCTTTTTATCTCCTCGAGGAAATTGGACAATGAAAGCTGTACTATTACTTTGGCGGGGATCGTTAAACGTGTTTGGGAATCAATGGACTCGGCTGGTGTATACGCGAAACGTTTTAGTGCTCCTGGCGGTTTGTTGCCGCGGGCATGGGTATATTTCCCGGTCGATTAGTCGCTACGGGGGCACGCGTTTATTCGTTACTTCCACCCCCTCGTTGAAATGAACTTTTTGCCCCGGGTCAATGTAAATTGATGACTGGGATGATTTTGTAAAGTGAAATACCGCGTGCGTTGCGAGCATCGGCGCCGTGGATTGCACGATTGTAGAATCCCTTTTGGATTTATCTGTTCGCTTGGAGGATGGAGAATTTATTGCACGCTCGACAGTTGACGCGCAATCGCGAGGAAAGAACAGAAGAATCGAGGTAAATCAAGTCAAGGATATTGGCCGATCCTTGTCGAAGCTACAGCCACAGAGCCGGGGAATTCGTTCGTCCGCTAATTTTCAGGGGAATGAACAGTCGAGCAGTTTATCCCTGTACAGCGAGCGAGCCATAAACGTAACAATGGAGTTCACTTAAACGGGGCTCGACTTCGTACGGTGGAGAAACATTATCCGACGAGTTCATTATCGGGATCGAGGGTTATCGATGCGTCGCTCCGTTTAAAGCAAGCCCGAAATTCGGCCAGCCTCCCTTTGGAAACGAATCGCTCGGTTCGACGGAGCGAGACGAAACCAGCAAACGAAAGTCGGAGGAGCTTGGCTACTTGACGGATCCTTTTGATTCGGTGGCAGGCTCCCGTCAGTATCTTCAAAGAGCGTAACCCGGCGGAAGCTACGGCCGCCTGGCCGTAAAAACGGAAGAGATAGCTGCTCGCTTTTAATTTCGCTCGGCGCGGTGCCACCCTCCCCAAAGTTATGTGCCGCTAAGTCGACGCACCGACGAGACGGGAGCCCGCTTGCTCTCCTCTCGTCTTTGCGGTTTAGACCTCGGAACATTGGACGCCTCGCGATTCTGCTCGTTCGTACCGCCGAATCGTTTACCGCTCGAGCTCACGTTCCTCGCGGCGAAACGCCGCGTCGTTTAACCGTCGAAACGACTGACGCCGCGTGCCGTTCTTTCTGGGAGTTTGTCAGGACTTTAATAGCCCCAGCTGCCGTCGTAGCCGAAGGGTTCGAAACGCCGCGACGAGTTTTCATTTGATACGTTGCAAGCTCAATCGCGGGGCGATTGATCCGAAGTCGCAGCGCTTCGTATCCGTCACTCGCGTCGCATCCGATCAAATTAATTATTGAACCGCGGAGAATCAACGACACGGTGAATGCCGAACACGTTCCACGTTCCTCCATCGTTCGCGTTCGAAACGCAGGCCGGGTCGAAACGACCTAACCACGGTATCATTCGTCGAGCGACGACGCGCTCGGCACGGCGGCTCGCGTGACAGAGGCACGCATAATGCGACATCGTACATCGAGGATGAGCCCCGGTGACTCCGGGTAGCGGCGATCGCGTCAAGAGCGTCGTGTTTTATGCGCGCCGACGGAAACCAGACGGCGGTCCGTGTCGACAACGAATCGAGCTGCGCTAGATGGGATTACGTTACGGTTCGTCGGCTCCGAACACCCGGATGCGGAAGCTGCAGCGATGCAGCGTGTCACTGTAATCTATGTTCCATCGAACTTAATCCGGTGCCGCGCAGAAAATCGACGGGACCGGCGTCGAACGGGTACCGGATGTGGCGTCTGTGCCGCGCGGCCACGTCCGTGCGCGGACGCTTCGATGCGCAGATCTTGCGAGCAAGCGGAATTCGCCGGATAGGCCGGATAGCCGAGCGGAAGTCGGTCGGCGTAGATCGCGAATTCCAGAGGGGGGCGAGAATAATGTCGGGATCGATCGGATCGATACGGGCTGGAGTAAACCGGCCCCGAGAGAGGAGCGGGCGACTTCTTGCGCTCGAACGTTCTTACCGGGGCCGTTTAACGAGATCCTTGGGTCGGATATGGGTCAAGCATATGGCTGCATTAACCCCTCGAGTCTGGTCACAAAAAACTTTCCTCGCGCCGAGCGAACGGCTGTCGTTTCTACGGCCGCCTCGGACACCGCGTTCGTTATCGATCCCGGTCCAATAAAATTGAATCAAGCTCCGCCGGCGAGAGGGCGAGCCGCGGCGCAGCGGGACGGGATTAAAAGGAAACACGCGACGGCAGGTAAAGAAAGATTGGAAACTATGGCCTGCGAGTATCGCGGTACCAAGGCAACAGAGAGGAGAGAAGGAATGGAAGGAGTACTCGCGGAATCCGAACGCGCTAACGGGCGGAATCCTTTAACACCGTCCGGGCTTCGACTCCAATTAGCCGCTTTACCGATTTCCTAACCGAGATCGAATGGTTCGCCTGCCGCCCCCGTTCGTACCGGGGGAAAGAATTTGTCAGGACGAGGTGTTCGTTCGTTGAAAGGAAATCCGGCGAGGTTTCACTCGCCCCCTCGGCGATACGCATTACCGGTTCAATCTGAGAATGCGCTTCGCTCCGGGCTGTATCGTTGATTCGAGCCTCGCGGTCTATTATCACCGTCCCCCGATTCCTGTTTTACACGCCCGTGTGCCCGCGATCAGAATCGTTTCCGGCCATTAGGCGACCACAAGCAGAATGCAAGTGGCGCAAATCTGGCGCCACCGCGTCTGCTATCCCGTTATCGGGGCATTTCCTACAATAACTGGATATCGCTCGCCTAACCGATCAGCACGCGGCGCCTTAAGCGTCCCGGTGTACACGCCGCGTCCTGGCCCTTTGACTACGTGAAAGGAATTTCTCCGTGGCATGTCTGGTTATCGATGGAATGCGTAGTATGTTGGGGGAGGAGGGGTTGGGTGGGGGATGTTGGTTTGTAAAGTTTTCATCGACGTAATAATAAATGAACGGGTGGACAAGGATGATGGGAAAAACGACGCGACGTAAGTTTTCGGAAGTGTGCCGTTCCGTTTCCCCCGCGGGATTCATCGAAGTCAAATTCGACAAACGGCAACGGATAATTGTGTAGACGCGGCAGAGTAAGTAGGAAGCCCTTGGCCACTCCGAGGGACGGGCGTTCGATTAAATTGGATTTCCAACTCGGCGATAATTACTATCCAATCGTAATTATCCCCTAACTGCTCGGCGTTATTGCGCTATAGTTCGACGGCTCACCTAGTATCGAAGCTCGTGACTAAATCTGGGATCGCCTGTGTGACAAACGTCACTAGCTGTCCACTTCTTTATCTTCTGTTCGACGTAATCGTCATTCCCCGCGCGAACATACGGATTTGATTGTTCGACGTGCAAAACGAACAGAGCTGCGACCGATCCGTCTCGATGTTGCAGTCCGCCAGTTTTTCCAATTCTGTTTACGAGCCCGCGATTTTCAAATATCTCCCTTTGCGAATACTTCGGTCGAATTGGGCCGGCCGTCACGATCCCGTGCACCGAATTCCGTCTCTATCCGCCGATTCGAACACGGGAACCGACGCTCATCCGCCACCGTATCCATTTTCATTTAGCCAACGTTAATCAAATACGGTTGGCAATTCGTTCACGCGCCATTCTAGCGCTTGCCTCTCGTATTCATATAAGATTATCCACGTTAATTTCCATTCAGTCGCGATGACTCGCTCTAATTCGCCAGTTTCGACCGCGGTTCTCGTTTGATTCGTTAGTCATAATTCCCGATTAATTCGCGTCCGTTTGCTCGCATTGAATCCGTTGCTAATACAAACGACGATCCCCCATGTATCGTGCAATGGAAGTAAAACAATTTGAAACCCGTCAGGGTCTCTCTTCTCCGTTCCCAGTCGGAGGTCTCCGAAGTTCACGTTTGATTCACCGCTCCCTGGACGTTTCGTTCCGCGCGCGATCCGGCACGGAGCCACGTAAATTTCGCTTTATCTGCATGCCCGCCCCTGATTTTCGAACGCGAGAAACAACGCGACGAACCAACCAAAAGTTTCTCTATTCCCGTGACGGAACTCTAGCTCACCGAATTTGCTTCTTTTTCCGTCGTTTCGAAGCCAGCATTCCGGTTTTCGCAACTGCACTTCCATCACGAAATTTCTATTACTGTTACTCGTCAACGGTTTGAAATTTTCAATGATCAAGTGTATAATGTAGTCGTAGTGCTGGCAATCATGTGCGCAAAAGGCCGACGCAAAGCAGTGTTCTAAATGTAACAAAAATTCCGATAGAGGGCATCAAAAATGACGGTAAAAATATGAACACGCACCTAAGGGAATTCCAACTCCATTAGGGAAGTTTGTTGGCCTTCCGACGAATTCCACTGGTCGAAATTTTCATCTGGATCCGGGTGTAATCGCATGAGGTTACGAACCACGTCGTCCAACGCTCGGAATCCTCAAAAGCGCAAAGACGAAGGGGACGTGCGTCCGTCATTTTAACGAGAAACATGGAGCCAGTGGAGAAGCATTCACGAGAACCGAGCCCTGACAGAATGTTTAAGTTATTTCCCTGGTCGGTAGATAGCGTGAAATTCTGGTGGAAAAACTCGGACGTTAGTCGAAAACTTCTTTCTCCGTTACCAATGTTAGAACTACCCAGTTTAAATATGTAATTAAGCGTCGAGATTATAATATTCTTGATTGTATTCGTGGTTCGCGTTTTCCACGCTCTGGTCGGATTTTGTCGTAATTTATCTATATATATATATTTTGTTGGATTTAAATGGAGCGCCGGAGAGAATTTTCTGTTAAAATTCCGCGAAATAATGGTACGGGCTTAACTCGGCGGTAGCTAATCCCGGGCAAGACTCAATACGGGTCAGTGCTTTGCCCCTGCGAAAGATAATACCATTTATAATTTCCTGTAGTTGCTAATATTAAGCGAAACGTTTGTTCCACCTGTCTTTGGCGAGACCCCGCGACACTATAGTATAATTTCCTTTATCCGTATATCGTGTGCACGCAGTGAGCAATCAAAGCAACATAGTAATAATAGCAATGTGTATCCATCTAACCGAGACTTGCCTACGCTCGCGAAACTTGGCCCACAGCTACAGAATACGAAAACATTTGTGCAGCCTCGCATGCCTAGATAGATATACGTAATCTGATTCTACTTCTTCCTATTCTTTCGTCGAACCTTGCACGCGTGACGAATTCGCAGTCCAATAAAAGCGCCGCTTGATTAATCAAATTGTACCGGATGAAGAAAAAAAAAATTCATTCGTCCCGGCAATGATCAGCAGACAACGCTGACACGAACGATCGTGCTTGCGTCTCGACCGGAGAGTCATCGAACTCAATGAACGCCGATTATTCCCGGTCGAGCCTGTAAACGGAGGTGTCTTCCATTAGGTCGATACCAAGTACGGGCAGCGTTACATCGCCAGCAGTTACCTTCCCGGTTAGGAACGTTGAAATAACGAGGTTAATTGGTCCACGAGGAACGTCCACTCGAAATCCTTCTAACGTCGTCAACAGCGAATCCTATTATCGTCCAGTGACCGGTCACGCCATCGCCCGATTCGACAACCCATCGTTTCTATATCCCCGGAATCGGCGACAATTAGTACGCCTACCGACGAATTACGCTCCTGCTTCCGGTCACGAATGGCCCTCGATAGTGCGCAATCGAATTGTCCCACGCGGGGGCACGCGCGAATTCGGTGACAAATTTCATTAACATCTTGTCGCTCCTCGAAATTTCGAGGCGCTCTCTCTGTTCAGTTCAAGCAAGACACCCCGCGCGTTCTTAATTCCATAACGTGCATCGTATTGGTGCTCCAATCTGCATTAACATTCCTCCCGTGTCTACCTGCGTGCCAAGCACCTATTGTCTCGATAGACACCGGACGATATAAGCTCGGATACGATCTGGGTCCTCAAGGTCCTCGGACCGGAAGATCGAGCCGCACAGCACGTCCGATCAGACGGGGATCCAACAGTCTAACGTGCACACGCGATAACGAGGTTAATTAGCTCACGGCGCCTGTCGCCGGCTCGTCCTGCTGCTGAATAATTTATCGACCTGTGGCAGGCACGTGTGTACACGTGCATAGAGGTCCTCCCCGAAACCGGCTGACGTGGCGGCGGCGCGTGCACTAGCGGTCCTTCGGTACCCTCCTTATATCCGTGGAAAATTGTTTCCCGATAAACTCGTTAACGTTTGGTCGGTGACTTGCCAGTGACAAGCAGGCGCCTGCGTTTTCCTTCTTCTTGATCACAGGGATGGGGGGCAACCCGGCGTTCAGCTTTGCCGAGCGTTTCCATAAATTGTTTGCAATTAATACTTGGTCCGGTGTCGGTGTCTCGTTCAGAATTTAGAGTATACTCGTCTCGGGAATTGAGCTCGGCCGTCGCGTCACGTAAGACAGGATAATTCGAAATTCTTGCCGGGGGGCGCTCGAGGACCGACGTTACGTTAATTATGCAAAGTGCACGACGGGAAGGAACAACGAGGAGTACGGCGCGGGGCATATTTGAGCAGCTCGTCGCTATTTACGGAAGCCCGGAAAATCTTAATTTTCCCGGCAACGGGAGTGAGATGAATCGAATCTCATCGAACGTCAGATAAAGCCTCGAGTCGGCCCGAAGAACGAAGAGATCTCTTTCGGAGAGGAGCCGTTCAAAACTTTCAACCGATCGAGATACGTCCGATGCAGAGAGATTTTCCGTCCCTCGGGTTGCAGACGGATCCGATTTGAATAAAAACGAGGCTGGATCTTCGATCTTTGAGCCGGGTCGAGCCACTTTCCGTGATAGATGTTTAATTTTCCAGCGACTCCATGGATGTCCGACGACATCGACTATTTCGCCTGCGGAAGATCGATTTTCCGTCGCGCGTCCCTTTAGCCAGCGATCGGAATTTTTACCGTGGCGAATTAAATTAACGTTCCATCAAAACTGGTATCGTCCTGCTAACTGAATCGTGATTTCCTCCGTTCCGCGACGATATACAATCCGTTGATCCTACACGGCGCAGCATCTACGCCGGCTTAGTTGGCTCTGCATGAAAATGAGCGAATGCGTTTGTGAAAATTTCCCCCGCGTTTGTTGAAACTTGTTCTGAAACAACGTCACGACGCCGCAGGAGATCACGGACGGTATAAAAATGGCAGGAACCAGTGCATTTTGTTTCGAAGAAAATATAGCTGTGCATAGCGTAGAGCAGGTAAATATCTTGTGCATTATCGCTTCCACCTTTCCTTCTGCAGCAGCCGACGTACAAAAAGTTGTACCACCGCGCGACGCGATAATCAATGTTTGCGTAAATGCACTGGAATCTTCCTATTTACGTAAAGGCATCGACGATTCCCGAGTATGTATGTGCATCTTCGTCCGAGCACCCATCTCATCTCTCGGAAGCAGCCTTATCGTATTCTTATCGCGGCAAACGGCGCGCGAAACGAAAAATGTAAACTCTTGGCGCATTTCGCCGACCGGGGAGAGGTACCCGGCTCTGTAAACGGGTCGAGGAGCCTGGAGATAATGCTATGATATTTTTCTGGTTGCCGTGGCGCCGCGGGAACAGGTTGGCTCGGTACTCGTGGCCCGGTGAAAATGGAAAAGGGAGAATCAATGGTTGCGCGATCCCCGTCCAGTTTGCAGCGTGGAAACGGTCGGGGAAACAAAACGGGGAACGACCGAACCGCGGGGTTATTGTCCATTGTCTTGGTAGAATTCGGCCGGAGATTTTCGCGAGGAATTTCGTACGCGGACGGAGGCAGATAGCCGTATTTCGGCTGTCTGGCTGGTCGTTGCTGTTTACGTGACCGCGAAGGGAGATCATTTTAATTGGCCAGCCGGTTGAGGCAGAATTTTATGCTTATCTGCTCGTTGCAGTTACGCCGCGTCGTTTACGAGGGACAGTGAAATATTTTGGAACGCGTAGGGCGGTGTTTCTGGTATCTCGTTGCGGGCTACCGCGTGAAGGAAAAATAGTGTCTTCTGCTTATTTTAATGAACCGCGAGAATTCGTGCCCAGTGGTCCAAATACTCCGCGATGGTGCACGTTACGAGAGGAACTCCGTTCGCCGTAATATTTATAATATTTATCGTCAGTGGTGTTCGCCGCGTAGCGCTTATATATCATTTGCGTTCCGTTAACATTTTAATTAACACCGATTTATTTCGCTATTGTATAATATTTTTTTGACGTAGACGCTGTCGCGACTGTTCAGCCTCGGGTCGATTTCTCTCCCCCGAAAAAGTAGGCGTCGATCGGGGAACGTTATCGTTTAATTGTACGCCTCGTGGATGCGGGAACCGTAGATGCCGAGTCGTTCTCGTTTCCAGTCGCCCCGATTGCCGTCGTTCCGCGTAACACGAGCTTGAATCGGGCGTCGATCGAAGCGAAACGTAGCCGGCAGCGCGGTTATATCACCGGAGACCATCAGCCAGCACGGATCGAATAATAATCCGGAAATTCACTGCTCGCTCGTGAAGCAAGTCCACGATTCCGCACGGTATTCTTCCCGTTATTGCGATCGGCTGTATCTCTGGTGCATCGTTGCGAGGCGTCCCCGCGATCCGTGAAAATGAAAACGGCCAGGGGTGAGTCGTTCCATCTCCCCTCCTGTTGCCGGAACATCGTCGCGATCCAACAATCACCGGATGAGAGTGACTTCTGTTTGACAATTTCGTATTGTTCGTTATAGGGTAATCGAAGGGGAAGAAGGAACAAGATTGCCGACGACTGCGCAGCTAAGAAACATCTGGTTTTTGGACCGAGGACAACGAAAAGTGAGTGTTATTTTTTTTATTTGTTATACGTAATAGAAGCTTCTGGTAAATCGTTGATTGCTGAAGTTTCGCGAACTGGGCATAGAGGGTGATTTGACTTTTCTTCCTTAGAGGGACTTTTAGTTTTATGCGATTATTGCCGAGCGTAGCGATCCCTACGGTTTCGCGATCTTTATTATATCTATTTGATGCAGCAATAGAACGGAGAGAAAAGAAAGTCTAACTCTTTAATACCGTTGGCGCATCGTGCCGGCCACCGCGATGGCGCAGGTGCGTACCGAGCCGGAGCAACTTTCCTAAGTCGTCCTAAGCGATCCAATTGTGTTACTTTAATCGAACTGAAGAACTCGATTCAGAGTAGCGCCCGGGTCAGCGTAGTTGCTGGAAACACATTACCCGGAAAGCATCCTCTGCCGGCTGGCAAACACTCTCGGGTCTTCATTGCTCGCAATAAACTGGCCCTTTGGTGAACGGCGGTGCCGCACCGGTGCGAAACTCGAGGCGTATTTCAGCCGGCTTCTCTGCTACGTCGAACGAGTAAACAAGGGCGGCGGAAGTAAGCGAAAACGAAAATATTCAAGAAAGTAGCTCGCGTTGAAGGATACCTCTTTATCCTGTACATACGGATATACGTTATACCTTAATGGGTCTGACAATGGCCGGTGATTTTTCACCTTCGTCCCTTCAACGGAAACCTGTAACGCCTGGAAGGGGCGAAGCACGGGACAAACCTTGACGACCGTGAAAAAAAAAAAAATCGAACCGAAGGGAAAGGGGAAACGGGACGTGGGTGATTCGAGACGAATTGCAGGAACTCCGCCGCGGAAAAGCATCGCCGAAGTACCTCTTTTGAAGCAGCCATCGCCCTCTCGGAATCGTCGAGGGTTTGCACGCGCGGAAGTGGCGGTGGGTCTCGTGGAGGGAACCGTCACGAGCTCACGGAGGGTGATTCGTCAAAGACGAATCATCGCGACGGCTGTGCCGCGGCGTGAAAGGTGAGGAGGAGCGGCGAACCCGCGGGCCGTTTGACGTCACCCGCACCCCGACGAAGCTGCGTGACCGATAAGCGGGGCCGACGCGAGTTTTACCGGGCCGCGTGAAATCGATGCGGCTGTCGATCATCGAAAATCATCGCGCCTCTCGTCCCGTGGGCTCGTCGACTGGCAATCGAGGGGCGTTCGAGTGACGCCTCCCGTCCACCGACACTTCCTGATCGACGATTTCGTTAAATCGCTGCCCGGCCGCGCTCTCGCGAGGGTAGACCGATCTCGAACGCGGCCAAGTTCTCGCCCGCGGCTGGCGAGTCGTTGTACAATACGCGCGGAGACATGCGCGAGGTTTATCTTGTCTGCGGAAGAAGTTTCTCTACCCTTGGCGTGTCTCGCGTGAGTCGCGTGCTCGCGTAATCGACGGCGGTGCATTGTTACGTGGAAAGTTTGTCGATGAGTGGGAGCGTAGGCGAATAGGGTGGTTCAACGATTAAATAAATTGTGGAGGGTAGACGGGAGCAAGTTTGGCAGTTCTATGATCCATTTGACGTTTCGAGCCGCACGCTAACAGGGTTGATCGTTGGAGGAACGGTCTTTATCGTTCCATTAGCCTCGGCTAGGTAACACATTTTAATTAATGCCGGCGTTGGCGTGTGCGCGGGCGCGCGCGGTCGTTAGTTACCGTTTTATCGCGGTTAATTTCTCCTTAAATCTTTGCGAGCGGCGACTGGTCAGCGGGGCAAGATGGAAAGAATGTTCAACAGGATAACGCGACGCGGCTTTTGACGGTATCACGTTGCTTTTCTATTATTTTTGTTACATATATACGACGTTTTAGTTTCGCAATGATTTCCGCGTAATCGAGCAACAAAGCGAACTGGCTCGGAACTTTGTCCATCGAATAATGCGTAATCGATGGTCGCTAATGAGCGAAATTATTCGCGTCCGCCTATGTAGCGGGTATAACGCAATTTCGAGATACGATCACCGGTTTCAAACACCTGGATTAATGGCCGGTGTTTAACGGTTATTAATCGGGCCGAGTGAATGGAGATATCGTTAAAGAGCTACCGTTGCGCCGCCGTTGAGCTCGCCGTGGAAAATGCAGTCGAGCCTCCCGAATGGGATCCGTTACAGTTGCGAGGACCGACGCGTTTAATTGCCACTTACTTACGCTGACTGGCGTACTAACCCGCGATATATATCCACCAGGTTTCCTTGCGTTTTACTTTCACTGGAAATTATCTTGCGATTATCTTGATTCCCTCGCAACAACCACCACTTGTAGTCCGCGTTGCTGCGAGTTTGACGGAACCCGTTCGGCGCAAGTACGTCTCATCTTTTCCGCGTGGAAAGTCGCGATCTCGTTGCTCGTCGAATTTTCAATTTCATCGGAAAATAAACGAAGAGTGTACGCACTAGAGCCGCGGCAAATATTAGCGCACGGCGGAAAACACGCGAGGCGTGTACTTGCAGGAAATTCGCGTCACGCGGGTGAGGCAATAATCCGGGAACGTGGTGCGACGCGAGTAGAGGGACAGAAGTAAAAAGGTGCGGAGAGGCACGCGTGCCGCTCCATGTTCGTATGAAAATAATACCGGCGCGCCAGGCGCACGGATCGAGCTCCGTCCGGCCGCGTTCGTTAATCCGCGATCGAACCGGCGCGAATTACCGAGCTGTAATTGCACGCTAACGAGATGGAAGTGAAAGAGGATCGTTTGTAGGTCGGCGTGGCCGCAAAATCGTACGCTTCCTCGTTATGGTTGCATCTGCGCGAACGCGATGGACCGCCGATTGACATCCGTTAACCGAGCGGTCCGCTTTCCTCTCCGTGCTCGACGCCATCTACGGTATCGCGCGAGATTCCGCTTTCAAGGATCCGGGCGATCTCGTATTCTTACGCCAGAGATTATCGTCGCGGCGCGACACTCGACTTCCCTGTCAACCTGTCCGCGTGTCGCAAATTTTGTCACCGCTCCGCCGAAATACCTCCGTACATTATACGGCCTCGCTGTTCCGCCACGGCATCATAACGCACTCGTGGCAATAGAAATCTCGACGGTGTCCCCAACAGATCGTTGAATTTCGGTTTCAACCGCGCCCTGCGCGCGTTACTCAGACGCGTTGAATTCAGCCCCGATTTCCACGACCGTTTGCCAAGTGCGCTTATCTGCTCGGCTGTTTCCCGTTATTGCGATCATTACGCGGGCGTAGAATTCAATCTCCTTATCGGTCGCGTCGTTGCATTCGCTTCTCGGCGTTATTTCGGCTCCCTGGAGGGTGTGCGGTCCGACGCGACGCGTCGGGCGCAGACGGGCGGAGAACGACTGGACGGAGAAAGGCCGACGGGTCCAGAGGGTAAGAGGAACCGAGAGGCGCGCGCCGGATCCCGGTCTATTTTGGACGAAATTGCTTTTGACCGGGTCTCCCGGCTCGGATGTCGCGAAAAGGAGTCCCTTTGGCCTCTGGTAACGAGATTTCACGGGACACGCGTGTACCGCCAGCTCTTTTCGTCGAGCGCGTGCACGCGCTCCTCTCTGAGAGATGTAAAGAGGGACAGCGTGCGTTCGTATTCGGGCGAACAGCCCGTTGATTGTCCAGCAATTGTCGACGGTTCAACCGAATTTCAGCGGCGGGGACTAAGGCGCGAATCTCCGAGCTCGTCCTCGTTTAATGGCTCGCAAAGTGCTTTTCATCCGTTGGCCCGCGATTAACGGCGGCCGCGACGGCTGCTCAGCCTGCGTTTAGTGAAACCCGAACGAGGACCGGTCCTCCGTGAGATTGTTTGACGAGATTTCGCCACCGCGGTTTGGTATCTCGTGGCGGGTTAAATAGCCGCGAGCCTTAGTTCCATTAACAGTCCGCTGTCCGGGCTTGGATCGCTGTTCGCGAAGTCTAATCCGATCGAGCATCGCCGCCTGCTTGCTCGGGGGATCAATTTTGATAAGGAGGAGAAGAAGCGCAGGATGATTCATCGATAGGGATATCCGAGAGGAGTTCGGGTACGGAGACATTCGAGCCTGGAGGACCGACCCGAGGCTGACGCAAGTGGAATAGGTCGCGCGGTTCGAGTAGTCTGGCGTGAAGTGAATTTCCATTTCCGTTCGTCCGACTTTGTTACCGGGGACACCGCCGCGACGGAATGTCCACGACTCGGTACGAATTTTCTGTAATCTTTGCGAGTGCTCGCTCGCCGCGATACGTCGTCCATTGATTGCGTTTGCGTAACCCTTGTGTTACGTGACGCGAGCGGGGGACGCGGTTTACGGCAGGTGCATCCGGATCCGGAAACAAACATAGGTTTGGTTCTACGTCTGGCGCACATGTGCACGCGAACATAATATTATCGCTAATAACGTCTGTAAATTGTAGGGCGAATGTATGCGTTAGTGTGCGCGCGCGGACGTTCTTCCCAGCATAGGAGTATTCGAGGCGGAGATGCAAAAAGCTGTAAAACACGTCTGTGAAAGACGCTGATTAAACTATCTGGATGGCGTCCATCCAACTTAGAACGAACTGAGTCTCGCGTACTTTGCGAGTCTTAATTAAATCCGGCGCTCACCATTTAAAGCGCGTCGATCCTTTTAATTAAGGAAGCGTGGCGATTTGCGGAACTTTGTCGATCCGTTCACACCGTCGAACCTTTGATCACCCTTTCGCACGCTGTCTCCGCTGACGTCGCTACCATTTCATCATCCCTGCCACTTTGGACGTCGGAGTGTAAAGCTTCTGCGAGACGAATTAGAATTTGAAAAATGTCAAACGCCAGCCGCGGCGCGTTCTCGCGGACGTCGGTGAATTCGCCACGGGAATGAAACGTTTCGTTCCATCGCGAAATTATACGTTATGTTCGTTGAATACTGCCGAACATCGCGTTCGAAGATAATCGGGAGCGGGAGCACATGACGGCGTGCACTAAACGAAATTAAAAGGCAACATGCGTGTGCGTATCTGCGGAAGTCGCGTCGCCGGAAGGAAGGAACTTCGTTATGAAACGCAATTACACGCAACGATAAAATAATGCAATTAGATCCGAAACGTTCGGCGGTGCCGCGGCATTCAATTATCAAGCTTTAATTGCGACGTCGTTATTCCGAAAACAAATTTGAACCGTGCGTCACGGTTTCGCGGCAGCTTCGATCGCGTCGTTCAGCGTGCAGATATTTTTCGCTTCGCTTTCCCCGAAGCAGCCCATGGAATCACGCCACCGTTCGTGCATTACGTCCAATTGCTGTCGAAAATTAAACGATCTCCGCGCCCTAGCGAGTAACCGAAGCAATCGCGACTGGACGCGTATTTCAGCCGCGTTAATAAACCCACGGCTGTTGGCGCAAGACGCAAGTTCCGCATAAACGATTCGCAAACCATTCGTAAACGTTACGAAAATTCCAATGAATCGCGATCAAGTAACCGGTTTCTTCACCTGCGAGAAAATTGCGAGGAGTCCCCTCGCTCGTTACACTGACGGAGGAACGTCGTTTCTTGTTCTCGTCGAGCAAATTTTCCGGCTACAATCGAAACGGTTCCGTCGCACTAACGGACTCATATACCAGTCGAATGCGTCGCCCGTGTTTGCAACGGTACAGATAGAAACGTCGCCGGTTACCGCCGTCGCGCCCTCGTAAATCTTGATTACGTCGCGCGACCGAATCCAACGAATCGATCGACATCCTGAATTATCGCCATTTAGGCTGGAAATCGGTATGCTCGAAAAGTGGAAAACCGCGGTCGTTTTCTGTCCTTATCTTCCAGCCGGTTGGAAAATACTCGGCGGCTATTCGTCGTTTCAGAAACGTTGCACCCAAGGTGAAACTATCTGCGTCCCATCGGGCGTGGTTTTTGTCCGCGATTGGAAATTCATGCGGTGGACCCGCGAACCTTCGAGATTTACTCGGTCGAGGTACTGGATGGGCAAGTGTGTCAGCCTGAAAGGGAGATCGTAAAATGTTTGGAGAGAGGTTGCTTGCGCGAGACGGCTAATAAGAAGCAATTATGCGAAAGATTTTAGTTGTTTGCCCGCGCAGAGAGAATTTTAAGAACTCTCGGTGACGTCTTGGCGTTCGTGGCTCGCCGGAGCGGATCTTCTGAATGCGACAGAATAATGAGCGTCGCCGAGGCATTTTAATTGTTACGGTTATGCCGGGCATTTCCCTCTTTAATTCTACGTCTCGCGGTAAGTAACATCGCTACTTGCCGAGGTTCTGTCATGGTCGTAGGCAGCTGGAAATTATTCTCGGCCAAACGTCTTTTTCTTCTTCCAAAGCGAATGAATGTAATTTTTTTTTAATTTGTCGATAACAGAGGGTTAAAATTCTTAGACCCACAGGGTGTTCCTATAATTTGTTTGTACATCCTATTATTTCATACGTGAACTCAGGCGACAAAGAGGAACGTTGACATCGAATTTTCACCGAAGTTTGTTCAATTAAAAAAGAAAGCACCCGTACTCCGTTTGCAACAGCGACAGACGGATCTGATTTTCAATCGATATCTGTTAGCCGCCAGTCACCAGAGTGAACGAAGGTGAACGAGCTCCAATTAACGCCGACAATTATCCAAGCACCTGCGCCGCTACCTGAGCCACAATTGATTGACCTGAAAGCGGAAAACCGTGACGAGAGCGGACGCTGGTTATCGGAAACTGTCGCGTCACAGGGTAGGGGACCGAGGATCGCGATTAGCATAGATTTTCGTGGGAAAAGTCGCGGTTGGGAAACGCTGTCTTGCGACCTAGCATCAAAGTGTCTAACGGGTGACCCGAATTCCGAGGAGAGCGCGTGGCATAAGTGGAAAACGAGACGGTGCACGCGAGGACGTATACATCGCTTCGCGCATAATAATGCCTGCCGGACGTTTTACTTCTGTTTCTGGTGAACGGTAGACGGTGGAAAATTAGAAAACGTTTGATCGACTTCTTCCTCGAGCGATTCTGGCACGCCCCCCTCATTAACTGCGCTATTACCTTCGTTAATAGTGCATTCACGAATTGATGAAAATACTCGTTCGAAGTTTCTTCATTTAATATATAAACGCTCTACCATTGACGAGATATTCCGCTCCCGTATATATTTTTAATTGCGTCACAGTGTTGCGTGTCGCATAAGGCCAGTACAAACCGAGCACCCGACAACTAATCTAAATACGACAATAACCCAAGACCCGGTCGCGCATCCAATTCCAACATTCGACACATACCTCCATTAACCTTAATTAGTTCACGTGAAACTCGAACTGGCGTTCAGCGCGAAGCGTCGAGCTTACGTAGACGCGAAGTCGCGAACGGGTTAAGTCGCGACCCGTCATGTCCCCTCCATACTAATCGCGTCTCTAGCTTCCGTCACGCGATCATCCCCCAACAGAGACGTTCCCCGGGAGATTTTGTAATCCAGCCACGTGGTCCTCATAGCGATTTCATCTTCCTCCCCGCGAAACATATATCACGGTCCCTGTTTCGTATTCACGACGCTTCAGGACAATTCCAGATTAATCGGCCGGCGAAATTACTGAGCACGCGTGACAAGAGAACACGATGCCCGCGGCGTGCGTTTAGAGGTGCGTGGCAGATGATCCGCGTTCCATCGGTACTCCGACGAACCGACCGGGAAGTCGAGCCGGGGGACTCGCCCGAGAATTCGTCGCCCGACGCGGAACGATTTATACGCTTGCACGCCTCGCGCTGATCGCACCTTTCCCCGGCCTTTCCACGCTCGGTCTGCTGTCTTCCTCCCGTGTCGTTTCGCGGTCTGTGTCCCCGCGATTTCTCGACGATGATAAGACGGTGACGCGATAGAACGTATCTATATCTCCTGTATCCGTTTGATACACGCGCCGGAAGATTCTTCACCCGGGATCGAGGGATCGCGCATTCAGGTGCAAAGTGTCGCCGCGTTTCTACGCAGAACTGGAGGTCGTCGGCCGGAGTTCCGAACGGGGAGGATCGATCAACGATTTAATAATTGAATTCATCGGTCGGAGAACTACGGGCATTAGAAATCGTTCGTCGCTCTGTCTCCGTTACGACAGCACGGAGACTTTCACTGATACTGTCCAAGATTGCCGTTTCGCCTTGTCACCGTGTCAATTTCTCCCATTCGCGAACAATCGTGTCTTCGTTAGCGGACGTGTCAAATCGCGCGCTAAATAAAGGAAAGGAAATACCTACGGTCCACGCTGTTAAATACGCGCGGGCGTAAATATCTCGTCGCGAACGAAGACTAGCGTTCTCGCGCGGCAACGGTTACGGTCGGCACACAGCGAGGAGGAGAACTCCGCTCGCAGGATGCCGCGTTTCGGGAGGGGGGGATTCGTTTCAAAGAGCGATCGCAATTTCTCGCGAGCGTAACGCGAGCCCAGCGCTGACAAACTCCTCGACTCCGTCCCGAAATTGCGATCCATGTGATACTTCTTATCAAAGGGAACGCGAAGCCCGCCGCAGAATTCTAGTTAACCGCACATTCTTGCCTTCAGCTGTCGCTTCTCCGCGGGTAAAATCGTATTATATAACGACGTCCGCCAAGTTTCGTTGACACGTTTCATTGGGAAGATCCCGCCTTTGGCAGTGACGATCATTTGCTCGAGCGATTCAATTCTTTACCTTCGCTTCTACCGCGATCCCCTTCGCAGCAATTCGTTCGAAGATTCGAATTAAGATAAGGTTCGCGGTTGGCAAGTAAGATGGTGCATTAGGGACAGAGAGGGTGGTAGACGGTTCGGGGGGATGAGAGGCAGCGAACAATACCGGGTGGCAAGTTAGTAGTACCTAGAATTAGTTTGCGCGAAGAAAACCGGGTCAGATAAGCGACGGGGATGATTCGTGTTATTATAATGAAGATAGATATGTCGAAGTAGATAGAGTTCCGATTGGGATTGGCCAGTGCGATGATAAATTGCCTCTTTGAAAGGTGGACGCTTCCCATTTACCCGGTGCAGTGCAAACACAGTGATTTCGATGCTTGTTAAAGTTTCGTGTATCAACGACCGTCTAACACAGCCGCTGGTTCGATACACGTATGCATACTCCTTTCACGGGCTGATCGATCGAGCTTATATCCGATGAGCTTATCGATAAACACGATAACTTGGCTACACAGTGTACATCGTATGAATTAACGTCAACTGAGAGTGGATGATGATGGCAGCGTACACGAAACCGAGATCGAGGGAACATCGTGGAAGTTTGCCATGACCGAAATCTGATAACGCGGAATCGACGTTAATGGGGAGCGAATAATTGCGGAACACGTTGATATAATTAGTTAGAGTTGTATTAATAGTCGTCGAAAATATTACATCGAGCATTGCTTTTAGTTCCTATCTCTGTGGTGTGTCGTCACTTGATTCCGACTGCGCAGCCGGTACCTATACTCTCTAACTGCGTTCTTCCACGTCTCTTTAACGTCCCGTTAGCTGGTTACACAGTCGCACCATTGCTCGCCCGTACCTGTGGTATAAGTCATGTTTCATACCAGCTTCGAACTCTTCTCTTGGCACTTTCCCTTAATTCGTTCTCACAAGCAGCCACAAGCGCGTTGACTATTCATAATCTGAATCCTTTAAACGCTTTCTACTATCGACCCAGAATACACTGTCGCAGGAAATAAAATAAATGCTTATGACCCTGATCTGTTCGGTAGTTCTGCACGAGCAAGATGCAATTAAACGTCGCGAACGACTGAATGAAATATAGAACGGTGCGCAATAACGTCTGAGAAAATGCTGTCAAGCTACGGAAAGTAGTAGCGAAGAACCGATAAAAAGATAAAAAAGAAACGCCGATGGTAACGAACGAAACAACAAAACTTTGTACTCGATGAAGCCGGTCCCCGACGGTATCCTCGAAGCTCGATCGGGGCGCAAAGAATTTTCGAACTCCGCCCGTAAAGTGAAACCAGTGAGGCCGATCTAGCTGTATCGGTGGCCGGGTTAATTTCGAGGGGACAAGTCGATTCGTTCGCGGTTGATCCGCCTCGAACGATAATCTCGCCGGCTCAACGAAGCTCATTACGAATTGTTCGCTCCGTTTTTGCAAATGCGGTCCTCTAACTCGAAACTATCACGAAGACTCGCCCGTCGAATTTCGCGGAGCATCGTTTAATCCCGTTGCGCGGCCGGCTAATCGAGAATGCGAAATCCAATCAGCGTTGCAAAGCGGCTGAAAATTAGTTCGGGCTGAATATCGAACAGCCGGTCTTTGCCATCAACGTGTACACCGACGTGCAGTGGGTCAGCCTTTGTTCTGGAGCCTCTCGTTTGCGAAAACGTGGCGTTCCTCGCGCTACCGAATTTACGGGGTCGGTTGCATCGAAATGAAGCGCGCACAGAACTACCTGTGAGATGCAATATGACGAGAGATTTCGAAAGTCCGGAATTGAACTATGCTTTCACGGAGAATCGAAGTGAACGTATCGATGTTAATTGTCGTGGATTGATTTTCTTTCGAACAAAATATCTGTATAGGAAATCTGAAAAAGATACGGGAAATGTTTGTCGAGATGTATTGAAATTTAACATCATCGACCTGTTAGTCGAATGTCGGGGTGAAAGCAACGGAACGACGCGGCAAAGATCATTTATTCGCAGTCATTTCTGGGGAGAAAATGTTTTACCGTCCACGCAGCGAATTGTTCTGCCCGGTTGTTTTAATGACAATAAAGGGAGCTGCGTCGACGCTGGATAGGGCGGAATGAAAGCTTTCTAGCGCGGAGAAAACAGCGCGTGTCGCGACTCCGCCGCAGAAAAGTAACAGTTAATGGATCGTTACCAGCGTCGAGCGGATTTTATTTCAATGAATTTTTCGCGGCTAGGTAATTATTAATTTTTGCCGGCTCCGCGTCGCGACCGCGCGCCAAGGGAAACCCGGAGAAAAAGCAAGTCGAAGCAACTGGATGGCCTTTTTTTCTTCCCCTCCGCGGAGACTATTATACCGCGAGCGTACATTATTCCACATTTCTCTGTTCCTCGCGTAATTCTGTGCAAATACTAATTACCAGATGGTCGTCGTTTGAAATTCAGACTAGCGAAACCGGGCGCGATAAATATTTTTCGACGCGTTAATGAAAATTCCCGTACCTCGGCTGGGCATCATTTTAACTCGCATGGAACTTCAAATTATATTAATTTCCATTCTCGCCGCAAAAGTTGTGCCCGTCTATTGTGCGCGACGGTGTCAAAAGGTTGCGCGACACTTCATTCTACCGCGGTGTCGATGAAAGTCGAGAGCTGTACGAGCAGACTATCTTTGCCCCTCCCTGTGCTATCGACGATGGAACAATGAGTCCTGCTTGTCGATATTTCAAGGCAGGTGAATTCAAGCGAACGACATACTTCGACGAGAGGCGGTCGTCGCGACTCTTGGATAAAATTCGGCTCTCGCGTATCGGCTCCTTCCGTTCCATTCGTTTCGCCGTTAGTGATTTATCGCGCCTCGCTGTCGAATAATCGAACGAAGAAGCGACGCGAAAATGACAGACTTTCTTAAACAAAAACATTGACGGTCAATGACGATCCGAAGATCTGGCTCTTTTATAAAATATAACAAAGTTAAGGGCGGATCTGTCCGTTCGGACGTTCGCGATGAAAATGCAGTCGTCGACCTCTCGACGTCGCGTCGCCTGGCTCGCACGCACCCCGCCGACTCGAGGTTAACTATCGATATACGCGAAAGGGTAATAGAGCAACGCAAGGTCTGTCAATATTTCAGCTCAACGAACGGCCGCGTTTGACAGTGGATCCATCATCGGCCGTGATCCGTGATAGCTGAATTTTATGCACTGCCGCGTATCCTCCATTTCGCCTATTTCCTCGACGCGTTATAATCGTAGGCGCGTCCCGACGCAACCACTCGCGGGATGATCGATGGCGTTCGCCACGCCGGATTTATGACGCGACGTCTACCACGCTTTTGCGTTAGAAGTCATGCGTTCCGATCTCGGTTAATAAAGAAGGGGCGGATGGTATCGGAAGGTGTACACGAGAAATAAGTTCCGCGAATGTTCCATATTGTATTCCGTTTCGTATTTTATTCCCGCTGGATGCAAACATCGAAATTGCTGAAACTGAACATGACGAATTGCACAATGGTTCCCAGTATACATACTTCTCAAACATTTCATTCGGTAGAATCGAGGACCAAATTTTTCCACGAACAAACCTCGACAGGTATGAATTCAATTGAATCGATCTATTCAAGATTCAAAAAAAGGGTCTCCGCAATCCCAACATGCAGAATCACGGAATAATGCGCCCAAACTTCATCGACCGCTTCCAGGCCACACGGGCCCCGCGGCGGTTCATTTCATCACCAAAAACTGTTGACAACGTACCGATCGCGTTCGATTAAATCGAGCAGCGACCGAGCGCCGCGGGTTTCATCAATTTCCCAATATGTAGCTGGCTAACCGCGGCGTTCGTATTTCAAGAGCGGTCGGTCGAGGCCGAGTTACACGGCCCGCCGGATTATACTCTCGTTATGCCGATTTTCATCTTCCAGAGACAAAAGAGCCGTGGCTCGAGCTTCCGTGGCTCGTAATTCTCGCTTTCCCGGAATGGCGCGAGTCGCGCGTCGCCGTAAAGGGCGAATGAACAAATGAAGAGAAATGGGTCGCGAGTAAAAATTCTTGGCGGAGAAAAAGGAGTCGAGGAGTTGCGAGATTCGAGACGATTTCATATCTCGGGCAGGCCGGTTCGCGATCATCCTCGTCTACGTCATCCACCTGACTCGTAATTCAATATCGTACTTCCTTTGTTCCATTTCGACGGACAGTTGACAATAGGGCGCGCAGCTGTCGTTGCCCCGTAGTTGCGTGCAATTTAGATTGCTCTTTTCGAGGAAAGGTGAGACGTGAAATATTCGGGCCCTCGATTCGTGTCGAGTGTTTCGCAAATGAATTTCTATAACAAGGGCGGCAAACGTTGAATAAAAAAAAAAAACTGACGAAGCCATCGGCGTCCGAACGGAGTCGGGAAACTGGGTCGAAAGCACCCGCTTCGCTTTATTCCACCGGCCCGAATTAAAATACGCGCCCCGTCTGTGCGACGTTTCTTCCTTCTGCTTGCGATTCGGATTTTTTTGTCGGTACCAAAGTACGCGCAGCGACGCGACGATCGAGAGAGTCGAGCCGTCCGTTCCTCGTAAATTCCTGAAACACCTAACCCAAAGAAGCGGTCCTCCCGACAGTTGCGTCCGGAATCAGCGTGTCGTCGGAGTTTCCGACGCGATCGTTTTCGATTTTACGATATCGCGGGAACATCCGTGGAAAGTTCGCGCATACTGTTGCATCCCTGGGAAAGTTTGTCTCGTGTCGTTTTGTCTCGTTCGAGGACAAAAAATTGTTCTTCCCTTTCTTTCCGTTCTTGTCCTTTCTCGTTTGCGTTATCTGTTGGAAATACATGGTGCAAAGGTATCCCCGCAGCTTTACGACACCCTGCGCGCTATCGTGACGCGCGTTTCGCTTTCAATTCTTTGGTGGTCGTAAAAACACGCGGGAATAGTTCTCCACGTGGATCGAGACCCAGCGAGACTCGTACGGGGTCCCGACTCGAATGCTTCGACATCTGCCACGAAACTCACGAACAATCGCTTCTTTACCCGCAAAGTAGCCGTTTCAAGCATTCTCGCGAGGGCCCTTTCTGTCGTGTTGCCATCGCCATGGATACAACATATCCCGTCACGGCTCCTCGCCAGGATATTTCACTGATTTTCATTATTCTTTGGTTTCCAAACAACATGTTTCCCTAGAAACGTCCGAGGTAATTCACGTTTACGAGCGCTTCTAACGTTGACGAATTTCTTTGAAATTTATCCCGGGTATATCACGGTGAATCGGTAATACAACTCTGCGTGTTGGAAAATATAATTGCCAATGGGAGCAACTTATTCAATCAGACTCTTTTCGGCGGTACAAAAATTAGATACAGACTCAATTTTAATAAACACAGTTTCCCGTGAAAGAGAACGGGGAATGGGGAAGAAACAAGTATATCCAAGGCGGACGATATTATCATTTAACAGTAATCCGGGCGAGAAGGTAATTAATTAAAATAAATCTTCCTGCTATTCTCGAGATGTAATTGTCTTGCATAATCGAACCATTTCCATGCCACACATCTGTTTCCCTAATTCGCACGTTCCCCATTAGTCAATCGGGTACCGTCTGCCAGACAATTTGCAACATAGCCAACCTACTAAATTTACTCTGTTCGCGTGGTACGCCGTTGAACGACGGGAATAGCGGGCCAGTTTCGTCTTCGTCCTGTTGCACGACGAAGTTTTGGCTGCGATAACGCCGGAAGATAAATGAAACCACGAGCAGCCAACGAGATTCGAGTGTCGTGGAAAAGTTTTCGGGCGGTTCGCGCCGAATGTTGGAGCTCGTTCTTCGATACGGTCAAAGGGTAAACGGGCCTTCAATTTAACAGAAACGGGCCTTAACGCGACCGTTTCGTTCGGGAATTCTTTGGGGTAGGCGAGAATCGTAAAACTTTCGATATCGTACTTCATAAAAATTCAAACTTGTATGGGAGAGGCTGTTACGATTTTATGCGTTTGATATTTTTGTTGCCTACTTGTACGCCAACGTCGAGAAGAATGTTCGATAAAAAAAAAAGAATGGCGTAATCTGTAGTGCCTGGAAGTCGAAAGTTTTTCTCGTTTAAACAAAGATTAATTGGACGAATGCTACGACTGTACGTTTTGCTGGAACGGCAGAAATTAATGGTAATCCGTGTGTCGGATGTTCGTCTTTGATTAATCGAAAGAAATCACAGCAACGGAGCCCGGGGCAAGAAAACTTGCCCGGTGATTTATCGTTTTGTCCGAGCGAAGGGATTCCGCCCATGGTATCAGAAAATTCTTTCGTTTCGCACTGAAATGAACCAGCGTGTTCACGTTTTCGTGTACAATCATTTTTGCGCGAAACAAAATAAATCGTCGCCGTCCAATGGTACTATTTCTTGTACCGTTCTTTCGTTCGAAACGTAATTGGAATTATTTTCGAACTAAATTGGTAATCGGATTGAAATGAAAATATTACTAAGAAAATTCGCCAAATTTATGAACCATTAATAATTTTACCACGATCGTTTTTCAAATAATGGCAGTTGCAGCAGTGTTTGCAGCGGCATTAAACCAGATTTACCCGAAGCAAGCGTAACATTATTAACAGGAATTCAAACAGAGTTCGAGTAAAGCGTTGCAACGATACAAATGCATCGTGCCCAAACAGAGCTGCGGCTGCGTTCGGGAACAAAAGGCTCGTTCTGAATTTCATATATCTTAAATTAATTGCATTGCTTCATTCGTGAAATTCGTGAAATTCGTGAAATTCGCGAAACGTTTCTACCGGTCTTCCCGAGTAAATCACCGGACAACGACCTGCTTGCACAATTACAATTAATTCAAAGTTAGCTCCGTGTAGCTCAAGTAGCCATCCATGCATCACGGGCTGAATAAATTTCGCAAATGAAACCGGAATTCTTCGCCGTAATTTTTCAACACGCTGAACTGTATATCATCCCGCGTTTCAACAACAAATTAATTCACCCTCTGCCCAGGGCAAATACAAAGCGGTATTACCGCTGTAGAGACAGAAAGTGCACGAGCGGTACAAGAAACGCGAGAGAAACTCCGAGCGTAAAGGTTAACAAAATGGCAAGGAACACTGAAACTTCGTAAGAGAGCTGGGCAACAACGATCCCGGATTGTACGAGCAATCCTCCCGGCTCTAAGTTCGGAAGAAACTCCCCACGTGTGTTTCACAGTTTCCCGATGCACGCTGAATTTAGTTCGTCCTTTCTTTTCGAACGATTTACCGAACCTTGTTAACGCTGAACCCCTGATGATAATAACTTCCCGGTAAAACGAAGCACAATGTTTAAGGGTGCATTTAACTAAAGCCACGCATCACTTGGGCGCAATAAACTCTGCGTACTTTCAGACAACTTTGGAAGAGAGAGTCCTTCCACGTTATTGTTAACAATATCCAACGGGGTGCATAGAAAATTCTACAATTCACCAGCACTGGCTCAACTTGACGCGAAGCCCCATAAATTCACGGGGGCGTTCTGCGCGCAGCTTAAAGGATTTCCGCGGCACGCGAAATCTGAATGGCGCGGATTAGCCTTGCATTCGGTAATTTCAGGAACTAGAGACACGTGTCATTAAATTATTCTCGCTTCCCGTGACGCTAACCAGCCAAGCATGTGCAGGAAATTAAAAGGAGATCCGAGGTTTCCATCTCTGTTGCGCGCCACGAAGCAGAGGCACGCGCTGTTACAGCACATTTGGTATTCTTCGTGCAGACATCGGAGTGTCTAGGGACGGCAGCTTTCAAGGTAGACCACCTTCTGGTACCGGCCGTGTTCTAAGAAGTCGAGCGCTGGAAAGTTTTCGACAGAAGATCCGTGGAATCTGCGTCTGGCTCGCTGGATCACAACTTCTGCCTTTGGTGTATGAATCCTGCGGAAAATGGCCATCTCTGAAATGTAGTCCCCGCTTCGTATGAAACGAAAACTTTTCTGCGCATACATATAGTACCAGTGTCTGCTCCTTATTCGCGATAAATATTATTAATATTGTGCAGGAATGAGTCGCTTAATCGGCCGCGTTGAAGCGATACAATTAAACTTGATTGAAGATAAAAATGAATGAATATGTAAGAATGAAACGAGATTAAGCTTGAATTAGAATGGTCAGGGCAGAAAGAAGACAAAGAATGCACTAAAAAGCAAAGATATGACACAGTACGAAATACGACATCGAATTCGATGCCCGCCCATGGAAATTCAATAACTGCCGCCATATTCTACTGCAAACAACGCGAAATTACATGGAACAGGCAAAAGTGGTTGTCACGACTGGCGGCGATCGAAAGTTTCCGCGGCATCCAGTCGTATCGGTGTAATTTCATTCAGTCGATTCAATGATTCGTAAACAATGATACGGCTTTATCGGGCGTACCGACGCCCGGGAATGAATACATTATGCATGAGAGGGTTGCCTGTGGTCCCATTGTTCGGCGACAAAACAGGGGCGCTAAGATCGCGAGGGAGCAACTTTTGTCATCGAAATCGCAGCTGGAATGCGTCTTTCGGTTAGGCTGCTTCTCCTTCTTGCTCATTCCGTAAAAATATTATGGAACGTTGAATGCGACATATTGTTAAATATTTTGCCATAGGTTTGCCGCAGATTCGCCGTATATTTGATTGCGTCGGCGAGCCTTTAATAACAGCCCGCGGGTGAAACCGTTGCCAGTAGATACGGTCTATCCTAGACAGACCATCCGTAGCGAGGAGTAACTCGCGTCTCGGTGACACGGGTATGCCGAAAAAACGAGCGTAAATCGGCGAACGAATGGAAATGAGTTAAATCTGCATCGATAACGTTCTCGGGGTGGAGCGGGAGTCGATAGAAGTAAGGTACAAAAGGTGTGCTAGTTCATTCGGATTTTATTATCCCCGGCGCTCTTTCGCGCACGGCCGTCATTCTTTCGTAATTTTCTAAAGCGACAGGTACCTTTTGTTTGGCCTCCTTTATAGAACTTTTTACACACTTTCGAAGGGCCAAGAGTCGCGGCATTAAGATTCCATTATCGCGATTAGACGAACCATGGAGGGAATCACCGTTTTCTCTCGCCCGATGCTCGTTTTATCTCGCTTGAAAGAAGTTCCCCGTAACATTTCAATTCGCCACTCCGGGAATTTTTGAAAGTTCCATTGCAAGCCGCTTAAGAACTTTCTTCCTCGACACCGTGGCGGTCGTCGAAGTCGCGTTACCCCGCCGCAACATCCGAATTATAGGGACTTCATTGATTTTCCTCGGCGCAACCTGTGTCCACCGATGTTCGACTATAAAGAAACACACCGCGCCGCCTTCTTTCTCTCAAGTCATTGTTCCTCCATAGAGTCACCCGGGAGTTTTCAAGAGTCTTCTCCGGCTCTTCTTCCAACCATCTTCTTGTACCTTTATTCGAAATAAAACGTCGACACTTCGCAAAGCTGTACGGGGGATCGGTGCGTTCGCTGGATAGCATTGCCTTGCTCTCGTCCCTGACGATCCGATCTATCGACAGCACGTTCCGTCCTAAAAGGATCTACGGGATCTGCCGGTGCGGTTCTTTCACGTGCAATGAACTTTGGAATTTTCGCGTTTTTTCGCGCACGTCCATGTTTGTCGCGTGACCTCGAAATAGAAAATGGTACAGGGAAACCGCGACAGCCCGCTCGAGAGCGCGTCGCGAGGACCAACAGCGAGGGGGAAGATTGAAGAAGGGGTTATTAACCGGTGGAATGTCGAGAAGACTAGCGGCTGCCCATCACGACCGTGTCCCTGCCAGCTAAAAATATTCTTTCGCGAATAAGCGTCAACCGAAGGGAGGAACGTTCCGTCTGCCGGAAATCCAACACGACAACCGCCGAAACGAGATTATTTTCTGCGGCTTTCGACGCTGCGGCCCTATTCACTTTGTAGCTTTGTGTCGACTTTACTTTGAACGTTGGTATTAGCAGGATGCGCGGGGTGTTTCGTAACGCGCGGCGATGGAATACAGAAGTTTAGTGTAAAATTGTAGTGGCTTCGATGTCGACTATTTTCGGAATACTATCGCAATGGTGTGAAGAGATTCGCTCTGGTTGTCCTTAAGTAACTATTCCGAATTACTTATTCGTTCGGCAGACCGTGTTGCTTCTTTATCCGTCCAGACTAAGATATTATTGTTGGCCAACTGTGAACGAATTTTGCCGGTATCGTGACAGCGTTGCTGTCGCAATTAGCCAATATTTGCCGGTGTTTCCGTCAGTCAACTGTAAAATACGAAATGACGAGCGATAAAGCCGCCGAGCTGAGCGCAGAAAGCGACAAGATCGATGGCGGGCGTTAATTCATAAGCGGTGTTATTGTAATTAACATGCGCGGCGGCGGGTCCGCGAGAGCCGGGGGGGATGAACATCGAACGCTATAATTAATTTTCGTATCCGATATCGCGAGTTTCACGCGCATCCCCCATTCAAATCCTGCCAAGAGTTTCCCCTGCAAATAGTGCCCCGTCGATGCGCAAGTTTCACGGCTGCCATCGAAACAGTTCCTCGCTCCTCGTCCCGAACTTTTATCCCCAGAACAATATCGACGAGTTTATGGCAGCAGCCGATAATCGAAAGATTTATCGCGTAACCGAACTTTCCCAAACGCGTTGCCCCGTGTTTCTTCTTGGATCTTCGCGGTGCAACCAGGTGTACGAACTCCATGAATATAGCGACGAGAGAGAGGGTGTATCGATTCGATGTGGCAATGAGAAGTTACATTGACTTCCGTGAATTGGCGATGGGATTTGTTTCCAGGGAGGAGAGATAGAGAGAGGGGGAGGGAGAGTGATCGATGAAACAGAGATCGTTGGAAATGGTCAAGACCGAGCTAAACCGACTAATCAATTGGCCGGAAGTAGTCCTAATGTAAATCTGACCATTGCACCCTGAACAAACACGAGATATCCCGAGTGTCCAGTGGTAGAGGACCCGTCATTTGTCCTCGGTCGATCGATCGTTTCCAGGAGGGATTCAACCGGGTTAGGGTGACGAAAAATTGATTAACCCTTAACCAAGATATATATCAACTCGTACAAGAATTACATAGCTTGTTCTTGATACTCGAATCGGCGGTTCTTTTCTATATATTGTATTCGTATAAAAAGTAAGAAGATACTATTTAATAGGTGCGATATTACTCGCCGGGTCTTATCTTGTATTTCCAGCCCGTTCACGGGTGTCCATGGGAAATAACCGGTGCACTTTTCGGCAGGCTATACGCTCGTTACTCCTCTACTTTTTTCCGCCTTCGTGTTTTCGCGGTCGATTCTCGGGGAATTAAAGCGTCGACGTTTCTTGGCCCGCGGAGCCGGCGAAAGTTTTAAGCGTCGACGCGAGCCACCTCCTCGCGGAACGCTCTCGCGTCGGACCAATTAAATTTTGCAACCCCTCTTGGGTGGAATAGAAGAAGTCCCCTCCCTTTGCGTTCACTTCATCGTCCCGCTTAGATTTACCCCGAAATTTCTCGTTGCAGTCTAATTCCCGCGGCAAGAACGTTCGTCTCATTACGATACTTTTTATGTTGGAAACGTGTCCATCGGACTCTCGTTGCAGAAAGTTTCCGTCGCACTGTTTCGTTCGTCGCGACATTGAACGCACTCCCCCGTGGCAGATTGAAATTTTCGTGTCGCTGCTTTAATTTGCGCCTTACGATGCGCTATTGAGGCGCTTCGTGACATTTGTAACGTTTCCAGGAAACCTTCGTGTGCATATCGGGCAGCAGGTTTCAGACGTAATAAAATGAGACCGTACTCTTGCGCCCTGGGTTCTCGGCAAATTTTCACCGTGGTATTTTCAAGACTGCTTATCTCTCATTCACTCACTCTCTCTCTCTCTCTCTCGCTCGCTCGCTCTGCCTTCGCTCATACATATTATATTAACAAAGATCCACGGCACTGAGTGAATTATAGCAGCTCGCTTGACCCAGTGAATCTTTTCGGCAACGCTGCAATTAAATTGTCTCGCCTCGATGCATCGCACTTGGAGTTTAATTGGACGTGGGATCTCTCGCGTAAATCTCAACTGTTCATTTCCCGTGTTACTCTTCGGCGCTCTTTCAACGCGTGTTTCTTGGTCAAGGTTACTGAGCTGGAAGAAAGTTGGATGAAAATTATGCACCGAACACACGAAAATATTTGGAGTATGACTGTATTAGAATAAAAGTAGTAGCGCAACAGCCTGAGGAGAAAGAAGCAGCGGCGCATAAATTGTTATGCAAATTTTTTTAACGAAACAGCGCGCTCCCTTACGTAGTTTCTCGGGTCTGACGAACAGAAAGCCAATTAAACGGCGTATAAAAATAAAAAATCATTCCGTTCTCCAACCGGAAGTGCAGGGGAGAAAATGTTGACCCGCTGCAAGCACAAATTCCATTAACCCTTATACATTGCACGCCCTTATTTTATTGCAAACTTCTGAAACCGGAAAATACTCAACGGGAATGTTGACTCGTCGGCTCTCATTTAAATCTAAAAACTTTTCAATAAAAAAGTTGTACCAATCTAAAGCCGGGATTAGTTCACGCGTAAGGGTTGAACGAACCCCCCCGCGGGTATCGAAAACTTCGAAACAATTCGGACCGCGTTGTTAACCCACCTCTCTTAAAACCTCTTCTGCAACTACTAAAACGCACATGAACGTCCGGGCACGTCAACGTCAAAACGGTGCACGCGATCGCTTATTATCTCGCGAATTCCTCGCGACCGAGATGTCGCATAACCGCGAGTTCAAGATCTACGAAATCCGTCAGGCTTTCGAGTCGCGTCCTGTATTAATTCAGGGATATGCGCGTTCATGACTATACACGATACAGGGCTGAGCTTCGATCGTCCCACGGTCGTGGCCCGAGAGTCTCGCGAACTCTGCCAAAGTGCATTAGCCAGATGAAACGGAATTCGTGAGCGTAACGCTGCGCCGTGGCACGTCTGAACACGCGTGCACCCTTATCGCGTTCGTTGCAGGCTGAAACAGTCCGGAATCGAGGGGCATTTCAACTCTTTGCCAGCGTTGCTTGATGTGCCGATGTTTATTTTTGGTTAACATGGGCTTCGCATGATACCCATTTCGATGATTAGGTGGGCTCAGGTTGATTGAAAGATCGAGGATCGAGCTGTGTGCGCGTATCGTGCAATCTGGATGATTTATAAATATCAGTTTAATAAAAAGAGCATAGGGTTCCTTGCGGAGGATTGATATCGTTGATGGATTATTTTTAACAGGGCAACGAGCCCCGATGCCCGAACGTCCGTCAATGTCCCCCGTGTAATCGATGAATAATGGAATAGATACGAAATTGATGAAATCGAACGGGTCGTGTTGCTCCATTTCTGGTTCAATCGGGCGTACACAAATTCTGGCAGGTAACGCGGCCCTTCGGACGTAGAAAGGACTCGCCTCCCGAGGAGGAGGGCCGAATCGTGGTCAGAATTTGTATGTTTTTACTCCCGAACGCAACTGCAATTTCACGGACGTGGCGCGGTTCGTCGAAAATTTGCCGAGCTTTCAGTCGAAAATTGAATAGGAGATAAGGGCCGGGGAGTAAAGTTCGTTCGAGAATTCTACGTCCCGGCCGATTCGAAGGTGGAAACGATAACACAGCGGCAATAAGTCAGCCTGATTTCTCGATGCAAATTTTTAAACGGGATAATAAATATCCCCGGGCGACTACGTGACACGTCTACGAAACCGGCAGCCGTCCAACGTTCGGCTCGTCCTTCGTCCAATCTTGTCACCCGTTTCGTTCTCCGCCTTCGCCATACCTTTTACGTTCTCGTGCCAACCGCTGCTCCTTCTTTTCCTTCGTCTTCCTTTTTTCCCACGTCCGAGAGTTTTCTTCTGCCGCCCCTCGTTTCGCTCGCAGTTTGAATTTTAATCCCGTCCCTGGACCGCTCAATTGTCGAACATCGAGAAACTTTTCTCGCGGTCCCACCGCTTGTCGGTGTTTTCACCGGCGGTGTTTTCTATTTAAGCAACTCGGAAATTATTCTACGATCCCGTGGTGAAACTTCGCGAGCAGTCCAAAGTTTCGGATTTCGATTATTTTTCGCCGGATTAAGTTTGTTCGTCCAGATACAGTTAATCGCTCGGCGGTTTATCGCACAATCTTTCCGATTCCGTGGGACAATGTTTATGGTTCGAAAGGGAAAGCCTGTTGAGTAATTCGTTGGGGGCGAAGAATTAAATTAACCGTCTCTACGATTTAACCCGCCTCGCAGAGCTTTGTCTTCCTTCTTTTCCTTGTCGCGTCCCAGTTCCCTTTTTCCTTTACTTTTCTTTCCTTTTGTCGTCTCGCCTCCTGGCTTAGAATAACGACAAGAATGTTAATCCGAAAATTGCCGATCTCGACACCTTCATCCCCTTGCCCTTTTTTCTCGCCCTCGACGCGTCAGCTTTATTTCTCCACCGAGCACGAGAACCTGAATCTCTTTGACCGGTTCAGGACCGATTGAATATGCATCCTAGCCCTCTGAATATTCGACTGGGGGCCGCGTGATTCGTGGTATTCTTTGTTCGCGCTTTTCAATGGCGGCGACGGTCCCCTCTTCGTGGACGGACATGAAACAACGGACTCAATTATTGCGGCTCTTTGATCTACCCACCTTTCCGCGACGTTCCTTTGTGCGACGGTTTTCCCCTCTCCTCGGTTTTTTGGGAATACATCATTTTGCGTGTCTTTTTCATTCTCTTCTTTCTCTTCTTTCTCCTTTTTTACGTTCTGGCACGCGGAGCGATCTCGACTTCTGACCGCGAACACAGGTAATTTTTATGCATTGCTCGCGAATTATCTCGCGGCCTGTATTACGACGCGCTTGAAAGAAACTATTGCAACAAGCTATATACAATTTATTTATTTCCACCCTCAACTTGCACACCAATTTTATTCGCTTTAATTATTTGTTCGGCGCTTATTAGCATAATCTGTCAGAACTTGCTCGAAAGATATAGGACCCGCGCTTTTGCTTGTTCCCTTTTCTTCAAACTACTTTGACAGCATTTTACCTAGCCGCCCTCCAGCTTCTCCAAGTTCTATCATCGTGAAGCGTGACGCCGGCGAAAAATTGCTTTAACGCGAAGCGTTCGCACAGTGTTTCCCCGCTTTTCCATTCTCTCTGGCTTTACCCGCTCCCTCCAACAGGCGTCCAGCCCGTCCAAGAAATATTCCTTATCTCCCGTCGTTCCCCCGCGTCGCCCCGTCTCGAGTTAATCCCGAACCTTATCCTTTAATTGCGCGCATCGTACAATGAATCTTAACTACCTCGACCAGCTATTTAATCGGATGATTCTGCCCGGCACCAAGAGACTGGCCAAGAGTTTCAGAACCTCCTCCCTCGGTTACGTGTTATTATGGAAATTGCCGACATCCCAATTCTAATCCATGGGACGCTTCTCCGTGCTTGATAACAAACGAGATTAATAATACTAACAGTTATTATTGTACTTTGTAATAATTCAATTGCTAGTAACAATAATGCGTTCTATCAACAGATAAGCAAGCAAGGTCTACTGTAAATTGTAAAGTATTGTTGAGCTTAAAGAAAATTCAACTTTCAACGACACTATACCACAAAGAAATGGAAATTGGTCCTGGCACATTTTCTTTTATCCGCTTCCTCAAAAATTAAAGAAAAACAGACACACGAAGAAGCGTGTCCGTCCTGTTCCCGGGCGGAACCCCATCTTTCTTTGTGCTTCGTTCGATTCTTATTCTTTCGCCGTTAAGTCCATAGCCCGAGCCCGATTCAGGGGTACACCGGTAGTAGGATGAAGGTAGGTTGTAGCGAACCCATTCTCTTCAATTCGCCTTCCTTATTGTCTTTCGTTCACCGAATCGAATGAATCGAGCACTTCTCCGTGTCCTTCGTGCGCCCGCAGAGCACTACGATTAATTAAAGCGTTCTTTTTTTCCCCCACCTGTATCTCCGTCTCTGAATACACTGCACTGACCGTTTAATTACGAACAATTTATTCCCGAGCAGCAGCTTTTAATATCTACCGGTTCGCTTTACCTGGCTGAATACGTTCCAGCTCTTTCCGGGCTATTCCCAATTATGGTTGAATGGCTGTTCGCGTGAATGGGAAGCTCGCAATTATTCCTTTTGTCCTGCGACGTAAAAAGGAGGCTCGTGTACTATATTTTCATTACAGCTGGCTACACGAGTTCCTCAATCGGGGCCGATAACTTTGAATAAGACTATCTGAACCCCGCAATAATTGCAGCAATCGACGGTGGGCCAACAAAGGAATCGCTCGCGGTTGAAATATTTTCAGAACGATACGCTGCCGCTTTCAGCTTAGTTCTTCATTCATCATCTTCCTTCTAACCATCATGGACGCAACAGTTTTCGAACAAAATGATGGCATACGGATAGAGGAGAGGCACGCAATCAACCCAGATATGGCTGAGAGGCTGATGGATGGACAGGGTACCGTTTGGATGGTTTCTTCTGCTCCCTTAATCATCCTCCCTGTTTCTTTTACTCGCCCAGCCCCCGAGGGCTTTCTCCGTTTCACTTTAATAATTTCCCGGCTTCGGGCCCGGTTCCGTCCGAAATCATACCAGAACATAGACGTTCTCGCGCTCTGAACGTTGATCGCGTGTCGCGGTGTTTAGTCGTGTTTCGTGTATGTATCTATAATCGTTGTCGGGAAATGACGTCGAGGATCTGCGTGCGAATTTTCACGGAACGGGGTGTACCGAGTCCTGGAAATGCACCGGAGCAACCCCACGTTGTTCTGGTGAACAAACAGCCTTGCTTGTTTCCGTTGACTGTTATCGTTATCGTTAGTTGGTCGAAGGATGTTTCGCAACGCGAGATCTAAATGGACGACACCGCCCCCGAAAATTTCGTTCGCCTCGAGGATGCTAACTTGCTCCCCTGCTTGTATTTTAATTACTCCTGCGAGACATCCCTTGTTTCCTTATCCTGATGAGATTAGTACGCGTTCAGGGACTAAGAGATTGGATAGACATGCGAGGGAGGCAGACGAATGTGGTACAACAAGACGAAACTAAACTACATTCATCTCAGGGAAATTTTACTCATCCGTCTGGTAATTGAATTGTCATTGGGTACCAGATAAATTAACACTTTATAAATATCAACGCTTTAGTATTCCCAAGATTATTTAAATTGCCTGCGATTAATTAAAAGAATTTATTGAATTTATTTAATACGTTGACGAGATCGCGGGAAATAAATCTTTGTCCCCAATTGTAGAAGTTATTCGCTGTAAATCTCGCGTAGATCGGAATAGAGGGCAGGTAGGCTAATAAGACTTCAGCCTCCTTCAATTAAACAGTAACTTTATTAATATAAAAAGTCGACACGCGGCAATCCTCGACGAACAACGACTCTCACACCACTCTCGCGATACTCTCAATTCAATGCTCTCTGCTCGCGATACGACTCTCTTAAACTCTTCAAACTATTCTGCTCTATTCTCAATCGGCTCTCCTCTAACTCTCCCTAAACTCTGTCTCGCCCGCGCGTCATGCTCTCTGTACGTTCTTTCACTCTTAGTTTCTCTCTCATTCCATTCCTCATTTGCTCTCACTCGTTTAGGATACACACTGCAGACGTTCCTTGGTGGCAGTCAATCGCGTCCACCCGAACCCTTGACCCGCTGCACCTTCCGTTCACACGATCTTCTCGACCACTCAGCCCAAAAACACGTATCTTTCGCGGCTCGGAATCATTCTAAACAGTCAGTCGGTAGTTCCAATCCCACGCAATTGAAACTTGCGCCGACAAAAAGCCATTGCTTGCTTAACGATTGTCGCGATTGCCAAGAGAAACTGATTGCCTCGAGAACGCGGCATTTTCCTGCGGAGAATGAGCTAGTGTTCCGATAAAACTGGGGGCTGATCCACAGTGGAAACAGTGCACGTAACGGCGCCTCGACGCGAACAACGTGACGTCAAGGGGCGTCGCTCTATTACCAGAGACTTTACAGCCCGTTTACCTTTGCGCCGACAGGTGAACACCGATTCCCGTAACGAGACGCTCTCGATACAGAATTCCTTTTACCGTCGAGGCGGGTGTAGCAATTGTCACGCAGTTAGACTTTCCATCGCTTTTCCTCTTCATTTCAACAATATGTCCGGTAGCGATGGAATAGAGAAAAATATTTTACAATTATAAATGATCTATCCCAATTATTTGCAAAGACAAACAAATCCATTTACGTTTCAATTCTGCAGGCAAGTTTTCCGCAAACGGAACCACGTCACAATAGAACCAGTAATTGAATCATTTTAGTATAACCCGAAGAGACATTCAAAGCAGCAAACCGGCGCGATAGCGATAAGACACAATTCTAGACTAAGAACCAAGAGAAGCGAGGGATGCGTTGAATCGGCTGCCTAAAAACGCGTTGTCCCTCGCGGAGGGGCTCTTATCGGTTAGCCGAGAACTCTGCGAAAGAAGATCGATCACTTGGAAATAACGGGCTGGCTGTTTGGCCGCATCTATTGTTTATGGCTCAGCCCCGGTTCGGACTTTTCAGTGAGATTTCAAGCCCTGAATGATTCACGGGTCACCCAGATATCCGTCTCGCCCCGGGGAAAAGTAATTCCAGCCGGGAACGTTTCATGGATTTACTTATCGAGTTTGTCAGGAGTAATTGGGGCCGTTTTTAAATCGCCGGGCAAATAATGAGAGCTCTAATTGTATTGAACTTTCCGAGCCAAGGGAGCTGCTCCTTGGAGCTGCTCGACGAAGAAATCGTTCTTCTTTAAATGCTTAAAATTGGATTCAATCTGTTCTGCGATGTAGCGAATGTTACGAATGCAAAAGGAAACCCGTGGAGAAATCGGTTGCCGTGTATAACGAAAAAGTAGAATTGATAGCTTCTTATCTGGAAAGTGCGAGGCGAATTAATCGAATCACGAACGAAAATCCTCGTCGGCTCGATTCGCTTTAAGCCACCCCGACGAACAGAACTTTCCGCCGTCTGTTTTTCTACGGTTGAACGAAGGCCGACTGGCCGGCCCTTTCATCGGCCATTAATTACGTTTTCATCGTGAACCAGATCATAATCCCTATCGCCTTTGAATCACGAACGAAGGCGGACTCTTGCCCGGGTACGGCCGACGGGTATATTACACCCCCGGGGAAATCAGCAAGACACCGACACCGCGAACACTCGGCAACTTTTTCAAAAAACTTTTTATTCCGCTCGAGAAAACGAGGAGAACGAGCATGTAAAGTTCCTCTATGCTATCTCCATCCGGGGTATTTCTCTTTTGTCTTACCACACCCCCCTCCCCCGTTTCCAACGTATACTCGCTCCCATACCAGTTCCGCGCTCTCCTTTATGCGCCGGGAGAAATGAAAAAGTAATGGATTATTTCCGGGAACTGGTAGCGATCTCCCTGATGTGCCATTTGTCCGACCATTATTTCGTTACGCCCGTAAATCCATCGGTTCCATCGCGTGGAACTCGATTGATCGTATGAATTTTACAACGGGTCCGGCGGTTTTACTGCTGAAAAATCTATGAACGCGACAGGCTAACGAGATACAAGTATCGGGATCCAGAAGGGATCCGCTTCAAGTTTATTTCTTCCCGGTGCCTCGAAACGCAAACCGGAGAAAGACACGGGGAAATGAAGAGAAAGCGAAACCGAATAGTCCCCTAAGATGTTTCGCAAAGAAATCGTCTAAATCTGAAGCATTCAAAGTTCTCCCCCTTCGTTCCGGTCCACTCTAGAAAAATATCGCCAGAGAGGATAGAGTCTTTGAGGGCCACGTAAAAAAAACCCGGGGGAACTTTCCCAATTCACGAAATGGACGCGAAGCAACGGCCAATGTGCAGCAGCCTCGTTCTTTCGTAATTAATTAAACGAAGGGTTTCGACTGGTCGCTGCGCGAAGAAGAAGCAAAGTACCCAAGAGAGCTTTCGTCCAACGTGAAAGCGAATCAATCCCTTCTTTTCTTGTCGCCCGTTCCTCCTTGAAGATACTTTGCGCCTGTTGCGATCTTCGCGGCATGGGGATGGAGTTGGGGGGTGGTTTAGTACAAAAACGAGTCGTCCTCGAGAACATCGTCCCGCGAAATCGTCTTACTTCAAGCTCGAAGAGTTAACAAATATTCCGTGGCTTTTTTAGCGAGCGCCTTCAACGTTTCGCTTTCGCGTTGTTCTTCGCGGCCCTCGAAGGAGGGTGAGCGCATCGCAAAGGGTCGCGGAATGTCCGCGAGCCGCGCGAGGGGTACCTTTCACCCTTAGATACAGGTGGATCCTCGGGGCGCGGAGCACACTCGACGAATCTCACAATGGCGATTAAGTAGGCGCGCACTCAGACGTACCCTCGCCCTTTATGGAAAAACTTGCTGCACGTATTCACCGTTTCGCATCCTCCCTGTCCCTTGTGCGAACGTGAAACCGTGCATCCGATTCTTTTTGCTGCATTGTGGTAAACCGCGGAATTAATTTACCGTTTTATGGAAGAACTCGTTTCTTTCATTACCGCAACGCTGGAAATTTGTATCGCCCCATCTAAACGCGTAACACTGTTTATCGTTTTTATTTACGAAGGTACCATCGCAATATTTTATGCTCTTTAATTATTTCCTGCCTAATCGTGTGCAATCGTTACTTAGTCCTCGCATCTGCCTCACTTGAAAAGTCTGTTACATAGTAAAGCGATTATAGGGTGCGGGAGGGTTAATAGAATCCCGAACATTTTCCTTGTTATAGAGGATTACGATATTTCGGGCCATAAATCCTATCGCTAAATTGATTAAGGCCAATACTCGTTGGAAACTCGCAGTTCCGAATTTTGAATTTCGGGACCGGCTCGCTATTGACCTACATGAAACTGCAATGGACCGGCGACCATGGACCGCGCTGATATCATCTCGAAATTACCGGGAAATTACACGGGACGGAGGGGTACATTGAAACTGCCTTGAAACTTCATTGAAGTTTCGCAACACGCGTGGGAAAACGAACCGACTTTTCGAAAGTTCGCACGCTCCTTTAACCCACCTAATTGCAGCAAAGAGATTTCGCCCGAACGATCTAACTAATCAGTTGTGTCCATTCGTACAATCGCGTGCACGCGTAAAGAAAGGTCCCGTAATTTTGTTGCATAGAGTTCAGAAATTATTCTCTTTATCTCGGCGATTTACCGCTTCACCGTTTCCCCCGGCAGAAACATTTCTGCCACGAAATCGTCCATTTCTCTTTTCGTTTGTATTCCGTTTCGACGCACGACGGGTTAGTGACTGGGGCGTTCCGTCGAACGTCCGTGTTTTCCTTGCGACGGAAATATACGGCCGTTTCGACGCGAACTTTTATTGCTCTCGTCGGGGCAAGAGTCGCGACCCGCGCAACGGGGTCCGTCCACCGCGACGCACCGTCGACATACGAATCTTCAACATTCTGTGTTCTCCCACCTCGTTTCTGTATTGCCGTGTTCGATAGGATCGGGTAAATAGTTCCATCGGAAATTGCCGTCCCGCAAGAAGAAGTTGCCGCCGCGTTTCCGCGTCATCCACTCTAGAAATGTCGAGCGAATAATTTCTCCCGAAAATTTCTGACTCGCGGCACGAACATCCGCACAACCGAGACCCGCGCGGGGTTCTTCACAGCAGAATTTCCATGCACTCCGTCCACCTTTGCCCCCTGTACTCCTCGATTCCTGCTGTACGTCGCGAAACGATTTCACCACTCGTGTCGCAGAGAGCTTCTTCGGTGAGCGCGGTATTTTTCTTTTCTCCGCCGACCTTTGCCAACGAAAATCCGGATACGACGGGTTCCCTCGCGCTGCGACGATTTACGAAAGGCTGAGGGCCAACCCTAGAGAAACCAGGTTCGGTTTCGCGTTACCAAACCCAGCCCTTGGCATTTTAATTGTGTCCCGGAAACCCGACATTAGCTGGGTGCCCTGGCAAACAGTCGTAGGAACCGTTTGCACCACGATCCTGCGTCGAACGGAGAGGATTTTATTCGGAGGGGAGGAACTTGAGGCTGGCTATCGATGCGACGAGGTTGCTTGAGATAGTCGAGGATCGAGGCTGGACCGAAAGCGCCGACTATTGAAATTCGAAGACGTTACGGTGTTAGATTTCGCTCGACGACCGGTCGAAGGCTGTGTTACGAGAGACTTGGGTGCCTTAAAAGTTCGGGTAACCCGGAAAATGGTCTGCCCTGAGCGATGGACCAACGAGGTGGAGTTGAATTTGATATCGACGCGCACGGCGCGATAAACTTTCATTTAGAACATTAAATTGGATAATGGTTGCATTCTGTCAGTCGCATCGCGGTAATTGGGATATTTCGTATTGCTTGTTCTGTTGGGATAGAAAGTATGACTGACGAGATATTCCTGTCGAAGAAGATGTATTAAAAATACCCGTCCATCAACTGAAAATACGTTGGCTTCGACGAACAAACGCTGTCAATGGCATCCTCTTGCCTAATCCATGCTCAAACTGATGGACGTGATTGAGTCGCTCCTTGTAAAAGGTGTTACACTCTTTGTGCAGACGGTTGAGACTAATTACCTGTAGAGATAGCTTGCTTGCGATGGGCGACGCGCACAGCTGCGAATGACACTGGCCTTTTTGTCCGACACTCGTCACGATCGATATTGTATCTCAGCCCTCTACCAATTTTCTACTTTCGCTTCCGTCCCAAACCTACTACCAAGAATTATCGAGTATGTCTCCGGTAAAGATCCTCTAAACTCTCCTTCGAGATGTCACGTAACCGAGCACATTCTACTTATCAACCCCCTCCACGATTTCTACTCCAAACGAATACTTGAAAATATCTCCAGCTGTCTCTGCACAGAAATAAAATAACAAGTGAGTATGCGGATAACATAAAATTAATAACGTCAGGGTTCCGCGGCTTTCATATAAACCACCGCCAAACATCGATTCCTCGTCTCCCACCGAAAAGCCAAGATAGTTTCGCCAGTAAAGAGGAACTCGGTCGTCTTAAATTTCCCGGAGAGCACGGCGCAGCAGATTCTGCCCGTAGCCCCTGGCATTGTTGGCCTGCCCCGATATTGCGGTCGTCGCGAAAACAAACTGCACCCCGAGTGCTGCGAAGATTTCGCTTCGAGCCGCTGTCCGAGGACCGCGCGAATTTCAACCCAGACGAACGGGCAATATTATCGAAAACAAACGACACGAGTAATGATCATCCGAGCCGAACAGGGTCCTGCTGCGAGCAATATTTTTCCCTTCCCTTCCGGCTATACAACGAGACGTTGGATAAATCGAAATAGGGGAATCAATGACCCATTGAACAAATTAATGACACTTCTTCATATTTCCTTTACATCCCTCCTTTCGTTCGGTGTATTTCAGGAATGGAGTGTTTGTCTACTTCGACGCGCAGGATATTACGACTCGTAATAGAGATAATATTGATCCGACAGTTATATCGTGCGAATCAAGGGCGCCAGAATAGTCCAGAGCAGAATATAAATGGTATACTGCCGTTTCTATTCCTCGCGCAACCGAATGTCACAACGAAATATCGCGTTTCGTTGACCTGCCAATTTTTCCGCCGAGTGCGTCGCGCGGCCACATAGCGGAAACGCCATGGAACGGTCAATTTCAGCGCGGCCACCGAAAATGCGTGGACTGCAGGGAACAGGCCGCAATGAAAGAAGAGCACCCTCGAAACGCCGGGATCGCGGTCGAGATTGGCCCAGTCGAACGACTGATTCGGGGTAATGGGAAATGACCAGTATCGTAATGGAAATGCAAATGTCGCGTGTGTCGAGCGTTTGAAAGATCAAACAACGATTCATTCGCGTCCGACCGCAAAGGATCGAGCCGGTATAGTTCGATCCTATTATTCAACAGCGGTCGGCCTGAATCTCTCGATTACCTTTCTGGCATTTCTGGGTCGATCGACCTCGACATTTCACGCGGCTATTTATACGAGCAATGGGCAATCGTTCGCGTAAAATCAAGTCGGAACTGCCCGGTGAGTAGGGCCTACCCTCGCTGGGAACGATTATACGAGTTTCGAGAAAGCTTGGCTCGAAAGCTCGTCGAATTTCATCTTTCACCGTGGATCGACTTATTCGCGGCTAGACCGACTCGCGGGAACTTTCCCAGAATGCGATCCGGGCTCGATCGTCGGCAAAACGATTCGACATTGCGGATCGGACCCGCAAGATAGTGGACGACAGACCCCGCGCTTCTACCCTCGGGTTTCTTTGCATCGTTTGTTTAAAACGCGATTAAACGAACCGGCGGGCATAAGTTCGGATAGCGCGGGGACGAAGTAAAATCTTCCGGGATCCGTTACATACGCCACAAAAATAAGGAGGGATTAAGATAATCGTTAGAATTAGAGGTTTAAGTGCGGGAGTCGAAATGAACGATCGTCTGGAAACTTTGCCCGCGACATCTATCCGGCGAACTTCCGGGGTCGGAAAACTACGAAGCGGTAGTTGGTAGACGGTCGCGATTGCCAAATTCGCGAGATTTATTTATCACATTCCGTGTTCCCTGCCGGATTAATTAAACCCTTGCCACAATTTATGCGCCGCTTCAATGCCAAACACGGATATCCTTATTTACGTCGTTCATTCTGTGCAGTAACCCTTCCATCCTTGATACGGCGTGACATTAAAATCACAACCAACGCCTTGACCGTTCCGTCCTCGACTAATTAAATACCTGCAAATTTCTCCGCATGCACCCGCGTATAAATACACAAAAGTACGCGGGTGGCCGTGTTACTCGATGGCTAAACCTGCAGCAGCGTTAACAAACGCGTGCCTCGTTGAATGGCGGAGCAATGCGCGGCTAGACAAGAAACGACGGCTCGCCCGGAGTACAGAGTTTCTTGAAGTGCGGCGAAGGGCAGCCTATTAAGCGGTCGTCATTGATTAGAGGAAGGTGCTCCCAGGGCACGAGAGCGCGGTATTTCAATTCTCTCTTCTGTACCAAGGCCCTCGTCTAACCACCCCTCCGTCGTTCCCCTGACATGGCTTTCATTATGCAGAAAGCATACTGGAACTGGACACAGTGGAGGGAAATATACCTGCAGGCGGCTTTTGGTGCTCGAGTTTGCCGACTATAGAACCGGAAATTTCAACGACCCCTTTCACGACGACCTACCCCAAGCAGAAAGGCGGCCGTTGCTCGACTCGCCACGTATCCAGGCGTAGACAAACGTATACGTTCCCCCGGCCTCGAGGTACGGGGCAGATCGCCTAGCTTTTGCATGAATCACCGGAAATCGTCTGTCGGTCCGCGTTCCTATTCCGCGGATATCGACTGTTCATCCTCTATCCAGTCGTTCCTCGTTTTCGTTCGATTTAAAGTTACGCCGGAACGATGCTTCCCTTCCATGCAGCGTAAGGCAAAAGTACACCGTTTCCACTTCCAGCATTCTTATCTCCTTTGTACATACTTTTATGTCTCGTGTTTTGGTCGAGTCACCGGTGCTATTGAACTATTGGCGATTAATTGTCCTCGGCGCGGAATTATTCCTCCTCGCGGATTCTTCG